>OZ025211.1:13344081-13944081 GCA_964019055.1 Anthopleura xanthogrammica | reverse complement strand
AGTTACTTGTTCGAGGTTGCATTCAAGAGGTTCCTCACTATCCTGAATATTGTAATCCTTTACATGTGGCTATTCAGTCATCCGGCAAGCTCCGCCTGATTTTGGATTTATCTCATCTGAATAACTTTATTGTCAAAAAATCAATTAAGTACGAGGACATTAGAACTGTGCTCCAGCTTTTCTCCCCAGGGGTTCACGTGTTTTCTTTTGACCTTAAGTCGGCCTACCATCATATTGATATTTGTGATGAACAAACGAAGTACTTAGCTTTCAAATGGGCCTCAAACAAAGTTGTGAAATACTATGTTTTTCGCGTTCTTCCATTTGGTTTAACCTCTGCTCCGTACGTTTTTACCAAAGTCATGAGACAACTCGTAAAATTTTGGAGAAGTCAGGGCCATACCATTCTTTTATATTTGGATGATGGGATTGGGGGAGACTTGTCTTTGGATAAGGCCGAACGCTTAAGCGTCGAAGTGCGAAGTGATATTTTAGCTTCTGGTTTCACCCTAAACGACGAGAAATCCAACTGGGCCCCTTCCCAAGTAGTGACCTTTTTGGGCGTCATTTTGAATTTTGAATCTGGCATGATTAGTATACCCGAGAGAAGAATTAGCAAATTGAAAGTGTGCCTAGAGGAATGCCAATCTAAAACGTTTATCCAAGCTCGTAAGCTAGCTTCTGTCACAGGTCAAATCATCTCTATGTCCTGTGCAGTTGGAAACATTACTAGATTATTGACACGAAATTGTTATCATGCCATAGAACAAAGGCGCTCGTGGGAGGACCGCCTCCCTTTGTCCGCAGGTGTCGCGGAAGAACTTTCGTTTTGGTTAAGAAACATTAACTCGTTTAATGGTAAGGCCATGGTATCTAAATCTAGCGTGGTCGGAGTGGTGTACTCTGACGCCAGTGATACAGGTTTTGGTGGATATTCCATCCAATGTGGACGAGATTTAGTTTCGGGCCAGTGGAGCCCTAATGAAATGCAGACTAGCTCTACGTTAAGAGAAATTTTGGCTGTGAAATATGTTTTACTTTCATTGATTGATAAGCTTCGGGTTGTTCGATAAAGTGGTTCACAGACAACCAAAATGTTCCCAGGATTATTTCCAACGGAAGCAGTAAAGAACACCTGCAAAAGGAAGCCCTAGATATATTCAATTTGTGCTGTGTCCACAATATCTCGGTCGAAATGGAGTGGATTCCTAGATCTCAAAACGATCAGGCTGACTTTTTGAGTCGTATCTGCGATTCAGATGATTGGGGTTTATCGGAGCAGACGTTTTCTAAGATCGATCAAATTTGGGGGCCGCATTCTATAGATCGTTTTGCGAACCATCTTAACCTCAAATTACCCCGGTTTAATTCAAGATTTTGGAATCCTGGTTCGGAAGATATTGATGCCTTTGTGTTAGACTGGTCTGGAGAGAACAATTATGTATGTCCGCCCATTTGCCTCATTCCTCGTGTTTTGTTGCACATGCGTAACTGCAAAGCTGCTGGGACCCTGATAGTTCCCCACTGGCCTTCGGCCCCCTACTGGCCCATGATCTCAGATGGCCCATCGTTTCGAGGATTTGTCATTGCATGGATGGATTTGCCAACGTTTAGGGAAGCCTTCGTTCCCGGTTCTTGTCCCTGTATTTTTGGATCAGAGGATCTCTCATTCAGGATGCTCGCATTGAGGATTCTATTCTAACTGGTAAATGATTTAATGCTGTTTATCGATCGTATTCTTCAAGGTTGTTATTGATCCTTATTTAATCCGTTTTTCATATTATCATTATTATTCTTACACTATTATTTTATTCCTTCAGTTCATCTTTCTTTGTTCTCTTGGCTGGTCGTGCGGTCACCAGCCGAGCACACGACAAACAATAATGAAGGTGTATGACTAGTCAGTCTCGCACGGGCGGGAGGGTTGAGTACATTTAGAAGAGAGATGAATTTTTTCGCGTTTTGCAAATTAGCGAAAAAATATTCTCTCGACGGTATGTATTCTCAAGGGAATTGGTGTAGGTACTTAAAGAGTTGTCAAGGTTGTTTGTGTCATCTTGGTGTTCGCTTCAGTGCCGCACATATTTATACTTATCACTTTTATTCCTATTTATTTATTTTTTTTTTTTTGGTTTCAGATTTGGGACTCGGTCATCACTAGAAGTCAAGGACTTTGTTATACATATAATTTTGTTTTGTTTGCTGAGGATTGAATTAACGTTAGGGACCATCTGTGCCCTGAGAACGTTAGGGACCATCTGTGCCCGGAGAACGTTTGGGACGATCTGTGCCCTGAGAACGTTAGGGACTATCTGTGCCCTGAGAACGTTAGGGACCATCTGTGCCCGGAGAACGTTTGGGACGATCTGTGCCCTGAGAACATTAGGGACGATCTGTGCCCGGAGAATGTTTGGGACTATCTGTGCCCTGTAAAAAAAAAAAAAAAAAAAAAAAAAAAAAAAAAAAAAAAAAAAAAAATTGTGTTTGGGACCATCTGTGCCGTAAATTATAGTGACCACTTCTGGTCAATTTTTTGGCTCGTAATAATTTTTTCCCATTGAAATGACGACAAATATATTTATCTTAAATAATAATAATTCAACATTGTGTTTATGAAAAGTTCCAATTACTTCTCTTGTTGCTTCTGTTTTTCTTTCCTTTTCTGTTTCAGATGTTTTCAACACTGCCTTGTGGTCTGATTTTAGTGCAGCCCTGCCTCCCCACCTTCAGCCGTGTGTGGATCAAGTAAAGCAGACGGTATTGGCTGCCAAAGCTGAAGGATCTATCAAAACGTATCTGGGAGGGTTTAACCGCTGGAAGCGCTGGACGTCTGAGAATCGCTTAGATCATTTCCCTGCCAACCCATTCCATGTCGCAGTTTATCTTCAGTGTATTTTACAGAATTCTCAGACCCCTTCTCCTCTCTCGAATGCGGTTTACAGTATCGACTGGGCGCACTCCTTAGGGGGGTTCCCTAAAGTTTCTGACCATACCCTGATTGCGCCTATGCTGTCTGCTGCTAAGAGAATCCTGGGAAAGCCTAAGAACAGGAAAGAACCCATTACTGCGGAGATGTTACTCGCGTTGGTGTCGAAATATAAAGAGAATCCTTCTTTATATCACCTCAGGACAATTGCTATGTGCCTTATCGGTTTCGCAGGTTTTTTCCGGTTTAGTGAACTCTGTAACATCAAATGCTGTGATGTTAGGGTTTTCTCTTCTTATATTTCTATCTTCATAGAATCATCCAAGACGGACCAGTTGAGAGAAGGAGCCTGGGTGTCAATATCCAGATCCAGCCTGTTGACTTGTCCTGTTAAAGCTCTGGAACGCTACGTAGATGCTGCAGAAATGAATTTTCAAGAAGAGCTGCCCCTTTTCCGTGCTTTGTCAGGGCCTAGCTGTTCCCGCAAAGTTCGCCCCCAAGGAATTGGTTATTCTCGTGCAAGGGAGCTAATAAAGGAAGCCTTTGAAGGAATCACAGACACGGCCAAGATCAGTTTACACAGTCTGCGAGCAGGAGGGGCTTCAGCTGCAGCAAACAGTGGAATACCAGATCGATTATTCAAGAGACATGGCAGATGGTCCAGTGAAAATGCGAAAGACGGTTATATAAAAGACAATCTCGATTCATTGTTATCAGTTTCCCAAAGTTTGGGAATTTAAAAATTAGCCGAGCCCAGCAGGCGGAAGGGTGCGATCCATAGGGCTGGGATTTTTCCCCTTAAAAAATTAGCGCTGCGGAGCGCTTTGGGGTTTTTTCATCCTATGGAATTTCGCTCGCACTACTTTTTGTAGATATACGTTGATGCTTTGACGAAAATGCTCACCCAAGTCAGTTGTGTAAAAATGCTAAATAAACTCGTGCGGTCACCAGCCGAGCACACGACAAACAATAATGAAGGTGTATGACTAGTCAGTCTCGCACGGGCGGGAGGGTTGAGTACATTTAGAAGAGAGTGTTTTTTTTCCGTAGCAAAATCTTTTGTTCAAATTTTAAAGCATCCCCGATAGTAAAACGGCCAATGGAGATAAGTAAGTAAACGTATTTTCCAGCATGTTTAAAAGGTAATAAATCAAAGCGGGGGCAGCTTAGTGTCAGATATCAGTAGCGTTCATATTTTTACTATTATGTAAGTTGGGCTCCCTGTGGACAAAAACGTCAAAGCACGGAGAATCCAGTTCACTGCATGCAGGCGTGAAGCTGTTAATCATACATAATTTCGATGGTTGGAAGCCCATTTCCTTTGTGGTACGCGAGACTTTTATTTTTATTTTGTTGATAAATACAAATTATACAGTAACAACTTGAAGTCCATCATAAAAATCCTGTTTTTCCACTGTGGTTCCTTAAAATCAAGGTCTGTAAAGATATCCTGCTTTCAGTTGAATTATGTAGTTCTCTGTGACTTATCTCATTAATGTTTACATTTATGTTAGTGCCAAAAATGTTAACACTGTCAAGTTCAACAGGTGTTAAACAAGTTTCATTATCTATTGTATTGTGAAGCTGAGATCCATTATTAATGATTGCATCTAAAGTATTTGAGTTCCAGTAACTACAAGGTGAAATGATTGAGTAACATATTGAATAAACATACATACATACATACATAGTTTATTCAAATCGCAAATAAATTGTTGACAACTAGTAAAATTAAGAGCAAATACGAGTAAAAGGCGATACAAATCGGACAATAAAGCTAAATAATAGGCGACTTGAAAGGAAGTTATGAGGTTAACCCTATGTAAAAACATTGCTCTTTGGAACAGTTGTGTTGATCTGGTGTACTTATGTCTTTTACACTGTTGCTTGTTGCAATGTCATATTTTGTAATTTTTAGACCTTTTAATTCATAAAGATCAGTTGCTCCATATAAACCTTGAAAGTATTGCACTAAATTCTCTATAGATGATATATGTAATAATACACATGTCCCTTGAGGATGACTCTTACCATAAACATCTCTAGCATGAGAGTCAAACACTTTAAAATGGCCATTATCAGTACAGTAAATAATACCGACAGCAATACAACCAACTGTTAGAATAAATGAGCTGTATTGTTCTGTTAGCAATGATTCAAAAGCTCTTTTCATGCCCATGCAGTATTGATATCCTTCAATGGTAGACTCACCATGAACATCACCAGTATAACTTTCACTGTAATATAGCTGGTAATTTTCCTCTGACACTGTAAGCATTGCTGGTAATTCTGTTAGCAGTAAAAACGATTTTCGTGCAAGCTGTGACAAACTGCTATACAATTGATTCCCAATATGCATGATTTCTTTCAAGTCATCAGGGTTGGTTATCCCTTTCATTTGGTGATATATTAAAGCACATAAACTCATTGCCACACATTGTTGCCCTGCATTTTGTCCAAATATAACAACATCCCCTTGACTATATGCTGCACTTACTGTTTTACTAGCATCAACATGGTGGGTGACAGGACCTGGGTTTTTCTCTATATCATTACAAAGCTTGTAATTTGCACAGTTGCTTTTATGATCTAAACCCTTATACTCGCTATATGAGAAATTGCACGAAAACCACCTTACGTATTTGAGATATTTATTCCTATATTTATCTGTACTGGAATTGTAAACATATCTCATTGAAGAGTTAACTTTTCTTGTTCTAAATATTGGTTTCCTTCTCATTTTTTTGTACGAATCGGATACCTGTTTTGTACTGTGTACTTTTCTTTCTCGTCGCAATATTTTTAATAACACGATGAACTTTCGATGACTTAGGCGTGTTTTTACTTAAACTTCTGCATACATAAGTCCGTAGTTTTCTGTTTTTCTGAAAGACACGTTTTAATCTGTTCACTGGTATCCTGCTTGGTTCACGATCACGTCGAAAGCCATGACAATCACATACAACACGACTACAATTATGAAATACATACTTTGCATAACGAGATCTGAATTCTTGTACCTTTATTGACACTAAAACATCATTATGTTCATGTACATTTGTAAAATGAGTAACTTTTTCTAGTATGTCACAGTCACCAAGAGTATTTACCACGTCTTCTACTAAGCACGTGCAAGTCCATATGTAGTACAAACCAATATTCACAATCGCTTGTACGATAATACAAATGATTATTTGTGCAAAATCAAATCGTATTTTACGACTATTGAATAAGACAAAAACAAACAAATGAATCAGGATATTTAACAAGAACGTTAAACTTAGATATTTACTTTCCAAATCACTTCGCTGAGTATACTCTTTATCCAATATGGCGATTTGCTTGTTGTTTGCTTCATCTTCGAAGTTCTGCTCAAGGAGATTTTCGTTTTTCTCAACTGCCGAGAAGTTGATTTCAGCGTCATAGTTTTCTGTTGAGTTAAGCTTACTAGTCATAGTTTTGTCAGTCTTTTCGAGGTTTGTGCTCAAATATAGTTCATTTCTTTTCAGAGATTTCAACGCTTTCGAGCTATAAGATTCGTGGACCGACCCGTTCCGAAAAGCCTCTACATCTTTTAGTGTGGGCCTACCACGAATGGCGAGTCCATTTGTATGTGGGATGATTGTATTATATGACATAGCACTTTCCAAAGATATCTTCATACGACACAGAATTCCGTAAAGTTTATAGTACGACGAACCGAAGTAGAAGGAGATCATTAGCATGCGGTTATGATTCTCACCCCCAGTTCCCAGCGACTCAGCTAGGAACGCCTGGGACTATGACCGCCCTTTTGGCGACCAAATACGACGAAGAACGGCCTGCATTTTAAGACTCGGTGGTTCCACAGGAACCCCGAGTAATAATCCTGAAATGGTAACTGAAATTCAAGCTGGTCCTTCCATGACTGACGTTGGATTACCATCTGACCATTATCCTTTTATGTTTGATATTACGATTTCTAATAGACTCAGTAATGCTCCAAAACCCATTGTTTACGATTTTAAAAATGCAGATTTCAACTCCTTAAGAGCGGTTTTCTGTAACCATCGAGAAAATAAGATTTCGCTTGGCAGCGGAACCTCATGCATTCCCCTAATATTTTGTGTGGTAATAGGTATTGGGTCACTGATAACTAAAACCGATTTAGTTTTCTTATTTACTTTTGTTTTTGTTTTTAGCGACATTTTTAATAAGGTGACTCGTCACACTGATTTGGGAGGGGAATTTGGGGGAACATTAAGGAAGCTAAAAATACTTTCGTTTGGTTATTAATCAAAATATTTTTCAAGAAATAGTAAAATACATCTTTAGTCGTCAACCAGGACTAATTATTAACTCATTTTATATTCATCTTGGAATTTTACAGTCCTTCCCCTACAAGCTATTTTGTCCAATTTTCAAAAAGTCAAAATTAGAGGTTTTTTCAAAAAATCGTAACTTCACTGCCATACATCAAAATCAATCGATTCTTTGAGTACAATGCATTCATTTACCATACTTTCAAATAAAGTATTAAAAAGTTTTGGCAAAATTATTCTAATGCTGGATATATTGCAATTATCAAAGCAATGTTATGACAAACCAGAAATATTGCCTTGAAATCGTTTCAAAAAACTCCCTTTAATCTGCACAATTTCGAACAAATAATCATAGCTAGAGTATTATAAGTATATTAGTTAAGTATATTTTCAATTTTCATCGTCAGAATTTTGCGAATGACGAGATATAAGTACGTTTTTGAAGTCCAGTTATGGGTAAATTTTGCCAAGATTATCCATCGAGCTCAAATACGCAAACCTTGGACTTTTCATTTTCTTTCGTTTCATTTCCGATCGAATTTGCATTTGAGCTGAAACAATGATGACTTTATCTACAGTTCTAGGTTATAAATGATCCAAAAAGAAATTTTGTTCAACAGTTAAACGGATTTTGACAGCTTTTACACAGCAACAGGTTTCGTGTACAAGACCTATAGCTATCGATAAATTACTCAACACAATACTTTTAATCGATCTTACTTGGCTTCTATCGATAAAGTTTTACGACCAAGGTAGTACTGGACTATTTTCTAGCTTCTTTCAACCTCCAGGTACATGGAATATCTTCGGGAAGAAAGAGAATATCACAACTAGCCTTTTGTTTACATCAGCCATGATCACCTTATAAATTGTAAACCAAGACCGCTGACCGGATGTGGAGAGGAATGCAATTAATTCCAAATCTGTCCGAATACAAATGATTTTCAAACTACATTTCATTACAATGGAGTCTGACAAAACTGAAAATGTGATATCGTAATGCAATTATAGTTTTACTAGATCGTGTTAGGTTTGATATGTCTTAGTGTTTATACAGTTATTGTTCGAAATTGTGCAGATTAAAGGGAGTTTTTTGAAACGATTTCAAGGCAATATTTCTGGTTTGTCGTAACATTGCTTTGATAATTGCAATATATCCAGCATTAGAATAATTTTGCCAAAACTTTTTAATACTTTATTTGAAAGTATGGTAAATGAATGCATTGTACTCAAAGAATCAATTGATTTTGATGTATGGCAGTGAAGTTACGATTTTTTGAAAAAACCTCTAATTTTGACTTTTTGAAAATTGGACAAAATAGCTCGTAGGGGAAGGACTGTAAAATTCCAAGATGAATATAAAATGAGTTAATAATTAGTCCTGGTTGACGACTAAAGATGTATTTTACTATTTCTTGAAAAATATTTTGATTAATAACCAAACGAAAGTATTTTTAGCTTCCTTAATGTTCCCCCAAAATCCCCTCTCAAATCAGTGTGACGAGTCACCTTATTAAAAATGTCGTTAAAAACAAAACAAAAAAGTAAATAAGAAAACTAAATCGGTTTTAGTTATCAGTGACCCAATACCTAGTACCACACAAAATATTAGGGGAATCCATGAGGTTCCGCTGCCAAGCGATTCTCGATGGTTACAGAAAACCACTCTTAAGTCATTGTTGAATCTACCACTTAGTACTGGTGCTATGAATATCAAGTCCCAAGAGGATCTAGACGCCTTGGAGTTCTGGAATGATATGATAGTTGCCACTATTAACTCTTTTGTTCCAAAAAAAAAGCCACGAGACTTAAACAAACCTCCATGGATCAATGGAGAACTTTTTAAGGCTATTCGTAAAAAGAAAACTCTGTGGAGGAAGTATAAAAAAGACCCAAATGCTGAGAAATTTGAGATTTTTCGCAAAATGAGACAAAAAATTAAAATGTGGACCCGCTTAGAGAGAAGAAAATATCTTACTAGCATTGCTAACTAGGTTCATTGCTCCAACAAGAGGTTCTGGTCCTTCTTCTCTCTAAAAAACAAAAAGCCTATCCCAGAAAAAATGAAATACGAGGAAGAAGAGTACTGTAATGATATGGCCCGTGCAGATGCTTTCAGCCGCTACTTTCTGTCCGTTTACAGAGACCACAAGGATTGCGTTATACCGGATGGCTACACATCTTTGTTACCTGTGGCGTTGGAAAACACCCTCTCTATAATTCAGGTTTCCGTTGATGAAGTCACCACCTTACTAAAAGGTGTAAACATCAACAAAGCCATAGGTCCTGATAAACTGCCAAACATTATCTTAAAGGAATGTGCTGATGCCTTAGCCCCTTCATTAACTACATTTATAAATTTTGGCCTGCAAAAGGGTTTCCATCCTACTCAGTGGAAATGTGCCAATTTAGCACCTGTGCACAAGAAAGGCGATAAAGATCAAGTGACCAATTATCGACCTATCTCACTATTACCAGTGGTATCCAAGATCCAGGAACACTGCGTTGCCTCTCATCTCGTACCCTTCATCAGAGACTCTATTTACTCGCTGCAACCTGCTTTCCAATCAAGAAAGTCTTGCACGTCCCAGCTTCTCCAAGTCCTTCATGAAATCGGTCAAGCTTTAGACAAAGGCCTTGAAACAGATATTATTTATCTAGTCTTTGAGAAAGCCTTTGATTCTGTATGTCACAAAAAGCTCCTAGTGAAACTGAAATGCTTCGGTATACAAAATCCTCTCTTAAAATGGTTCGAGAGTTATCTATTTGGTCGTCTTCAGCGTGTGGTCATAAATGGCTCATGTTCACATTGGAAAAGAGTCTTATCTGGGGTTCCTCAGAGTTCCCTTCTTGGACCGACTCTCTTTCTCATTTTTGTTAACGATATGCCTAGAGTTATTACAGGAACTAAACTGGCAATGTTCGCCGATGACTCAAAGTGTTATAAATCAATTGACTCTATCGATGACTTTGATATCATTCAAGATGATTTAAACAGCTTACTACTCTGGTCTGCTGATAACGAGATGAATTTTCAGCCTTCAAACTGTGAAAACCTTAGAGTTTCAAGGAAACGGATTAGTTCGGACCGTTCTTATTCCCTTGATGGTTACAGTCTTAAAATAGTTACCTCAGTAAGAGATCTGGGTGTTGTCATCACAAAGGACTTAACCTGGTCTGACCACGTCAAGTTTGTGACAGCTAAAGCAAACCGTATGCTTGGATTCATCAAAAGAAACTGTGCTGGTAAGGTCAACAGAGATGTACTTAAGTTGTTGTTTATCTCCCTGGTGCGTTCACACTTATGTTACGCTTCGCAAGTATGGGCTCCACAGTCACCTCTGCTCATGATGGAAGTGGAGAAAGTCCAAAGAAGAGCTACTCGTTTCATATGTAAGAACAATGAACTATCGTATAAGGACAGGCTCATCAGCCTAAATTTGCTACCCTTCAATTAAATAAAATTAGGTAGTATCAACTTAAGCATAGAAAATTATGTTTCCTTTTGTACTGGGCGCTCACGCCGTGGTACCGCAGGGTGCTTTTTAAATACCTTGAATGCTAAGACATCTCTTTTCAGAAATTCGTTTTTTGTAAGAATATCTAATTTATGGAATGCGTTGCCTTTCGATTTAAAATCTGAATCTGATATAAATTCTTTTAAGAAGAATTTAAAGTCTTTCTATTTTTGTAAATTACGAACTGTCTTTATGCCTGACAATACTCGTTCATATAAGCTTATCTGTTGTAAATGCCGTAAAATCAATAGTTTAACTGGATGTGGTTGCTAATGTAATTTAGCTTAATGGGCCTTCCCTAGATTCGCTTAGGTGATCGCGGAGCGGTGTTTCCGTGTCGCGACTGGCCTTCATTCCTTTCCTTTAAATGGCCAGCCACTACTTGGGGCACCTTTTGGTGGTCGTCAGGGCGAGTTTGGGAAAGGTTTATCAATCGATTTATAGATTATAGTCCTCTTTTCACACGGCATTATTATAATTATAATTTTCGCAATTTTTTTTTTTCCTTATATTTCCTTATTCATTAAATGTATTTTCGGCTGGTATGCAGGTTCTATTAAGTCTTTATCTCCCTTAAGTATTCTGTATACAATCGTGCATAACTTGCACGTGCTCTTATATAACTATAAATATGGATAAAAAGTTAAATTTTACACCGTAAAAAATAAGAGAGATCACTTACTGACGTTTCGGACGCTAGTCCTTCGTCGGAGTAAAAGAGAGAATAAGAGTAGAAGGTAGTGTATATATGATGAAGATAGAAAATGGATAACCAATGAGAGCAAGGTAGGCAAGGTTACAAGAAAAAAACAATAAGAAATAATAAAAAGACAAAAGAATAGATTAATTAAAAGCGAAGCGTTCATTCATCCCATTGGGATTATGAGTACCCAATAGGTGAATGAGCCGCATCTCTTTGGTTTTGCGACAATCATTGTTGCCGCTAACCAAAGACAAACCGAAAACAATGAAGTCGGAAAGTGAATGATTAGGTAAGTTGAAATGGCGGGAAACTGGTTTGGTTTGATCGTTCTTACGAATATCATAAAGATGGTCGCGGATACGATCACCGAAACGACGGCCAGTTTCACCAACATATAAAAGATTACAGCGAGAACATTTAATGCAGTAGATGACATTGAAAGTGGTACATTCAAAATGATCAGTGATTTTGAGTGACGATTTGGGACCAACAATAGAAGTGTGAGAAACAATATGCGGACAAGTATAACAACGGTTACGAGAACAACGAAAAGTGCCAGGATCCTTATTAGAAGGAAGAATCCCTTTGACTAAGAAAGAGCGAAGGTTACGATCACGCTTGTACGAGAAAAGAGGGCGGTCTTTAAAGATGTTAGAAGTGTTAGTGTCAGACTCAAGTAAAGAAAAGTTACGGTTGACAATAGGCTTAATAGAGTTATTGATAGGATGATAAGTAAGTGTGAAGGGAGTGCGACTATTAGAAGCACGAGTGTTAGGAGTGAGTGCAGTGTTACGATCAATATTAGAGACTTTACGAAGAGCTTGATCGATTACATGAGCAGGATAGTTACGATTAAGAAAAAAAGAACGCATCTCAATGCATTTGTTAGAGAAATCATCATCATCGCTGCATAAACGACGGAGACGAAGGAATTGCGAAAAAGGAATGGCATTTAGAGTGTGCTTAGGATGAGAGGAAGAATAAAGTAAATAAGAGTGGGAATCAGTGGGTTTATAATGAACACTAGTACTAAGATGATCGTCAGTGATACTAATTAAGATGTCAAGGAAAGTGACTGACGTATCGCTGATTTCCTAAGTAAATTCTAAGGCAGGATGGAAAGAGTTAACGTAAGAAATAAAAGAGTCTAAGTCATCGCGAGAACAAGAAGTAGCACCAATACAATCATCAATATAGCGTCCAAAAAACTCGGGTTTAGGGCCGGTATATTGTTGAAAGATGAGGTTCTCGATATAGCCAACAAACAAATTAGCATAACTGGGGCCCATTTTGGTACCCATAGCAACACCATTTATCTGTTTGAAATATCGATCATCAAAAGAGAAACAGTTAAGAGTGAGGACAAGTTCAGCTAAGCGTAGTAAAGTGGGAGTGCTGGGTTCAAGAACAGGACGGAGATCAAAGAAATGTTGAAGGGCGCGAAGTCCTTCGTCATTAGGAATGACAGTATACAAAGACTTAACGTCCATGGTGAATAAAAACTTACAAGAGTCATTAGAAAAGCGAAAATTGTTGAAAATAGTAAGAGCGTGATTAGTGTCCTTAATGTAAGTGGGTAAAGATCGAACGATAGGTAGCATAAGAGAATCTAGATAGCTAGAAATAAGCTCAGTAGGACAACTACAAGCAGAAACAATAGGACGGCCAGGGTTGTTGGTCTTATGAATTTTAGGAAGAAAGTATAAATATGCTGATTAAGAGTACGGTTGTTACTCAATAGGGTTTTCCGATTTAGCGGAACTTCGCGGAAGTTTGGTCCAAACTTCCGCGCTTGGTAAATTGAGATCAATTCAATTATCACATTTATCAAGTAGTTTTTCACCTCAAACGGCTCGCGCTTTTGTTCAGTGGTTGTAAATAGACCCCTTGCAGCATATCGAAATGCAGCTCAATTCGGAGGACAAAACAACAAGTTTCAATTCTCAGGAGATTGAAATTCTTTTGTTTTGTCCTCCAAATTGAGCTGTTTTGACGTCACGTTAAAGGGGTCTATAGAGCTATTAGGTTGTGACGTATTTCCGGGTCCAACTGCTCACAAAAACCGCCAAAATAAAGCGAAAATGTTCTCAATGAATTAACCTCCAACTGAAACAATTAGAACTTTGGACAACCAATCCAGTCACGAAGAAAAAGTAAGAAAAATCTTTATAAAACTGCTTTTCGTTTTGGACCCGGAAGTTGTTTTTCCATACGAATGACGTCACACTTAACAGCCCTATAGCTGAAGATTGTAAAACATACTAGTGAGAACTGATTATATAAATATATCAATACTTATTTAGCTAATTGTCTGGTACTGTTTATTTTCAGACAAGTATAAGCTCGCTTTTTTAAACATTAACATGGTTTTATTATTATTTTTTTATATTTAGCGAAACACAAAGCTCCATGTATTAGTCTATTAAAGTCTTAATTTCTTAATCGACGGATGACTAGCTTTCGGCGGTTTGACAAAAAGCCACACGTGCAAACAACAAATGGTAAAAAACACCGCTTATGTCTGAATATTGAATTTACAGATGCATACACTTTTTGAAATCCGATAGATTGTTCTACCTGCATTCTTATGGAACGCAAAGCCCTATTTGCTTGTATTTGTCTCCGATTTCGCGCATTCCGCCTGGGGGCTATAAGTGGCAATCTAGCAGCGTAGCCTCCGTCAGCCAGTAGACGAGCTCTCCTAGGCAAATTACGGGCTCTACCGTATCCAATACGTGGAAGGGCCTGATAGCACTGGGCGTCATTCATGTGACCTGGAAACCTGTTAAAGGAAAATATTGTAATTGCTAGCATAATTCTTCAACAATGGTTTAGTTGGTATTAGTGGAGAATTGTTATTAAAGATGAATTGTACGTGGACGGAGAGACGGACTGTCATTTAATGTGATCATCTGAGGCACTTGGAATTCTAGCCATTTATATTATCAGTTAAGACCCCGATCCCACGATCTCCCGAACAACTGCCCGACTATATTCAACAATTTGAGCTAACCAAGTGTCGATTTAAATATAAATTCATACTATACCCTGTGACGAGAAGGACGATCATACCGTAAGCATCTACAACTATCTGTGACGACATAAAGTGGCAGCGTTTATCTCCGCGGTAAAATTCTGCTTGAAGTGCTCCGGACGGACGGCGAATCCGGTGAATAGTCCCGTCAATCATGCCCACGGCGTTGGGGAAGTTTGGAAAGCTGTCCAAGAACTGGTGCCACTTTTGCAACGAGTACCATTTTATATATTGACGATAATTCACAAATAGAATAGGAACAACATGGTAGATCTCGCCGCCACAGTACTTTTATTAATCTCGAATATGTATGCAAGAACATGCAACTTTAAATATTGCCGAAGCCAAATAATAACAAGCAATACTCGGTTGCGCACATCAAGTATGCATGCACGTCTCCTGCCCGTTCGTGGCGTTCGGGGAAAATGCCTCGGTGTGGTCACTTCGAAATATGTGTTTTCAACAATAGCTTCCAAAGTTTCAGGCATTTCGCCCGTCATGTACCAAAATATGATAGGATTGAGTTCTAAGATTTGCCACACATCCCTTCCTCTATTTCTAGTTCCGTTGAAATGTGGAAACAATATCCGAATGAGTGATCCTTGTCTGTTGTTTTCTTCGAGAGCAGTGGCAAGGGCAGTAAGTGCTAGGATAAAAGTATGCAGGCTGGATATTAGAAACGTCGGTGGAGGTAAAACTTGAGGAAATGCTTCTTGGTTTATACATAATAATTCAGAAGCCAGAAGTATTATTGACATCAGTAATGAGTAGGTGCAGACGAAAAAGGTTGGAGGAGGAGGAGGTGGGTAGCTGTCGTCCGGCATCTTTATTTCTTTTTGACGATGAATTACGGGATCGGGTATTCTTCGAGTTACGCGCTTCGAGTTACGCGCATCGAGTTACGCGCTTTTCGAGTTACGCGCTCGACCACACCCAAATTTGTCTTTGCCCCGCCCTGCGCGTAACTCGAAGACACTAAAGGTTGTTCGTGAGTTCGAGTTATCCGCACATCGCGTAACTCGAACACGGTAAGAATTTTTAATGAATTCGAGTTACGCTCTACTGCGAATAAAAAAAAGAATATTCAAAGAATAAATAGAATTTTTTATTCATTTCATTTATTTGCAATAAATCAATTAGCCATTTTATATAATTAGATATAAAATACAATAAAAACTTATAAAAGTACATTTTTAAGGTACAGTTCATGACATGGTTGTTATCTAAAATATTTCGTAATTATATTTTGCAACGAATGAATCGTTTTGAAAAATATCACGACAAGAATCGAAAAACTTGGTAAATTCTTGTGACTATATTAAAAGTTCAAATGATCCGGCATAAAATTAACAGTAACTATAATTGATATTTAAAATATTCCTAAATATATCAATGTTCAAAGTTTCTTAATCACTTTGCTGGAGATACTAGGGGTCAGATACTAGTAAGAAGAGAAAGATAATAATGGTAATGATAGTCAGTGGTAATATTGCAACAACATAAAAAGCCAATCAGCGTTCCCTGTTCCCACCGTCATTTACTAACATTTATTTTTGTTTCTTGAGCAGTTTGAGCGTCGATCACAAATTTTGTTTTCTTATGTCAATCACGTACTGGGCCTACTGTCCATTTAAGTTCGTATTTCATTTGTGTTCGAATTGTTTCGAAAGACTTGAGTGATACTAACACGGAAAAAACTGCAGGTACGACTATAAAGCTTCGACTTTTGTGCTTGTTTACAGAAGTCCATATGGACTTCTGACGCTTACTAATTGTATCCCGCCAAAATCCCAAATAACAGATATTTAATTTCTGTTGTTAAGCTCGTTGAACATTTAAACAGACCTTTCTTTACTGTTTACTTTTTATTTACGTTTTTAAGAAAATTTTTGAATTGCAAAACTTTTCATATGTTAGTGAATTCTTTTTGCTTTGCAGTTGAAAATCTAGCACATATCACATTTTTTAAATTTTCACGAAGATCAAATATAATGTGAAAAATACTGAAAAAGGTATATACACCTTCCCGAATTCGTTTGAGTGACTTTGAAGCAATAGCTCCAAGTCAAGATTGACCTTGATAAAATTCAATAAATTTATGAACACATCAAGTCCAACCTTGACATGGAGACATGTGACTTCGTGGTCACGCAAGCGAAAAAACGGGTATCAAAGGGTTTACGAACATTATGCACTAATATACTTAGTTAATAATGTGAACAGATCTTATCATTATACATTTTAACCTCAATATTCAACCTCAATAATTACAAAATACTTTGTCCGTGATGTGTTAGATCATATGATATATTTTTGAAAAGTAGTGGTAATAAACAAAAAATATAAATGAGAGTCAAAAACTTTAAATTATTGCTCTTTTATATTTCTATTTATTCTTTGTATATTCTTTTTTTATTCGCAGTAGAGCGTAACTCGAATTCATTAAAAATTCTTACCGTGTTCGAGTTACGCGATGTGCGGATAACTCGAACTCACGAACAACCTTAGTGTCTTCGAGTTACGCGCAGGGCGGGGCAAAGACAAATTTGGGTGTGGTCGAGTGCGTATCTCGAAAAGCGCGTAACTCGATGCGCATAACTCGAAGCGCGTAACTCGAAGAATACCCGCCCTCATGAATTACACGTCCTTCTATGCTTTATCCTTGTAAAGAAAAAATTATTAGGTAATACCTCAAGTGTTATAATTATGCCGTCAATCCTTGTTCGCGCTTTTCGCAGATAATGACAATAATCAGATCCCGGCTGGTGTGAGGCATGTTTTTTCTTTTGCAGCCAACACGAAAGACAACACATGAGAAATCGTGATTTTAGAAACAACCAAGTTCACGTGTAAAGTTATTAGCACTCCCTATATAAACCGGAAACATTTTCGGGTTTCTCGCACACTCAACCATGGGAGACTTCGAAGATAACATCTTTCTGAAGGCGGCAATGGGAGGCAAAATACAGATTCCAAAGACTTCGAGTTCTTCTACCATAACCAGCACGAGCACCTCGTCAGCCTCTAGCAGTCCAGGGCAAAGAAGTAAGGCAAAACCAAAGAAAGCTAACGCTCCACACCGAAAGTACAGCAACTTAGAAGACCAGCTGATACTCAAAGCAGTTGAAGTCAAAGGACGGGACTGGAGGGTGGTATTAGCGTTTTTGAAAAGAAACTGGGAAGTGCTTGGATCTGAAGGAGAGCTTTATCGAGATTGTGATGTTGGCGACAAGAGTATACAAGACCGTTTACGAAAGCGAGCCTCAACCTTTCTCAGCAAAAAGAAAAAGAAGTAAGTCATGATTTAAAATTCTTTGTGTGAAAAAATATATATATAGAAGCGCTAAATGTCCCCTTCAAGAACTCAGTGCATGGTGTTGAAAATTTAAATATGTGGGGTTTCTTTATTTTATACCTTGGGGCATATAATTTTGGTTTTTGCGCTCGTTTCAAAAGAAATAATTTGACACGTTATTTAGTGAATGGTTCCTTTTCGTGCTTTCAGGGCTAGTAATGATCTTTCCATAATAGAAGACGAATTTCAGTCAGTAGACGATATTTTGCATTCCCCGAAGAGAGCAGCTGAAACATCTGAGGAGGATTGTGACGAAGAAATCGAGGATGAAATGGACGAAATCCTAGGAAAGATCAAACAAAGGGACGAGAAGTACCGGTGAGATGCAGCTGAACAGCTTGAGAAGGCTAGCGCTTCAACTGTTACCGAGGGCATAAAGCGAAAATCAAAGAGTGACAGAGAAGAACAGGGAAAAAAGAAGACGAAGAGAGGAAAGGGAGCAGCATCAACAGCAACGAAGAAGCTTGAGAACCTCTTAGACCAAATGCCTCAATTTCTGGCCACTGCAAACCAAACAGCTGAAATGCACTCGAAGGCACTGAGCAAGTGGGAGAAAAAGTTTGGTCTAGATAGTTCCTCTGATAGCAAATAATCTCTGTTTGCACGGCCGATAGCGGATATTACTGACGTTTTCCCGTTTGTTTCTTATCAGTTGTCTAATGGTAGGCACTTTTTTTGCAAAATTCAAGGAAAATTAAACCGTGTTAGACTGTTGATTCAACGACTTCATTGCTTTTTGTGTCGTCAATTAATAAGTTTGAAGAACAAGGAATTTATGGGGGCAACATATATTTTGACTGAAACAACCCGTAGGAAGTAAAATGTTATGGGTGGCTTAGCTTGTTTCAACTAACAACACGCCCCTTATCTGATTACTTAATAAAGCAGACATTTTCACAATGCCCACTGCAGTCTTATCCTGGATACACAATTTTACCAAAGCCGACAAAAACGATAAAAACTTTAGTAATTTAATGGCGTTCGCATGAAGTGAGACTCCTTATCAATGGAAATAATGACCCACATTCCCGGGGGGGGGGGGGGGGGGCACTCCCATACATTTGCTATACGGGTATGTGCCGCTGGATAGGGTATGGTTTTTGGCCTTGCTGTCTTATACCGGGTATACATTTTACCCAAAATTGTCTTAAACAGGATCTATGATTTAACAAAAGATTGTAAGGTATGTGTTTTTGTGTGTCTTAGATAGGGTACTATTTCTTCATAATTATTCAGCAAAATGCCGCACTTATATAGCGTATAAAATTGCCCTTGAGTCTATAGGGTCCAATTTTTCACCAATTTGTCTTGAATAGGGTATGGATTTTTCATTCGCGAGTGTCTTAAATAGGGTCAGGTTTTTAGACCTCTGGCGGCACATCCCTATCCAAAACGGGGTCGAGTACCCCCCCCCCCCCCCCCCCCACGGGCCCACATTGTCCATCTAATCGGCACTGGCAAAAGATATGCCAGCTACCAACATGCATGTATGAAGAAATGATCAAAACCAATGCTAATCGGAGTGTTATATATGTTGGATTCTGTACGTACTTCATGAAACTGATTTTGAACTGTGATGGGTTTTGTATTATGGTTCATAATGTCGGCTATTTTTTCAGGTATGAAGCTTTATGTTCGCAACAAACATTTGCACGAATTCTCACGTACACGTTTAAACTGTAATTACAATTTCACGCCCAGAACCAAAAGACTCGATATACTCTATCCAAAAACGCATAAATCGTTAGCATTTTAGAATCTCATAGAACTGTAGATACGGATCGGACAGATAATTTACCAACTTCTTGAAATAATTTTTTACCGACAATTATTTATGTCACCAGCGCTGGTTCAAGATCGTTTCTCATGACGAAAATACACTTGCTTTTCATTCCTGTGTACTTTCAAGAGGTGCTACATTAATGACATATTTCCGCATTGATAAATCTCGGTGATCAACCCTTGTGCGGCCAAGCTTATGCCGTAAACACGGCCAAGCGTCAAATAAACAACCAGAATTCAACTTTAGAGACACTGAGTAAAAAACTGAAGCGTACGTCTTTTTAAGCTTTCGACTAATCTAGAGTCTTGATCACAATGAGTGAGTCAGCTACTATACGCTGTGTCTCTAAAGTTGAATTATTTTTCATGGTTAAAACCTGAGTAGATGACTTTTCACCAAAGTTTTATTCTTTATGTCGATAAATTGATTTTTACTTATACAAAATGATTGTGCTGGAAAATTGGCTAGTTCCATTTCCGCGGAAGTTCCGCTAAATCGGAAAACCCTAATCGCTTTCATATCTACAACCTGGTTCAATCTATCGCGTTTGTTTTAATGATGACTGATACTGAAGAAGGAAAACTTAAGAAGACGAAGTCCAAAACTGTAGGAACCGGATTGGAAGTCGGGGAAAGCTCAAGGAGTTCACAAGATCACTCCCAAGTTGAAGAAGTTTTCCATTTGTTCAAAAGTTATCTTCAAGATAAGCTAGAGGAAAAGGACAAACAAATCGACAAGAAGAACCAGATAGAGAAGCAAGTTACGCAACTTCGCTTCAAGGGCAATCAGAAACAGTACGAGTTCAACGCTCAAATCGAAAGTATCTTGGAAAATATTGAGAAAGAAGTTCAACAAGAAAATTCAACCGCGAAAGTCTTGCAGATCATCCAAGAAGGAAAAGCACTTGTTCACAAAAGGCAGAAGTTAATTCGCATAGCTGACAAAAGTAAAGATGGGTGGACCGTGGTAGAGGAATACGAATCTGACGAACTGGCCTCCGGTTCTGAAGACGAGAAACGATTAAGAAAGGCAAGGGAGGCGGCAAGCAGAAAGGAGAAAATTTCGCTATGGGCAATACAAAAGTGATAACAAGAAGCCTAAAGTTGGCGACGATAATCGTCTTTTTCGTGGTGAGTTTTAGTATCATAAACCCGCTTAGGATACTTTGTGATATCTCAATGTTGGATCTGTTAGCGAATCCACCCATCATACAGTTGTATCTTGTTTGATTTATTAGCATTTAAGCAGTAAATGTTTTACGTTCGTTTGAACGAAGTGAATTAGAACGTAAATGTATTTTCGGCTGGTATGCAGGATCTATTAAGTCTTTATCTCCCTTAAGTATTCTGTATTCAATCGTGCATAACTTGCACGTGCTCTTATATAACTATAAATATGCTGATTAAGAGTACGGTTGTTACTCAATCGCTTTCATATCTACAACCTGGTTCAATCTATCGCGTTTGTTTTTCCCGCCCTCCCGCCCCATTTCAGTTTGTATATTAGTTTCTTTTATTTAGTTGCGTACTCCAGGTTGATTTCCTTTCTTTTCAGGCAATAGAGACCCTGCTAACACCCAAAGGTGCTTCCGATGTAACAGAATCGGCCACTGGGCTAGAGAGTGTAGAAATTAGACAGGTTTTTCTCGCGATTCTGGAATCCCCACACAAGCGGAGTTGATTATTTCGTTCAGAATCTAAGCCAGGATAACTGTTTAGTAGTCCAACCTGTGTCCTTAATCGCTCGAGCACTCATCTATATGAAACATCAAAAAGCAGTAGGAACTGTGGTTGTCCCAGCGTGGCCTTCGTCTAATTTTTGGCCGATGATAAGTTACAAGTTTCAGAATAATGTAGTTGATCAATTCACGTGCGATGGCACAAAAATGTTAATGCAAGGAAGAAACACGAATTCGCTGTTTGGTTCAAAACGCTTCTCAGGCCAGATGTTGGCTCTACGTATGGATTTCCTTAATATGAGTTAAAAAAAAAAAAAAAAAAAAAAAAAAAAGAAAGATATGTTAAGCGACGCGGGTCACCTTGATAAGGGAGGAGTCCCTCTGAAATAACAGTGCTATGAATGGTCGACGCTGGTCGTATTGTATATAAGAATGATGATGATGATTAAAAGATTAATCCAAACAATGAGTCAATTTCACATATTGCTTTGAATATTTTTGTTCTATTTCACAGGTGATTCGTTCAAGTGAAGCATGGGCCAGTTACTCTAGTTCTTGCAACAGTTTTGACCCCATCCAGAGCTGATTCAACAATCCGTACTTATTTAAGATTAGTGCGCCATTTTCTGGTTTGGTGTACGAATAAGCAGATTAGTGCGAAATTACCGTCGTCCGTCGCTGTGGTGTCCCTTTACCTATTTGAGTGGCAACAGAGCACGCAAGGGAAAAGTACAGTAGCAGCTAGCTATGCAGCACTTAAATGGTTGCATTCTTTATTCCCAGATTCTAGCAAAGGACATGTATATAAAGGAAAGTATAGATGACCGTTTACTTGTAACATCTTTTCTTGGATTGTAATTGTATGCATATATATATATTCAAAATAAACCATGTTGGATCTGTTAGCGAATCCACCCATCATACAGTTGTATCTTGTTTGATTTATTAGCATTTAAGCAGTAAATGTTTTACGTTCGTTTAAACGAAGTGAATTAGAACGTAATTATATTTTTCTTAAGGGTTTCATTGAAGGATGGTTAGTATATTTTACATGGGTTGGGTTCGGGTGATACGCCTTGTAGGGGACTTAATGTTCTATTGTGTTATCTACTGCCTTTGGCAAATTGATTAAATAAAAAAAATAAAAAATAAAAAAAATAATAACAAAAGAGCAGTGTCAACAAGCAGATCAGAAGCTGTTGTCATTTTGTAGTCTTTAGCGGCCTAGAGCGGTATTAATGAAGTGTTTTCAAACCGTTGTGATTACGTCACAAATAGTAAGAAAAATTCCCGATCTAGTCAACACATGCGCAAAGATTACTCAATGGGTCCCACAAGTGCTGGGGTGTTGAATAGTGTGTAGTGCAAGGTCATTGCTCAAAATTTTCGATTGGGTCGGTGCGACCCAACCATGGTCCCGGTGATTGTGATATGAGGGACCATGCCTCATGAATAGTGATGAGGGATATTTCGTCTAAACATCCCTCATGATTATATTCATGAGGGATATTTAGACTAAATATCCCTCATCACTATTCATCCAGGGGGATGTTAGACCTTAAAAAGCCCTCTGGAAACAATGGATCCCGAGGTAATCATGATATTACCAAACAAACAGTGTGGATATTGGTAAGTAAAAGTGTATCAGAAATTATGGGTTGCCTGTGATTTTTTATCAGAAAGACCTAAGTTTGTATATATATATATATATATATATATATATATATATATATATATATAATACACCTGTATAAAACGTGCGTGCATGTATCTGTATTGTGATATAAACACTCTGGGAGCTGTAGAGCACAAGAGAAGCAAGCTTAGGTGTGGCTGAGTGTTTCGCTTCCTATTCGAGTGCTTAACAGCTTCCAGAGTGTTTATATCACAATACAGAGCCATAAAAAGCCATTTCATATTGCTCTTATAAAATATCTTTGAACAATCTTGGTTATGGGGGATCAAAATGTGAAGCCTTATAAGCAGGGTGTCGAAGGTTACCCTGATTATACGGCTTCACGTTCCCATCCTCCATATCCAATACAAGGTATTTCCATCCTCCATAACAACATCCAATCCCAAATATAAGCCTTCCCAGTTATAAGTATCAAACAAGATTCAAAAGCATAATCTAAAATTTTTTTTTTCAAGAGCCCTTCTCAAAAATGCCTTAGTTTCATACAATAATATTATTTCTTGCAATAGGGAGTAAATATACTTATTTCAATAAAGTATGAGAGCACTGAGTATGGGAAACATTTCATATCAAACAAGAAAAACTAGTTGTTTTGTAGCTTTTCAGGTGACCAACTTTATTGAAATGAGAATATATATGCATAACAAGATGCAATAATAACTAGAAAATCTTACATCAATTATAATTTTAGAAGATGTTGCTTCCCCTTTGAACTATCTTGTATTTATAATTAATGGGTAGTGTTGTACAATAATCCTGGTTCTTTTAAACTTATTTTGTTTCCTTTCAAAAAATAGTCTTTGAGTTCTTTTAAAGTGGTCTTTGAGTTCATTTCAAAAAGTAATAATAATGATGACGGTTTATGATAACACTTTTTTTGAATTTCATTTTAGGAGTACAGATAATGAGAAAATTTCTCAGAGTCAAATTTCTCATGACTTTACAATTTCCAGCAACCATGGAAAATTTTGGAGAATTACTTGATGGTAATACAATGAAGCAAAGAGGAACCCTGCTACAAACTTCATCTAATTTCAAACTGTATAATGACATGGTGGAAACAGAAGATGGAGACCCATTTCTAGTAAGCTTTGAAAAAATGCCAAATCAGATTCCATTGCCCCCAATCAAGAGAATCGCACTTGATCAAAGTGACACTTGCTATCTGAGAGAGATGTACCAAAGATTATACCCTGAAAATGTTGTTCGCCATGTATCCAGTTTCTGTGATAACTTCAATAATATGTTGTATGCTGGAACCAATTACAGAGCTAATCTATTCAAAAACTGCCAGGCATCAACAATAACTGCGCAGTGGTTTGATGAAACAAAAAGACCAGGTGTTATAAAAAGATTACTGCTTCCTAAAAATTGTTATTGAAAAAGAAAACGGTAAATGTACAAACATATCCCATATTTTAGCTGAAATGGATTGGTATTCCAAGCATGTAAACCAGCATAGATATTCCAATCCAATAGAAGTATGGGGAACAGACTTTAAACCTCATTCTCACAAGTCACACATGCCAGTTGGACGAATACAAGAACGCTGTGTTGTTGTGAGACACAAAATACCCTTGGATATTGTTAGCGAGAAACAAACAGTTAAAGTCATAATTCCCTTGCCAAAAGCAGTCACATTGTAAATTTTAATAAATATATTCCTAATACTCTTGAAATTATCAAAATATATTACCGGTTACAGGTTTAATTTGAATTGTGCTTCTATAGTTATCACTTTAAAAATCTCTCTATCCTTTGAAATTTGAGAAGTGGCGCACTGAACTGGAAATATTTTGGTATATTTATATGACACTGCATTTTCGGTACTATATTATTTGATAATACTTAAACACACTACAGTTTGGAGTGATAGTTTTACAAAATTAATATCCATTTGTGTTTAATAATAAAGTATATCAGATAAATTTACTTAGGTAAATATTAATAAATTCAAAAACAATTATGTTGAAAACCATGTTTTACAAATTGATTCAAGTGTTTCAATGATGGTATTTAACTTTGGACGGGAACCTGTCTTGCTTTGGCACTGTAGTACCAGTTTCCCAAGATCACTACAACGTATTTGGCTATTTACCTTATCTATTAAGTATCCAAAGCTAAACACATCACTTGCTTCAGATTCTCTGTGCTCTCCACATATAGTCTCTGGTGCAACCCAAGGATGTTGTTGTCTATAACACCTGAAGTTGGGCACATTACGACATCTGCCATCTCCAGTTTTACAGGCTTTTCCAAAGTCCACTATGACAGGATGCACATGACCATTTAACTTATCCAGTATTTTTTTTGATGAAGGTCATTGTGTAGAAAACCCAGGCTGTGAATTGATTTGATACCCTCTGCACAGTGAATCAAAATCTTCCCCCAATCTAGATTTTTAAATTGTTGAACAATGGAGTGCTTTTTGCAAAGTAACAATTTATAAATGTTTTGCAGTTTTGAGGCATCTAATATTACTAAGGATGTTTTGTTAGATTTGTAACAAATTCCTCCTCTCCCTTCTGGACAAACTCGATCTAATCAGGGCAAGACAAAAGAATTATTTAAAGTAGAAGTTATAAGCACATCAAAAGTGTTGCGTACCACAAAGGAAATTGGCTTCCAATCATCGAAATTATTTATGATTGACAGCTTCACGCCAGCATGCACTGAACTGGATACACACATCAAGCATTCCGTGCTACTGCTCTAAGCCCATACTCAGGGGATTAAAAAGTGAGATAACATTTTGTAAAACGTTATATTTTAGTTGTATTTTTCTTGTCAAACACAATTTTCATTAAATATTCAAGATCACGTACCATTAAGCGAATTTTGAGTCAAATATACCAAAAAAATGCATATTTTACAAAATATTTTTCCACACAAAGCTGGCGTTCGTACAGTGCTTCTAAAGATGGCGAATATTATTATCATTATTATATGTTTTGTAAATTGTGTCCAGCCAATGAAGTCATCAGTTGCTAATTTCCATATTTGGAAAACTTTTGATATCTCTGCAACAAAGAGATATCAAAAAACTGTAAACGCCATTCTGACATTTTTAAACAGCACTTCCATGTTAGCGCAAAAACTTGAAGGAATTCTTTTTGTTTCATATGAATTTTAATAAAGATTATCCATCTAGTAGAGAGTGTGACGTGCCTCCCCCCGACCGCCATTTTTTTGCGCCCACCCCTAAATGTGTTTAGTATGCCCCAACGAACATTTGTGCCAAGTTTGGTGCTTGCAGTCAAAAGTGCACAATCTTTTCGCTAACAGACCTGACTATTAATGGATCAGATGCATTGTGGGATAAAAGATGTGAATCTCCTTGAGTACATTGAAAAGTACCCAATTCTGTTCCAGGCACTCTTTGTTCAAAGTGAGGGTGAAGTAACTTCAGAGGCTGTCAAAGTTAAGTTTAAGCACAATACCACGCTTTCACAAAAAGAGGAGACAATTTGGGGTTTTCTTATGTCTTTCCCTGGCAAATGAGGCAAAGAAGGTTTGTTTTCAAAATTTCTTTTATTTTTATGTTATAACAAATCATAAAGAAATGTCCTCTCCCACCATAAATTGATAATGTAAGCCTAGTTTTTCAAATATATGTGAACACTTCAACTTAAACAATTCTTATTTTACAGATTTGAAAGCTTTTATACGGTTTTTGACTGGGTGCAAGACTATATGATCTGCTGGGGTAAAAAAATAGAGGGATTGAGGTGTTCTTTTCTCAAGAAGGGGCAATACATGCTTCAACAGAGGGCGGGTATTCTTCGAGTTACACGCATCGAGTTACGCAATTTTCGAGTTACACGCTCGACCACACTCAAATTTGTCTTTGCCACACCCTGCACGTAACTCGAAGACACTTAAAGGTTGTTTGTGAGTTCGAGTTTTCGGCACATCGCGTAACTTGAGTGTATGTGGAACTGCAACCTGTTCTGGATCAGAGTCAACTCCTGGAATGGGTCCACACCAGTCAATACCATAGTTACTACCTTCATCCTGTTCAAAGTTTTTAAAGAAAAGTTACAGTTCATTTAGGTCAAGTATACAACCAAAGCTAATATAATAACACTGCTAGTATGATTATTCACCTTATATCGTTAAGACAAAACAATACTTGAACAAAAACAATCCAAAAATTGATTTAGCTGAAACATCCCTAGTAAC
This sequence comes from Anthopleura xanthogrammica, assembly GCA_964019055.1. NCBI lineage: Eukaryota > Metazoa > Cnidaria > Anthozoa > Actiniaria > Actiniidae > Anthopleura > Anthopleura xanthogrammica. The sequence continues at coordinate 13,916,905 of OZ025211.1, read as the reverse complement.
TCAAGTTCAAATATGCCCTGGATAAAGACCCAGAACAAAAGACTAGGGAAAGTTGTTGCCTTATAAATTAAATAATATTTTATTAATCATCCAAAAACTCATGAATAATTCATAAGCCTTAGGTCAAAGCTGAGCGCCCATACACGTCACGTGCATGGACCTTTATACCCGATAAAGCCATCTTCATTAGTATTCAAGTGGTCTTTATATTAAGACACATGTCTTAATAAAACATGACAAGCTTTACCCTGCTCAGGAATGTGGGTTCCCTGCTTTGATCTAACATTGAATACTACATTTCTGTAGTCAGAGAAGGTCCTGTTACGAGGAAGACATAGGTGTGAAGTACCAGCTAAGTCAATAAGGCTTGGAAATTATTTACTGGCAGGTTTATTTTAAAGTTCGTATACCCTAGTTAACAGTTAGCACAAAGCAATTTGACCTTAATTAATAACATTCAGAATTTTAATGAAGAAATGTACACCTATGGTCCTACCTAAACTTCTATTCACCAAAACCTGAATTGTTCATATCAGATTGTTTGTTTGAACGTAAAAGTTCGTTTAAATGGTTTCGTGTCAACTTAGGTCAATAACAGTAACAAGAGAAATTATGCTCCAGGTGATTCAAAAACAACATCCACTGAAAGGTAAAAGTGTCTTTTTTGAATGCACTCCATATATCCGTGAATCAATTACGTATAGTTATCAACTATTTATACTAGAATAATATCAACTATTTAGTTGTCAAATAACTAAGAATTCACTTACTCAGGCTTGAACCAAACTTAAAGCGCTTAGAGGCATTTGCTTTTGTTCCCAATGTTTTGCTTCGGTAAATGATATCCATTAATTGTACAAAATAGCTACAATTAGACAACACATTTGACTACTCAAGAAAGACAGAATAGAACATCCCGCTTCCAGATAGCAACAGCTCAAGTCGAACCGACTGCCCAAGAAAGACAGAATAGAACATTCCGCTTCGAGATAACAACAGCTCGGGTCGAACTGACTACCCCAAGAAAGACAGAATAGAACATCCCGCTTCCAGATAACAACAGCTCGGGTCGAACTGACTACCCAGGAAAGACAGAATAGAACATCCCGCTTCCCTATAACAACAGCTCAGGTCAAACTGACTACCCAAGAAAGACAGAATAGAACATCCCGCTTCCAGATAACAACAGCTCAGGTCAAACTGACTACCCAAGAAAGACAGAATAGAACATCCGGCTTCCAGATAACAACAGCTCAGGTCAAACTGACTACCCAAGAAAGACAGAATAGGCCAGCCCCCTTCCAGATAACAACAGCTCAGGTCGAACTGACTACCCAAGAAAGACAGAATAGAACATCCCGCTTCCAGATAACAACAGCTCCAATCTATTATTATCCAAATACGTTATTTCGAAATCACAGGAAATGATTGTGGCTCATAATATTGATTAGAGAAACACATTCGATATGCACCGGATTTATATATACCTCGAATTAACAGCACCTTCACGAATCGAATATAATTTTCACCCTCGTAGATAAGATTTATCGATCATGTTTTTCAGCCTTCGGTGGTTGATCAAGTTGAATAAATGATTAATCTCTAAGACGATGACAAGCATAACTTTGCCCTCGATCATTTTGTTTTAGCAGCGAAAACCAAGATTCTCCGTCTATGAGCCAGTATAACCGAGCAAATGCCTATAATGAAATCCGCCAAAAAGTCAAAATAATTATGCATTCTGACCTTTGGCGCTAAATGTAATATTAACTTAAGATTTTGTTGTTTAAACGATGACAGATTGGGAAACTTTGACTGAGAACACAACACCTTCAAATCCACTAATCAATAATTTCTGGTCAGTCAATTCAATATTCAAAGTCCATTTGAATTGGTAATATGGTCCCTGGGGAATTGATCATAAATATATAAAGGAGCACATGCCTCCTCCCAATGCACTTGCCTCCAATCGGTTCGAAGATTCAGCAAAGTTTTAGTGTCGTCCAAACCCGCCTTCAAGATGGCTGATCAAAACCCGCGTGCTCCTCCACCAGGCGAAATCAACAACCTACTACCAGCACAGGTCGTGCAAGATGGCAACGTCCAACCACCACAAGTCCAGAACCAACAAGGAGTCCAGCAAGCGACAGCAAACGAAGTACACGTTAACGAAGAAGCTGTTGAGGTATTATTAGCTTTCTTCTTTCTTTATTCGAGGCACAATGTTCAGTTAATTCTCGTCACCCACGTGTACTTTCAGTTTATTGAGCTTGTCCATAACTGGCATTGCGGGTTTTGCAGTTCTCTATGGTTTTCCTAGCGTTTGTTTAGTGACCCGAGTTCCTAATTCGGTTACAACGTTTTTACGCGGTTTTTTCTCTATTTAATGAGTTTCTTGATAATCAGTTGCTAAATTTTTGTGGTTTTGTAACTAATAGAGTTTATGGTTTAATGAGATTATTGATAATCAGTTGCTAAATTTGTTTGATTTTGTAACTGATAAAGTTTATGGTTTAATGAGTTTATTGATAACCAGTTGATAAATTTGTGTGGTTTTCGTAACTGATAGAGTTTATGGTTTAATGAGCTTACTAACAATCAGTTGCTAAATGTGTGGGGTTTTGTAACTGATAGAGCTTTTGGTTCAGTGAGTTTATTGATAATCAGTCCCCAAATTGTGTGGTTTTCAGTAAACTAATCACAGTTTGGGAATTTAAAATTTGCATATTACTTTGTGTTCTCATTTAGGTTTTTTAAGATACATTTTGAGTGTACTGAGTGCACAATCGTGAAGTTTTGAATGACTGATAGAGCTTATGGATTAATAAGTTTATTGATAATCCGTCGCTAAATTGCAATTGTGTGGTTTAAAAAAGAAAGAAAGAAAGAAAAGAAAAGGAAAAAAAAAACAACTGAGCAAGTTTTTGGAATTAAAAAACTCTCACGTGATTGTGTTCTTATTTAAGTTATTACATTTTGAGCATATTGAGTGCTTTATCGTGAAATTTTGAGTGACTGATAGAGTTTATGGGTTAATAAGTTTATTGATAATCAGTCGCTAAATTGTGTAGTTTTAAACTGATTAAGTTTTGGGAATTTCAACACGTGATTTTTTGTGCTCTCAGTTAGTTGATAGATTAAATTTGGATTTGCTGGGTGCATAATAGTGAAGTTTTGAGTAGTTCAAAACTCTTAATTTACTTTAATTTTGTTCTCATTTAAGTTAATCTATTTTGAGTTTATTGAGTGCTTTATCGTGTCGTTGTGAGTGACTGATAGAGTTTATGGATTAATGAGTTTATTGATAATCAGTCGCTAAATTGTGCAATTAAAAAAACTGTTTAGGTTTTGGGTTTGAACTCCCAGGTGACTTGTGCTTTTGTTTAAGTCAATCAATTTTGAGTTTGCTTTGTTTGCTGCGTCATTGTGAAGCTTTGAGTCACTAATATAATTTTTGAATTTAAATGCTAGGCGGACTAGTAGATACTTGTTCTATAAAGTTGAAAAGTTTTATAATGTACCTTAAATGCTTGAGTATTAGTTTGAGTTTTAAGCTTTGGATTTTGTGCTCCCAATGACCTATTGTTTATCTATAGAGTTCATGAGTTTGCAGTCCATCCAATGCGGAATTGCGTAGTTTAAATTGAAAGGATTGTTTTAAGTTTTTAGGGTTTCTACAAGCTCAGCGTGCAGTTGATCCTTGGTCTGATTTGTTTTATGAAAATGTTTTGTTTTCTCTTAACTAGAGCTCAGTTTATAGTTTCACTAAAGGTTTGATTTGTTTTTGGTTTGTATAGGACGCAAATGGTCTGGAAGAAGTCAGACGTCGGATCAAAATGCTGGAAGATTCCCAAAAACCGTCCGTGGAGTCCACCCTCCAACAAGTTTACGGTTCATGGAAAGACACAAAAATCCCTGATGTACTGAATTTTAGCATGACGTCACGATCATTGCGCGCCCGCGATTCAGGCAGCGGTAAACAAATTAGTATCCATAGCAACTAACTAAAAGCGGCCGGCCAGCGATGAGCTGCGAAATGGTTTACCAAAATAAAGTGAAAAAATTGCTTGTTGTTTTTAACTTTGAATGGGATTGTTCTAATTATTTAGCTCAAATATCTACTTATATGAATGCCAAGGCCAAAGAAAAGGCCTCATCAACGAAATTACATCAAAGAAATTACACGAAAATCAATCTCTTACGTCCGTAAATGTTCAGTGCGATCTTTGTTGCTGTTTGACTGTTTCGGCCGAAAACCAGCAATTGAAACTTGATCTTGGCAAACAACTAGAGCTCGCAGATACCTGGAAACTCAGCTATGAAAAAGAGAAAGAAAAAACATCGAAATTGGAAAAAGAAGTAGTCGGACTACGAGAAGAATTACTATGCGTACGAGATAAATATGTAAGCAAAGTAGCAAACTTAAATTTACAAATTAGGGAGCTTAAAGATGAGGAAGAAACGTTGAAGGCCGATATCAAAAATGAAAAAAGTAAAACAGTACAAAGAGGCCATGAACTTCGTGGGGCAAGGGCAAGACTTACACGAGAAAAAAAGAAGACAAAAAGTGATTTAGTAGAACAAATCAATTTAACCAACACTTTTAATGGGGAAAACGGAAAAAACACCAGAACAGTACAGTTTATGAGTTGTATCAGGTTTGCACAACATGCTGGGTTACTATCCGACCAGAAAATGAGTTTGACAATTGATTTATTATTTACTACATTTTTCAAATGAGACCCTCCCCCCAATTTCGTTGTTTCCCCTACAACGATAGCTGATTGGAACTTGCTTTTGGCGGAAGCCGACAAGATTCTTTTAAAGCGATTTCTATCAACAACGGAATATGAGATTCATTTGAAGAGGCATGTCTTCGGAGTTCATACCTGGCATCCAGAAAAGGGTCATCCAGTCAGATATGTTCTAGGCAACCTTCTTATTGCCAGTGGTTCCGGCAAAGACCAAGCAGATGCAGAGTATCATGTTGCCAGCAAAATATATGGGGTGAAAAATGCTGGGGCATTAATTGGTGACAACGCCTCAACACAGTGTGGAACAAGAAATGGAATGGCAGCTATGTTAACAGCAAATTTCAAAAAGGAAGTTTTCTTTGTTGGGTGTTACCCACATGTGTTGAATATTATCTTGAAGCGGGCAGCCTATGCTGGGTTTGGTTCGAAAGGGGACCAAACATCATTCAATGTCATGCAATTACATTACAAGGTAATACATTGAAATTATTTGCCTTGTTTAGTAAATTATTATTTTTTATATAGACAACTACTGGACATGAGCAAGCATGATTTACCATTATTGTGTTGTGAATGGGGAGGGGTGGGGGGCTTTTTAGAGAGAGGCTAGTGGCTTGAGTGGAATAATGATTGTTAGGAAGAAAGACAATCAAAATACAGTAATATTTAGACTAATACTACTCATTATAATAATTGGTAGGTTGCCTGGGTCCATCATGACAGGCCATCCGAATACAAAGCGTTGTATGTATCTCTCAAAATATTACCAAAAGAACCTCCCCTTCCCCAGACCTTCATCGACACAAGGTGGACATACATGCATGATCACCTTCAATGGTGGAGTAGATATGGTTCTGAATGCATAAAGCTGGCAAAGGTAATGGTGTCAAAGCTGAAAAAGAGTGATACACATTATTCTGTTTGGCAAGAAATCATCAAGATGTCTGCCCATCCAATGATCCGGGTATTCAAAAATCATTTACTCAACATACTCAATGGCACATTTAGAAAAAAAGCATTAAATACAATGTATATGCACTTTGTTCATTTTGATTGCTTTGTTAGTCTTTAAATTAATAGTATAACAATACTGTATTGAGAACAGTTAGCTATCAAGCTGTTTACACATTTACACCTAAATTTACACCCAAGGTTCAAAGAGCCTTCCTCCAAGAGCTGCTGGATATTTTTATTATGCCTGCACTGAAGAACTCAGAGGGTCCAGATAACGAACTTGGTTTTGGAGCAGGATATCTTGCTAGACTTTGGCCTGGAGAAGTAAGAGCAATTATTAATGTTGATAAACAAATATTTTTGGTGGGGTGAAAGGGATTAGGCTAATGTAAAAGTTTGAAAGAAAAATAAATACAGTGTAGATAAATAAAAACCTCAATATCTACTACCAAAAAATAGCAACAACAACAACAACAACAAAAAAGAGGGGGGGGAAAGTAAGATAGAAAACAACAATGAAAACAGTTTTAAATTTTTTTCCTCCTTTTAAATACTTACTAAATTAATTAATTTTCTTTGCATATCTCATATCTCAGCCAATGAGAAGTAAGTTTGTTATTCATTGAGATAGCTATTTACTTCAAATTGGCTGAAACATGGGATTTACCAAGAATATCTAGTTTATATTTTTAAATGAAGTACAAATTAAAATTGGGTTGTATTCTATGTGTTTCCTTTGACAGGTCCGGGAACATATTATGACCATAAAGAAATATATACACCAACCTGCCAAGTGGTTTCCAAAAACAGAGAAAGCCATTGTTAACTCACTGAAGTGTGATGAAGTTGCAAAAAATCACGAGACAAAATGTACAGAAACCAATGCTTGAAGAATGTCTACTTGTTCTTCATGATCATGCAGCTAAGTGGTTTACGTTTCCCAAGTTTTTTGCAATGGGTGCAGATACTAGATTTAGACACTTCTTCTGGAGAGCTGTGCTGAGAGTTCTGGACATGCTGCCACCAGTCCTTTTCACATTCGATGATCACTCCCATCCATGTGAGGACTTTTCTCCCCACTCAGAGGAAGGCCAGTTTCTTTATGAAAGTCTTGTTGATGCAGCATTAGATCTGAAGTCTGTAGAATCTCTATTATCACACTGTGAGGCAGAAGGACTGTTGGATACAAATAAGTACCTCAGCCAAACTCCTGATATTCATTGGTTTACAGAATTTGAAATTTTAACCATGGTTGCAGCTGATTCATCTAATCTTTGTAAGTGGTCCTCAAAATGGACAATGTATAATGACAGTCTCCTCATGGAGATTAAATCAGTAGCTGAGAGCCAAAACCCTCAGCTCATCAGTCCAAAGTATGAGCCTTTTCTTTATAAATGGTTTGCAACATACTTTTTTGCAGTCCCTGTAAATAATGTGGTAGCAGAGAGGCAATTCAACATTGCCTCCATACATGTCGATGTCAATCAGTCAGAGCTAAGCAAACAGGCAACACAGCTTTTTGTTGAGAACGTTTTGCATGAGCCAGAAGAGAGATATAACCTGTTGGGAAAAGTCAAAACAGACCATCAGGAAAATAAGGAAATAAGATTCGAATTACTGAAATGGTGAGAAACCATGTACGCAATCAGATGAGGAAGTATGCAAATCAGATGTCTCCAGTATTACTGTTAGAGGCAAGGAAAAATCTAAATAACATAAAGCAAAAATCTGGTGCAGCTGGACCCCTCACAGCTATGGATTTGTTTCCTTTAAAGTTCTCTGAAATGAAATCCCGAGACCCTGATGAGTTCCACCAACTACAAGATGAAGGAAGAGAAACAGTATTGCAATGGGTGGCTTCACGCAAAAAAGACAAAGGTGCCATAGAAACCAAGAGGACCTACAAACCAATTATTCCTAATTATAACAACATGCTGCCAGATGACACTGTCCCTAGTCTTATGATGATTGCTGCACTAAAGCTACAAAGATACGGTGAAGAACTTCCCCTTACGAATCTACCTAGAGAATGTATGCAGTATGTGGAATTTTTGCCAAGAATAATTGAAATGAATCAGAGAGAAAACACACAGCTGGCCATACAGAGTCCTTTTCCCTCTGCACATTCAAGAGTGCTTCCAAAGTGGTTATCAAAGAGTTCTGCAAATGTCTCACAGGCTCAACACATGACAAGCTATGAAGAATAGCAGCTGTCTATTTGTACCTGTCTAAAAAAACTAGTATCTTGCATATGTTGTAGTTGTTTGTTTTAGCCATTTCTAATCAAAAATGTACCCAGTTTCTATGGCTTTCAACTTTTCATACTGAATTCATAATTATTTACATTTATATATGAATTAAATTTGTATATTAATTTCATTTTTGGTACAATGAGGGGATAAATTTGAGTCATATTCTTGATTCATTGTCAATAGATGAAAAGGAGAAATCATCATATTCAAATACATGTAAGATTATTCACCTGTGTGATGATAGCCTAGTGTGATTCTAAATCCCAATGTAAATAGTTTACCAAAATACGTATTTAACCAAGTAGGACACTCAGAATTGAGCATTTCCGACAAAATATTGTACAAAGAAAGATTTATCTTTGGAAATAGATAAGATTAAATTTATTTCAACAGCAATATAGCAAATTAATTCAGCTTACTAATAAGCTTATATCACAACCAGTTCCAAAAAAATGCAAAGCCAGCTACTAAACAAAGACTAAGCTTATATACATATAGAGAGAGAGAAATAAAGAAAGCTAAATAAAATCAAAAGTCGTTTTTAGTTTATATCATTTCGTAAAACAATATATAAGCTTAATACACTTACCATCGTTCCTTGTAGATTATCAGCTTAGGCACTCGATCGATCCTCCATGATAATTTTCCAAGTCCAGTCTCGTACGTTTCTTCGTCATTTCCTTCGATTTTCCGACTCGAAGCAGCTTTACAAAAATCATTATAGGATTGCAAGGGAACTCGACAGCAACTACATTTTGCTTCCAAGACCAAGACAGGTAAATTTTAAAAATTGTTATCGTTTCCTTTTTGGAAATTTTGATTTTTCCTCGCTCCAAATCTGTCTTCAAACAATACAAACGGAGCTTATGGTCGCTTCTTGACCAAATTTGAAAAATCCGAAACGATAAAAACCTAGATAATTTCATTAACCTGCATTCTGGTCGCTTAAACTTTAAATATTTTTAAATACAGCATCGCCATTTCGAAAATGAAATCTCGTCATTGCCGCCATTACACAATGCACTTTTGTCCATTCGCTATTTTGACACGTTCGTGACGTCATGCATAAATTAAAATCAAAGTAATCTGATGGTCCGTGAACCATAAAGTTAGGATACTGTTAAAAGCCCCAATTTTCAGCAAGGAGCAGGCATTGGATTATGAACTGAACTGAAAACGTGGCTTTTCAGTCGTGCTTATAACATGCCTTAATTTTCCATTTTCTATAATGTATCCGTCTAATTTTGAATTTTTATTAATATTTTAAATTGTTCTTATTAATTTTTTACAAATTTTCTTAAGATATTAGTGTTTTTTAATAGTTTGTAGTTTTCTAATAAATCTAATAAGCTAAATAATATTGTTATATTATGTCAAGTGAATAACTACAATTACAAAAAAGTGTTGAGATTTTGCAAAAAACTAAATAACTTTAATTTGTTCTCCTTTTATCTTATCTATATCCATTTGTAAAGCGTTGTTGAAAGTACATGAATTGACGCTATAGAAAACATTGTATTATTATTATTATTATCTTAGCATGGTAGCAAAGGAATCAGGCCACAACAAAGCAGGTTTCTATCAAGCCGTGCTATGCGCTTTGTGTGACAAGGCCACCTCGTCAGATGATGGGAGGGCTTGGTACCTTGTACGAGTATATCTGTGTCCACGGATGCTTCGGGTCATGGTTGGGGAGTTATTGTACACCTAACGTCAGGCGACCAACAGCTAGGAGATTATTGGGATGACAACCAAAGGAAACTCAACATCTCAACTAAGGAAATCGTAGCTGTTTCCAACACGGTGAAAGCTCTCCCTTTGGAAGCTACGAATTGTCGTTTAGATGCGCATGTGGATAGTTTGGTCTTAATTGGTGCATGGGAAGGCCAAGGCAGCAAGAATCCTCCTGAGCTAACTAAGGCAACCAAGGAGCTGTTTTGGGCCTTATGTGATCGAAATCTACAACTGCATCTGTCTTATGTGCCGTCATGCAAGAATCAGGCGAATGGCCCCTCGCGCCAACTCTCCAGATTGGATTCCACACTTTCGAGTAAAGCCTGGGGGCTCGTGGATCGGCTGTTTGGTGGGGTTCATGGGCATTCCATTGATCTTATGGCCTTGGACTCTAATGCTGTTGTTGGGAGGGACGTAACTCCTCTTCCGCATTTTTCGCCACGTCCAAGCCCGAATGCCGAAGGGGTGAATCTCTTCACGCAAGATCTGGGTAAAGTGAAGAATGCAACGAACCTGTTAGCCTTCCCTCCGTTTGGCTTGATTGGTGCAGTTGTGCATTTTTTGTATCCATTCCGTATACCTCTTACTATCATTGTACCGGAACTCTACCCACGCCCCTTTTCGTGGGCTGAATTGATGGCACGTTCTGCAAATAGAGTATTCATCGGTGTCAAAGGAGACTTGAACGTTCTACTTTCCCCAACAAAGCATGGCTTTGCACCCATTTCATGCCCGTTTACGCTTTGGGCATGTAGAGTATCGTTTTAATTTTGGAGACTTGCTCCAACAATCTGTGGCGGGTACATTGGGCGCTTTTGTCTATTTCTACATTTTTACACCTATGTAGATAAATATAATTTGAATAGCAGAGTCCTATCAATAAAAATGTCCCATGTATATTCTCTCGACGTTTCTTTTCTCTCCTTTGCCTCGAATGCCCAAATTATTTACTCCTTCGGTAGCCTGCCCACGCTGTCAGCATGCAAACGACAAAGAGTTCCGATTCTGCCAGCAATTCGGCTATGTCCGTCGTCAGATGAAGGTTTCAATTGATAGTGAATCCATTAATCAACGACTGGACGCACTTTCGCGTCAACGAGGTTCGTCGTGCTATGTCAAACAGAAGAGCTCTTTGGAACGTGAATTGTGTTGTTTTCTGTCTTCGTGTACACCTCCCAAGTCAATGGAACCAGCGCTTCCCCGTGACATCCTCGAATTCTTGGTCTGGAAGGATAGAGGTGGCAAGACAATGATCCATCAGCCAGGCTGTCCAAACTTGTCCGCCCAAAGGTGTGTACAATCAGCGTGTGGCTGTCCTAAGCGCCTTGCGTTTGGGATAGTAGATGCCTTAATTGGCAAGCTAAGAGCAATATTCATTGAGCAGGGCAGGGGCAAAGAGTGGCACGCTGTCTTGAACGTCGGTAATCCTGCTGCTGACTGGTCAATCCAGAGATATCTAGCGGATGTACGAGAAGAGCAGTTGAAGCAGTTACGAGAAGAGGAGCTGTTCCTCAACAAGCGGAGCCAGTATTTCTCAAGGACTTAGTGCAATTAAACAATTAATGCAATCAGCGGACTTCAGCCCCACGCGTATTTATGTACTAGCGCGAGACCAAGCGATATTCAAAGCGTTGTTCTTCGCGGCAGATGGGGCAGCGGATTTATTAAATCTAAACACTGTGGATATTTTGCGTTTTTTCCGGATAATTCAGGGTTTCTGTTCAACCAGCTGTGGTCAAAATCGTTAAGGTCGGGGGATGCCCATGTGTTCGCATTGAAAATGGGAACCAACAGGCTCGTATGCCCCGTTAAAGGAATCGAGCTGTATTTTAGTGTTTGCAAGTGTCTGGGTATAACGTTAGTTCCCGGTTTTGTGTTTCGTTCGACTGGCAAATCTGGCAGTGTTTCGTCTAATTGTGTTTCGTCTAAAAGTGTTTATATTTCAGAATTAAGTCATGTTTTATCTAGTAAGCACTTTACATTGCATGGCTTTCGTAGTGGGGCAGCGGTATCCCTAGCGATGGCTGGGCTTAGTTTGCATGAGATCATGGATCACGTAGGCTGGAAGAGCAGTTACATTACATAAAATTAAATAAGGTTATGAATCCTTCAGGAGCGGCTTCAAAGCTTTCCGATTTAGACATTGCGACGGGGGAGACTTATGAAAGGCTCAACAAATTAGTAGGTTTTTCCCCGGCGTTTGTTGAGCAGTCTTACACACAAAAGAAGAAGGAAAACGGTTCTAGAGTGGTTTCCATAACCCCGTGGAATAAATGCTAGCAGTTAATGTAAATAGTCAAGTAAATAAAAAAAAGAGAAAGACTGAATTAGGGTTTACTAATCCGTAAGGGTTTATGAAAACCGTTCTAAAGTAAAGCAATAGTACTTAATCTATTAAAGACTTAGTTACTGAATAAAGACAAATAGTAGTGAAATCCTTTGTTTCGACATTGTTTAAGTAGTACTTATTTATAATATTTTGTAGCACTTGTCTTACGGATTTAGTATTATCGCTCTATTCTTTTGATATTTTTTCAATGTATAAATACATATATAGGATAAGGTTTGGGAAGAGGAGTGTCATATATCGGCCAAAGGCCGAATGAAATTAGTACTTGTAGCGCATATTTATCGGTGGTGTGCTTTCTATTTATAATCAGGGAAGGTCAGAGCGATTCCCCATACCTCATTATAATAACAATACCCAGGGAGGAATATTACACTATCCTGTGGTGAATTCCTAAAGCTTATCAAAAAAAAAAAAAGCTTGTCATGGAATACTAATGAGGACGACTTTATCAGAGATAAAGGTGCCTCCAAGTTTAGATGAAGACTTAGAGCCTCATCTAGGTCAGTCTCACATACGATCACCGATTACCAACGAAAGTTAGTTGACTAGCAATCCTGTCTTCAGAGTGGCATGCTCTCTTCAAAATGTGGGAGCCTTTTTGGGGCTGACTGAGTGCATGTGACAGTGACGTATAAACCTCGACTGCGCATGACAGTTACATACAAACTTTTATCAATGTATAAAAGTCCATGTTCGTGACGTGTAAGGTCGCTCTAATTCGACCAAAGGTTTGTGAATTATTAATGAGTTTTTGAAGTAGTTCAATAAACTCGTAGATCGTGTTTTTACAGGACTAAAACTAAAACTTTAAACCTGATAAAACATTCCTACTCGTTTATTAAACAGTACGTAATATTCACTGTGAATGATATTAATCTTTTGTAATTCATGTGCTAACCAAAATATAGTTGACTGGTAAAATAAAGGAGCTGTGAAAAGTTTTTCTGATCTTAGTTGGCACATTGAAATCACAATACGTTTGTTCGTAAACAGTGAATATCGCTAAAACACAGATATTTTTTGTATGGTTCAACGGTTTGTTTATCTTTAATAGATCTTTAACCATTTTGCCCTGCCGTATGAATACCTACAAGCTTTCGATGAAAAAAATTGTTTAACATTTCATCATAACCAATGATCAGAATTGTGTGTTTCATTGAATATCAGAATAATTGACTTTATCAAAATTACTATCCTGAGCAATTAATACCCAGTTGCAATAATTACCTGAAAAATTTCATCTTCCCTAGAATTTGGGCCCCAAGCGACTGTCTGCAACCCTCTAATCCAGTGTTGCATAGGAGACTTGTTTTTCTCTGAGCTGAATGGATGGTGAATCCATTTTTCCACCCGGTCAAATACCTATTAATGATTGGCAGAAATACATAATGCAGGCACCATAAGTGGACATCACTGTCAGGATCTAGGATACCCAACGACTATTAGAAACTGTATTGACTTTAATACTTTTAAACGGGAAGTAAGAGCTCATCTTACTAACTTAACAACAACAAGGCTCATGGGATAGGCTACTCATAAGTGTTTTTTGGGGGAGGGGGGGGGTGGAGGGGGAGGGGGAGGGAAGATATACCACTTTAGAGTTATTATTGGTATAGTTTGGGAAGGGGAGACATCTTTCTTTTTTCTTGGGGAGGGAAATATGTTACTCACAGGAATATTTGAGTTATTATGATTATTATTGTATCATTTTTCTTGGGGATGAAATATGCTACTCAGGAATATTTGAGTCATTATTATTATTATTTCGGAGGGAGGGGAGAGGGAGGGTATGCTATTACTAGAACTATTTAAGAGTTATTCAGCTAATATTATTATATATTTTTTCTTTGTGTGGGGGTTGGCTTTTTCATAAGTTTGTCTTTTTATATGTATATTTTCTATTATAATTATTCAGATTATTAGAGTAGTTATGGTCATGTAAGAGCCACCCAGTGGAATAACCATTAAACCATTATTATTATTATTATTATTATTATTATTATTATTATTATTATTATTATTATTATTATGTTTTCTCCTTTTTTTGTCTGACTTTACACAAGATGGAAGACCATATTCATTCACAACTTCTAAAAATAGTGCCATAACAGGTCTTCATTGTTGGTACTGGATGCCTTCAAGTAGACAGGGATTCTCGAATAGCCATCTACTCCAACATGAATCACAATTCTCCATCTGTTACATAAATGAAAGTTAAATACTGAGAAATTGGCAATAAGCAATGTACAACATCTGCCGGGGCCTATGTTTTCACAACAAGGCAATTCTGAAAGGATTGAAGCGATTCAATTATATTACTCAAATATACTAGAAAAAAACATTTGTACATGTTTCCACTCATCCCACAAGGATAGTATAAAGAAATAAAATCAATCTTGGGATGGCATTTTCTGACCATAGGTTTCCTTTTTTCCTTAGGTTAATATTTCCTTATAGAGACATAACTTAAAAGATACCTTATGAGCTTATGGTTGCCATCAATATGCCATAATGACAAGTAGTCGAGGCGAGAATCTGAAAAAGGGCTCTAAATAGGCACTACGTAGCACCCCCACCACACAAAAGGTTTGACAACGGATTTTGATAGCAAAATACCTATACTTTATCGTAAAAGCATGATAGCGAATTATGGGGTCTTAGAGCCGCTACGCTATGATTTTAAGGGGGGTGGGGGATAGTTTGAATTAGCATAACCGAACATGCCCTTGATTGAAGCCAAAACAAAAAAAAATAATTATCTTCTTTACTACCTTTTCGAATTGTTTGAAAATTGAACAGCTCATGTGACACAATGAGCTAAACACTTTTGAGTGATTTTTTCTTGAATTATTTGGGTTACCATGGCAACGGAAAGCCTGAGAAAAAGAACAAGCTTCCTAAGTGAATAAAAGTACGACACAATAAAAAAAATTGATTATTTTATGAAAAAATATGGCATAAGTACAGTATGTTGCCCTAATTCGGGACGGTTTTAGGAATAACCGTTATATCAAAGCCCAGAATCATTGTAGCGATGCAATATTTACCATGAAGATAGAGTCTGGGATGCAGTTCTAAATCTATTCAAAAGTTCAGTAAATGGTTGGTCACCCTTTTGCCTCATTATTTCTGTGAGCTCAATCATATGAAATACATGCCAAGGGTGACAAAGATTAAAAACATCATTTTTATAAGTATCGAAAACTGATTTTCTGCGAATTGGTGGTAGCTGATATAAATCACCAACAGCAATAATACTTATACCAGCAAAAAGTTGGGAGTTGGTAGTACCAAATATCTCTTTTAATCGCTGATGAATATGGAGTAGAGTAGTGTTTGCAACCATAGAGATCTCATCTATTATTATTAGCTTCAGTTCAGACAGTGATAATCTCATTTGTGTTCTTTTCTGGTCAGACATTGCAGGTAGGACTTCGCCTGTATTTTTAGGTATTGCTAATGCTGTATTAATGGTTGTACCATCAATGTTTATTATACAACATAAGTAGATGATGAAAAAATAGTTCAGGTTCTTTTGTTTTATTTGGTCTGTGATATCTGATAACAGCTTTGACTTTTCTGCATTTCATAGTTTCATGAGTGGTCATCAATTTTATTTTTTTAGGCAATGATGAATCACTAGAACCACTATAACTATGTTGTATCTCAATTAAGTCATCAGTAAGTACTTCTGGTTGTGCATCACTAGTTTCACTGTCTTCTTTCCTATAATCCTTGTAGTAATAAGCTGCAAACTGTGCAAGACAAATATTATCTACAGCAGGGATAGATGCTGGTCTAATACTGTAGCGCTCAATTATGTTGGATTTGAATATATCTGTACTCTCATCATCTAGATCTTCAAGCTCTTGTTTTGTTTTTGCAACTCGAACCCGCTTGTCTGCTAAGTCAGTATTAACAAACACTGTTGCAGGGAAAATGTTTCTTAACCAGAGTTCAGGCATACATCTGTATACACATTCTTGTGAGCTAACCTCTCTTGTTGATAGAAATGCAGCACCTATCTTTCTTAAGCCATCTCTAATGTTCATGTTTGCAGCTTTAGCTTCCTTCGCTGCATTCATTATTGCTTGTGAACATTCAGTTTCATCCTTTGTGAAATATGAGCGGACATAGGTTATGCATTTGTAGTGATCAAATACTGGCTGTAAGTCCACATTGGCTTCAAATCCTTTTATACCAGCTATAAAGTAGTTGTTTATAAAACAGCTATCAACAGGTCTTTTTAAATGTAACTCATAGTTAGAGTCTGGTGAAACAGCTAGTGCTGAGTAATATTGTTCTTCTGTAATACAAACGGAGTTGAAAATATCCTGTTCAGTAAGTGAAGAATCATAGCTAGACTTACTTGGGTTTAATACATCATCTATTTTCTGTTTTACTAAGGAAAGGACTTCTTTTCTTTTTTCCAAAATGTTAGTTTTATTAGTTTCATCCAAATCATCAGGAAGAGGTTCTGCTACGATAGTAGAATTTGTAAAAAATTGACCAAAGTTAAATCTACATTGAATGTTTTTGTATTTTCTGCAGGTTTTAGAATGGCTGTGCTTCTGATACATTTTGACTAAGTCATGTAATTCAGCATCTTCTTCCTCATTTGGCAGGTAAGCCTGTACATGTTTATCTATGTAGTCTATATATGCTTGCTTGTTATCATGAGTTAGCTTAGGGCACTCATCACACCATATAAGGGCATGTAGGTGGGGGCTCTCTCGCATCTGAAATTCAATACGAAGAGCATAGTACACTATTTTACCTATTGGTTTAGCATTTGTCAGTAACACTTTGGTGAAGAATGTTTCAACTCTATACTGGAAGTGTTTAGCAACTACAACAGGATTCAGATTGAGCATTTGACATCTCTCATTATAAGACAGTGCATCAACTTGTTCATCAGTCAGGTTGTTGCCTTGTATTTTTGCTAATATTTCAAATAGTTCGGGCCATCTAAGATCTGCACAAGATAATGTCATAAACCATGTTGGAATGCCAAGTTGTTTGACCATTGCAATTACTTCATACATGAATTTTTGCCAGTATGGTGGTGTTCCTGGTATTTGCCTGAGGAATAAATATGCCTGATCTTGGCAAATGAGATTAACTAAGCTCTGAGGATTGGATCTTAATTGAGAAGCAGTGACAGATTGCCCATGAACCTTCTTTAGAGCAATATTTATACTGTTTGATACTTTCCTTTGTTCAATTATAAATTGTGCAAAAAAAAGGTATTCTGGGTTTGTTGCAAACCTTCCAGTGTAATGTAAAAGTCTAGCTTTAAAGTATTTCACTGGTGAAATTGTAACTTGTCGTTCTGCTGTGTAACCAAATCTGCCTTTAGGAAACAATACTGGAAATGCCAGCTCTTCACATTGTTTATCAAGCAAAAATGAGACAGGATGTTTGTTTTCTCCAGGAGCTATACTATAGACTTCATTTCCTGTTGATTGCTCACTGTCATCTCTAGTAACAGGGTAGTTTGGTATAATTGACTGTAAGCATGTCTGATGTACTGGGGCTCTGTATTCATTTAAAGGGTCATCATTTTCTTCATTGTCACTATTTAATTTATCATCTTCTGTTGCATCACATTCTAATTCAGGATCACTACCTCGTGTTACATTCTTTGATGTAGGTTGTTGCTCTGCATTGTCATGGTCTATATCATCTTGTAAAGCTGTGAGTCTGCTATCAATATTGTTGATATTAATTATTATGTCTTTGTACAATGAATTATGTACTTTGAGCCAGTTAAGAACTTGTTGCATTAACTCAGGTCGTACTGCTTGAAAGTAGACATGTCCTCTAAATTGTAACTTTCTTTTAAGCTTTAGCATTATTATGCCAGATCTCTCAGGTGAACGAGGGAGTAGATTACATGTCTGATCGCATTCTACAGGTACATTACATATTGCACCTTTAATTTTTCTCTGTTGTCCTTTAGGCATGATGACAATCTTCTCCAATACTATGCGCTGAGCTATTAGTATCTGTTCTATTTTTTCTAGTGAAGCTAGGTGTGTGGGTATTTCATCAACATACATGTTGTTCACTATGGCCTGACATGGCAATTGTCCTTTAATGACTTTTGAATGACATATGTTGCATATATATTCTTTACCATCAAATGATTGTTGGATGTTGAAATATGTTTGATGAGGGTACTTGTTGTGCATGCATCTTATTACTGATTTCTTATAAAGCATTCGATTACAGACAATACATATAAAATAGGGGCCTTCTCTTATTTTCCTCTTAAACTGTTTAACACATGATTCAATGGATGTGACTTTGGCTTTGATTTTTTCTTTTCTTTTTTTCAGTATATCTTTTTTAGCTTCAGTTTCCATTGATTGGTATTTTTTACTAAGGTTACCAAGTATTTCATTTTTTAAGGAAGCACTCATTGTTTGGTATTTTCCCCACAATCTGTTCAGTAACTCTTTCTTCTTTGTGGCATCCATGGATTGGTATTTTTCTTTGTTTTTGTGAGATAATTCTTTCTTTTTGGTAGCATTCATTTTTGAATCTCTTTTTTTCTTAATGTCTTCTACAAACCTTTTTTTGGCAATAGGTTCCATGCTGTCATACGTATGTTTTTTTCTGTGTTTTCTCATGATACTTTTCCTTTCATTTTCAGTAAAATCACAAGAACAGCAAATAAATTGTATATCATACTCTATACACTCCTGTTGCTGTTCATTTTGAATAATATTATTAATTGCCTCAACGAGTTTTTTCACACCACTAATGTGTTTTATGTGTTTCATTACAGGTGCATCTCTGTCTTCATATGTGACAAGAGAAAACAATTGCTTTACTTTAGTATTTTGTTGATAAATACAAGCTATACGGTAACTTGAAATCCTCATTAAAAATCCTGTTTTCCCATTGTGGTTCCTTGAAATCAAGGTCTCTAAAAATATCCTGCTTTCATTTAAATTAGACAGTTTTCCATGACTTAGTTCCTTAACATCTACATTTATGTTAGTGCCAAAAATAGTAACACTTTCAGGTATGTTAACAAATGTTAAATGATGTTCACTACCTATTGTCTTGTTAAGCTGAGATCCATTTTGAATGATTGCATCTAAAGTGTTTGAGTTCCAGTAACTACAAGGTGAAATGATTGAGTAACATAAAGCATAAAGAGCTATTGCAAAACAGTGTTTTTTGAAACACTTGTGTTGATCTGATGTATTTAATGCATCTTTTATATTGTTGCTAGTTGCCATGTCATATTCTGTAATTTTTACACCTTTTAGTTCATACAGATCAGTTACTCCATACAAGCTTTGAAAGTATTGCACTAAGTTGTGTATAGATAATATATCCAATAGTACACATGATCCTTGAGGATAACTCTTGCCATAAATATCTCTAGCATGAGAGTCAAACACTTTAAAATGGCCATCATCAGTACAGTAAATAATGCCGACAGCAATACAACCAACTGTTAAAATAAATGAGGTATATTGTTGTGATGTCAATGACTCAAAAGCTCTTTCCAGGCCCATACAGTATTGATATCCCTCAATGGTAGGCTCACCATGGACATGACCTGTGTAGCTTTCAGTGTATTCTAGCTGGTAATTTTCCTCTAATGCTGTGAGCATTGTTGGTAATTCTGTTAGTAGTAAAAACGATTGTCTTGCCAGTGTTGACAAACTGCTATATAGTTGATTGCCAATGTGCATTATTTGTATTAAGTCACCAGGGTTGCTTATTCCTTTCATATTGTGGTATATTAAAGCACATAAGCTCATTGCAACACATTGTTGCCCTGCATTTTGCCCAAATACAACAACATCCCCTTGACTATATGGTGCTTTTATTGTGTTATTTTAGTGCATTACAGGACCAGGGTTTTTCTCTATATCATTACAAAGCTTGTACTTCGTACAATTGCGCTTGTGAGATAGAGTCTTGTACTCACTATACAAGAAACTACACGAAAACAACCGTACGTATTTGAGATATGTCTTTCTATGCTTATCTGTACTTGAATTGGAAACATATCTCGTGAAGCCAACTTTTCTTTTTCTAAAAGTTGTTTTCCTTCTCATTTTTTGTACAAATCTGACACCTGTTTTGTGTCTACGTTTCTTTGGTGTTCTAATATTTTTAATAAGACGATGAACTTTTGATGATTTTGGTGTGTTTTTAGTTAAAAGACTCCGTACATAACTCTGTAGTTTTCTGCTTTTCTGAGAGAGACGTTTTAACATGTTCACTGGTGCTCTGCTTGGTTCACGATCACGTTTGTAGCCATGGCATTCACATACAACACGAGTACAATTATGATATACATACTTTGCATAACGAGATCTGAATTCTTGTACTTTTATTGACACTATAACATCATTATGTTCATGTACGTTTGTAAAATTGTTAACGTTTTCGAATATGTCACAGTCAGCAAGAATATTTACCATGTCTTCAACTAAGCACGTGCAACTGCAGACGTAGTGTAAACCAACATTCGTGATCGCTTGTAAAATAATGGTAGTGATTATGTACGCAATATTAAATCGAAGCTTACAAGTATTGAACAAAATAAAAGCAAACAAAAGAATCAGGATATTTAACACAAAAGTTAAGCTTAGATATTTACGATTCAAGTTCCTTCGTTGACAATCCTCTTGATCCAATATAGCGATTTGCTTGTCGTTGTTTTTAGCCTGACCTTCGAAGTTCTTTTCATGAAGATTATTGATTTCCTCAACACCTGAAGTATAAAGGCATAAACTGCCTTTTAACCATTACAAATTCAGGTTATTTAATTTTTTTAAGCAATAAATCTTTCAACTTGAACCTAAATATTTGAGTATGAAGGTCCGCCAAAACATGGCGCCAAAAAACGGAACTTTACGATCGACTTAATTCTAAAATATTGCTCAAAATACATGAATTAAACAAGAAATGACTAATATAAGTATTAATTTACCTTAAATATGCTGTATGAGCACATAAAGATCTATATTTGAGGATTTAAAGAAGGATTTTTAAGGCCGATTTAGACGGTACAACTTCTGCCTACAACCATTGCATGCAACCTGCTCGCGTCATGCTCACGACAAGACGTAAGTCAGATCCACACACGTACGACACAGCTACGTCTGGTTACCTACAACTCGCAAAAGTCGCGAGCAACTCGATAGTTTTTGCTCATTCGGGGACTGGCTGCAACAACAAACAAAATGGCGGATGTCGGGTTTGTAGCGGCGGCAGTCATTGTTGCAATTGTCAGTAAGCGAAAGAGAAATAAAGTTAGGCACTGAAGTACTCGTGAGAATGAGTGGTTGAGACGAAGAATGACCGGGGAGCGTTTAGGAAGATTTTGCAAGACTTACGCTAGGAAGATGCGGAAAACTATCGGCGTTATCTATGAATGGATACTACAGCATTTAGGTATTAATGTTTACTTCAGATCGATTGCAGTATTTCACGTGATGAAATTGTGCTTTTCATGTTTTCCTTTATTATATTTCATTATATTATATATTTTTTTAGTTGCTACTGTGGGTCAAAGACGTTTATTTTTGTCTATAACTTGTAAGAAATCAATTTCATCTGCCAATAAATACGAAGGCCTAGAAGTGATGTATTTTGAATCTAGCGGTTTTACTGGCCGCCTAGTGTTATTGTTATGTGGAAATCTTGATTTCAAAGAGTCCTAATGTTAAAATTTTTGTTCATATGAACAGAAAACGTCTTAAACTAAAAAATATTTTTGAATACTAAAAGAATCCAATATATAATATTGTAAATATTGTATGTTCAATTACAGGAGATTTTGCAAAAATAAACTTACACCATTAGTCAAGAAACAAGATACAAACATCTTGCTATTGTGTGTGGCTTGCTATTTCAAAAATGTTTGAGGACAGCTGGCAACTGCCCAATTGCATAGGAGCAGCGGATGGGAAACATGTCCGGATACTCCTTCCAAAACATAAGTGGGTCTGAGTTTTATAACTACAAAGGCTACTACAGCATTGTATTAATGACAGTAGTTGATGCTGACTACAAGTTTACTTTTGCTGACGTTGGCTGCCAAGAATGCATAAGTGATGGTGGTGTGTTAAGAAACTCAGTTTTGGAAATTACTTGCTACACACAGAAGGATGAAATATATGACAAGAAGCGACAACTCAAGGGGAAATCAAGTAACGTTCTACCTATAATCAAAACAGAGCAACAGCAAGGCAATATACGGATCACAAATCTGCCTAAGGTGTATATAAATGAATCTCTCACCCAAACTAGTAGAAACCTATTGGGAATGGCTTACCTGGACAGTGAATGGAACGATCTACGTGAAAGAAAAGGATCATTCAACGTCTTACGGCTTCACTACTATCCAAGAATTCAATGAATTCGTCGATGGATAATCTAACTGTTTGCTTAACTTCTATATTATCATTATTTGACTACCAAGTAATCGAATATAATCGATAATAATCATGCCAGGACAAGGATTACAAAATAGGTATGTAGATTGTTATGATTATTTACCTAATCCAGACAACCTTGATGAGGCAGATTCTGATTTAATGCTTCATTTACCGTGTTCCGATTATTTTTCAATCTCTGATCTGAATGAAGCCATAAAATATCACTCCAATACCTCATTGATGCTGTTCCATTGTAATATTGTAAGCTTATGTAAAAATATAGACAAATTGGAAAACTTACTAGTAACTTTAGATAAGACACCTGAAATAATCGCAATTACTGAAACTAGATTAAATTATAATTCTATATCTAATGTTAACTTAGATAGTTATTCTTTTTATCATAATGATTCGCCTACTATGGCCAGGGAACAGCTATCTCTGTGAAAAAATATTCTTACCGTAATTAATAGGTCTGATTTAACGATTAATATGTCTAATGTAGAATCAACCTGATTAGAAATTACCAATCATGAGAATAAGCCAAATATCATTATAGGTTGCGTTTATAGACATCCTAACGCGGACATAAATGAATTTACTTCTCTAATAGAGGATCTTCTGAAAAGTTTATCCACCCAATATGAAGTATATATCACAGGTGACTTTAATATTGACTTAATGAAATATACTTCTATCTCATTTGTTGAGCAATATATAAATACGCTTTACTCTAATTGTTTCTATCGTAGTATCACAAAGCCAACGAGAATAACGAATAGCTCGCAAGCTTGATTGATCATAGTTATACAAATTGTCATCATTTTGATATGACACCTGGTATAGCAGAAATTGATATTTCTGATCATTTACCAATATTCTGTTTCATCAATAATCATAAGCAAAGAAACGAGATTCCAACCTATTATCGAGATTACTCTAACTTTAATGAAAATGCCTTTCTAGAACAACTTCACCATATCAAGTGGCCAGAAAAGTATGACGCTGATCTTGATGTAACAACAACTAGCATTCTGAATTCAATAAGTGATATAGTAAATAAACATACACCTTTAAACAAGGCTTCTAAGAAAAAATCTAAACAATTGACTAAACCGTGGATATCTAGAGGAAACTCAATGTATTGAACTCACTTTAAATCAAATGATAATCAAAAAAATACAACAGTTCAAAAAATATTGCAATGTATTAACAAATTTAATTAAGTCACAAAAACAAAAATATTTTTCACTAAAGTTCGAGGAAAATAAATGCAATCTTAAGAATACATGGAGATTTATAGGTAGATTACTTAATAGGAAAACTAAAAGTCAAATTCGTCCTTCTAAGCTAATATGCAACCAACAAACTGTCACTGAAGATAATGACATTGCCGAGGAATTTAACAAAATCTTTATCAATGTTGGGCCAGAATTAGAAAAATCTATCCCACAATGTAATGAAGAAAATGTGACCAAATTTATAAACTTTACGCCTTTAGGAAGTGCTGCTCTTTGCCCTGTAACAATTGATGAGGTTAAATCAACATTTGATAATCTCAACAGCAATAAGTCATCACTAGATATACCTAATCGTCTGATCAAACTGGCAAGCTCCATTTTGGCAATTCCATTTACTAATATTTATAATAAATCCATCAGACTTGGATTAGTCCCAAGTTCTTTTAAGGTTTCTCGTGTAACACCTATCTTTAAATCTGGTGATGTTACGAATCGAAGTAATTACAGACCAATAGCTACGTTATCATCATTTAGTAATGTTACCTTATGTCAGTATAAGACGGACACCTCTCTCTAAGACGGACACTTTTATCCGGTCCCAAACGTGTCCGTCTTAGAGGGAATTCACAGTATCTTGTTTTCTTAAAGGACACTCTTGTGCCACAACACTGATAAAATTAACAGATGACTGGAGAATGATGACGGGAGATAGGGTAACCATGCCCTGTATTATTCTCTTCTCTTCTCTTCTCTTCTCTTCTTAGACAGATGACAGAACTTCGAAATGAGGATCAAGCTACAGCTCCAGCTGATGCTGTACTAGTGGAAGAAGTCCCACATTCCCTTCTGACAAGCACAGAATGCCAAACTGAAGCCCTAGAATTGACAAGCACATAATGCCAAAATGAGCTTACTGGCCTGCTGTTGGATCAAATGATAGAGGATAAAAAGATTGAATTCAGAGTTGTACCATTTAATGGAAAAAAACTTTGGATACCAAGCTCAGTAGAGATGCATTTGATGACAACAATGAAAAGATCAGATTTTATACAGGGCTCCCAATTCTTTTAGTGTTGATGCAGGTGTTTAATTTCTGTGATACACACAGAAAGCCATACACAAAGATCAGCACTAGGAAAGTTTGATCAACTGATTTTAGTTCTGATGAGACCCCGGCTAAATCTTTCCCTGCAGGATCTATTCTTTCGATTTGGAATATCACTAATAACAGCATCAAGGATTTGGCACAAAGTCATTTCTGTTATGAATGAAAGACTTCCTCATTGAATGGCCAGAGAGAGAATCACTATGCGTCTCCATGCCAATGGCCTTTAGAAAATCATTTGGTAACAAAGTGGCAGTAATTATCGACTGTTTTGAAGTGTATATTGAAAGGCCTCCAAATGTATTAGTGCATGCCCAAACGTGGTCAAATTATAAACATCACAACACTGTTAAATTCCTCATAGATATTCCTCCACAAGGGGTGGTAACATTTATCTCAGATGCATGGGGTGGCAGAGTGAGCGACAAGAACATTACTGAGCAGAGTGGGTTACTAAAAAATCTGTTACCTGGTACTAGTGGAAGAAACCCAAGATTGCCTTCTGACAAGCACAGAATGCCAAACTGAAGCCCATGGTGCTTGCTGACAGGGGATGTAACATGGAGGTTAGTGTAGGTCTCCACTGTGCATCTTTAAAAATCCCAGCATTTACGAAAGCAAAATCACAGGTTTTTTCTAATCACAGGTTAGAAAAGATTACATTACAAAACCTATGAGCCTTAGGATAACAGATGACCAGATGGACTTTTCTGGTTTTGTGCAGAGAACAGACTTTAGTTTGGAAACAGTGATGCGTCCTGTTCTCTTGGTAAACCAAATTCTGGAATGGGAGTTTCTTTCTTTCCTTCCTTTCCTTCTTTCTTTCCGTCAATACTTCACGGGTCGATGGAGTCGGACGCGTCTTTCGAAGCTCCGGCTTAAATTTGTGTTTTTTCTCTTCCTAGCTTTCGTATATTACCTTTATTCGTTTATTTTTATGATGGATCAAAAGATTATTGATGCTATTAATCAGGCTGTTGAACAGAAACTTAGCAAAGTACTGGAGAAAGTTTCCAAGATCGATGAAATTGAGCAATCGCTCGCCTCTTTATCTGACTTTTATGGCACTCTAAAGAAGAAAGTCTCTACGATGGAGTCAAGATTAGACCAAGCTACTAAAGATAATTCCACTCTGATCACCAAAATGAACAACTGGACAAACGGACTGAACCAACTGAAGAATGATCTAGACGACATGGAACAGTATATTAGAAGAGAGTGTCTAGAAATCAAGGGAATTCCTGAAGTTGACGATGAAGATACTAATGAAACTGTCCGTAAAATTGGTGATTTAATCGATGTCGATATCAACGAGAAAGACATTTCTATAAGCCATCGCTTGCCAATTAATAAGAACGGAACCAACAGCAGCAAAACAAACGACCCTACTATTATCGTGAAATTTGTACGTAGAGAGGTTCGTGACGAGTTTTATCAAGCAAGAAACGGCTTACATGACCACTAAGGATCTTAAGAGTGGTTGTCAGAAAAAATCAGACATTTTAGCAAATTCGTGGCAAGAGTCGAAAAATCGATTTCGCTCATATTTTAAACTTAGATAGGCAATGATGTAAGGAAAACAACTGTGTAGTTGGTTTGGAAAAATACCGCTTAGTTTTTGAGAAAATCGAAGTTAAAGATTTTCGACTAAATTTGCTAATTTTCGGCGGAAAATTTACATCAACTTTAACAGCTTCTCGCGACCATATAAATAATGCTAGCGCTGTAATGACATTAAAGAGTAGTTAACTGGTATCTTAAGAAGCAATTGGCAGAGTTTCAGAAATTTTGCTTTAGTTTTTCAATTTTTACTCGATATATATTTGGAGCACATACAAAACCTCTCTTAAAGTAGGGAAAAATCAGGATTTTTTCCATGTGCGACGAAATTTTTTTGCCAAAAAAACAACCCGAGCTAAAGTTGAAATAGTGATCTCTACGAATCATGTAAAGTTTTCTTGAGGAAATTATTTTGCGCGCCGCATCACGACCTGAAAGTTGTAAGAAAACCGAAGATTTTATCGGTCGGCGAGACCAATCAATTTACATATTGTGTACTTATTTAGCATTCAAGCGGCTTCATGTTGACTTTATAAGAAGAGAATCATTTTTGACGACAAACTAGAAGTTCCTGGAATCATTCTCAAAGGATTTGGAATCAGTGAACACACACTATGAATTCATTTTGCTCAAAATTCAACGACTAACCCCGGGGACTATAAACCCAAGCATCAAATTAGTACGTCTGTGGCCTCAAAATCATAACACAGTTATTTTTATCAAAACATGCAAAATATTGGTTATAAACTGCCAAATTTCATTGTTGATTAAAGCTTGAAATTTAGGAAGACTTGGTTTTATATATTTTTTCGGTACTTTTCCTTTTGGATTTATACAACAAAACCGTGTCAAAATAATAACAAAGAACCTAGACAAATGTCTGGCACCAATTAGCGTGTCACGCGCGCCCATGAAATTGACAAACTATTATATGTTAGAATCTTAACGTAATATTACTATGTTTACCTTTTGATGCCCATCATCATTATTATTTAGTTCAGCAACTGCAACTGGCAACCAGATTTTCAAGCAAATCCATGTAAGGTTTTTTGCGCTTTATCTTGATGTCAGAGGTATCAAGTTCAAGTGAAGTACAGATTTCTTGTAATATGTGAACAGAGAATTTCGAAAGTTTTCTTTGGCTTGTTAATTCACATATATTATGCCTTTCGAACATTATTGGGTGCTTTAATCCTATCGTGTCCATCAAGGTTATCGACAATTCCTGGATTTCTTTTTCCTTTTCCTTTTCGAAATCGATTTTGTTGATATCGTCATCGTCGTCGTCATCGTCATCATCATCATCATCTTCATCGTCATCACCATCACCATCGTCATCATCATCATCGCCATCATCATAATCTTCATCTTCGGCTGCGTTTTTTCTCCTCTTTTTCGCCAAACGCGAGAAAAAGCTTGCGATCTGCTGTTGTGTTAGAAAGTCGTTCTTGTTAAAAAGACGTGAACCGTCGCTGTGTCTGGCCGATCTCATTGCTCTTGATACATCAGCTGGATCGGCTTTTTGGCCTGTTTGTTCACCAGCATCAAATAGACCAACTAGATATTTTTTCTGCATATAAGAAAAACGCGTTTTCTTAGTGGTGGATTTTAGGGCCCAGCTCATCTGGAGTTCAGGGTCAATATCATATTGTGGCAAATCGTCGCTTTGTCTTGATTCTGGGTTTTTACTGGCTCCTTCTTCAAGTTTGGTTGCATACAACTTCATTGCCCTGTCATAAAGTGTTTCATGTTCTAGTGCGTATTTATGGTTTTCACAATCCAAATGTTTTGCTAGGGAAGAGTACCTTTGGAATGACTTAATGCAGCCTCCTTCGGGACAATAAAACAATTTGCTGGAGGTGTCAGGTCTTTCCTCACTGCTTTCTTCGCTTTCATTTTCGACGTCACTTTCAGCGTCATGTTCTTCATTCAATTTCTTTGGTTGTACCCTTGCTTTCACTGTAATGAATGACACTTGATTCGGGTCAGCGGTTTCCTTGTTATGTATTAGCTTTGGTACTGTTGAGGGCAGACGAAAGTTCTTCAAAGGCAGGTCTTTTCCTGGACCAGTATCGTATGCCTTCCACATTGCCATGGACTCGCTTTTATACTCTATGTTGTTGATGTGGCTAATACCCTTCCATTTCCCCGCTGTAACGCCCTCACGGCTAGCCTGTAAAGCACACACTATAATTTTCACTCCAGGAATGCCTCCAAAAGACTCGATTGCTGCCTTCATTTGCTCTGGATTCTCGATATCTTTCCCTGAATTCAAACATTTATTCATGTGATTTTTAATATGAGCTGCCTTGCGGTCACACGCTCCTTTTCCCCCTTGAGGGTCTGAAAAATCGATACGTAGGATTTTGATCCCAGTTGCTTTCGCTATCATTGGTAAAGAAAGCAGAGTTAATGCAGAGTGATAACACCCTGCATTGTCCTGTCTCAGATATACTGAATTTATCTCGGGTGCAATGGATGGGAGCTGCCTTAAAACATCGTCAATGATTGCCACAACAGCAGTACTATCCTGGCTGCAGGATTTAAACACATGCACAAAAGTAAACATTTGTACCTCTCCGTCGTCATTCTTCTTTGTTAATACCGTTATATGCCAAGGAAGTCCCGCTTCCCAAACCAGTCTCTCTGGCTTTCAGTATTTACGGTATTTACGAGGTACGAATTTCATCGCCCAATCTAAAACAATAAAGGCACAATGAGAATCCAAGTCTTCTAAAATGTCGTGTCGTGCAGCGTCTTGATTGATTGATCTTAAAATATGTGCTTTCCAGGACTCAATGTGTTGGGCTGCCTGTGTAGTTACATACTCCATGTCTTCTTTTTCCTCGGAAGAGCAATCTACTTCATCCAAAGCTGCACGAATTTCAGCCAAAGTATCGGGAAATATGCGGCATCTGTCACATTTTCATTGTGTTCGTGATCACAAACGGCGATGTAATCTTTATCCGTTGAAGAACTAAGAGCATATGACCTACAGTGATCGGCAACTTCAGAATGATTTGAAATATGAATCTGGAAAAATTAACAACGACAGAAAACAATTAGCCGGGTATTATTCTTGCATGCACTAAAAACCAAGAGAACGATGCCCTAAAGATTATTTTACCCTACCGTGCTATATTTTTTTTTTTTTTTAAAGACTTATTATATTATACTTATTACAAGATTTTTATGTCCATTGAACTGTTCATAAAATGGCTTCCACCTGTTCTTACCTTATAGTCACCTTTATAGTAGCGTTTGGCATCTTTGAGTTTTTGGTTTGTTTGTTTGGCCCATGTCAGACCCTTTTCATAGCAATCTCCAAGCTTTTCAACGATGTTCTCTAGATCATCGAAGGCTTTTCCGCCCATGGCTGAGATATAATCAAGGCCTTGTAAGGATTTACGTACGGATGCAGAACAGACGTTGAGAACTCTGCGTAATGTACTGCGGCTCATCGGTTGGAAATTCATCTCCTTGCAACATCTTTCGTACTGTTGAATACACTGCTCTGGGATAAGATTGCGCACAACATTTGGAATCTTTATATCTCTGTCAGTAGAAAGTTTTAATGTTTTTTCTCCAAATGGCAAGTCTTGAATGACATGAGAACTCGTTATAAATGTAACAAAGTGGTCAATTTTTTCTGGCTCAACGCAAACTCTGGTGTTTTTTAAAGGAGGGAGTACAGCACCCCTACCATGTAGCAATAGATGGTGTTTAGCAATGTTGAAACGGTATCTGGTCAAGTCTGGTATCCATTTCTGGAGTTCCTTGAATGTAACCTTATCAGCCATAATAGACAAAATCTGCCTTCGGGTGCTCCAGTGGCTGGTGTTATTATAGCATTCTGATAAAGCATCCAATAGAGAAATATCGATTTTTTCGACTTCTGCGAACTTGTCACATGAAAAACCTTCACGTAGTAACAACTTGGCGAGCTTTACGCATGTGAAAACGTTTCGTACGATCTGAAACCTGTTCCAATGGTGATTATAAAGGGTATCTGATCGGACTTACATCTCTTGAAGTTAGAAAGGCATTCAGTTTTTCCCTCGGTGTGGTGAGAGTGGTTGATTCATCTTCTGAGATAGTGGAAGCAAAAGATGTCTCGCCAGGTTGATATAGGCTCATAGGGGTATCTGTAACACCACCAGGTTGATATAGGCTCATAGGGGTATCTGTAACATCACCCGCTGATGATTGACAAGATGGGGGGGTAATTGACATGGAGAAAACTTTACTTCATCATCCTCAATATCACTATTCTGCAAACCAAGAGTTCATAGTAGTAATTAGTGTTTCGCGGAAATATATAGAACAAAATGTTTCCTTTTCAGTTGCTTAATTTAGTTTGCTTTATTAGGCTTTTGACACATTATCTCGAGATAAAACAAAACTAAAAGAACTAAACTAGAAAATATACAATTGCGAGGGAGATTTAGGACTGAATTAAAGATGTTAATCCTCTACTGAATCCTCTAAAATTTATAATTCAGTTTAAAAGGTCTCTCAAAAATGTTATTTTTCTAGTTTAGCTCTTTAATTGACGGCTTTCGAAATGCTAGTTGACAAACGAGACGTCATACTTCAGGGGTCGTACTTTAGTAATAATGGTTGTAATGATGATCAATATCAATCAATAATCAATAGTGTCGCCCAGGAGCTTAAAGAGCTCGTTCAAAATACGAACGTGGTACACAACTTTATCACCGACGCAGTTGATATGACAGCGCACTGAGTGCGCCATTTCCCGCCAAAAATGGTAGGGTCTCTTTAACTTACTTTGGAGAATAATACGTCATAATTTGTTGAAAATTGTAGGATTCAAGGTAAGTTTGAAAAACAATTTCATTTGAATAAAGTTTTTAAACGCGATAAAAGACCAGCTTCAGCACGTCGGAATGCAGCTCAATTTAGAAGTTGAAATTCTTTTGTTTTGTCGGCTTCAAATTGAGCTGCTTTGACGTCAGATGAAGGGGGTCTATATTTTCGATTTTGCTCCCTAATAAATTATTAATAAATTTGATGTCAGGAACCGGGAAGTATAGTTTTAAGTGTGTGTGCGTGTGGGGGGGGGGGGGCGTGTGGAGGGGGGGGGCTAATCTGTGGCGCATGTCGATCCACCGCACAGTATTGTTTCTTGTTTTTTTAACTTACGTCAAGTGTTAATGCACTCATTTGATCGACAAAACTTTCTGCTTTATTGGGACTAATTGGCGCCAATGACTTTAACGTCTTCCGACAAGTTGAACATATACCTGGAAAAACAAAATTAGGAAAGAAAGAAGAACGTTCAAATATAAGTAATCAACATAAATTATATATGCATCACATATTTCTTACCTGAACCAACTTGCAGGAAAATGCCAGTTTTCTTTAATATCAGCTGCGAATCGTCCTTACCAATACCCCTATCGCACTTGGGCCACTTTCCCTTGCCTTGACTGTGATTAGAGAGTTCAGCGGGTACTCTACACCTTGCATTATTTCCTCTAGCCCATCCTAGCCCAAGTTTGGATCGATGTAGGGGACAAACAGTCCAACTATGGATATCGTCCGGAAAAGTAAACATGGCTGATCAGCTAAGAATAAGATCGATCTCGCTCTCGATGCCAGTAAACTGAAATGCGCATTTATGAGCAGAGATTTCCTTCTGACATGCTTGCAAAGGTATAAATGTAGTGCTTTGCTTTCGATCTTTCCTATCAAATCCACAGATTCCGCCAACAATCGATTTAAATGAGCAGCAAATCTCCATTATATTTCTACACTTTGTACACAAGCAACGCAAAAACAATCTAAATGAATTTTATTGCAATCCGTCTTTTAAACATGTCAATTTCATGGGCGCTCGTGACACGCTAATTGGTGCCAGACATTTATCTAGGTTTTTTAAATCAATTAGTTGACTCTGGTTTGTTTTAAAGTATGTTTTTTCAAGACGTTTCGATCTGGACTCAGATCTTCTTCAGTTATCGTTACAAGTGAATTCGTTATAATACTATCGCGAGCAGAAACCACCCGTACTGAAGAAGGAAAGATTATTACGGCAGTATATCGCAAACCGACGCACACGGAAAGATATCTCGACTTCAATTCACATCATCCGATGACGCACAAACGATCTGTTGCCACTACTTTATTACGTCGTGCGACTAATATACCATCTAACAGTCAAGAAAAAAAGGCAGAGCTACAGCATGTCAAAGAGGTCTTAAAACACAACAACTATCCAGACCACTTTATCAAGAAATGTGCACAAAGTTCTATTACCTCCAATCCAAACAGCTCCATAGATGAAACTATCCAACAAGGTATGATTACACTACCATACATCAGTGGAGTATCGGAGAAAATAAGCAGAACATTAAAACCTTATGGCATCAAGACCGCCCATAAGCCTATGTCAAAATTGAATAGCTTCTTTCCTCGTCAAACATCAACTAAAGATGAAAACTCTAAAACGGAGGTAGTATACAAGATTGACTGTAATGATTGTCACTACGTGTACTATGGCCAAACAGAAAGAGCTCTAAAAACCAGAGTCCAAGAACACAAGAGAGCAATAGTAAACAACCAACCATCATCAAAAATTGCCCAACATGCGAACAATAAAGGCCATGAGTTTAAATTTAGTGATACTAAAATTGTAGACAGAGAACAAAATTGGCACAAGAGACTATTCCTAGAGGCATGGCACTCTGAACTTGATAAGAACGCGGGAAATGATCGCATTGCTATACCTAAATTATATAAAATAATTGTAAATTCTAGAATGGCGCGCGCTTAAACAATATTTTCAAATTCTGCTCGCGATAGTATTATAACGAATTCACTTGTAACGATAACTGAAGAAGATCTGAGTCCAGATCGAAACGTCTTGAAAAAACATACTTTAAAACAAACCAGAGTCAACTAATTGATTTAAAATTATGAATCCTGGTTGCAAATTCAACATTTTTACTATTTATCTAGGTTCTTTTGTTGTTCTTCTGACACGGTTTTGTTGTATAAATCCAAAAGGAAAAGTACCGAAAAAATATATAAAACCAAGTCTTCCTAAATTTCAAGCTTTAATCAACAATGAAATTTGGCAGTTTATAACCAATATTTTGCATGTTTTGATAAAAATAACTGTGTTATGATTTTGAGGCCACAGACGTACTAATTTGATGCTTGGGTTTATAGTCCCGGGGGTTAGTCGTTGAATTTTGAGCAAAATGAATTCATAGTGTGTGTTCACTGATTCCAAATCCTTTGAGAATGATTCCAGGAATTTCTAGTTTGTCGTCAAAAATGATTCTCTTCTTATAAAGTCAACATGAAGCCGCTTGAATGCTAAATAAGTACACAATATGTAAATTAATTGGTCTCGCCGACAGATAAAATCTTCGGTTTTCTTACAACTTTCAGGTCGTGATGCGGCGCGCAAAATAATTTCCCCAAGAAAATTTTACATGATTCGTAGAGATCACTATTTCAACTTTAGCTCGGGTTGTTTTTTTGGCAAAAAAATTTCGTCGCACATGGAAAAAATCCTGATTATTTTTACCCTACTTTAAGAGAGGTTTTGTATGTGCTCCAAATATATATCGAGTAAAAATTGAAAAACTAAAGCAAAATTTCTGAAACTCTGCCAATTGCTTCTTAAGATACCAGTTAACTACTCTTTAATGTCATTACAGCGCTAGCATTATTTATATGGTCGCGAGAAGCTGTTAAAGTTGATGTAAATTTTCCGCCGAAAATTAGCAAATTTAGTCGAAAATCTTTAACTTCGATTTTCTCGAAAACTAAGCGGTATTTTACCAAACCAACTACACAGTTGTTTTCCTTACATCATGGCCTATCTAAGTTTAAAATATGAGCGAAATCGATTTTTCGACTCTTGCCACCCGATGTTTGGTTTTTGCTGACATGCCCTCTTAACTTTGAATGACACTTACCAAGACAAATCTACGTTAACGAAAATCTAACTCGGAAGAACAGGAATAGTTTCAAACAATGCCTACAAAAGAGAAAAGAACTTCAATACAAGTTCATTTGGACCAAGTACGGGAAGGTGCTTCTCCGCAAAGACGCCCATAGCTCAGCGATTGCTGTTACTTCAGAAAAGGACTTAAAGGAACTTTAAACTACATAAACTCAGATAAGTTACTCATTCATTACCTACAAATTCATGTTTGTATCATGTTACAGTTTAAAAAAACTAGATAAACATGTCTTTAATTGATACAGATCTTGCAGGATTAGATCCTGAAGTACACCTTCCTAACCAATCAAATTTTCAAAATTATTCAATACACGATTTTTGCCAAAATTATGAAATTTCAAATTGTGTGTCAAGTAAACACTTCTCGGTTTTACATTCCAACATTAGAAGCCTAAATGCAAATTTTGAAAATTTTAAACAATTGCTGTCAGAGCTCAACCATAACTTTTGTATGATTGGGCTCACAGAAACAAAGATTAAATCCTCTGACAATTCATTTAATTATAATATACCGGGGTATCAGTTTTATTCTCAACAAAGCATAACAAATGCTGGTGGTGCAGGTATTTTCATATCAAAAAAACTTACGTCTTCTTTGAGAGATGACTTATCTTGTTCGGTCAGAGAATTTGAATCATTGTGGATTGAAATAGAGAGTAATCTACATCAAAATTTAGTCTGTGGTGTCATCTACAGACATCCAAATAATGAAACTGAAGCTTTTATTAGTTATCTAAACGAAACAATTCAAAATTAGCAAATGAAAACAAATACTGCGTAATTATGGGTGACTTTAATATCGACTTATTGAATTTTTCCCATAGAACTACAGAAGATTTCCTTAATATTCTCAAAGCCAATTTTTTTAATCCGCACATTCTACAACCAGCACGGATAACTCATCACTCAGCTACTCTGATTGACAATATTTTTTTAAATTGAATTACTCATCATACAATTAGTGGGAATATCATTCATGATTTGTCGGATCATCTTCCTAATTTTTTTATTATTAACAAATTTTCATCTCTTCCAAAGGAATTTAAGATTTCAAGTAGGGACTATTCCCATTTTACTGAATTTCTGAAGATTGGATTGGATTCTGAATTTCCGAATGAAGAAAATTCCTCTGTGTTATTTGATCGTTTTTATTCCAAAATTTCCCACATTGTTGACAAACACATTCCTGTCAAACATCTAAGTATTAAGGAAATGAAACAATTAACGAAACCTTGGATATCCAAAGGCCTGATAATTTCTATCAAAAGGAAAAATAATCTTTATAAAAAATTTATCAAGACTAGATCTCAATACTACCACAATAAGTTTAAAACTTATCGAAATAAATTGAACCATCTTCTAAAGCTTAGTAAGATCAATTATTGCAACAATTATTTTTCTTCTAACCGTTCAAACATCAAAAACACCTGGAAAGGTATAAAAGAAATTATTGGTTTTAAAGCAGGAAATAAAGGTAAAGGTAAAGAAACTATATTTAACGCCGGTAGTTCCTTCAGCTACGTGGCTGGTATCAATGGAAGCCGACGGTGCGCACTTTACCCCCTCTCTCCATCAGTGCTCTGTTTTAAGAGTATTCAAAGCTGAAGCTACACGGATTAGAAAGAAGTCGAAACAGACGTGGAGATCCTGAGGATCGAACCATGGACCTCTAGCTCCGAAGGCCGCGCACTAACCAACTGAGCTACGCCTGCTCCTATACTAGTCTGCCTTTGGCATTTATGTCTTCATGTGTAGCTGACAACTTCAATTTCTCTCCAATTTACTTCACAAGAAATAGAAGATCAAATTGACCACATCAATGTTAGCAAAGCCACTGGACCTTATAGTATCCCAATTTATATTCTTAAGCTTATTAAGTCGTATGTTTCTGAACCTTTGCGAACTATCTTTAATAGTTATCTTTCCTCAGGCTTAGTCCCTGAAAGTTTTAAGCTCGCAAGTGTCATCCCTGTCTTTAAAAAAGATTCTCAGCTGGATGTTAATAACTATCGTCCTATCTCTTTGCTATCAGTATTCAATAAAATTCTGGAAAAATTAGTGTATAAAAGATTAAATGCATTTATAAACAAAAACAACATTTTATACAATAAACAATTCGGTTTTCGCTCTAAGCATTCGACATTACAAGTTATTTTGTCTATTACAGATAAAATCCAGCATGCTATTGAAGAAAATCAATATTGTTGTGGTATCTTTCTCGAATTAAGCAAAGCTTTTGATACAGTAAATCATGATCTACTTCTTCAAAAGCTTGAACACTATGGAATTTGTGGCCAGGCACTTAATTGGTTTACATCATATTTGAAAAATAGAACTCAATTTGTATCTTTTGGTTCTACCAAATGGGATACGCTTCCTATTGATTGTGGTGTTCCGCAAGGCTCCGTACTCGGTCCTCTCTTGTTCCTGTTATACATTAATGATTTTCAAAACTCATCTTCTAAATTTGATTTTCACCTCTTTGCTGATGATTCTAATCTCTTCTACAAAGATAAGAACATGGCATCCTTGGAATCTACTGTAAATGAACAGTTATCGCATGTCCACTCTTGGCTTTGTGCAAACAAACTTTCTCTTAATATAGATAAATCAAACTTCGTAATCTTTCATCCGCCGCAAAAGAAACTATCTTATGACCTGCATGTATATATCAATAACAAATGTCTTAAACAAGAGACTAACATTAAATATTTAGGCGTTGTTTTAGACAATCACCTTAGTTGGAAATCCCACATTGCTCTTGTTTGCAGAAAAATCAAAAGGAGCATTGGTATTATCAGTAAGGCTCGTCATTATGTAAATCTAGCCATTCTGTGCACCTTGTATTATTCTCTAGTTTATCCCTACCTTATTTACGGCATTGTTGTATGGGGTCACACATACGAATCTACCATTAAACCACTTCTTATCTTACAAAAGAAACTGATACCAATAATGACTTTCAGTGACTTCAAGGCACCTACTAACCCTATGTTTCTCAAACTAAAACTCCTGAAACTTCCAGAACTTGTTCATTTCTACACTGGTCTGTTCATGTACGATCTCCATATGGGAAATCTACCGATCTGTTTTTCTTCCTTTTTTACTCAAGTAAAGCAAAAACATAACTATAATACTAGATTGGCTTCCAAGTGTTCCTTTTCGCTTCCAAAGTAAGAACTAACTTTGGGAAATTCAATATAAGATATTTGGAAGCTAAATGCTAAATTCAATTGATGAAACTCTAAAAAAACAAGTAAATATAAATAAATTTAAAGAGAGGCTGAGTGATGAATTACTCCGCTCATACTCTTGCTGAGACTCTAAGCCTATACATATTTCTCCATTCATATTATGTCATATCTTAGATATTTGATCCATCCTTTTCCTTTCCTTTCTTCTTCTTGTTTTCTATTACTATATACTTCTTTTTCACTATCAATCGTAATAACTATAACTTTTAATTTTATATAGACCTATGTAATCATTATATATTTTTGTAAAAAGCTATCTACCTAGGCTAGCCCTCGTGGTTATTGTAGACAGCTTGTACCTTGTATTTACAGTGCGGACACTCGAACTGTGAACACTTTGTAGTTTTTTTAGACATTTTTCGCTTTAGCCAATCAGAGACGTCCTTGTATAGGATGTTCTGCCACATTTTAGGATGCAGCCAATCACAGAGTTGGCGGTAAACGACAATATTAGATTTTCACATATAAAATGGCGTTTGCGCCAGCTATCTATGCAGGTAAGATTTTTTCCTCACATCAAGTTATCACTACAAGATACTCATTGACACTTTATTCATTCTTCTTCTTGACCGAAGGTAAATGCAAACTTAGTCTCAATCAACAGCAAGGAATATACGATAATGGAAAGGCTCTGCCACAGGTGTATCGAGAAAGAGTTCTTGATCTCAACCACCAAGGGTTTACACAGAGACAAATCTCACAAAATATGCGAATTAGCGGTGGCTATGTAAATAAAATTGTTCAGTTCTATGAAGCCAACAACTCATCTCTAGCTTTGCCGCGAAAAACGCCGATCCGTAATAAAGTCACAGAAGATGTTGTTAAATACGTGGAGTCGGAGAAATTATGCAAGCCCAGTATATACACTACTGAGATACAACAGCGTTTGTTATTAGATGGAGTTTCGCCCCCTGGTCATTTACCATCAGAGTCTGCTATTAAAAAATGCATTCGTGAGGACTGCAAAATGTCAAAGAAAAAAATTTCTCAGGCATCCACAGAGTCATTGTCGCAAGCAATTACTGATTATACTGATTATTTCCTTGATCAAATTGCACAACGCGACTATACCACTCTTCACTTTTTTGACGAAAGCAGCGTTATTGTGACTTCAGGAAATCGTATTTATGGTAACTCATATATAGGTACGCCTGCCATTGAATTTCAACGATACGCCTCCAACGCAAATTACACGTTGAACTTGCTTCATTCTATACTTGGAGTTGATTACTTTGATGTTTTGAAAGGTGCCTCTAATGGTATGGAGTTGTTGAACTTCTTCGATGAAGCTCTTTCAGTAAATAGAGTAGATGGTTCCACAATTCTTGAGAACGGCGACGTAGTCATTATGGATAATTGTGGGTTCCACCATGG
Organism: Anthopleura xanthogrammica; assembly: GCA_964019055.1. Lineage (NCBI taxonomy): Eukaryota > Metazoa > Cnidaria > Anthozoa > Actiniaria > Actiniidae > Anthopleura > Anthopleura xanthogrammica. Next base: position 13,877,913 of record OZ025211.1, on the reverse strand, counting down.
GAAGTTTGTGGAACCTTTATTACGAGACATTCTCCACGACCATGGAGTTCACCTTCTTTTCCAACCCGCCTACTCGCCGCACCTAAACACGTGTGAGTTGTGTTTCCACCAAATAAAATGTTACTTGAGACAGAACTCAGCCCTTACCGCGAACGCAACTGAAATAGCGATTGGGGAAGGTGTATCAAAAATAAGTAAAGAAAATTCCTTGGCATACTTTAGAAAATGCGGCTATATCTGATTGACAGCTTGTCTTGTTAATTTCAATTCAGTAACTCATTAGGAAAACGAATAAGCTGACTGTATAACTTTTGGTTGAATAAGTAGTGTACAAGAAAGTTATAGAATACAAAACACAGTATTATAAATAAAACAAACTTTATTGATAAATAAACTTTGAATTTGTTTCAATTTTAGCTTTATAATATAAAGGAAAATGAAACGTAGTCAACACTAGATAATATAACTATCGCCTGACAACACTAATTAGTTGACGCCAGAGGTCAAACTATAATAAAAACATAACACAACAAGTAATGTTTCGATTTTTATAACTATAAAAAAAGTTTACTGCCTACAAAAACTAGTAAAAACTGCCCAGTACCTACTGGTTATCATATCAGTTTCAGTGTTACAGTATGAGAGGAGCGGGAGGAGCAGCAATTCCACGTTTATACTCTTCTATCATAGTAGGCAATCTCCAGTCGTGAGTTTCCTCTAAAGGTACTTTATTGTTCAGAGCTCGCTGAAGAACCATCAGGTCTCTATCTAAGGCAGAACGATCTAAGTATTTGGCAGGGTTTTGTTTTCTCAGCCGAGGACGCATGATGGCAAAGAAGCTTGACTTAGCTTGTTGGCGGGAAGCGATAAATACGTCGTAGTCGCCTCTAGCTTTTCCATACTTTGATTCAAGCTCTTTTAGTTCACGCTGTAAATTGCGAATACTATTTAACAATTCTGGGTGCTTGTCCTTTAGCTTACAAAAGTTCACATCTAAGCAAGGGCCTTTGTTACACTTTGCTTTGTTGTGGCCCGTGGTATGACAAACACTACACGCTTTCCTGCGCCTTTCATTAGGATCTGGAAATTTATTCAGAGCTTTTTGTTTTTCTTGCAAATAACTTTTGGCACTTTCAACTTGCACTTCTAATAGTTTTAGATTTTCTGAAAGTTCTGTACTTCTTCGGTCCAAAGGGCTTTGAGCTGTGTCAGAGCTCTGGTTTGGAGCAGTTGCTCGAACAAATGGCTGGAAATTTCCGACTGCGGCCTGATCAGATGACTGATGCTCGGGCGTTTCATTTACAGATTTTTCATTAGAGCTCGGACTTGCTGACATATTCAGTCGTTTTGGTTCAAGGTGCATTGGTTGACGTTCTATTTTGATGTGATCTAGCTCAGCCTCCAACATGCGTCTTTCTGCAAGCAAAAGCTTATCAGGCGATGGGAAGAAAGAGTCCAAATCTTCTGATTTCACGTAACTCAGTGATCTTCGTGAGCGAAAACCTCTGTTTTCAAATTGGGGCGAAAGCCTTTCCAATTTCATGCTTGGAGAGAGTGATTTCAACCACATATACACTTCAGTTTTCTCGGCCATCATCAGCTTACTGTCTCTCGCTGCTCTGAATTGCTTGAAAAAAAGTCTGAGCGTCGTTATGAAACTAGCTCCTGATTGGCTAAAGCGAAAAAAATGTCTAAAAAAACTACGAAGTGTTCACGGTTCGAGTGTCCTCACTGTAAGTCTCTAATTATACTTGTAATTCTTTTTTATTTAATTATTGGTACTTAATAAACGATTGTTGTTGTTGTTGTTGTTGTTCCTCTTCAACATTCTTTATATGACTTTGAGTTAAGGAAATGCAGAATTTCTTGCACCTGTCCATCAACAGTTCACTTGACAGTGATAGTGATCTGATTGATCCATTATAGACTTGGGCAGGGCAACAGTAGTTGATTTGGGGACCTGTAGAAGAGTGTGTAGACCTACTTGGATTATATTGTTAGTTTAAACACTGCGCGAAAAGGAGAATTTTCAAGAGTTTACAGGTACCGATAACACACAAAATACACAGGCATCATTCGCAAAAAGGAAACTTGAAATAATATTTAATTTTAAGCAAACATCTTATCTCATCGAAACTGGCCTAGCACTATTTGCGTGTACAACTATATTCAGCTTATATATTTATCTCTCAGTTGTCAAAAACTGTTTTCAAGGGTATTCAATACGCTTTAAAAACGTCACGGTATTCTAGACTTTTCACATCGCATATAGGTCTGAAAACTCGGAGTATTACATCACACTAGAATATACCGCCGGGAGTAGATGGCAAGTGTACAGGAAAGTTCCAATAATTGTAACAAGAAGTTGACAAGGGAACATAAAGCAGCGATCATACACGTTTGATACGTAGGAATCATCAGCTATACAATATTTCTTTAAAAAAACTTCCTATGATGGGAATTACAATATTTATATTTTCACGACCATGATTAAATTTGACCTTGTAATTAGACACTATACACTGACAAATAAATTTTGTCACTGGTATAAAGGATGACATGCCATATGGCTCAAAATGGACCGACCACACTTGGACAGGAGAGGGACATAAATTTCTTTCAGGATGCCTCTGGAGCCATTGAACCTCAGCTATTACATGCATTACCTTCTTCCTCTTTCCATCCCGCTTTATTACAACATCATGGTTCAAAAATGTCTTCACCTTGCAAGGCCTTTCTTCAGCATCTTTGAACTGAGCATACACACACCCGTTGTTAGTGCACCTTATTATTCTTCCACCAATCTGAGCCCTTGAATATGAATCGCATAGCCTCAACACATTGATTTGTAAGTTGGGGTGTATGTCTTGATACATTGCGGTTGTGTGAGAAGCATCTCCTTCATTCAATGCCACACGTTTTATGGGTGGATGAGGGATAATCTCAAGGTTATCAATATTATGACATGGAGTGTTCACTTCTCCAACAGTTCCAGTTTGGGACACCAAAAGTAACTCTTTGAATTGTGAATGCTCCTCTGGAAACTGGATTTGTAGAAGTTTGTTGTCTCGGAGGAATTTACGCATCAGCTGGATACCTGTTAAAAACATGTACAAAACTAAGACAAAAAGCATAATAAAGATAATAAACAGTTAAATAGATTACATACACCTATTTCAAATAACGTTGGTAATGGGTAATGGTCGATCTGAGACCCATAGGAATTGTGGGAGTTCATTAAATTACAAATCCATTGTCATAGTCACACCTGAATGGTGCTGAATCATAGATACTAGTATGTCAGAAGTAAGTAATAATTTTCAGACATGATTACAACAATGCATTTGTAATTTAATAAGCCCCCACAATTGCTATGGGTCTCAGATCGACCATTTCCCATTACCAACGTTATTTGAAATAGGTGTATATAATGAAACGTATTTGTAATATTCTGTACTTTTATTTTTATGCAAATAGAAATCAGGCCCCCTCTGCAATGAGCTCCTTCTATTAAAATCTCTCAAGCACTTAAAAGAAATAAACCCTGGCCCCCTCTCCTAGGGGGCTCAGAGAGTTTTGAAGGTGTCAACCTTAAATATCAATATCAAATGCTTGATACTTAAGGTTGTACATTTACATACCAGCCTTTTAGATTTCTAGAAATATAATTACTTACTGATGTTGTGGTTGTTCATATGATATGACCCCAGTATACCATTGTATCTCTCAAATGAGAAACACCAAAATGAATATACTGGGCCATAATCAATGATACAATCAACAAGGTGGCAGCTTAGGTGCATGTTTGGAGTACATATTTCCTTTCCATACAATTTTTCTGCAGATTTACAAAACTCCAGAATGTTAGCTTCTGCTTGTTTGCATTCTTCTGAAGTGATGCATTTTGAGCATATCAAGCGGCATGCATTTACAAAATGTAGCCACACATTATAGTACTTCGATGGTAGTATTGCCTTTAAGGCAAACACAGAATAGTAACAGACCCAGTTCTTCCACTGGTCAGCAGTGAAACCACTGAATCCAGTTGCAATCTTTGATGGAATTCTGCCAATTTCAGGAGGGGGAGTTACAGCATCAGTTCTCTTTTGCAAGATTTTAAAATCTTTGTCATTGAGAAGACCTTCTTTGGACCATAATTTAAGCATGTGCTTAGCAACACCGAGGAACAGGTTATGCATTGGGTCAATGACAACGAACCTAACAGCATCATAATATGGTAACTGTAATAAGGTTGTCCACTTGGCACCAGTCTTCCATACAATATTCTTTAGCTGAGCTGGAGTGGTTGCACATAAACTGGATTCAGCATGAATTCGATGCAACTCATTTGTTCGCATTTCCCAATGTTCCTTGTCAAAACCTGAAAAGTCTGGTTTTGAGCCAAAAGCACCAGAGGAGAATGTTTTAAAACATTTGTTGCAACCTTAAATAAACATAAAAAGGGGTTTTTGTTACTGACAATCCAAATGCTATAAACCTTAATGCAAAAATAAGAACACACCCAATTACTCTGTAAGCTACTCACGTTGAACATCTTACTAAGATTCATGAAAGATCAATTTAAAAATTTTAATGAGATGAGTCCTGTATTACAACAGCTAACTAACAAGAAAGAGCATGCATAGTCATAAATCTGTGACACGTGACATAACCCCACCTCCAATCAATCACTTGGTAACTTAGTGTCATGGGTACTGGATCAGACTCTATACATGGTATCCCTGTATTATATGCCAACAATGGATTGGCTGGGTAACGCTTGGTACTATTGCACAATTTGTCCATTTTCTCGAGATGGAATCAGAAAGAAGACAAAAACAAGGTTGTTAGTGCAGCCATAGTATTTTCTTTCTTTGCTTTTCAAGTTTAATCCTTTGTCCCTAGAGTATTTCAGTAGTTTCTGTGTCTATTCATTCTACCTTAGCTTAGTTTTTCCCTCGGGTTTACTTATGCAAATTCTGTTAGTTTTATCAAGTTTCCTTCGAGTTTATTTTCACTTTTATTGCGAAAGCGTTTCTGCGAACAAGTTAGTCAAGAAAGTTGGTTAAACTCTGCGTATTCTATATTTTTGTTGCTCTATTCATTCTGTAATTTATATTTTTTTGTTAGTTTTACGTTTAGGAATAAAACCTAACCAGTTTAAAATCACATCCGCAATCTCTAAGACTCAAGTTACAGTAAAACAACTCCCGATGAGATGTTAAATCGACGAAATGTCCGAAAGAATTCAACGCACCGTGAACAATATTTATGACCACCAAAGGAAAGGAGTATCGACTAGAACGACTTAAATCCAACTATCGATCATCTAAAAGATGTTGGAGAACTCACCTAAATTCCTTGGCGTCCTTGATCGATACAGAAAACGATGTACAATTATTGAAACTTCAATGCTTCAAACTGGAGAAGAAAATGACAGACCTAACGAAGGATTACGAAGAATTAGAAAAGGAATTGTCCTCAGAAGAAGAGAAGATCGCCTTGGACGATGAATTTGATAGTTTAACTAAAGAGAATGTAGACCTTCTTAGGATGGTAAATAACCGAGTTCGAGAACTAGAAATGGTCATCGACCGCTCAGAAAAGTCGTCAACATCGAAATTATCCACAACGGATCTCGGCGTTCATCTACTTCATCTTCTTTTAAGTCTTCAAATGCCAGGTCTTCAAGATACACTTCATCAAGTCTTTAGTCGTCAAAACACAGATCTTCTGGCCGACATTCAAAGAATCCCGAATCTTCTTCGAGCTCCAAATCGAAATCAAGCTCTCGATATGAACAACAGTTGAATCTACAAGGCAAAGTAGCGGTCTTACAGTCAAAACTCGATCTCACTTCTAAAAGGCATAACTTTGAATCAAAGGCTCAAGCAAGGCTCGAAGAGATCCACAAACAAAGATTAGAATTGAAACTGAGTGAAGAAAGAATCAAGAAGGACTTGAAACATTATGAAGACAGATACGACACAGTAGAGGATCTTGTGCGTGCTAAAGCGGAATTAAATCTTTGTAACAATTCCTTAACAGATGAGTCTTCCTCAAACGATTCTTCAGACAGATTACCTCAAGAAAATGTCAGTAAGGAGTTATTACAGAAATTCATCATTGACCAATCCCATCGATATGACAACATGAAAGAACCGTACGACAAAGGAGACGTTCATACGGATGTTAAAGGTTTACCTGAGCCATCAAGATCCAAGGATAACATCAAACTGACTTGGGATAAAACTGCAAGGGCCTCATCTGAAGTTAGTCCCTCAACCAAAAGTAGCCTTGTTGAACGTCAACTTGTCGAAATTGTCAAGACTCTAGCAGAGAATCAGCGCTGCTCTGATTTACCGTCTCCTGAGCCAGGAACCTTTTCTGGAGATTCTTTGCAGTATCCAGCTTGGATTCAAGCATTCGAGACTCTGATTGAGAATAAGACAACAAAACCCAAAGAGAGAATCCACTACCTTAGAAGATATGTTGTAGGTGAAGCTAAGGAAGCGATTGACGGCCTGCTCCTCCTTAATTCAGGCGATGCTTATCAGAAGGCCAAAGAAGTGCTTTCGAAATGTTTTGGTGACCCATTTGCCATAGCTAACACGTATCGACAAAGACTGGAATCATGGCCTAAGATCCAGAATGGTGACGCTAAAGGTCTTCGAAAGTTTGCTGACTTCTTGATACAATGTGAAAAGGCTATGGTCGGTACAAGTAGTCTACACGTTCTCGATGATGACCTACAAAATCGTAGAATGTCAGCTAAACTCCCCAAGTGGCTAATAAATCGTTGGATGAGAGAAGTTTTTCAGTATGAAGAAGACAATGGAATGTTTCCACCCTTTAAGAAATTCGTGAAATTTGTGACCAAAGAATCTGACATTGCCAACGATCCAGTTTTCTCATCGCAAATTCCTGAAGTGCCAATCACTAAGAAGTTAACAGACACTGGAAAACCTGCTAAAAAAGTGTCATTCTCAGCAGTAACAAAGAATGACGATAAATGCTTGTTGTGTAAGTCTGCTCATGATATTAACATATGTGAAGAATTCCTGAAGAAAACAGTTGAAGAAAGAAAGAAGTTTGCAACCATCAACGGTCTATGTTTTGGATGTTTGAAGACAGGACATCGCTCTAAAGACTGTAAGGAACGAAAATCATGTGAAAATTGTAAGAAGCTCATCCTACATCTCTTCATGGAGGCATCAAAGTCAAAATCTCCAAGGATTCTGGTGATGTTAGAGTGCAGAACTCTTCAAATACTGACGAAGCTACGTCAAACTGCACTAATGCAAAGTTTAGCAAGTTTAGTAAAGCAACATACTCGATGATTGTTCCTGTTTGGATTTACCATATAGACGATCCAGAAAACGAGAAACTAGTCTATGCACTCTTAGATGATCAATCTGACACGACGTTTGTTAAAGAGAAGGTGCTACGAGACATTGGAGTCAAAGGCGAAAAATCTTGTCTTTCCTTGTCTACGCTTCATGCTGAGAACAAGATCGTAGATACCTACAAGGTCAAAGGCTTAGTTGTTCAAGACCTTAACCGTCAAGTGTCCATTACCAAGAACATTTACGAGAACTTCAATCCCTGCGCAAAGGAGTCAGATCCCTCGTCCAGAATCAGCCAAGTTGTGGTCACACACTGAACACATAGCTAACCTACTGATGCCATACGATGAAGATATCGAGGTTGGTCTACTAATTGGTTTAGATTGTACTCGCGCACTCATTCCTTGTGAAGTCATCCCTGGCGACGACAATAGTCCTTATGCACTAAAAACAGATCTTGGTTGGAGAATCATTGGGAAGTTTGACTATGATGCTGACGGCTACGACGAAGAAGAAGACTACATTGGTGTCTCACATCGAATCTTATCCTGTGAAGTACAGAACCTTCAAGCATCCTGTTATCTATCCTGCAGAACCGTAACTAAAGAATTGATCGATCCACTACAAGTGAAAAGAATGTTTGAACTCGACTTCTCTGAAGTAAACGCAAATAAAGAATCCTTGTCTTACGAAGAGAAAAAGTTTCTACAGAAGATGGACCAAGGTGTTGTAAAACTACTTGACCACCATTACCAGATGCCACTGCCCTTTCGTGAAGAAATTCCAAATCTTCCAAACAACAAAGATTTGGCCAGTTATTGTTTAGATAATTTGAAGAAGCGAATGATTCACGATGACAAGTATTGTGGTATGTACAAAAGTTCCATGGATGAAGTAATTGCAAAGGGTTATGCCAAAAAGGTACCTGAATCCCAGATGGTAACCGAAGATGGAAAGATCTGGTACATACCCCATCATGGCGTTTTTCATCCTAAAAAACCGGAGAAACTTAGAGTTGTATATGACTGTAGCGCAAAGTTCAAAGGCGAATCTTTAAATGATCATTTGCTTTCTGGCCCAGATCTGACCAATAATCTTGTTGGTGTTCTGTGTAGATTCAGACAAGAACCTTACGCCTTTATTGGGGATATCGAAGGAATGTTTCATCAATTCAAGGTCGAAGAAAGGCACAAAGACTTTCTAAGTTTCCTCTGGTGGCAAGATGGAAATGTTAAGAGCGAATGTCCACTAACACCAAGCAAAGGGTGGCACATGATGAAAAATCAAAATCCTTCATATTGTATCCATTGAAACCCTATTATATACTAAGAAACGTGGTGGGGTTTGTTTTCGAAAATTTTATTTTAAACGCGAGAAAATTAGAGAAACGTGACCAAAACCGGAAATGGCTTAAATTGATTAAAAAATCGCGTCACCATGACTTCTCAAAAACGTCTCATTTGATCAATTCAAAACGAATAAGAACAAAAATCGACTTCATAATCTTATAAAATAGATAATAATGAAAGGCTGGATCAAAAAGTTAGCCTTTTAAGTGTATTTTTTTAAGCCATAGGAAGCAATCGAAAATTGTAGAATTTTGCGAGTTAAAATTTTCTAATTTACCACACTTTAAAAAAAAAAAATTTTCCTGCCCGGTATATTTCAGATTTTCTTGATATCTTGCAGTTAGATAGAGGAAAGGTTTTCCTTTAAGTTGATATAAGTATCTTACTTGGGCTTTTTATATTTGCGGAGATATATCGATCTAAATATCGTAAAAATTACAACAAAAAACTGTCAACAACTCCAGACAATTAGACGCGTATCTCGTCTAGACAGCGCGAACTCTAATTCATTTGTGATTGTTTTGAAGCATCCTTAAAATCTTAAGAAATATTTTATAACTGTTATTAAGTGTAAATATTGTGTTTTTATGAATAGTGATTTAGCAGATATAACACCGACAAGTCAAAATAGTTTTGGTGTTTTATATAGTAGGGCTATGAGCTGTGTGCGGCCTTGACACGTGCCATCAATTATCGCTTAAAAGTCTTCACAGCTCGTTAAAATCTATTGTCACCGAAATGTAGTTAATAGAATAAATACTTAAGTGCCTATTATATAGACGAACACTTTTTTACTTAGTTAGTTTGAAATTATACGTATACACATAGTCAAAAAAGTTTAATTTTTTGATGAACTGTCGTGCTAGAGTCGTTTAAAAACGACTAGTGGAAGTGTGTGATTATTTTCGGTCATTCATGCATTTTGATAATATTGAAAATATTTACCATTTGATTATCATTTACACACATATAGGACAATGCATTGTAACGATGGTCAGTTTTATTGTGCAACAAAGACTTGAAGAAAAGCAAGTGAATTAGAGAGCGTGATATTCATAATAAAAGAATACCTGAAACATAATAAAATGACGCGGAGGGAAAGACATTAAAAAATAATGATTCCATATCTTGATTTGATTACATTCATTGATTGTTGATAATCATTTTAAATAAGTGTCTTTTTTTTGCATTGCGAACAGTTTATGCTGATCCAAATGCCAATTCAATTCCCATTATTCATTTCTCATTTGGAATGGATTGCCGACAAGATTAATTTTCAGACAATTCGTCTGCGTAAACAAAACATACTTAGCTGGTTAATTAGATTTGTCGGGAACGATGTTTTCCTTCAGAACTGCGTTAACTTAGAAAATGGAAGTCACTTGCTCGTTTAAGAAAATCACTGGAGGCGTTTGTGGCTTAGATAAGAGATATCCATTCGAAATTGTTGTACCATTATCTTCTTGTCAAAGGGATATAGCAAGTCACATACGAAGTGTTGGAATACTCGATGAAACAGAAGTGGAACTTATTTTAGCCCGGGCTCCGGTGTTCTCACTTCCACGAGATTTTGCAAAATTACAATTTGTCCAGTTCATCGTTCTTCTTTGGGGATTGGCTGGCGCAGAACATCAAATCGTGCCGGGCTCTAGCAGCCATTTCTACTCATGCAGCTAAAGGTACTACCAGAAAAGCAGCTCGCGGTTTGAGTAAAAATGAGTCTAAAGCAATATTACAGAGAACAGGCGTCTTTATTCCTGCAGGCTCTGGTAAGTAACATTTCACTGATTTCACTTCACGATCATTACATAAATTATAATAAAAGCACAAAAATGTATAAAAGATCTCTAAAGTTAATGTATATGTGATACTGTTTTATACGAGACAAATATTGAATAACAAAAACAACTTTAGAACTGTCAGTCAAAGTATGTGGTCAATTTTCGACACAGATTCGTAATTTGATTACAATCCATTTTCGCCTCTTCCAGATACTATCAATTAATGGGCGTGTCTGTTGCAAACTAAGACCAGAGGGTGTGCTTTTAATAGCTACTCTTTAATATTATCTGCGCTTATGGCGTATTGACCACATTGAAACAAATACCTTAAAAAAGTAGTAGACTAAAGAGTTTCTATTTCCGATCCTTCAAAAACATTATATTTATTTCAGGTATATGTCGTGACTGCAAGCCCCTTTTGAAGAGTTGCACAAGTTCTCCAAGTACTAATATCGAGCGCGTTACCGAGGAAATCGCTAATGTATCTTTAGTAAGTGCAAACCTACTGAAACATTTGCATTTATATTTAAAAATTCTGCTCCAGATTTTTTGCTGTTCAGTTATGTTTTAGTTTTGTTCTTCATTTAAGTTTTGTTTTATATCACACAGAACGCAGATGACAGAGAGCCACAAGCCGCAAGTACCCCTTTTACACCTAGAACAAGTTTCTATGTACCATCAGGTGAAGACACCACAGGTTGCAGCGACGTTAGTTTTGATGTTCCTTCTAGCAGTCCTTTAGAAGACCTAAATATATACTTAGCATCCAGAGATATCAGCCCCGTAAGATCCAGACTTCGTACTCCTTGGGAACACACAAGTGAGCGTACCAAACGATATTACACACGCAAAGTCGGTCAGGGCGCAGTGGCGATGCTGAAAGACATCACTCCAGACGAGAGAGGCCCACTTTATAGTGCACTCTGCTCATCAAACATGGTACAGCAACAACTGAGTAGTGAAGAATCTGATGTGAATAGTTCTGTGGACCAGACATTGCTGCAAGCACTTGCCGATTGTTACCAGGAGGCCAGTAACTGGGAGGTTCGGCGGCAAATACTATCCATTATGGCAGACAAAGTGCGTTATAGCGTACTATTAAGATATATCCCTGGGTTAACAAGATATAGATTCACCGAAGCCAAACGGCATTGCTTGACCTATGGTAGAGGGGCACCGGTCCAATCTGTACGTTCACCTAGAAAAGATGTCTCATCTGCACAGATACAGCATTTTATCTCATTTATCACAAGTTCTCACGTTGTACAAGACCTTCCATTTGGTGAGCGATCAATAAAGCTAAGTAACAAGGACACCATAAAGATTCCAAACATCATCAGAACAACAGTACCTGAAAGAATGGTCAAACAGTACTTGGCTTACTGCACTGATTCTGGCTTCAAACCGCTGAGCCGAAGTACGCTTCTACGCATCCTTGCTGTTTGTCCTGCCTCTACTCGCAAGTCACTTCAAGGACTAGATTATGTAACCTCAGCAGGAGCTGAAGCATTTGATGATTTGCTTGGTGTGGTTAGAACGACTCGGAGATGCAGGTCAAGGAATGGGATGGACCAAAGAAGTGCAGACACGCCTACGAGCTGCAAAACGTTATCTTAAAAGTGATTATAAGGTACAGGTGAAAAATAAATTAAAAGAATAATGAGCACACGAACAGGTGTTTTAAAAATAGGAAATCAATGAATGAACAAATCGGTGAAATAATGTTAATCAATGTACTAATGAAATGTATGCTGTGTTAAAAAGGAATGACTAATTGAAGGAATGGATGAATAGATAAAAAAATGAATAGATCAATGAAAACATGAATGAATAAATAAAAAATGAACGGATAAATGAATGGATAAATGAAAAAAACGAATGGATAAATGAAAAAAATGAATGGAAATTAGCAAAACGAATGGATAAACGAAAAACATGAATGGAAATTAGCAAAATGGATGGATAAATGAAAAAATGGATGGATAAATGAAAAATGGATGGATAAATAAAAAAAATGAATAGATAAATGACAAAATGAATGGATAAATGACAAAATGAATAGATAAACGAAAGAAAGGATGCATTGATAGATAAATACATAAGTGAATGGTTGATTGGATAAATAAAAAGATAAACAGAAGAATGAGACGTAACTGGTAGAGCTGTAAAAAAAATTTGTCTTTACCGTAAATGACTGACTAGTTGTTACAGTGGTCTCGCACTGTAATAAAGAGAAAATGTTCATAGCTATAATAATTGTTGCATTTTATTACAGGTACACGTTTGTCATAGTTCCACTGTAGCCGATCACTGTCAGGTGTATGCTTTAAGTGACCCAAAAGAAGACAAATTCAAGGATAAATGTGATCACGAACATAACGACTCATGTGATCGATGCGATGACCTGAAATCTACCCTTAGTGAAATAGAGTCAGCACTAACCACTCAGACCAGCAATCTGCTACCAAGTGCCAAAGAAGAGCTTACATTCGTTTTGAAGCAATCCAAAGTCAACATACTTGCTTGGAAGTCCCACATATTGAGATGCATTCACCAAGACGCAGCGAGAATTGACGTTCTAGAAAACCTCGATGAGTCATCGGTGCTGATTTTTCAAGACTGGGCTATGAAGTATCTGCCGAGAAAGTTCCGCGAAAGCCAAACCGATTGGTTTGGTAAACGTGGCATCCCATGGCACATTAGCGTGGTCTTTAGGAAGATCAACAGTCAACTTGAGATGCTTACCTTTGTTCATGTATTTAATGCGTGTACCCAGGACTACTGCGCAGTTCTTGCAATAATGGTAGATGTCGTCAAACAGCTCAAGGCCGCCATGCCGTCACTGAAGACCGTCCACTATCGACAAGACAATGCCGGCTGTTATCACAGTGGACCTACAATAATCTGTGCCAGCAAAATAGGAGCTGAGCTTGGTGTAAAGATCAAAAGATTGGATTTCTCTGATCCACAGGGCGGGAAGGCAGCATGTGATCGAAAGGCTGCAACAATAAAAGCGCACATGCACCTACACCTTAACTCAGGACATGACATTAAAACCCCAACACAAATGTGTGAGGCCATGCTCTCATCTGATGGCATACCATCCCTCAACGTTACCGTCTGTGATTCAGTCTCCATTCCCGCCATGCCGTCTTACAAGCTGGAAGGTGTAAGCACGCTTTACAACATAGAATACAAAAACAAGGGTATGAGTGTGTGGAAGGCCTATGGCGTTGGTAAAGGAACACTTCGCTCTGAGTTTTGTTCTTCCAAAGACCTCCCATCCGTTAACGTGGTACAATCACATCCCAGCGTATTTTCCCCTGTCAAAAGCAGAAAACAGCAAAGCACTTCATCAAACGAGGACGACCAGCCAGACAAAGAACAAGAACAGGAATTTACATCAGGCGATGCACTCTTTACGTGCCCGGAAGAAGGGTGCATTAGGACCTTCATGCGACACTCCTCCATGATGCAGCACTTAGATTGCGGAAAACACCAGCGTGCATTAGAACGTGAGACACTGTATGATAAGGCTGCTCTGGAATATGCAGAGCAGCTCGAAGGTCAAGCCACATCACACCCACAAGCTGGAGGTGTCCGTTATGAAGCTGCTGATGCAGGAGTAGACAAACAACCAATGGGATGGGCACTTAAATCACGAGGGGCATCAAGAGCCAGATTTACAGATAAGCAAAAGGCATTCCTTACAGCCAAGTTTAGAATTGGAGAGGAGACTGGAATAAAGTCAGATCCAACAGCAGTAGCAAGATCAATGATGTTTGCAAAAGACCCTGATGGCAGCATAATTTTCAAAAGCGACGATTTTTTGACATCAAAGCAAATTGCTGGTTTTTTCTCAAGGCTCGCCGCAAAGAAAACGCTTCAAGACGACGTCCTTATAGAAGATGTAGAGATCGCTGTTCATGAAGGTGGACTAGAAGCGTTTGCTAGAGAAGTGGAGCAAGAGCTTACATTGAATCATCCCATTGTATTTGAAGCATATAATTTGTGTGAACTCAATGTAAAGAAGAAGCTAGATATGTTTTCAATGTCCGTCTTGATCAACATTTGTTCTCAGTTTGGAATTGACACTACTGACATAAAAAGCAAACGAGTAAAAAAGCCCTACGTCTCCGAGCTCCAGTCACTCTGCCAGGGCTGCGAATGTCAGCAGTAGAACTTGTATCTTAAACAATATTAACTGATTCACAAAATCCATTTTAATCTAATCGTGGTATTCACTGGTATATACGAGCCGAGCTTATTCGTAAAGTAGCCAATCAGAGTACGCGTTTGCTCATATCCAGTTATTGTCTCAAGATGTAATATAAAACATTATTATCCATGAAATAGCTATATTTCTCATTTTTAAAAGCTGTTATTTTAAAGCAAAGATAAATTGATTATACACCATGAAAAAGGCATTCATTTTTATAGATAATTATATGATAAACAGAATATCACATATCGCTTAGAGAGACGAATTCGATCTTCTCGTGCGTTTTAAATTCGCTGCGCTCACTCGTGATCAGTCTTTTGAACACTGCAATCGTGTGCATGATGTATTGCCTTTATACAGTTATTACTGTGGTTATTTAATCCAAATAATTGTATAATAGCATGTTAAAAGTTATGTTGTAAAATTTGTGTATAAGAGTATACTACGCTATATATCCTACATTTGGAAACTTTGTAAATGTATGTTATTATATAGCCTAGACAAGAGTCGAAGAAAAGGAAAACAAATTGTTCGAAAATAATTTTATCAAAATCAATTCTTACTGTTATAATAAGTACAACTGCAATACAAAATAAAGTTTCATAGCGTGACATTTAGACGCGTGACAATTAGAGTTCGCGCTGTCTAGACGAGATTCGCGTCTAATTGTCTGGAGTTGTTGACAGTTTTTTGTTGTGATTTTCACGATATTTAGATCGATATATCTCCGCAAATATAAAAAGCCCGAGTAAGATGCTTATATTAACTTAAAGGAAAACCTTTCCTCTATCTAACTGCAAGATATCAAGAAAATCTGAAATATACCGGGCAGGAAAAAAAAATATTTAAAAAGTGCGGTAAATTAGAATATTTTAACTCGCAAAATTCTACAATTTTCGATTGCTTCCTATAGCTTAAAAAATACACTTAAAAGGCTAAACTTTAGATCCAGCCTTCCACTATTATCTATTATATAAGATTATGAAGTTGATTTTTGTTCTTATTCGTTTTGAATTGATCAAATGAGACGTTTATGAGAAGTCATGGTCACGCGATTTTTTAATCGATTTTAGGCATTTCTGGTTTGGGTCACGTTTCTCTAAATTTCTCGCGTTTAAAATAAAATTTTCGAAAACAAACCCCACCACGTTTGTTAGTATTTAATAGGGTTTCAATGGATACAATATGAAGTATTTTGATTTTTCATCATGTGCCACGTATTCTCGATTTTGCTCGGTCTTAGTGGACATTCGCTCTTAATGAAGATCCATCTGAATATCGAATAACCGTTCATCTTTTTGGCGCGAAATCGTCCCCTGGTTGCGCAAATTATGGTTTAAAAAAGGTTGCTGATGACTACGAAGACGACTTTGGTACCGGTGTTGCTGATTTTATACGTAAAGACTTTTACGTTGACGACGGTTTAAAGTCACTCGCCACAGAAGAACAAGCTATCACCATGATACAAAAGAGCCAACAAATGTGTGCACGTGGTGGTCTGAGAATTCATAAATTTACGTCAAATTCAAGAAAGGTCATAGAGTCCATTCCCGCTGAAGACAGAGCCAAAGGCCTTAAAGAATTCGATTTACAACAGAAAGATCTTCCTGTTGAACGTGCTCTTGGAGTGCAATGGAGCGTTGAAAACGATGTATTTCAATTTAAGATAGTCATTCCACGTAAACCCTTAACAAAACGTGGGATAATCTTAACTGTTAGTTCCATATACGATCCACGGGGGTTCATAGCACCTGTTATTCTCACTGGGAAACAAATCCTGCAAGAACTTACAAGAGACAACGTTGATTGGGACGAACCTGTTCCTGAATGCCTTAAAGAACGATGGAAAAGATGGATTATTATGCTTCCCTCCTTAGAGAATCTTCACATCGACAGATGTTACAAGCCTCGAGATTTTGGCAAACTGACTTCAGTCGAACTACATCATTTCTCTGATGCTAGTAATCAGGGTTACGGACAATGCTCGTACCTTAGGTTGACTAACGAACAACATAAAGTTCACTGCTCATTCGTCATGGGTACGGCACGTGTGACTCCACTAAGGTCTATTACTATTCCACGCCTGGAACTCACAACAGCATTGTTATCAGTCAAAATCAGCTCTTCGCTTCAAAGTGAGCTTGAATTCACACAGATGAAGGAAACTTTTTGGACAGACAGTTAAGTAGTCTTGGGTTATATAAACAATGATGCACAAAGATTCCATGTATTTGTAGCAAATCGCGTGCAGCAAATCAGAGATCAAACTAGCCCTAGTCAATGGAAATTTGTTAAGTCTGCAGACAATCCAGCTGACGTCTCATCACGTGGTCTAAACGCTAATGATATTGGTTCCAGCTCATGGCTTCGAGGTCCAAAGTTCCTCTGGAATCAAGAGTTACCAAGGCAAGTTAAAGACGAAAACCTCTATCCTCTCCTTCAAGAAGATCCAGAAGTAAAAAAGGTACAAGTACATATGATGTCAACTCAGTCAAATGTTGGAATGGCCAGTTCTTCAACGTCTGGAGTATTTCTCAGATTGGTATCGTGCCAAAAAGGCCATAGCGTTATGCATCAAGTTCAAAAGAAAGCTACAAAACCGTTCTTCCAAGTCTGTCTTGTTACCACTTACGGTTAAAGACCTCAACGAAGCAGAAGAGATAATCCTGAAAGCGGTACAAGAAGACGCGTTTCCCAAGGAAAAAGAAATTCTCAGAATAATTAACATAAATGATGACAAGATGTCCTCGGCCTCTGCTAGAAAACCACAGAATCGTCCTGTTGCTCAAAAAAGCTCCTTATATCGTCTGGACCCATTCATAGACGAACGTGGAATCCTCAGAGTTGGTGGACGTATCAGATGTTCAGACTTGTCATCCAACGTAAAACATCCAGTCATCGTGCCAAGAAAGGGACATATTACAGAATTACTTGTTAAGTTCCACCATGAAAACATCAAGCATCAAGGTCGTGGAATGACTCTCAACGAATTACGTGCTAATGGTTATTGGATTATTGGAGGAAGTTCCGCAGTTGGAAGATACATCATTAACTGTGTTTCCTGTAGAAGGCTCCGACGCAAGACTGAAGATCAGAAGATGGGAGATTTGCCAATCGACAGACTTGAAGCTGCTCCTCCCTTTACGTTTTGTGCAGTCGACTATTTCGGTCCCTGGTATATCAAGGAGGGTCGCAAGGAGTTGAAGCGCTACGGCGTCCTATTTACCTGTATGGCATGCCGTGCAATTCATCTCGAAACTGCCAATTCATTGGACACGTCATCATTCATTAATGCACTACGGCGCTTCATTAGCAGGAGAGGCCCTATTCGTCAGTTAAGATCCGACAGAGGTTCCAATTTCGTTGATGCAAAGAGCAGTAGAAGGTCTGGACGAGAGCAAGATTAACGAATTCCTGTTAGAAAGAAATTGCGATTGGTTCAAGTTTGAAATGAATGTACCATCATCAAGTCATATGGGAGGTTGCTGGGAGAGGCAGATAAGGACAGTCTGCTTGGTGTTATCAGCCCTATTAGTAGAACATGGAAGACAACTGGATGACGAATCACTTAGAACCTTGATGTGCGAAGCTGAATCTGTGGTGAATAGTCGTCCTCTGACAGTGGATAATTTGTGCTCTCCAACCTCTCCTGAGCCACTTACTCCTAACCATTTACTTACTGGCAAGACTCAAGTTGTTCTACCACCCCCCACTGAGTTTCAACAAGCTGATCTTTATTCCAGACGAAGATGGCATCGAGTACAGCATTTGATTAATGAATTTTGGTCAAGATGGAAAAAGGAATTTGTTCTTTCATTACAGCAACGACAGAAATGGATTCGCCCATGTCGCAATCTTCAAGTGAATGATATTGTTCTGATAAAGAACGAAGATGCTCCCCGAAATCAATGGCCTATTGCTAGAGTAGAAGATTCTATATTAGATGAAGACGGACACGTCCGAAAGATTAAGCTACTAATTGGAGATCCTACTTTGGACAATAAAGGTAGAAAAACGAAGATTCCTACAGTGTTAGAAAGACCCATCCACAAGGTTGTTCTGCTTGTGCCTCAAGAACGTTTTTCTCAAGACTGACTATGTTATGGAGAGCCAGCATGCCTAGGATCGAATTAGAGGCTTATCGCCCACGGACTCTATCGCCCACGGATTTCGCCCACGGATTTCGCCCACGCATAATATTACCTATCTAACATACAGTGCAGTCCAGAAACATGTACAGCACCAAATGCTTGCGATCTGCTCGCAATTCGTTTTCTCTATTGTTGTTTGCGATTTAATCGCGATCACAGTGTGCTTGGGTACAATTCTTTTCTCTTCCACTTATCAAAACTCGAAATAAGTCTATATAATCAAATATTTTTACATCTCCACCATGGGAAGAAGTTCTCAAGAACGGCTAGAATCATAGCGATCTCAAAACGTTCAACATGACGTTACCTAAGTGCTTTAGCTTCCTTGGAATTAATTTACTAATTAGTAGTTTACTAAAAAAAGCACAGTTTAAAGTCACCTGAAGGTGTTTTCTATCAAAATCTCCTAGACGTTTTTTACCACGTCCTTCGTTACGTCTCAGTGAATTTGAGACGCTAAACTTTCGCCAACTCGTAAAACGCTTTAAAAATCTTTTAAAGAAACTGTCTAAATGTATCTTAAGCCCAAATTAATCTGTGTTATTTCATTCTAAATGTTGTTACTCTGTCTTCATTCTACACTTTATTACTTTGGTGTCTTTCTCGGTACAGTTTGCTCTTTTGAACTTCGTTTGATTTTACCACGGTAAGACATGATCCAAAGTACTTTCCAACTACGATTGGCTTAGATCTGACACGTTCAATCAAACGAATAGGTGATGTCTGGAAATCTACAACAAAATGGGCGTGCCAGTTGTTTATCTAAACTTGGAAGTCTTTCGCTGCATATTTTTATTTTCACTTGGTTACTGTATTTACTGTTATATTTGGAGATGTTAAAAAGACTTACACGTAGAAATTTTTTTTTTTTAATATGATTTAAACGATTTTCTTTTTTAAGAAAGCTTACAGTTACATGTAAGCATTGCATTGTTAGATTATAAAGAAAACTCTAGTGCCGATTGCTACGTAAGTGAATGCTCTGAAGTGTGTATGATCGGTGTCTTGAAAAGTTAGACCTCTGCACTGTATAACACTGTTAAATATGATATAAAATGGTTTTTGACTTGAATTTGGTCTTTGATTTTTAGCAAATAAGGAAAAAAAGAAGGCATTTGATCCAAGCGTTTCTTTACGATTATACATCTCAGCGGAATGACTTTTGTAAAATACGCTTTAAGGTGGAATGTCATATTTGATCATTTCTAGAAGGACCATTCAATCTGGAACATGCTCTTAACTCTTGAGATGCAGATTTTTGTCTTGATTCATACTGCTGCCAAATTTCAAAAATCTTAGCTTATAAAAGTTTTTAAGCGTGGGCGAAATGCATGGGCGATATAGTCCGTGGGCGATAACGCTGGATACCCTAGGATCCACAAGCTTTTGTTCAAGATTGTTTATCGAATGGATTTGTTTTATTACGGAGAGCCACCGATGGACGAAAACTACAGATCTAATACAAGAACTTTCTCAAGATATCAAGAATACATCGTGAACTTATGTGGACATAAACATTGAACAGTATGATTATGAACATTATGATTTATTACATCATTAAAATAATTTAGTATTATTTATTTAATTTATTTCGTATAGATGATAAATTTCAATCGTTAAAATTTAGAAGAGCCATGTTAGTGCAGCCATAGTATTTTCTTTCTTTGCTTTTCAAGTTTAATCCTTTGTCCCTAGAGTATTTCAGTAGTTTCTGTGTCTATTCATTCTACCTTAGCTTAGATTTTCCATCGGGTTTACTTATGCAAATTCTGTTAGTTTTATCAAGTTTCCTTCGAGTTTATTTTCACTTTTATTGCGAAAGCGTTTCTGCGAACAAGTTAGTCAAGAAAGTTGGTTAAACTCTGCGTATTCTGCGTATTTGCGATATTGTCTTAGAGCGGGACAGTTGGTAAGTTTAGATTGCGATTTATATTTTTGTTGCTCTATTCACTCTGTAATTTATATTTTTTTGTTAGTTTTACGTTTAGGAATAAAACCTAACCAGTTTAAAATCACATCCGCAATCTCTAAGACTCAAGTTACAAAGGTATTTTATGACCTGGCTGCTACAGGCAGAATTTTGCAAGATCATTTGCCAGGATCATGCCATCTTGCCTTATCTTATCTTACCAATAACAACCAGCTCTTTGCATTTCTTTGCATCACTTGGACAGTGCTGCTCAGGATTTGGAGGGTGCATGAGGGCCTATCAAAAGTGTTGTGTTTTTAGAAATTATTTTATAGAATGCATAAAATTATATTTACCTTTCCTTGCTGAATGACCTGCAAATCCTCCACATTTTCTTGCAGCCGGGACATCACAACAGAGTGCCAAGAGAGCAACTGGAATTTTGTACATTCCCAAACAAGTATTTTCAAATATCATACCATCCCACAGGTCTGTTAACTCACTAACAAGTGGTTGAAGGAATGAGTTTATATTGCCTTTGGGCTCATCAGGTCCTGGTATGATGCCAACTATAAACACATTTTCAAGTTTGAATCTTTCTTCTCTTGGAAGATTCATCAGTACCAAATACAAAACACCACAACTATGATTTGTATGCTTATAAGGCTGAAACCAGTCAACATTGAGCATGACTCCAAGGTTTCCAGGTTGTGTGAAGAATTTTTTGCCATCTTTGTCTAAAAACTCATTCCATAACTTTCCTTCAAATACATCACCCATTGAGCCAGTTGTGTGTTTCCTTTCTCGCCATTGTTCACATTTTTCCAAAAAACCTGGCCTTGCTAGCATTGACTTCAAAGATTTGGATAACTTTCTAAAACAGTACAATTTCTTTGGGTAGAGAAAAAAGTTTCCAGTTTTCGACCGCATTGTTTTCATTAACAAAGTTCCACATTGCTTTCGTCGACTCTTCTGGGGATGGTTAGGAAACTTGACATGAGTACATATTTTTGAGACTATCCTTCCAGTACTTTTTGTTATGGTATAATCATCTACCTTGTATAAGGTCATGCATGTAGGACAGACAACAAATTTGTCAAACTCATCCTTTTCCAATCCAAGACATACTTTAGCTAAATAAATTGATTTGGGTAACATTTCTGCAAACTTGATTAGGGCTGCAGAGTTAAAAACATTTCCAATTATCTTGAGAAATGACTTGAAGAAGATTAGGATAATTGTAATCCCACGGTCAGACACTTTGTATATGGTTTGCCATAATAGGATAAAGAGAATCAAAAGCCTGGACTCTGATGACATGCTGGCATTTGGTTGGTCTTGGTAGTCTTCTTCTTCTTCATCTTCTTCATAACAGTGTTCAAATTCTTCACTGTCTGAAGGATTCCTAACACCAGGATCAAATTCATCTTCATGGTCATCAGCCTAAAATACAATAGTTTTTATGTATGTTAGTTACATATGTATAAATTCCTTTAAATTCCTATATTTTTTTGCTAGAAAAATTATATTTGAAAGCTATGGAAATTTAGTCTTTTTTCTTGATATGGGACTGAAAATCAAAAATTCAAAGCATCAAATATCACTTTTCTCTTACTAGTAATTAAGACAAAGATGATTAAAATATAAAATGCAGTAAAAACAACAAACAATGACCACAGTTCAAGTATTTCTGCCCAAATTTTTATATTAATAAAATCTCAAAAAAAAATCTCAAAATAACAAAATATCCCCATACATTTCTTATAAATGTATGCTTTTGTAGAATCTTGGCCTCTTATTCAATGATCTATTAAATCACCTGCATGTATACAGCCTGTGTAAAATTTGTTGAGTTTACTTTTTTTGTAGCAATATTTTATTACTTACTGTGTTTGGCAAAGCAGTTTCTCTGCTATCACTTTCTGGACCATCAGAATCACTATAGAAAACTTGATCTTCTTCATCTGTACAATACTCTACATCTTCATCTCTATCATGTTCCCTATCTAAGGGACTATTAACCACATCAGATCCATGGCCTGTCTCATCAGAAATATTGCCTTTGTCATTCTTCTTGAGCTTCTGGTGTTCATAGTACGTTTTCCAGGCGACTTTTGTGTTACAATGACCACAAAATACATAGTCAGTAGATTTTTGTTTCCCTGTAATGAGAGAAAATTAGAGAAATATAAGCTTACATGGATTAGATTTATTTAAGCTCTAACACCAACTTCTCAACACCAAAACTATCGCATACGCTTCGCTTTTACGTTTCGGGCATGGCCCTTGACCAGCTGTGTAAAAAGAAACCTCCATAAATATATAATCGAGACACTGCTCATACTCCTACTACCTACAAGTTTATTCAAGATCTAAAATGCCCACGCATCTTACAGCTGTAAAACAGCCTTGAGCAAAAACGTTACACAATGTTTACCAGCCGTTGGGTTTACAACGCTATGAAAACAATTTTAAGAAATATGGGACATACCTTGATGCTTTTGACGTTGAAATTTACAGGGTAGATTATCATAATACGCAGTTTTTCCAAAGCTTTTCTTGCAGCTATCACACTTCTTCCTAGACGCCATGTTTAGTGCATTGTTATGTCCAGACTCTCATCTGTCCCTGAAAACGAGGCTCCTGGAAATACCGAACGAATACCGAACAATCCATCGGAAAGTTTTCGTGACACTCAGGTAAAAGAGCGGGAGTTTCAAACCAATCAAAAAGTGACTAACAAACTTTATTCCAATCAAATGCAGTGTTAGTGAAAAGTGCGAATATTCAAGCCACGTGAGCATGTAAAGACTCCTAAGAGACTAAACGTTATTGAACACTCCGTGGAAAGCGCGTGCCATTTTGGGTCTCTAACTGTAATCAATTCAATTTCTTGGACACTTAACCAACTATAGCTATCAGGTAAGTAGTTGAAAATTCTATAATAGTCATTGTAGCATCATAAACTTATGTGGACTGACTGCATGTTTTGTAACTGATGGCAGGGGCTTTTAGCGAGGGACATATATATGTATATAACTTAGAATTACCGAAATGTGGGGTTTCTTTTCTATTGTTGAGCTGACTTTTTTCTCTTGATATCAACAAACCTTGTTTAGTTTCCTACAATTTCATATAGAGTAGGAAATACTAAGCTCATTAAGCTGCTGTTTGATTTGTATTTATCAAAAATTAGTAGCTAGAGTGCTAAGAAAGAGCTAATCATTTCGCTCATGCCATGAGTGTTGATATATATTTAAACATCTCAATCTTTGCTTCTTGTTTTAGAGATATTTTCAAAAACACAATGTCTGTTACAAGAACACCATCTGATTTCTATGAAAGCACCAGAGCTAATCGTTCTCAAAGTTCAACTCCAAATAACGTCAGCTGTATCCCGCACCATTCCTCAAATTACTCGCACTGAGCAGTTAACGAAACGCCAGTGACATCAAGACGAACTGATACTGTGGTGGTTACTTCAGATGAGACTGATAAAATGTTTGACTGCTTCAATTCCATCACAAGAGCACTAAAACACCACAAAATGCTATTACATAATATAGATGCTTCACAAAGAGACTCGGAAGAAAAGGTGCAAGGTCTTCGAGAGGAGAACAAAGCCAGATAATCTGGTAGAACAGGAGAATAATGATGATGGAAAGATTCCTCCAGAAATTTCGGTAAGATTTTAAAGCAAATATTTCCAAAGTTTTAAAAAGGCGATCGATGTTCAAACTTTCATTTATATATTCATTGATTATAAAAGCACAAAGCTTTTGATCAGCTCGTGGTGGCCGTGGCTTGGCAAAACTAAAAGTGTCGAAGCATTGATATTTATTAACTTCTATATTCCAGAATGATGTGCATCTATTGCATAATGCCCTTGAGATGGACAACCGGTACCGACCAAATGGAAGGTATATAAATTTTAGCTTCATATATCAATGCGCAAACCAGCGAATGAATGCTTAAATTGTAGGGTCCACAGTTTAATTGACCTTAATTGCAATCACCTATTGTTTGGACATTAGGCTTCACAAGGTTCCGGTAACCGAGTATCCGGTGGCGGGCTTTTTTGTCAGGTTGTGAATAAAAATGCTGCCTTTTAATTGATTTTTTTCGCGTTTGTGAGAGTAAATGACGATCGACTGTGAAGGCGCTTAGTCCAGTCAATCTGTGAGATTTTGTAGGGGAAGATCAAACTAATTGCAACAAAAGGTTTTTAAATTGTTTCCTACTCAGATTAGTGTGTTAAACAACATACTAAAAGTTCCCCAAAATTCGCATGGCGGAAAATGGTTTAAAATCGATTTTAAAGTGCATATATTTTCACCGCAGGGTACCCAAGCCCAGTAAAAGTTTAATTACGTAAATTGCAGATGCTTGTAAAATAGATGTAGAAAGTTTCAGTTCTTACAGGTCATGTAATTGCTCAAAACTATTTTGAGTTTGTTTTATTCGAAATTTAGCTTAACTGATTACATTTTAAGCAAAAATAACACAATATTTCAACCACAGGTATCCCAACGCATGCAAACAATCCGTTTTACGCTTTAGAAAGGTTTTTTTTTCCAATGGACACAGGAATCGTTTAAAGAAAATGATATTTCTATAATAAAAAGGGAAAAAATGTTAAATTTTCAGGAAAAAGGCAAAGAAAATGATAAAAAACTGCTATAATTCGTTCCCAGTACATCTCAGGTTTTTAAAGGAATGCCTTACACATATCGTACAAATCACTAGGTTGTATGGAAGTTCGTCAAATCATTCTTACATTTTTATTGAGTTTTATTCTTTTATATCGATGTTATGGAGGATTCAGTGTTAAGAGGTAAGATAAATATGATTTATAATGTGTTTTTGATCCATAAATCCGTTAGAAGTGAAGCATTTAGAGCCAAAAAGCTCACATTTTGTCCGCCATTTTCTAGTTCGTTTGTGATGAACATGCTTGTGGAACATGCCAAGGTGTGGGTTGCACCAACTCACAAAAGCCAGACCTCGCAGATGGACATGGCCAAGTCTAGATAGCTACACGATTTGTCCTAGATGACTTTATATCATGAACAAGAGTTGAGTTTGCGACGACTAGTCAAGAATTGTATTTCCTATGTCATATTATGTCTTATTGAATTCAATAAGACGTTAAAGATACTAACCAGGGTTCGTTTGCCTATCATGCTTCTATTAGTTGACAACTTAAGTTAATCTCATTTTTAAGATCGTATACATTGTCCCTTTTTTGTGATTCTCTTGGATTGGGTACCCTGTGGTAACTAAAAATATTAAAGAATAATCTTATTCAATGCAGTTGCTATGATCTCTGGACTAATGCAATCGTGCACAATAGTTACCAGAACACCTTTGGTGTAATCAAATAATAATAATAAAAAGGAGATTTACTTATTTTGCACTTTTTTATATTTCATGATTTGGGTACCCTGTGGTAAAAACTTCAAAAAAAAAATTGATTCCAAATTTCGTGATGTTCCGCCATGCGAATTTTGGGGAACTTTTAGTATGTTGTTTAACAAGTTATGCTGAGTAGGAAACCATCTAAAAACCTTTTGTTGCAATTAGTTTGATGTTAAACCACAGATTGACTGGACTATTGATGTCAAGTCAAAATTTCTTATCAAATAGCATACCATATGCATTTCGTGCTGTTTGATTATAAAAGTCATGCCGGCGGCAAGCCATGCGCCATAGAAGGTTAAGGTATCTCAATATAATCATGTTTTATGACATTACAGGATTATCTCACCACACAATTATGCCGTGACAAGAGAACTCGAAGATCAACTCTTGGACCAGGATAAGGGCTTTCCAATAAGATTCGTAAAACGTACGTTTTTCCTTCAATAAAATAGAAATATTTTCATTCTGACATGAATCCTAGCAATTAAAACCGACGCTTGAT
Organism: Anthopleura xanthogrammica; assembly: GCA_964019055.1. Classification (NCBI taxonomy): domain Eukaryota; kingdom Metazoa; phylum Cnidaria; class Anthozoa; order Actiniaria; family Actiniidae; genus Anthopleura; species Anthopleura xanthogrammica. Next base: position 13,851,232 of record OZ025211.1, on the reverse strand, counting down.
TTTTATTTAACTTGAAGGTGGTGTTGTAAGGTATTACGAAACAAAGAGAAAACAATACCTACAGTCTTTGCCTGAAAACAAGGAGAAAGCCGCCCACCAGAAAGCCGACAATAAACTTCGTTCATTCAAGAAGGAAAAGGGCAAGTCTTAGTCATCTGCTAAATTTACCAAGAAACAGGAATAATTCATTCGCCATGACAGATTTTGTAACACATGGCATTTTTAACAAATTAAAATGCGAGAAGTGTACTTGTCTCGTTGAAGTTGTTTTGTAGCTAGTACCTGTATTCTATTGTAGATCTTGAGCTGAAATATGTTTCCAAATAGAAATTTGCCTGAAAACCAGAATAGGTAAGTGTTTTGAAAATATAAACGTGTATTTTTTTCCGCTTAAGGGTTGGATATAAAATGAAAATTTTCGTTCTCTTTTATACGTAGCTTCGACGGTGGCCAATACACAAACTTCCAAATACCAAACTCTTATTCTCCGCCATTTCCATACTATGGATTCGGAACGCCATGCTCTTCACCACAGCCTCAAATGCCCTGCTACAGCAGCACAACAAGCTCATCTCAAGAATCTGATTCAAGTTCCTCCTTAACAAAGCCGAAATCTACTCGTACAAGAAGTGAATGGTCTAATAAGGAAACCTTGGTTTTGCTTGAAGTATGGGGACCTGAATATCCTACTCTTAAATCGTCTTCAGTGGCAAAGAAAAAGGAGAAGTGACGTCAAATATTTCTCTCTTACTCCAGGATATGCAAAGATCTCAACATTGTGGTAAGCAAGTCAGAGGATCAGTTAAAAAAACGAGTCAAGAACTTAGATTACGAATACCGACAAATAAAAACAAAGATGGCGACTACTGGCGAAGAGGGCGCCTTAAAGCTTAAAAGCAAATTCAAGTTTTTTGATGAGATGGACGAAATACTGGGTGTTAGAGATGCAGTAAATCCAGATTTGATGGCTATAAGATCCTCAAACGTTATTCCTAAAGCTTCTTCCACTGAGAAGGGTAACGATTCCAAGAGTTTGGAGTCAACTTCGGACAGGGAACAAGACAACCCAGATCTGAGCCATAGTAGTGATTCCGTAACCAAGAGGGCGCCAAAATCGAAAGGCAAGCAAAAGCGCAAAAGAAAGCTCCCAACTGCCGAAAATACTGAAGATGAAGACCCATATCTTAAAGGCATAGCAGAAATGTGGCGCATTTCAATGGATAAACAAAGTGAGAGGTTTGAAAAGAGCATGGAATTGCAACGAGCAGCATTTGAAAGTCAAACGGAACAAACGAAAGCTCTTGTCTCTGGACTTAAAGATATCATGAAAGATTGCTTAAAATAACTTTCTTACCTCTTGATTGAGATCTGTCAGCAAAAACTTTTGAGTTGTGTTGAGTTTTGCGATTATGTGCGATTTGTTAAAAGAATACGTTTCAAAAGTTAAACATTTTTGGAAATTAAATTTTGATGATTTTTCATGGACTTTTTTAGGAATTCAATTTGATCAAATAAAACAAAGTTCCACGTTTAAACATTTCTTTATTTGCTTTTTACTGATGCAAAACTAAATAAACGGGGTAATATTAAAGCTTCATCTTTCTCTGTTAACGAGAATACACCACAATCTGGAGTAATGCATTACAATGACAGGTTACACATTTATCCTTTCTGGGAATATGAGATAAACATATGCATACTAAAATTGGCTCTGTGAAATGAAAAGTTGCCTTCAGGCATGATCATGCATAGAACAACTAAGGCTTTTACAAATGACCCTGTGCGACCATATAATTCATTACAGCCTCTCTTGTTGAGTCACCATCCAAAGTATCATCATCATCATCGTCTCCCTGGTCTTCAGGTGGGTCGCGATCATCATCATCAGTGTATGTTTCTCCTTGCATCATGCAAAAGTTATGCAAAACACAGGCAGCAACTACAGTACGCGATACAGTTTCATGTTCCTGTTCAATCTTTTTTAGCAGTATCCTCCAACGCCCCTTTGTCATCCCAAAAGCTCGCTCAACAACTGATCTTAGTGCGCTCAGCTTCATGTTGAAACGCTTTTCCAAACGAAGGAGATTTCCTCTGTCTGGGAAAGTCTTTAACAACCAGTTGCTTAAAGGATAAGCACTATCCCCCACTAGCATGGGTCCCACCTCAACACCCTCTAAATCTCTCGTAGGCGCAGCAAGAATCTGACCTACCTCTGCCATATTAAAGATTCTAGAAAGTTTTAGAATCCTCGCATCATGAATACTTCCAGGGAACCCTACTGAGATGTGCTGGAACATTAATTTTGAATTGACTATCCCCTGCAGGACTACACTATAATATTGCTTTCTGTTGTAATAATCCTCGTGGTTTTCACTGGGTGCTTTAATTTCAATATGAGAACCATCAATAGCTCCCACGATTTGGGGAAAATCATAGTCCTCCTCGAAACCGTCTATCGCTTCTTGTACTTCATCTTCTGTGTAAGGAAAGCGGATAAACATATCTTTTTTGTCAGATAAGGCTTGTTCAAACTCTTGGCATATCATTTTAGCCGTTGATGTACCCAATCCAAACTGCAAACCACATGATCTGTAGCTATTGCCTGTAGCAAGTCTCCACAAAGCTACAGCAATCCTTTTCTCTAGTGATACAGGTCTGCGAAATCTGGTATCTTGTTTGGTTAGATCGTTTCTTAGAATTCGGCACAGTTCATCAAATGTTGCTCGTTGCATTCTGAAGTTGGGTTTCCATAGAGGATCCATGTAAGGTGTTCGGACCATGAGATCAAACCAGTTCTGTGGTCGTGGCCAAGCCCACACCCTTCTTCGTCTTCTCTGCATTTGTCTTTTTCGGTGCATCATAAGCATCGTAGAAAGAACTAACAAAGTCTTTTGTTCGGTTTCGAAAGCAGTGAATGCTTGGTTTTGCAAATGTCTTGCAAAAAGTGTCTGACCAGAAATTATTCGAAGTATAAATAAGAAACAGAAAACTGCGGTTATTGCAACATTTCTTCCTAAAATGTTCATTTTCCAGGACTGTTCAATTCACAAGCAACACATAAAAGAAAGGGCTAGATAAGACCACTACTTTTAATATACGAGCGGATCGATTCCCGACTGACATTTAGTTGACGTTAAGTTAAATCCCTAAGTCTTGCCTTTTTTTTATGTGAACGCTTAAGCTGACTTAGTTTAACTTAAGCTAAGACGCCCAAAGTCGACTTTAAAAAAACCTGGTGCCTAGTGTGAATCTAACTATTATCTTAGTGTTATGAGCATATTATTATACAGTGTATTAAACAGTAGAAGACAAAAAATGTTGAGTGTGATAGCCCGAAACACGCTAGTAGATATTTGATGTGATGAAAACCACTTTACTACATTTAAGAGATGATTTTGAAAAATGTCGAAAGTAGCCTGCAAGAAAAGTGGGGCCATACCCAAAAGCCTGCAAATTTTAGCATTTTTGAAAAAAATATTTTGAACCCTGTATTCATTAGTCATTGGTCGTCATGGAGGTAAGATGTGTTCTCTCTGGCTCCGGGTTAAAAGTTGATCAACATCGTAAGGACCTACAATTTTATGGCTTATCTACAACAGGAAAAAAAACAATCCTAAAGAGACAGCTGGAAAATTATTTGTTGACACAGCAAACTTTAGGAAATTCCAGAAATCAAGAAGAAACTTCACAAGTGAATAAGGATGATGATCTTAACTTGTCAACGTCTGATCATGAACCTGAACCTGGAAGAAATTTAGTCCATGGATCAAGTGTTAAATCTTCTATAGTCTCTCCTTGCAAGTGTAATTGTTTCCAGATAATAAGTACCGAAATCCAGTCATTAAAGAAAGAAATTGCCGAGGTAATTCAAAATTTAAATTTCCCGCCACGAATCACTGGACTGTGAAAAAAGACGCTGAAATTTTAAATGAAGTGGAACGGCTTAAAAAGCAGAATGTAGACCTTGCCACAACTATAGAAGTTCTTAGTTCATTTGTGGCAAAAAAAATCTGACAAAGTTCCAACCATAACCTTCGACCCCGAATTAGAAATCGCTACCGAAAATGATTCAAGATTGACAGAGACAGTAAAGTCAGTCCAAAATGATGTTAAAGAAAGTAGGAAGAAAAAAAAAAGAAGTAAAAACATGTCAAGAGGCCAAAGACACCACACAAAGCAATGCTAAAGGAAACAACAACAAGAAGAATATGGAAGCTAGTAGCTCGTCGAAAAATCTCCTGCCACACGATGAACTCGAAACCACTACTGAAGAACGAGTGACAGCCATTCTTGGCGACTCAATGTTAAAGTATGTTCAAGGACATCGACTATCAAGGAGTTCTGGTAGTAAGATCCATATTAAATCCCTTCCTGGAGCCAAGACCAAAGACATGAAATATTATGTCAAACCGACACTAGAAAATTTAAATCCAGATGAGGTGATCATACACATTAAACCAAGAAGAGTCTAAATCAAGGCGGCCTTCATCTTAATCAGGATGGGAATGTAGTTTTAGCTAAGAATTTCATAACTCATTGTAAGATCCATTAGGATGTAGGTCCAGGAAAAAAATCCTGCATGTAACGACAATGTGTCGTCTGCTCTCTCTCTTGTATGCGGATTCAAAATGGCTTTCTTAAATGTAGTAAGTTTAACTAAATATATTGATGAGATCCGTCTCACGCTACCAAGCGAGAAAATTGACCTGCTGGCTTTGAACGAAACTAGACTTGATTATTCTATCACCAACGAATTTGTTAATGTTTTTGCTTACGATATCATTCAACGAGACCGAAATCACTGTGGTGGCGGAGTTTGCATTTATGTTAGGAAATCGCTTACTTATTTAGAAAGATCTGATCTTGTGTCGGAATGATGCGGTGTGGTTTCTGTATTTTGTCTTGAAGTCGTTTTCTGTGAGTCCGATGTACGCTTCCGTAGTGTTATTGTCCTTACGTGTGACAGTGGCTTGGTAGATAACTGATGATTGGAGGCAGTTTCCGTTATTTATAATATATATATATATATTTAATTTTACTATTATTAGTTAACTATTGTTAACTATTAATTTATCATATTATTATTTTTACTATATGACTCATAATTAAGATTTCTTCCCATATTGGAAATCAGCAGTTTGTTGTATGTGTTAGCATGTTGAAATAAAGTTTACCTTACCTTACCTTACAGTAAAACTCTACCTAACTACAATAAATTTCCTTCTACAAGGTTCTCACAAGAAACAAATCGTGTCATTTTTTTTATCGATTTTTATTGACAATTAAGAAGAAACCACTTAAAAGGAAAGCAAAACTAAACAAAATATCAAAAAGTTTTATTAAAGTAAACAACAATCCAAATACTCAAATGATTTCATGGAAGCAGAAGAAAGAATTAAATAAATGGGGGGTATCAAAAGAAAAAATAATACAATCCAAATTTAAATACTACAAAACAAAATAAATATAGAAGAACAATTGATATATTTTTAAGGGGAATTTCATGATGGCAGTTCTCGGCCACAACAGAGCTCCCAAATGACATACAAATGGTAACATTTCTTTGTGGAGAGCTTAGTAAAAGTGCCAAGTACTTTTCTCCCTTTGAAGATGTTAACACAAATACATCTACTAGTAATATTTAAAAAAATATTACTTAACTAATAGTAAGTGATATTAAGGCAGTTCAAGTAAAGAATTTTGCTTGCTGAATTATTACAAATACCAAGAAATTCACATCACACCTCCTATTTATGAGATCGGTTGGCTGACTGTGAAAGAACATCTTTTAAATAGAGACTCACCAATGTCCTTTAAGTATAATTAATTTAATGGGCTTGCACCGCCATACTTGTGCAAGGAATGGATAGGCTAACATCTAAGCTTGGAAAGCAAAAACTGGCCGATTCCACCAAAAGAACCAGAATTACCTCATATTGCTCAGCAGAAAAGCAGGCAGGAGTTTATACCATTAATAGGTGAAAAGAAAGTTGACAGGATTCATGTTGAGCCAGGTCATTTACAAAATAATGCAGGTGCATTAGCAAATCGTTATCTATCAAATGAAGTCATTACAAGTTCAGCCAGTATCAGTTTCTTGTTTTATTAAGGTACCCTCAATATCCCCACTTGGCAAGATTGTCAACTGCTTGAAAACCCAGTGTAGTCTCTAAAGGCTTGAGAAAAAAATCAATTGGTTTGATGAAAATAAAGGTGAAGGTAAGAGATTTGATAATCGTTTTACTGGTAAAAAGTCAAGAGGTTTCTTGGAAAACTTTATGTTTTTATTGCCACTGTTGAGCCCTTTGCAGATGTAGGAAGTAATTCTGAATTTTTTCTACATGCCCTCGCTTATTGCTTATTATTTATTCTACATGTCCTCAGTACTTGAGTGAACAGCTTCATGTGCTTAAACCCATACAGAGGCTAAGATCAGCATCCAAGCTCACACTTCAACTACCGATTTCAAGGATGAGGCATTGTCAGAAAAAACAGGTCTCTAGTACTTTTTATGCAAGTTTAATACAATGTGGAAATGTTCAAAGCAAACAAGCAATTTCGGCTAAGTGTTATTGTTCAAGTATACAAAAGTCTATGCGGATAAGTGTTATTGTTCAAGTATGCAAAAAATGCTGCCAGGCAAAAAACGCGAAAGCAAATTTGGCACGAAAGGCGAACAATGCATGAGGGAAAAAACCAAAAGTAACAAAACATGTGCACCTGGAGACAAAAAAGGTGCAATTGGCACAATGAAAATTTGAGTCACTTTCAGGCCGATGTGTTATAGACATTTTTTACAATTTACAGAGACATGGTTGGAATTTTTCAAAAGTTCCTTGTTTTGGCTCTGTGACTGTGATTATCATCTTATGTCCATGTGAAACATTATACAACTGCCTATAATTTAGTGTTAGAATTTATTAAATCTGATCATTTTTGCCTCTAGCAATTTTTTGTTGTGTACATAAACACCATGCATGATGCTAGCACTTGCAGTTTCTCTAATGTAAAAAGCAAATTCTGTTTTTTTATGTTCCTCAAGGGTATTTTTCTCAACACATGAGTCTTCAAAAGTGAAAATAACATAAGAAGTAAACAAGGAGTAAATTAGACAGTAATACTCGGTGCTGAAATTCTTTATGCGCATGTTTAGCTAGTACAATTAGCCAATTTAAGAACGAGCAAAGGACTGGGGCGAGTTTTGAATTTTAATCTAATAAAAAACACCTCCTTGTAAACAAACCTGTGGCCCTCATTCCATGATCGAATTAGAATTTAGAAGTTGATTTTTGTGGAAGGAAATCCAGAGAACCCCAGGAAAAACTCTTAAAGCACAGGTGAGAACCAACTAGAAACTCTACTCAAATATGACACCAAGCCCGGCAGGATTAGAGCTTGGTTGCCTTAAGATAAGATAAGATAAGATTAAGATAAGAGGCGAACGCTCTCAATGCTACGCAACCTGTGCTTCCCAATTACTAGTAAGCAAAAAGGTCTGTGATCTGATAAAGCATCCAAATATTAATAAGTCTGGTAAATTTGAACATGCCTGAATGAAATAACCAGAGTTACAAGCCTTCAAAAATGTCAAACATTTACACAGAAATATACGGTGGTTTGAATAGACGCTGTGCCTCCAAACCATACATTTTTTTGTAAATATTATACACATTTGAAGACTTGTAACTCTGGTTCTTTTCAACAAAACAAATTTACCAGACTTACTAATCTTGAGATGCTTTATCATATGACAGAATGTTTTGCTAATTAGATTAAAATTCAAAACTTGCCCCAGTCCCTAACTTTGGCCAATTGTACAAACAATTTGCTAACTAAAAGATATATGAGATGTTTTTCATGAATTTATTACTTTACTTTAGATGATACACATTTTAATTTCAATTACATATTTCAACATTCATATTTTGTTTAATTAAAACAAACATTAGAGCTGTTAAGTTGTGACATATTCCAGTGTCCAACTAATCATAAAAACCACTAAAATAAAGCAAAAGTGATCTCAATGATTTAACCGCCACCTGAAACACTTAGAACTTCAGACAACAAATCTTGTCACGAAGAAGTAAGAAAAATCCATATGCTTTTTGTTTTGAACCCGGAAGTCATTTTTTCACTCATTTGACGTCACACTTAAAAGCTCTACATTAAAATCATTTTACTCACTAAATAACTCCTGATTGGTTGAGCACATTTAGCTTTTCCCTGATGGCATGTGAATTTGACATGATAAATGCAGTATCTGTAGGTTTCTGCAGACAATAATAATAATAGGATTTATTTGTACATGATATTAAATGTACAAACTGCAGCATAGCTGAGTTGGCCGTGTCTAATATTAAAAACTACATATTTGATAGTTATTTTCATACTACAAAGATTTTTTTCTTTCTTTTTTTCAAGATAGAGCACATTTTGTATGAATGTGATAAGTCACAGCACACGGCACTGACATGGCACAGGATGTTGAATGTTTTCATACATGGCACAGCACTGACACCATCATGGCAATCTACAGCCCATGCTCTAGCTTCTTCATAGTCATACGAAAGCTGCTAATACATTTATTATGTCAGGTTTACTTCATTCAAGGTCCCATTAGCCATTTCGAAATTGCGCGGGGGCTTGGGATCAATCGTGTTGCATTGTGGGGCTGTTTTGGAAGACACCATTTGAAAATGGCGTCTGTTGATGTGTAGTGATACTTTGAAGGATTTAAACAATATCAACAATAATTTTAAGCTTGATGAAAACGATGTTTCCAGTGCAGCACTCGTAAAACCACCCGAACATTGTACTGTAGTAATTTTGAAACACTGGCTTGCCTGTAGAAGTGTCAGGCAAGCGAGATGACTTGATAAAGAGGTTAGTACTAAAGCTTACGTGTCTTGTCTATCTTACCTTTTGCCATAAGATATAAAGGGAATTTCTAACATAGGTAATTCTTAATTTTTAGGGTGAGTGACTATACAAACAACGGCCTAGCGAACAACATTATTGATCCTGATGGAGGCATTAATATCCTAAAGAAGAAAATCAGCCTGGGTATCGAAGAAGAGTTGAGTCCTCTAACAGACGAAACCTTTCCTGTAGAAAGATTTAAAGTAGGAATCCCTGAGCTCCCAAGATCGGATATTCCCAAATCCGGAAATATGTATTTGAAGACCTTGAATTTAAAAAGCAACTGTCCACAGAGAAACCAATCGTTAAAGGATACAACTTCTTTAAATCAGGAAAGGTTTTAGAATTATATAGTAAGGCAGAAAACAAATTATTTTACATCAAGAGCAAAGTCATGCCTTCTTACAGCAAGTCTGGTCCAGTACAACTCAGACATCTCTCAGACATCTACAAAGCATACTCTTCCTGTCCAGCAGGAGTTGATGGTCAGTGTAATAATAACTTTATAATAATAACTTTATTATTTATAAAGCGCCTTTCCTGGTGCTCAAAGCGCTGAATTACAAAATTATAATCAAACAACTAAAACCTATTATACTAAAAAATATACTATATTTATATCACTTTCTCTAGTAAAATCTATACTTAATTAAAATAAGCTAACCTAAATAAGTACGTCTTAAGCTGTTTCTTAAAAATATCAACAGACTGAGTATTCCTAATGTTAATAGGAAGTGAATTCCAAATTTGTGGAGCATTAATTGAGAAGGCTCTATAGCCATGCGTCTTAAGATTATAACTGCGAGTTTCTAGTAAATTCTTTGTGGAAGAGCGAAGAGAACGAGCCGGCTCATATGGCAAGATAAGATTTCTAATATAACACGGTGCTAAATCGTTCAAGGCTTTGTAGGTAATGAGAGCTACTTTAAATAGAATACGTTTCTTAACAGGCAACCAATGCAAATCAATTAATGATTGCGTAATATGATCAAATTTCCTAGTCATTGTGATAAGCCTGGCAGCTGAGTGAAGAACATGCTGGAGTCTGTTTAGGAGATTATTTGGCAAGCCGTATAATAGTGAATTGCAATAGTCAATCCTACAAATTACAAATGCCTGAACAAGTTGTTTGGTGTCCTCAACATTTAAGTATCGCCTAATGCGAGAAATACATTTGATGTGATAATAGCATGACTTACATACAGCCATTATTTGACTGTCCATCGACAGTGTTATCAAAAACGATGCCGATGTTTCTAGCAACGGGAGAGGGCTTGATATATTCATCTCCAACTAGTAAGTTGTTAAACAGAGGACTGGGTCGATGACTAGCTCTTAACACTAGTAGTTCTGATTTATCGTTGTTTAGTTTGAGTCTAACCATTTAGCTGCCACATTGTTTGTCATTAAAGATATGTGTCAGCCTGATAGTGTCACAAGAGCTGATGGTATAGCTTTCACTTCAAAGCCATGTAAATGGAGTGTGCCTCGTAAGAGACCAATTGAATCTGCCCCTACTCAAACTTTGAAGTTTGACAAACATGTTTGGGGAAAGAAGAAAACTAACTTCACAACAACAAGTGAAACTCAACAGGATGTCAGAGCCCCTCATCCAAGAAATCAAGATCAAGACCTAAATGCTATATTCGAAAGAGTAATAGAAGTTGAAAAGAACTGGAGAAAAAATGGGGCTTAGTTATATTATGCCTCACAGACTTCCTGTACAAGCCACAGTACAAGAAACAAAGTTAGTAGAAGAGCATCAGAAATCAAAATGGGACATTGTTTCTCCAATGAAAAATTGCCCACTTTCTTTGGATGACATTGCTGAAAAGGCATTAAGAACTAAGCAATGATTATTTGATTCTGCAACTGATGCTAAAGCTATTTCAGAAGAAGCTTGTGAGCAGCATAAAACTAGAGTGTGGTATGATGTGCGTCAGCCAAGAATAACTGCTTCTAAGTGCAAGAGGTGTTTACTCAAGCCTACTACCAGTCCTACAAAATACTCAAAATAGTTTCTACTCAAAATACCCTTACACAGGATAGCCTGGACCTAGTACTTGGCTTTTAGTGCTTTTTTCCCCATCAATTCCTTCTGCACAGTAAGCGACAGCCCTTTTCTTTGACCCATTTCGTCGCTTATCGATTTTCACTTTTCTCTAGCTCAATGCATTCTGGGAGATTCATTGATTTGGGCAGCAAAGCGTTCTGGCATATTGTATTTTTAAAGGGGCACTTGGATGAAAACACCCCCATTTTCAAAAGTCTGAATACTTCAAATATTTTAGGATAATATTACTCAATTATGATCAGGAAAACCAGATTTGCGAAAATCTTAGCCTGGGAGCCACTTACAGTTGAGAAATAATTTTGGTTCAAAAGGTAAAAGAACAATAGGGTTGAGTAAATGACATCATTTACTCACAATTTAGATGCTGAAAATTTTTTTATCCACCAGTTTTAACTGTGAAGAAAATATGTTGCTTGGATACTATTAGAGCCATATAGATAGGTTTAATCAAGTTTCAAGTCATTCCCAATTTTCATCAATTTTTGTCCAAGTGCCCCTTTAAAGGAAATATATAAGTGTCAAGCCACTAGGTCCTACTGCCCAAATATCAGCTTCAGAGCATTCTCCATAATCTAAATATTCCATAAAATGTCACAGTAGGTCCTGGCTGTTCATCGTTTCAGAGTTAATAACCACACTAAAATTTGAACTTGTACGAATGTGCATGATCTCAAACTTTCGACGTTAAAATCCCTTGCAAAATCTCAGTTCTTTGAGATCATGCTGATTTAAGAGTCAAAGAGTTAAAAGCAGAAAGAAATCCTCACATTTTGTTCACAAAATGTATAATAAAACAATTTTTGAACTCAGTTTTCAAATTAGCTATTACATTTAGCTATTGCAGCCAAAGTCTAGATTTGAGATATTGAGTAAAATGTATAATAATAATAAGCAATTATTGGACGAGGTTGAGCAAGCAATTATTTGCCTATGCCGAAGGCAAATAATTGCTTGTGAGACACTAACAAATCTTGATATTTTACGATAACCGAGTTCAATAATTGTTTTATCATTCAAATTCTTTTTTCTAATATTTGAGGGGCAGTGCGCACAAGTCAAACAATAACAAAGAAGTCAGTTCATTGTTTTATCAGTTCAGGGAAGCAAGCCATTGTCAAATGCAACGTTACTGCACATGAGCAGACCATTATTTGCAGCAAAATGGCCTTGCATCCTAATGCACATGAGCAGACCGTTATTTGTAGACAGTTATTTGAAGTTCTCTCGGCCAATCAAAATGATGGAGAAAATAATTTGAATGATAATGTCAATTATTATATGAAATAGAGTGTGATATTGAGTGACATCAAAATGATAAGATCGATATCCCCACTCCCACCAGTGGGGATACGAATTTTATCAACACTGGGTGTCAAATTTCGACCAAAGTCAAATTCTCCATTATTTTTCATTGAAGATTTCACATAATAAACAGAACATTACATGGCTGCTTGGAGATACGAATTTTATCTTCAATATTTTCTCTCCACACAACCATGTAATATCCTATAAATATTATACACTTCCGCAGTTGAAACCACCTCAGCCTATGGCTTTGGCAGATAACACGGTCTTGGTCCTGATAATTTATGATATCATTCTCGACCTAATCCAATAATATTTTTTTTCACTATTTGGTAGTTTGCACTCATCCCCAAGAGAAAAATATAACAAAAGAAATGGCAGCCAGGTAGGATGATATAACAAGAGACTTAGCACATCTTTTGGTAAATTCATCTAAATGAAGGCCATAAAAACCATCACTCATTTCATACATACCCAGAAAGACCATTTCAATAGGTGTATTTCCTAGTTCAGATCCTTATGAATCAGGATTAGTTCCAGCCTTAGCAAGCCACTCATTATACATTGTGTTGTCAACCAACTCCACCAGACCCAAAGACCAGTTGACCTTGAGACTGGATTTGAATTTCATGGTTAAAGAAAGAAGATGCCTTAATACAACAGAAACAAACAGCCTCGAACCCTGCAAAAGAATAAAAGAATGCCATCAATGCTAAAAAAACAAAATAATAATTTCGAGTGGCTAATCATCTTTTCTTGCAGCTCTAACAGCTAATTTGCGAAGGGTAAGACGAGTATATTCTTGTGAGACTCCCCTGTTGGCCGAGTTGAGGGCATAAACTGCCATTTAACCACTACAAATTCGGGTTATTTAAGTTTTTTAAGCAATAAATCGTTCAACTTGAAGCTAAATATTTGAGTATGAAAGTCCGCCAAAACATGGCGCCAAAAAACGGAGCTTTACGATCAACTTAATTCTAAAAAAAATGCTCAAAATACATGAATTAAACAATAAATGACTAATATTAGTATTAATGTACCTTAAAGATGCTGTGTGAGCTCACAAAGATCCATATTTGAGGATTTAAAGAAGGAGTTTTAGTCAGCAAATGTCCAACTAACAACTTTTCTTGTCGACTGTTGAATAGATACCACGTGACTACCTCGTTTACATGTCATGACAAACCAACACCATGGGGGAGGGGAGGGGATCGGATTCATGGTTCGGAGTGACTTTGTAACAGTTTTCGCAGTAGGAATAAAATATTTATCTCAAAAAAAACTTCACGATTTGTATTTTCAAGAGTACTACAAGGATTACAAAGCAATTTTCTATCATTTTTGTTTAAGAACTTAATCAATTCTACTAGATTATAGCTAAAGTTTTGAAGTTTTGTGGTTTTTGGACATAGCAACAGTAACTATTAAGGGGAGTTTATATGGCCAAGATAGAACAAATTAAAGTAATTTTCAGTAAAATTTGATAGTGATAAGCTAAGTTACTTTATAATTTTTAAGAGGTTTAATATTCGCTATTTGCAAATTTAACATTCGTTTTCTAGGCGTTAAAATTTGGAATTCCATCCAGGACGAATATAAATCAAAGTCCCGCTCCTCTTTCAAGAAGCGTCTATTTAAGTCGCTTTTGGAAAAATATGACGATTAGTTATCGTTTTTCACATATTGAATTAAATCAATTTTTCCCTCTCATTTACAAATTATTCTTTAGTTTTTCCCTTATGTGTGTGTGTGTTTATTTTGTTACCTCGTTCAGTTTTCGTGTGCGTGTGTCTTTTTTCACGGCAGTTTGTCTTGTTGTTAAATCCATGCATTCTGTTGTTGCAATTATAGCGGAGCTCCAGCGCGGGCCCAAGGCCGCGCGAGCGGAGCACCATACTTAAGAAAAAATGGTAACCCATCCAGTTGATTTTTCATGGCTTGATTACGTCATCACCTTGTCCATACATACATACATACATACATACATACGTACATACATACGTACGTCCGTCCGTGTACCACTTTGCACAGGGTTCCCGCGCGCTTTGCTTACTCACAAATGCACAGAAAAATTGCAATAATGTAGTCAAAGATGGATCAAGAAGTATTTTTTCTTATTTTTGCAATGCGAAAGATACGTTTAATCGAAGTCATGTCTGTCTTAAAGTGAACAAAAACAATTTTTCGACTTTAGCGACTTGCTAAAGAAGATTTAGCGAGAGAAGATTCTTAATCTTACGATGAAGTTTCGTGACTGAAACTTCAGTGAGAGAAAAAGTGGCCTGTAGACCAGAAAAACCTGATTATACTGCAAGAATGATATTTCAGTTCCGTAGAAAACACTTCATAGAAGGTAAATTCATTAATTGTAACTAATAGTTCGTAAAAAATCGACAAGAAATGTGTAAACTAGCTGGAGAAACTCTCAGACAAGCCAAGGACGTTGGTTCGGCAAACATTGTCAGAAAAACTTGGATAGTTTGTCGTTTTAACTGCATTCTAGATTTTTATCATCTTTTTCTTCATTACTTGTGAACCAAAAAAGCGATATTTGAAGCTTTGATTTTTTTTTTTGATCCCATTTCAAGAAAAACGGCTAAGACTTAGTAAAGAGACTTGGTTCTTTGAAAAAATATATTTGCATATTTGGAAAACGTTTTATATCTCTGCAACCAAATAAGATATCAGCAAACCGTAAACGCCATTCTGACTTTTTGAAGCAACTCTTCCATGTTAGCGTTAAAATTTGAAGGAAAGTGTTTCGTGTCATATAAATTTTGATGAAATTTAACCATCTAATTGAGAGTGTGGCGTGCCTCCCCCCAACACAGTTTTTTGGCACCCACCCCTAAATTTGTTTAGTATGCCCCAAGGAACATTTGTGCCAAGTTTGGTGCTTGTACTCAAAAGTGCACGATCTTTGCTGTTTTTGTCGCTAACAGACCTGACTATAAAGATGTTGTTGTTTATTCCAGGTTGTTGTTGTTGTTGGGGGGAAATATTCGCTAGAAGAAGTAGTTATAAACAATCCTAAAAATCACATGACTTTGATAAGGTTATATCAAGAGAATATGATTTTCTCTTGGTCATCTTTTAATAGCTAAGTATGCCACTTTTCGATTATGGTGATATTAGAGTAGTGGCTTCCTATTGTCTTCCAGTAATTCAACCAATCACAACGCGTTGTTACGGCTACGGTAAGATACGGTACAGCTATAGTACGGCTATGAATTTGCCGTATTGTTTCTCACTCATACGAAAACCGCTCTATTTGGAGACGATCGAAGTAACGTAACTATAATAGATCTCATCTTCCAGCGACGCTCTTGCGATACTCCACTGGAAGCCGTTACAGCGACGTAGGGCTGAACACCGCGCTATTTTTGTGTACAAGTCAATTAACAATTGCTTTTTATACTCCTTTCCATGCTCATTACTCGGGCTCCCTAATAATTTAGTCTTCATAGCTGTGTCGTCATTACGGCGACTCGTACGGCATGATTTTAGTGTGAAAGCGATCCAAGCGATGTCTTTTCAAGTCTACCTTCGTGGCCTTCTTTACTCAACGCTTACTATGCTTACAAATGCATACACCTATGTTCGCGGTAAACCCACACTAAAAGACGGTTGTGAGCAATTTCGGAAAGGGTTATTTCGCGAACTCGAACCGAAATCAAAGCAAGCTATGAGATCAAATGAGCAAATAAGAGCAAATTTGACCAAACTAGACTTGGCAAAAATTATACAAATGACAAAACTGTGACCACAGACTCGATCGTAACCTTTTGTAGCGACAAGAACTTCTGAGGGAACTCAGATGCTGTGAAAGATGCAGCGTCATGATCAACAAGAACTACGTAACAGCATTGAAAGCACATGGAAAGGACAGCTGCAGCCAAAGTAATCGAAATACGAGTAAAAAACAATGTAAACTTGTAATCTTTTTTATATATGTGATAATTCTGTTGATTTTTTCTATTGATTTAGTTGTTATTCGTAAAATATATGTCCTACAAAGTAATACTTTTCAGGGACCGCGGAGCAGGTGGGCTGGGGGCTATAGCTCCCCCCCCCCCCCCCCAAATAATTTTGCCGCCATTAGTGATTTATTTATTTGCTATTTAAGATACCAAGTTCTCCGGCTCTTCTCGATAAATCAACTGTGTAAAATATGAAATAATCAAATGTCAATTTACAAAGCCAGCACTCCAGCGAATCCAGCAGTCCATTAGACTTCTCTACGCCCATGATTTATTTCGGCGACACGAAAAGGAGCCCAGGGGAGACGTCACGATGGCATAGGTGAAAATACTTTTTCGATGGTAAGAATAGTAGAGACATAGCTGAGTCAGTGTATAACATTCAAGAACAACGATTCAACAACGATTCTCTTAAACTGTTACAAAGAGCGGGCAGTAAGACTCCGAGTAAAGCTTGTCGGTCGAGAAACAACAAAGGCAAATTTTTTTTTTTTTTAACTTTCACAATTAAGGACATATACTAAAGGTTTTTAGTAAAATTCTACTACTATACTATTGCAAATCCTGCATTCTGATTGGCTAACGTACTCACTATCTATCAGCCGATAGATAGTGGGTAGAGAAAGCCGGACTTGTTTTGAAAAAATGGCGGCTTTTCCTTCGCGCTTTTGTGAAGTTTAGTTTAGTTTAGTATAGTATAGTTTAGTTGAGATTTTTACTAAAACAATTAGAAGACTCACTCTCGATTTCTATCGGCTTTGATAGTTGACTCGGGGCCGGAGCCCCTCGTCAACTATCAGCCGATAGAAATCTCGAGTTCGTCTTCTAATTGTTAAATAGTCAGTGAAAATTTCCTACTATCATTTTCAGATATGCCTTTTCTATTCTTTTTCATAGCCAGAATGTGCAAAATTGTCATAACTTTAATGCAATAAATATGTTACAAATGCCCCTCAAAATTGCACTTCCGAGGGTCTCAAATTCAACTAACTAACTAATTTAGATACGCATGATCTTAAAGTGAGAATAAAAGTAAAAGAATTCAGATCTCGTCATGCCAAGTTATTATAATTACAATCGTGTTGTGTTGTGTGTGCATGCCATGGGTATATCAGTAGACGTGATCGTGAACCGAGCAGAGTACCACTGAATAGGTTGGGACGTCTCTTTCACGAAAGCAAAAAGCTTAAGTCTGTTTGCAGACGAATACTTAAAAACACTCCAAAGTTGTCGAAAATCCATGGTTTTATTAAACATAGACCAAGTCACAGGAAAAGGAATAGTTAGTTCAGTCAAAATAAACTACAGTGTCAATCAGTACAGTATGGCATTCAATTTGTGTTCTGCACATGTGAAATCACTGATAATGAAAGAAAAAGGGTCTTAAAAAGACATAGACAGAACCATACATATGACACAATGGAACCTGTTAAATAAACAACTTTTAAACAAAAAAACATTTTAAAAATGTAAAAAATACCATTCTATGGCTCAAGAAACAAAAAAGAAACAAAAGAATAAAAGACAAAAGTATGTCCATAGATTCATGTATTAAACAGTTTTTAAACTTAAAAGAGAAAAATAAGAGAAGGTCCCTGTTTTATATGTTCTGTGTGTAATCGAATGCTGTTTAAGAAATCAGTAATAAAGTAACAGAAGTAAGTACCTTTGCCAAGATTATTTCAACGTCCGAATTTCTTTTGATGGTAAAGAATACAAATGCAAGACATGTCACTCAAACGTTTTACAGGGAAAACTCCCATGTCAAGCTGTTGTCAATTAGATGTATGTTGATGAAATACTCACACAGCTGGCTTCACTAGAAAAACTAGAGCAGATACTAATAGCTCAACGGATAGTATTTCAAAAGATAGTTGTTATGCCAAAATTTTCTGCATTTTTTAGTCCTGCTTGGTTCGCGTTCAAGTCTTACAGCATGGCCGTTTTCACATATTACACTATTAAGATTATAGTAAATAGAATTTGAATAACGAGACCTCAAGCCATTTACTGTGTCTTTATTATCACCACTATATAAAGTTACAGATAAATGCATAGCTTCCTCAAAGATATCACAGTCACTGAGTGTATTCTCGATCGAATCATCGATTGTTTGATATACAAAGACAATTGTCAATAGTGTGAATTGAACGAATGATATTGTGCCCTGAAACATACAGCAAATGAATAGAATAATACCAATTATGACTACATAAATATACAACGATTTCACCCTGAGTTTCAGTGAATTACAGTTCTTATTTTCTGTGCTCTGACACATCTTGTCATCGATGCAAATATTCAACATGCCGTCTTGGCAGTTGGCTTTCTCGTAATTACACAATCTGCTCGTCTGACTTCAAGTACTTGTGGTCAGCTTCAAAGTTTTGTTTGTCAATTGTTTTGTAGTTTGTCTCCGTATAGTTTGTATTTGAGATCTGGCAAGATCTAGATTGGCTAGTTTCGCTAGATAGTTCTAAGATTCTGATAGTTTGCTCATAGATTCTCATAGTTCATAGTACTCTTTGAGTACGTGGACCAATCCGTTCCAAAATCGCTCAATTATATCTCTTAGTGAGTAGTTGTGATAAAAAGGTAAATTTTACACCGTATAAATAAGAAAGATCACTTACTGACGTTTCGGACGCTAGTTCTCCGTCGGAGTAAAAGAGAGAATAAGGTAGTGTATATATGGTAAAGATCGAAAACAGATAACCAATGAGAGCAAGGTAGGCAAGGTTACAAGAAAAACAAAACAATAAAAAGACAAAAGAATAGATTAATTAAAAGCGAAGCGTTCATTCATCCCATTTGGATTATGAGTACCCAATAGGTGAATGAGCCGCATCTCTTTGGTTTTGCAACAATCATTGTTGCCGCTAAGTAAGTAATTGGAGCGTACCGATAAAAAAGCTAAAGACAATGGTAGGCCGCATGCCTACAGACATCATAGCTCGATCAAGAAAACAGCCCTACTAAGTAATTTTCTATCGAAGAACCTCGAGGGAATAATGCAATGGCGACCGAGCAGACCGAGCAAAGACAAATACCTCATGCTCAATATTATTATGTGATTAATTCTGTTAACATGTATCCAATCATATTTTAGAAATAGACAAACCAAAACTCCATTGGACAGAAAATTGCTATGGTTACAAGTTTGGTCCAATCATGGTCGCGACCCTGAAAAAGAAAAAAAACGGACCTCATTTTAAGACTGGTTTGCCACATTGCAACCCAGTAATTATTTTTCGGTATTTTCTACGAAGACAATAGGCCGTGACGTCACAAATCTCGCCATATTTTAATATAATCCGGACAGATTTGTCTTGGTTAACCTTGATGCAGGTGGTGTTCGCTGTCAGGTCGCAAAGCATCATGGAACATTTTTTTCAAAATAGCTCATTTGCATATGACCGTCGAGGTGTGCGGATCTCCGGTTTAGTGAACTTTATACAATGTAATGATCGAGTGGCGGTCATGGTGTTCTTCTTATCATCGGGAAAAATTGTCCTTACATTTGGAACATTTGCTCTTTTCGGTCCTCATCATTTTGTGCGAAGCAAAAGGCTGTGCTGAAAACGTTATAAGCACGAGTAAAGCGTGACACAACATCCTAATGGCTCTGCAAACCTACTGTTCTTTAGGTAGCTACTACCTCGTGTTTTCGAGGCTACGAGTCTTAAGATATCTAAAGAGGCGAATGTATAGGCCAACGGATAGAATGAGCTCATAAAAGCAGCGAAAATGCGGCTCTAAATTTTAACGGATTCCTAAGAATTACATATCGAAATGTTTAGAAAAGCGAGGGGTTTTCGGAACCACTTCTGTGTTTTTTTGACAGGTTCTGTTTTATTTCAAAGAGAGACGATTTTCTAGTTTGACCCGGTTATGTCACGCATTTTCTCTTGTAAATAACAAACAACTGCGTGCACTCAAATCGAAAATACAATGGTTTTTTTATAATAGAATTCGATCCAAACCATATAGTACAGTACGTAAACTAAGACAGCTAATTTGAGATATTTTAAAGGAAGAACAGCGGCATGTTTTGGATTAAAAAACGAAAGAGTAAGGCACTTGGAACTCTCAAGCAGTATGGCACATGACGTTTCCGGTCGTGCATGATACTACGTATAAATAGGTCAACTTTGAATACAAATTTTCATATCAAACACAGGGGCGCTACCGGGCGCTACCAAATTTGCTGGTTGAACAACATATAAAGACTATTCTGATAAAAAATTAGATAAATCCATGGTACAGTTTTTGAACAAGCGGGATTTTAACACTATTGCTCACATATTTGGCGCGTAAATAGTTCCAACATTTAAAACAGTAATTTAGCCTGTTATAAGCCACATTACACTTTAATTTGCCACCCATTTATGAAAAAAAATCTTTCAATTGCAAATCAAAGCGTGATCCGGTCGGAATTCGATTTCATGATGCAGAAAAAGTATTTCAACGTCCCAGTAGAATCTGACAAATACCTTGTCGGAAGTCGGCCATCTTGAAAATACTCGAAATAATGCTTTGCGGCCTGAGAGCAAACACCACCTGACCTTGATGTTTATTGTATACTGAACAATGGTCTTTGTTATATACCAAGTGTCAAAGTCCATTTTTCCTGTACTCTGATTGGGCGAGAGGGCATCACGTGAGAGTGAACAAGTTTCGATGTTTCCCTGGCAATGGCTCTCAGCGGGTAACAATATGTTATTTCCCGGGAAATAACAAAACCCGAAGTGATTTCACCAGGAACGTAAGAGTTTTTTTTAATAAACAAAAAATCGAATAATTTTGTTGTGTTCTTTGACACTTGGTATATAACAAAACACTTATTGACTGGAACCTCGGGAAAGCAGTGTATTTTGTGGTCCCTCGACGTCGATGTTTCCCTCGGCTAAGCCTCGGGAAACATCGTCGTCTCAGGACCACAATACACACTGTTTCCCTCGGTCCACGTCAATAAGTGTTAATTATAACCCAACGATGAATTTTCGCGCGCTGTCATTAATAATTTAATATTTTTTAAATAATTTATATAGCGTAAATTACATGGATTATGATCAAATACGCTTTACAATAATCATGATAAAATAAGCAATAATAATAACAAATAGATAAATAATCAATTAATTATTATTTATATAATAATGCTACATTTCATTCATTAATATATAAGATTATTAAGCCTTAAAAAGCTACTATATATATTAAAAAATATATATACTCATAACTAGCCATAAGCTTGCCTAAAAAGATATGTTTTAAGACGTGATATAATGTTTCAATACACTGGATTAAACGTAGTTCTTTCGGTAAGTTATTCCATAGTTTAGGAGCAGCAAATACAAAGGCCCTATCACCTAATGTCAGCTTAGATCGAACAGAAGGAACACTCAGAAGGAGCGTATTTGAAGGTCTAAGGCTATAAGTAGAAGACTTAATCGTTAACAGATTGCTTAAATATAATGGAGCTGAACCATGAATTGCCTTGAAATGTAATCAAAAGGATTTTAAAACTGATTCTATAGCTTATTGGTAGCCAATGTAATTCTCGCAATAGTGGTTTGACATGACTTTATTTTGGTGCAAGGCAGATCAGTCTTGCAGCGGCGTTCAGCACGCGTTGTAGTTTATTCAGTTGACAATCAGGAAGACCATATAATAGGCTATTGCAATAATCTATCCTACTTGTAATAAAAGCATGTACTAGAATTTGTGTAGTCTCGAACGACAAATTCTTGCATATGCGGTAAAATGCTGAGCTGCTAGTTTTACTAATATGACTAGACATTGAAAGATTAGAGTAAAACCAGGATCCAAGGTTCCGGATGACCGACTCAGGGCGGATCTCAGATGATCCAACAATGTGACTAATATCAACTTTCGTTAATTGCTGCCTCTTACCTATTACTAAGAGTTCAGTTTTCTTATCATTGATCATAAGTCATAAGTCATAAGTCATTGGTTCAAATGTGCCAAGCGCAGGGCGGGTATCAGGCGATATCCCCGTCTGCAGTGATATTCTCTTAGTAAAAGAAAAATGCGGGAAAAAAAAAAAGTCACGGAAAACAAAGAAACTCGGTTTCAAAAAACAAGTGAGAGTGAAATACAATACAATACAATACAAACATACATACATTTATTTAGTGTCATTTTGTTATTACATTACATTTACAAAGAATTATAATTTAACCTAAATTTAGACACAAGCTATCTATAATAAGTATAAAAGTTAACCAAGATAGATAGCTACTAAATTTGATATACAATTGTATAGAAAAACTTTATAATATCATAACTAACATACGAATTATAGATGAGAAGGAAAAAAAAACAACTACACAAATGATATAGAAACAATATTGAAGATGATTATGAAAAAAAACTATAGAATCGATCAGCAAGATACAAACACTGGTTGAAAAAACTACGTCAACAAACTGACATGAAAAAAATCAACAAAATATGTTGTTAATGTCTTCAATGATAAGCATCCATGTTGTTTCTTGAATGAAGTTTTTGGTTTGTTATGTACAGAAATATTAAATCTATTGAGAGAAAGTCTTCTATGATTTGCCAATGGGAGGCGAACAAAATAAGTAAAAATGTACGATTGTTCGCTAAAAAAAAAACACCTGAATTCTTGAAGACTACTTCTTGATCCATAAAAATTGTTTATCATGTGATAATGTTGGTTTGCGTATGATGATGGAATATGAATTGTATATGTGATCGTACCATACTGAATGGACTCAGAAATCATACGCAAACCAACGTTATCATGTATTTTCCTTAGACATTTCTTTGACTGTAGCTTCTACAGTGCGTTTGTCACAATTAAACCAACATTAACGACCTACTCGCTATTAGAGTCTCCAGCAGCTCAGTGGTAGAGCGTCCGATTAGCATACGGAGGGTCGTGGGTTCGATTTCCATCTGGAGTCCATTCCGTATGGTACGGTCACATATACATTTGATCTTTATTATGTGTCGAACAGCAATGTTTTTTATGTATTTGTGAGACAAAGTTCGCTTTGAAATCAAGTGGCAACCCTGTGGTGGTACACGCCCGGACGTACGTATGGACAAAGCGATGGCACAAATCAATCCATGAAAAATCAACTCGATGGGTTACCATTTTTTTAAGAATGGTGCTCCGCTCGCGCGGGCCTTTGGCTCCGCTATAAAATAAATAAACCCCTTCTTGCTCACTGGAATATCGGGTGATAATGTCCATGGATGAGAAATGGTCCTCAAAATATCACATTTGACCTCCAAGTTTCGCTTCTCGGGGTTTATTACTGCGAGCAGCGACACTAATCTTTATCCCATGTTGGGTTACCTGTGCTTCTTGGAAGTCTGTTCGATTTTCAATTTTAGGATTTTGAATGGATTTTCGCTTTTTTGGAGCCTTCACGTGCCTGCATCATGCGTTCTAGATCACGTACGCTCCTGCCGGTGTGTGGTGGCTTAGCGACACAAAAAGTACAATAATTTTTTTGTACAAAATGCAAAATACAAATGCCTTCAAAAATATTTATGATTTATAGTTTATGATTTATCCAAACCACAATTTAAGTTAACTAGCCCCCCCCCCCCCCCCCGCTTCCGCCGCGCCTGTGTAATTATATAGCCAGTGGTTCTGTTGTAATTGTCTTTTTATAAGGCTTACATTATTAGAGAAAGCTATACCAGTTTATGAGTATTATTGTGCATGGTCAGCTGTACAATAACAAATACTCAAGCATGTTAAGGCCTGGGTAAGGCAACAAATCAGCATTAAATTATATTCTTAACGTTTCAAGAGGATTTTTAAAATTTATATCTTGTAACTTGGGGTCATGTTAGGGGCTTTTACGAAATTGCAAAATGTTTGCTTTCAAAATGGCATACCCTTGCATGGTCACGTGACCAGCTATATGCTAGGGCACTTCATGCAGTTCATCCTCCAACACAACTATTTCTCCTTCGACAACAAATATTACCTCCAGACACTAGGCACTGCAATGGGCACACGCATGGCACCTTCATATGCTAACATCTTCCTTGCACACCTAGAAAACTCACTTCTTTCTACAGCCCCCAACAACCTACAACCCCTTGTTTGGAAAAGATACATCGACGACATCTTCATGATCTGGACCCATGGCCCAGCATCCCTCCACGACTTCATGACCCACCTCAATACCTACCACCACACTATCAAATTCACACATACCTACTCCCCCAACTCCATCAACTTCCTCGACACCACCATTAACCTTACTAAGGATGGCCACTTTAAGTCCACCATCTACATCAAACCCACGGACAGTTCCCTCCTTCTACACCACACATCCCATCACCCACCCAAATGTAAAACAGGCACACTATACAGTCAAGCACTCCGCTACCGACGGCTTATAACAGACAACAACGAACTCCACAAACAACTAGACCCCCTACGAATAATCCTACTCACAAGAGGTTACCCCAACTCCTCTATCACACAACAATTCAATAAAGTCCTCAACCTCACACAAGCACAATTACTCCATGACAGCACTCACAAAACACAACCCTCTACAGACCCAGTCCCCTCTATTACCCCTTTCATCATCCCTTACCACAAGGACCTCCCTAACATCCAACACACCCTTAAAACACATTGGAACACCATAACTAAAGACCCAGTCTTATCCCCACACTTCTCTTCACCTCCCCTGACTGCTTTCCAAAGACACCCCAACCTCAAAGACATACTAGTCCACACTAACTTTAAGTCCTGAGGTTGGCCTCCCAACCCACCCCCACCCACTTCACAACAAACCCACATAACGTACACTACAATCCACCTCAACACCTCCCCCTACCCACCACAACCTCCTACCACGTTCCTCTATTGCTCCACTACTACGGCTTCAACCAACAAGTCTCCATACAACAACTCACCAAAAAAATACAGACCCTCCGCTTCCACGCCACACCTCCAAGACTACCCATAAATTCAGCAAGAAATCGTCTCCCACTACAGCAGACGATGAGCAACAAATCTACTTCCTAAACAGCCCACCACAAGGAACCCCCAAATGACCAACACAGCCACCCTCCATCAAAACTACCCAATATACCGGCGAGCAATAATCTTCATCATCCAATACAGCAAGAAACCAACCTACAACAGCACCACCTACTACCAGATCCTCTACCAACACAGTCCCACCCTACAACACCACCCAAGAACCAAGCAAGACACAACCTCAACCACCACTACTACCAAGACCCAAAACCAATCAGGAACAACCCACCACAAGAACCCAAGATCTACTACAAAGCACAAGCTACAAACACAACAGAAACCATATCCCCAGCAACAAACCACAAGAACCCACTATCAATCACACCGTCCCTAAGTCTACCAACATATATGAACACTTACTATATATTTCTCTACTTCTAACTTGAAACCACGTATGTGTGTATATACAATCCCAGCCTTAGCAACTAGCTCCACCTAACTCCTAAGTCACTCCACTATCTTATACCAGGCAACCCTACCTTAGCCCATTTAGATATCTTTATATGTAAATATATTATTTATTTCAATTAGTGTTCAAGCCTCAGCATAGATATACCCCCCTATAATTTAGGCTTGTCCACGCACAATCATCCATATATTATCATGTTTATAGGACTCAGCCACCATATTATAATTTTTTCCGGCTCCACTCGTATACCACACACCCTATTTTATCACTTCCCACACACCATTTATATATTTCTTAACACGTATCCCCTTTTTAACCATATACCTATCCATACCACCCCAGCTTCATCAGCAAGCTATATGTTTATATCAAACAATTCCTTTTATTGTTCATGTTCCACATGGGGTTGTATATAATAATTTTTAAGCTTTTACCCCAACTAGCTCTCATACTTTATCAAGTTCATAGTATTTCTTCCTCAAGCCACAATTTTATATATATATTTTTCAATTCATTCAACTTTTGTTCATGTTCCCTATGGGGTCTACACCCCTTTTTAATATATTTTTCAAACTTATTCTTACACTAGCTTCCATATATTTCCCTATATTACCAATTTCTTAGGGCCTAGCCACCTCATATAGTCTTTTCACTCCATTTCCTATACTAGTACTCCCCTCTTTTTATCCTTATATCACATTCACTATATTTTATTTAACACTTAGGAGGCAAATCATTTACACCTCTTACCCTAGTTTATTTCCCATCACTCACTCCGCATATCTCCTACATACTATAGCGGCAATATTTCTACCTATTCATATTGATATTTTACAACATATCATATTTATTTTTAATTTTAAGTTTACTCACATGCACACTCCCTGCACACACTATACTCACAGACAGGGACAAACTCTGGACATTATGATACCATTTCACAGTTATAAAAACGGATCCAAAGACAAGCAAACTACAAAAATCTACTGATATTCCACTGACTACATCAACAGTCACCTACAACTGAACACAGAACTAAGAAGAAGAACCAAAAACACGTCCTACCTCCAACCACTATCTATAATAGCCATTTTCGAGATACCACAACAAGCCAATTACATGAACATTATACCTATAATTACCAACCAAGAAACATATATAACCGGATCAGCCTCCAAGCCCTAAAATAATGTACCTTCAAACCATAAGACATAACACATTTTTACCAGATAGCTCTCAAGCTCTAAGTCAACACCAATTTTTTAAAAACCATCAACTACAGACGAGGAATCATCTACAAACTATCCAGCCCCTATGCTACAAGCCACAACCTATCACAATACAGACCCCAAGGTACAGCTATAGAATACCCCGCCACTCTACATATATACTTGTAGCCTGTGGCTACGGCTACGGGTTATGATACACAGGGATCCCATAACAGTATTCAGTACACAGGGATACCATATGTACTCAATATTCAGAGGACAGAAGTACACAGGGATACCATATTACTGTGTAGCCAGTTGGCTACGGCTACGTGTTATGATACACAGGGATACCAAAACCGTAAAACGTCAATCGTTGTATCTGTATAATATTATTTCTGTGTTGTAAGTTATTTATGGCTCACTTACTTCTCAAATGAATATTCAATTGAAAAAATTAGTCCTAACTCAAAATAGCAAAAAAAAAATCAGTTTTATTTTTATGTTCGAATCCTTAACTGCAAATAAATACTCAAGTAATAATCACAAGCCCGTATGAGTATCAATTTTTAAAAACATTTATTTTCACATAAGTTATACAATTCAAATAGAACTATAACAATTTAAAACTCACAAGCTATTTACAGGGTATACTTTCTAAATATCATTTAAAAACAGCACACAATCTCGTGCTAAAACTACCTTCAAATAACACATGCCGTTTTCAAGAGACACGGGTATTAATGCATTGTATTAGTTCAACCATAAAATGTTTAATTGTAAATAAAGTTATTGAGTGTATTTTATATCCAACGACGATTTATTACTAGTAATGCTCACTTAATGATATCATACTTTACAGAGTGAATGATATTTATGTAACTAATATTAACAACTTTCATTGAAACTGCTTGTCAGTTTAATGTCGTCATGATATTTTCTATACAAGGCAAAAATCATTTCTCATGTCCTCAAGAAAAACCCAAAACAGATCTTTCTCTCTGTTTATATAGCGCCAAATGAATTCTGCAATATAAGAACCATAATGCTGTTTCTTTCTTCCATGGGTTGGTAGACTCGCTTTCATTTGTCGCCAGTGGCCTTCAATCTTGTTGGTGTGGTCACCTTCATCATTCACAAATTCTTTTGAATGATTCACTGTCTTATGGGTGTAACCATGTTTAGATAAATTAACATATCCTTTCCAACAATCTGAAACAATAATGGTGCCTGGTTTGATCCACTTCTTGATAAGTTTTAACAGAGTCTTTTCCGATCTATCCTCCACGGGAACGATAAAGCACTTTCTTGACTCATCTTCTATCCCACCGAACACCCATTGCCCTTCTACGAGATGGCCGCGATGATACTTTCGTTTGCCTATTTTACTTTCATCGATTTGTACTACCTTTCCGGGACCTCCGATAGCTTCACTTCCTTTGCTTATAGTCACTTCACACATCTCACGGCAAAACATGTCCCAATCAACCGCTGTATTTGAACTTAATCCAAGCTGCTCCTTTATCTGGCTTTGCTTTAATCCTCTTGTCCACCAATACGTAAATTTCATCGCCTCTTCCAAACTTAGGTTTGCTTTTTCAAACCATGTTCCTTTTCGTATACTTTTCTCAGCTCTATGTCTCTTAGCGTTCATTACTTTACGGCATTCCCAGCGAAGACCATCACTCCTGTCATTACAAGGACTCAGTGTCATTTCTGCATTACAAATATCGCAAGTCTGTTTGCCAGGGATCAATCCCAAATCATCTTTCAGCCACGTTATAACCCTTTCTTTATCCCATAAGTAGTTATCTCTCAGCTCGTCATATGTTAACTT
The DNA here is from genome assembly GCA_964019055.1 of Anthopleura xanthogrammica. Classification (NCBI taxonomy): domain Eukaryota; kingdom Metazoa; phylum Cnidaria; class Anthozoa; order Actiniaria; family Actiniidae; genus Anthopleura; species Anthopleura xanthogrammica. Next base: position 13,822,430 of record OZ025211.1, on the reverse strand, counting down.
TCTAGTATTCACATCTCTTCTGTAACTACAATTGCTTGGTCCACACTGTGTACTTGCCGTTTTTAGGCAATCCATTGAACACCCAGCCTGAACGCCAATCTTTCTTTTACGGGTGACAGTATACATATTTCGATTCGTTACAATTTTTCTTCTTTTCCACGTAAAATGGCTAAAAATTAATGCTGTGTCCAAGCATCTTTACATTCATATCTCGTATCTCCCGCTTCAATTCCAATGCTTCTTTTTCGTTTCACTTGATACATGTCTTAATTCGCTGTCGATTTTCTTACTCCTACTCTCTCGCTACCGTCTAAGAATAACACTCGTTCATTATGCAAGTCATAATAAAACCAGGTGCTTTCTTTTGTTTTAATGTTATCCAATAGAAAACGAAGTTGCCTTGCTCTTTTATCCAATGTTTTGTCATCAATTTTCCAATATACACTTGTCAATATCCATTTCACGATAACTGTTGGTGGACATCCATTTCCAATAAAAAAAAGAAACACCTTGAATGTTTCCATGTCACTAAGCGGTTTCTTCCAAAACAACTTCTTAATCCATAATGGCCACACTTTGGTTCCGTAAAACATGTCCCCATTCATTAAATTAAATAGGAGCCTCCTTTCGCGAACAATTCCATGTCTTGTAAAGTTTGTCATATTCCTCGCGTATTGTAATATCATGCTCAAATCCATTACTTCTATCACTGTTATTTCTTCTAGTGTCTTTTAGCACTCTGAATCTATTTGAAATCCTCTAGAGTTACGTATCACTTACTTTCTCGTTGCAACTTTATAAATACCATAATACCGCTTTAGTGATTCTAAACAAAAGTATAACAAAAGACTTAATCCCTAGCATTGGATAAATTTAGCGCCCACCTTCACACTACAGTGTCGCATTCTCCTCTCTAGTCACTACACGTTTGGCGGTGTCTTAAGCGGCACTACCTTCCTTTGTTCTATTATTCGTCAATTAAACTAACCCTAGATAGGATTATCCAATAAACAACTGTTTCATTAGAAACACCGACGCAGCTCACACTACCTTACCGCTAGTTATCACCTCTATCCAATGAATAATAGAGTTCAACAAAAGACTAGTTTCCTACACAAAACAAAACAAAACACTTGAGAAAAATCACTATCACATCTATAATCAAATTTCGCAGCCGTTATCCTGTTGAAAAGTTTTGTTTACTTTGTAACTATGACTACAATTCCCTCAGGAGTAATTTCATAAACTACCACAGCGCAGCATTTACCGGTACTCCCATTTACCACTTGTCACTAGCTGAGATACAAAGTTTACAATGTCTTCTTCTAAACTTACGAAAATAACGCGCCAACACGAAAGAACTTGGAGTCTACTCCACAAACGTTTAATGGGAATCTCGTTCGACTTTGGAGAGGTATTTCAAGAAAACGTATGGGCGTTCCTGACGAATACAGCTTCATCGTTGAGTACGAGCGCTGGTTACTTGGTGCCTTCCATCCTAGCAAGTACAGCTTTCCTCGCCAGTAAACACAGCCTGATAAGCCACAAGAACCACGACATGCCCTTTAATCTCTTCATTCTCTTCGTTGGACCTCCATCCACCGGAAAATCACAAGCCCTAAAACATGCTGCGCATTTGCCAATGTCTACCATTATCGAGAACCAGGACTTAACAAATTTCCTTCTCGACAAGTGTACTTCTTCAGGGCTGGCAAAAACTGTCGCGCAAAACAAACTAGGCTTTGTCGTCTCACCGGAACTATTTGACTTATTAAACAAACTGCTGAAATCTGATGATGAAAACGCAACTGGCGACGCTCAACTACTATGTGAGTTGTTCTCAGGAGAACGTGTGACATATCGATACGCCACAGAACGTACGAGAGAAATCGAGGCAAATGTGCCGTTTTCTATTGTCGGAGCAACACAAGTTCCATTTGCTGCAAGATTGATCGCCAGAATGGATCAAGGACATGGGCTACTTGACAGATTTCTATTCCTGTTCCCGCCCTGCTATCGGCCAAGTGTGGAGGACACCGACACTTCCATCACGTGGCTGGAAAGTCAGAATGTTGACTCCTTGACCGACATATTTGTTGAAATGGAGGAAAACATGCTGAAAACTAACTACAAGTTTGACGACGAAGCACAAGAACTTTTGCACGAACTTAGCAAACAAGAGATCGAAGAGATCAACGATGCTCTTAAAGAAGGCACGCCAGTACCTAAGTGCAAGAAGTGCGACTTGATAAAACGACTGGCTGGTTGCTTACATATATTCAACCATATCGCGGGCCAACTGTTGAATGGATGCAAGCCACCACCAACACCACAACGCATCACGAAAGCGTCCGTCGAGGGAGCCCAAAAGATTCTACAATATGCGAACACGCAGAAGCAAATCGCTACTGAGGTAATAACTAAGAACTTGTGTTTTTTTTTGCAAATATCAATATCAAAATTATTAAGCCGCTTTGGAAAAAAATAAAATGTATAAAATGTCTTCAATATTTTTAAACACTGGTAGATTTATATCTTTACGGCAAAGTTTAATATCCAATTTCACTAGCAATACTAAATGCTTTGTATTTTTTTTTTTCAGTTTATCAACGGCATCGTGAGTGATTGTACAGAGAAAGAAGCCAGGCAGCCGACATTAGACGACCAAAAAGCCGCCATCGTCACCTTCCCTGGACCCGTTGTGTCATACAGATCTTTCAAACAGTACGCGCCAAGGAGCTTGCGATCCATCACAGAGGAAGAGTTCAAACAGGCAGCAGGCCAACTAAACGCCTATGGAAATCTGGTGACAGTACGCGTTCCAAGATCGTCAAAAGCAACAGCAGTTTTCATCAAGAATGATCCACAAACAATTGACTGGGACCGAGAACACCCATGCTGTCAGCAACAACAGTACGTCGCTAAGTACAGCCTCCCTGTACACAGTTCAGTAACTGTACGAATAAGGAATCAACTGGTTACAGCCGGTCATGTTCCACAAGAAATTTTCAATATGTAAACTTATTTTTGCGATTTGTTTCTGTGAGTTGAGTAGAACATTGTGATCAATAGTTTTCTGAAAAATTACAATAGGAAAGACAATACAAAGCCAAGCATAACTGACCATTCCATATTAATATTTTCACTTCAAAAAACAAATTATTAAAATTTTTTCACTTATTTGCAATGAGCCTCTGTATGCAGATGCATATTTGCTTTATATTTCTAAGTTTAAATACACAATACTTTGTTTGTAAATATATGCTTTAATTAATTGTTCTTTGGAATTTAAATAAACATTATTGTAAGTTTTAAATGTGCAATACTCATACTTTATTGTAACTATATGCTTTAATTGATTTTTCTTTGCAAAATAAAGCAGCATTTAAATCAAATATGATTTACTTATACAAATTAAATTAATAAGTAACAGGAAAGCCAGAAGATGCCTACGCGTTTCGTGAAAAGCGAAGTATTCATTATGTTGATACTTTGCATTTCACGGCACGCGTAGGCATCTAATATACTTCGTTCTACTAAGACACAGGGAGACCGATATATTAATTTTGACCTGTAGCACCCGTAGCCGCGTAGCCACTTCATAGAGATACTTCGTTCTATTATATTAATTTTGACCTGTAGCACCCGTAGCCGCGTAGCCACTTAATAGTCATACTTCGTGCTACTAAGACACAGGGAGACCGATATATTAATTTTGACCTGTAGCACCCGTAGCCGCGTAGCCACTTAATAGAGATACTTCGTTCTACTAAGACACTTCATAGTCATACTTCGTTCTACTAAGACACAGGGAGACCGATATATTACTTTTGACCTGTAGCACCCGTAGCCGCGTAGCCACTTCATAGAGATACTTCGTTCTATTATATTACTTTTGATCTGTGGCACCCGTAGCCGCGTAGCCACTTTATAGAGATCCTTCGTTCTATTATATTAATTTTGACCTGTAGCACCCGTAGCCGCGTAGCCACTTCATAGAGATACTTCGTTCTACTAAGACACTTCATAGTCATACTTCGTTCTACTAAGACACAGGGAGACCGATATATTACTTTTGACCTGTAGCCGTAGCCACTGGCTTCGAATGTAGCATATGCGTGGCGGGGTATTCTATAGTTGCTCCACTGCGTTCGCCTCAAGATACGCACGTTTGTCCCTCCATACCAAACAAACATCACCCCAACACCCACACTATATATTTTTACCATATATTAGTATCTAGTTTTATAATAAATCTCTATTTACCTTATAATCGCCTCTTCTTCTCACCATACTCCGTTATTGACCTGTTTAAACTACACCACACAATACCATCCATTTGTACAATCCGGACTTATCCGTCGCTTCGTTCATCTCCTATTTCATCTACTCAACCACACACCACCGCTGACCGCACACAGGCAACCCATCAAACAAAACAACAACAAAATTTTCTTTCCTTTCCCACCCACCCCCCAAAAAAACCCTAAAGCCCCCGTTTCGGAATCCCGGCCCCCCCACATACAAGCCTCACTCACAAGACCCTACTTATTCTCGGCTACACAAGAAATTCCCCCTTTCGCGCCAGACGCTTAGTAACAACCATGGCACATACAGGAGACACCCGAAGACTAGCCTTAGAACTAGGGCACGTACGCTGTCTACAGCCATCCCGAGGTACGATTTTTATTTTTCGACACGAACACACTATATATTCCTTCATATTTCCCTCTCCGAGTTCTTCCCTCGCCCTAACTACAAACTCTCCTTCGCCCTCCATGGCTTATTCCCGCGCATATACATAACCCCACGGCAGAACCGGTTTCTAGACGCTACGTGTAGGGTGAAGCTCCGGGCCTGAGAGTTTTGAAACACGTTGGTTGTTACAACCACCTTCGTGCGCCTTCACCCCTGAAGATAAGCGCAAGATTGAGCGTTTAGATATTCACACACATACACACACCGACCGTTCTCTGCCTACATGTGAGCTCACTCTATTCCACATACAAACGAAACCCTTCCCTCTATCCCTATCCACACACCCCTAAAACACGCGCCATCGCCCTTACAATCTGCTTTCCCCTTTGCCTCTCGGGACTCTCCGTCTCCAAATACCACGCGTTCTTACCATCTGCATTCCTTTACCGCATGGCCGCTTTCGCATGCACACCTACATGATTCAATCCACATACACACATATGTATTTAGTACTACGCTTTTATTATATTATTGTTGTTGTCGCGTGCCCTATCCACCGACACGGGGTGTAGAGGAACGGAGATCGAGAAGTTAAACCACTTCGCGGCTCACACGATAAATAGGGATTTTATTGTATTTGGTGCCGAGCGAGGCGGCAAAGGCTAGAAATGATTACATATAGACTTATGTCGGGGCGAGGAATATTATCCAATAAGTAATGAAATGATCAACTAATGGAATATAGAGGAGTGGTAACCTGCGTTCGGTCCTTGCTCCAAGCCGAAAAATCTCCAAGACAATTGCTCCACAATGTGATGAGTTATTTACTCTGTGGCTTCTTGAGGCCAGCTTATCGTATAATTTAAACTATCTTAGCTTTTACCCCTATACCCTTACACCTTATCAGTTAGTGTTGGTTGACATGTAGAACAACGATCACGTAGCCGGGGATTATCACCTTATCAGTTAGTGTGATTGACATGTGGAACAACGATCACGCAACCGTAAAATATAGACTGATATACATACAAGATCACAATACCGTTACAACGCTACAATTATTATCATCCTCATTATTATTACTACTACTACTATTATTATAATTTATTACAATCACTACATCCACTTTATCAATAGGCATACTATATTTACCCCTTTATTATACAACACTATAACCTCTACTCCACTACTATCAAATCCCCCTTACTATTATCGTCTTGTATATCTTGTGTAATTTTTTTTCCTGTATATACACATATTACGATTCATCTTGCATCATTATAGCACAGCCAATCTTCCCACATTTATACACTACCACACACTCTTACATGTATGCTGGAACTCATCTTAGCTCTTGCTTGTACACTTGTGCGGTTTCCTGGAACTGTGGATTTGTATAGGTTAGCGTCTATCCCATACACTACACATATATTTTTCCCCTCTCTTTACACACACACAAAACAATAAACAACCCCTACCACAGCCCCCAACACACAAACACACATTTACTACTCCCCCCTAGCTTGGGTCCGAATACCTGTCATTGTTTGAGTTGACTCGGTCATACTTTGCCCGAGTTAATTCCTACATATTTACACACTTTATCAATAGGCATACTATATTTACCCCTTTATTATACAACACTATAACCTCTACTCCACTACTATCAAATCCCCCTTACTATTATCGTCTTGTATATCCAACACGAGACAAAAAAATATTTTTCCTGTATATACACATATTACGATTCATCTTGCATCATTATAGCACAGCCAATCTTCCCACATTTATACACTACCACACACTCTTACATGTATGCTGGAACTCATCTTAGCTCTTGCTTGTACACTTGTGCGGTTTCCTGGAACTGTGGATTTGTACCAACAATGAAAAAGGAAGAAAAAGATTAAATAGTCAACAAACAAACAAACAATTACCCAATAACCAACCAATTGGAAGGGGTGCCCCCGTGCCCCCTCGCTACGCTACGCTACTGCCACAATCAGAATCAGGTATATCGTACGCTATAGGCAAACTCGCAGCACTTCATTTGCAACGACTAGTTTACTAAATACCGTAAATCCTCTATTACTATTATTAAGCCCCCTCTCTAATAAGCCCCCCCCTTTAAAGCTTATTAAGCCCCCTCCCCTCCCTCATCTTACTAAATTTACAATAATAGCAAATCATACTTTAGATACTAATACAAGTGAATCCGATGTTGAAAATACCGTATAATTTAAACAATGCATATACCATGCCTTTAACATCCCTATAGATTATATCAGACAGTCCATAGTAATACTTCCATTTAATCCTGAGTTTACCGTGTTGGGATAAAGTTGTGATATCATATTATATCATGATAGCGTAGAACTCACTGCGTTTCGGCTAAAAACCAATAATCCCCCCCCCTCTCCAATAAGCCACCCCTCAAACGTGCCTGAAATAAATAGGCACCCCCGGGGGCTAAAAAAAACTTCAAAACCCGGTGCTTGATTTTCTTTTGTTTTTCTGGGTTTTTTTTTGGCATTATAACCGTGGTAGTAATCTTGAAAAAAGCTATCGTGTAGTTATTTGAAAGAAATATTTTATTTCCACTGCGAAAACTGTCACAACGTTAATCTGAACCGTTAACCCAATCCCCTCCCCTCCCCTGTGGTGTTGGTTTGTCATGACATGTAAACGAGGCAGACACGTGGTATCTGTTTAGCAGGCGAGAAGAAAAGTTGTTAGTTGGACATTTGCTGGCTCAAAATCCTTCTTTAAATCCGCAAATATGGACCTTTATGAGCTCACAAGGCATCTTTAAGGTACATTATTACTTATATTACGCATTTACTGTTTAATTTATGTATTTTAAGCAATATTAGAGTTAAGTTGACCGTAAAGTTCCTTTGTTTGGCGCCATGTTTTAGCGGTTTTTCATACTCAAATATGTAACATTAAGTTGAACCTAACGATTTATTGCTTACAAAATCTTTAATAACCTGAATTTGCAATACTTAAAAGGCAGTTTATGTAGAATTAGCTAGACTACAAAATGCAGGGCCCGTTCTGAACAAATTACCGAGAGCCACTGGCTTGGCGGTCTATATAAATTTCTCAACTCACCCGGTGTATGACACAAACAGAACGCAGACTGCAGACCAGATATAGCAATGGATTGTATTTTGTTCTCTAAGCATATTTCTATATTCTACATGCTATATGTACCCACCGTTGATATATATGTCACCGGATATTCACGTTTCAAAAGATTTAAAATCCAGGGAACCCACGAAGATGTTCCCTATTGTAACATTTTCCGACTATTTTGAATGTCATTTCTAGAAGGAAGGGCGAAAGACAGTGAAGCTTTTATAGCTTAAAATAACTCCTCTGATCTATAATTACATGGCTTTATAATTCGCCAACCTGCTTACAGTGGGTTGCTACAGACTATTCAAAATACATTACATTAGGGAGCACAGATGAATCTAAAGATAGATAGATCGATAGATAGATAGAAAAATCATAAAATCCAGATTAGTTAAATATTAAATTAATTCGTAATTCTAAAATATAATTTTTTTTCGATATAATGTTATACAATTTAACTTTAAGCACTAAAAATCCTTATCTAAATTAACTTATAAAATTGAAATTCAAAAAGTTCAAATGAGAAATATAAAATTGAATAAGACAAAATAAAATAACCACCCTTCAATTTTTACACGAATAACATCCTCTGCAACCGTCATCAATTAGAGATGTTAAGTCTTTGTTGTGGATACGATTTTTAAAATCACTTAGTGATTTACAGGTTTTGTCTTCTTTATCTATCATACTCCCTAGGATAGGGCCTAAATATCGAAGAGAATGCTTACCAAACCTTACTGTGTTAAATCTAGGTATAAGAATATCTGATTTTCTTAGGCTGTAGCATGAATCACGAGGTATAAAAATGTTACTGATAGCTTCCAAACACATCTTAGTGTGTTTACTTTGTACATTAAAATACAAATGTCTTGAAGACTTCTATTAACAGCGTAGGCAAATTAGCCCTATTCAATAACTGATTGTAACTGGACTTACTGTCCTTGTAAACAGCCCTCAATCCTCTTTCATGGATTCTCTCCAGCCTACGAGTATCACTAGTCCTACAAAAATGCCACACTAAATAGCAATATGTAAGATAGCTGTTTTAAAAAGTACTAACTTTGCAGTGGTGAGAATTAGATTTCTCAATCTCATTATAACCCCAACCCTTTGACGAGCCTTCTTACATACATTGGTTATCTATTTTCTATCTTTACCATATATACACTACCTTCCAATCTTATTCTCTATTTTACTCCGACGAAGGAATAGCGTCCAAAACGTCAGTCGGTGATCTTTCTTATTTTTTTACGGTGTAAAATTTATCTTTTTATCACAACTGTTTCATTAGAAACACCGACGCAGCCCACACTAGCTTACCGCTAGTTATCATCTTCTTACATACATCATTGCTGTGCTCATTAAAATTTAACTTATTATCTATTGTAACTCCTAAGATTTTCAACGAATCAGATGTCTTGATAATTTTGCCATTTAAGTCCAAGGAACTGCGGTGTTTTCTATATGCTGATTGACAGTCAGCAAGCTGGCTGTCAAATTTATCAGTTATTTGTTCTCCCAGAAGCTGTTCAAAAACTTTGTCAATGCAAGGCAAAACTGTTATTGGTCTGTAATTAGTAATCGCTTGAGCTTTATCTCTTTTAAAAGTTGGAATCCATTCACCTCGTTTCCATTGTCTGGGCCAAATTCCCTTGTTGATACATGAATTAAAGAGGGTTGAGAAAGAGGTAGAAAGTTGAGTAGCTCCAATTTTCAGGATTTTAGGTGGAATGGCATCGTACCCCATTGCTTTTCTTTCATTAAGCTTTTCCAATGTACATTTTACGTGGGCGCTGTTGAGTGGTTCAAAGTTATGTTGTTGTTATGGTTGAAGAGCCAGATTGGAAAAGAGACAATGTTCTTTATCTGCTTAATAACCCTAATAAAGATTAATTGATTGATTAATTAATTGTTGTTTGTTTTTGATGTTATTAGCAATTGCTAACACACTTGGATGATTTTCAAAGTTGTCCATTTTGTCAAGTTTACTTTTATCACCCCCAATACCATCAGCCATTGTAGCGAAATAATCAGCAAACAGTTCTGAGACCCTATTTTGATGTTTCTCTGTGACATCGCCATCAGCTCTCAGATGAATTTCAGTATTGCCCTTATGGCCCTTTGTTGATAAGAATGGTCTAAATGTTTTGAAGAAATCCCTTGGTTCTTGGTTCTTCAGAATATTAGGTGCGCCTCACTGGCTGCACAACAAATTTTAGCTCTTAGATTTTTACGACGTTTTAGTATTTTTATTACTTTTATGATACTTCTTCGTTCTGCAAGGCCTTATTGAACAGTTGGACTATGAATTTCGTATATTCTAGTTCAAATCTGAAGCTGATTTTAGCTGAATGTTGTAAAACCTCAAAAGTTGACGCCAAGACGTGGGCGAAATTGAAAGTCATTGGTATTGCTCGATCTTTTCGTCGTGGATGCAGGTCTGGCAAAAATATCTCAAGAAAGATCTCTGTCGCACAAGGCTACGGAAAGTATTATCATCTTGGTCATGGTTACTCTTCAAATATACCTACTTCGAATAATATTCATTCAAGTTTTCAAAATGGTTGTTTTTTGCGCCCTATGCAAATATATCCAAATCCACTGGACTGTTACTACAAGTGCAATTGTCCTATTGTTGGAGATTCAATATCACCTAATGATCCTTACAAACCTGGCTCTGTTAACCTTGATAATCTAATCTCTATTGACATTGAAACTAATGGTAGTAAAAAATATCGTTCTTGCTGCAACAACACTAGTACTGGGAAATCTGTTTTTTGCCTATTGAATGCCCGGTCTGTCCTAAGTAAGACGTTAATCATTAAGGATTTTATTGTTGACAATAATATTGATATCATGGCATTGACTGAGACATGGCTTAAATCTAATGACACTGATGATCTTACTATCCGTGATCTTTGTCCTACTGGCTATACTCTGTACTCTGTACCTCGTGGATCTAGAGGTGGTGGCGTTGCTCTCTTATACAAGAAATCTTTCAATGTGACAACACAAAAACTTGACGGAATATCATATAAGTCCTTCGAATTTTCTGATGTGAATATTAATCATATGGGAACTAGTCTAAGAATTGTCACCGTTTATCGTCCTCCTCCTTCATCGTCTAACAGGATTACCTTAGAACTGTTCTTTAATGAATTTACAACCTTTCTAGAACTGTTGGCAACTAGTCCTTGCTCCTTACTCATCGCTGGTGATTTTAATTTTCACGTTGATGATGACAACGATTCAACCGCCAGAAGATTCGTTCAGCTACTGCAGTCCTTCAATTTGGTCCAGCATGTAAATACAACATCGCATAAATGCAATCATATGCTTGACCTCGTCATAACTAGAGCTGATGACAGTATTGTAAGTGACCTCTCTGTAAATAACTTGATGATTTCTGATCACTTTCCAGTTCTATGCAACCTATTAATCAAAAAGCCACCTAACACGAAGAAGGAAATAACTTTCAGGAAAATAAGATCAGTTGATACGGAAAAATTTCGCCAAGATATTACAAACTCTTCCTTGTTAACATCAAATGATACATCTGCTAATCTTACTGAACTTGTTGATCGATAAAATGAAGATCTGCTGTTTCTATTTATAGAGCATGCACCTTTACAAAAACGCTCTATTACTATCCGTCCTAATGCAACGTTGTACTCAAACAACATCTCAATTCAAAAATTGAAGAGGAGGAAGCTTGAACGAAAGTGGCGTAAATCTAGATCTAAGGTCGACCGGGATCTTTATGTCAAGCCGTGCAAGATTGTCAATGACATGTTAATGCAGTCAAAAATGGAGTACTACTCTAGTTTAATCAAAGAAAACCAACATGATCAGAGGGTGCTTTTCAAGACCACAAGCTACTACATCGCAAAGCTGACCGCATTCTCCCAACCTATACAAGTCCTACTGAGCTTTGGTATAGGTTTGGTGACTTCTTCACTACAAAGGTCACTGTCATCAAGGGAAATCTCAATGTTAGATGTCTGAATGTTGAAAATCGCTTCATGGACTCTCTTCCCTGTCCTTCTGAGCTGAGTGAGTTTCTTCCTATCACTGAATATGACTTATCCAAACTGGTTAGCAACTCATTCAAGTCCTGCTATCTTGATCCTCTACCTGCTGTACTTATGAAGGACTGTTTTGACATTGTATTGCCTGTTATTACTAGAATCACCAACTTGAGTCTATGCCAGGGCCTGGTCCCTTCACAATTAAAAAGAGCTGCTGTCACTCCCATCATTAAGAAGCCATCATTGGATAATGAAATCTTGCATAATTATAGACCTATTTCTAACTTAACATTCATATCAAAATGTGTTGAAAAGGCTGTTGCATCTCAACTCGACCATTACATTATGACTAACAATTTGGATGAAAAACTTTAGTCAGCGTATAAACGTCATCATAGCACAGAGACTGCACTACTTAAGATTCACAATGACATACTTCGATCTGTTGATGAAAAAGGCTGTGTCCTACTGCGGATGCTTGATCTTTCAGCCACCTTTGATACTGTCAACCACAATATACTGCTGAATAGACTTTATAACCGTTATGGTATTACTGGGAAGGCCTTTTCCTGGTTTCATTCCTACCTTGGCGCTAGGATGCAGCATGTTAGTTTGGATGGACACACCTCTGATGACCACGTGTTAAGCTGTGGAGTTCCACAAGGGTCAGTACTTGGACCAATTCTCTATTCACTGTACACTTCTCCGCTCGCTGACATCATGAGTTACCACAATATGAGCTATCATTTCTATGCGGATGATACACAAGTCTATTTGTCGTTTCAGCCTTCCATACCTGGCCATATGCATGTGAGAACAGAGCAACTCCAAGCTTGTATGCACTCCATTAGTAACTGGATGTTGGGCAACAGACTCAAACTAAACGACGATAAATCAGAACTACTAGTGTTAAGAGCTAGTCATCGACCCAGTCCTCTGTTTAACAACTTACTAGTTGGAGATGAATATATCAAGCCCTCTCCCATTGCTAGAAACATTGGCATCGTTTTTGATAACACTATGTCGATGGACAGTCAAATAAAAGCCACCTAACACGAAGAAGGAAATAACTTTCAGGAAAATAAGATCAGTTGATACGGAAAAATTTCGCCAAGATATTACAAACTCTTCCTTGTTAACATCAAATGATACATCTGCTAATCTTACTGAACTTGTTGATCGATAAAATGAAGATCTGCTGTTTCTATTTATAGAGCATGCACCTTTACAAAAACGCTCTATTACTATCCGTCCTAATGCAACGTGGTACTCAAACAACATCTCAATTCAAAAATTGAAGAGGAGGAAGCTTGAACGAAAGTGGCGTAAATCTAGATCTAAGGTCGACCGGGATCTTTATGTCAAGCCGTGCAAGATTGTCAATGACATGTTAATGCAGTCAAAAATGGAGTACTACTCTAGTTTAATCAAAGAAAACCAACATGATCAGAGGGTGCTTTTCAAGACCACAAGCTACTACATCGCAAAGCTGACCGCATTCTCCCAACCTATACAAGTCCTACTGAGCTTTGGTATAGGTTTGGTGACTTCTTCACTACAAAGGTCACTGTCATCAAGGGAAATCTCAATGTTAGATGTCTGAATGTTGAAAATCGCTTCATGGACTCTCTTCCCTGTCCTTCTGAGCTGAGTGAGTTTCTTCCTATCACTGAATATGACTTATCCAAACTGGTTAGCAACTCATTCAAGTCCTGCTATCTTGATCCTCTACCTGCTGTACTTATGAAGGACTGTTTTGACATTGTATTGCCTGTTATTACTAGAATCACCAACTTGAGTCTATGCCAGGGCCTGGTCCCTTCACAATTAAAAAGAGCTGCTGTCACTCCCATCATTAAGAAGCCATCATTGGATAATGAAATCTTGCATAATTATAGACCTATTTCTAACTTAACATTCATATCAAAATGTGTTGAAAAGGCTGTTGCATCTCAACTCGACCATTACATTATGACTAACAATTTGGATGAAAAACTTTAGTCAGCGTATAAACGTCATCATAGCACAGAGACTGCACTACTTAAGATTCACAATGACATACTTCGATCTGTTGATGAAAAAGGCTGTGTCCTACTGCGGATGCTTGATCTTTCAGCCACCTTTGATACTGTCAACCACAATATACTGCTGAATAGACTTTATAACCGTTATGGTATTACTGGGAAGGCCTTTTCCTGGTTTCATTCCTACCTTGGCGCTAGGATGCAGCATGTTAGTTTGGATGGACACACCTCTGATGACCATGTGTTAAGCTGTGGAGTTCCACAAGGGTCAGTACTTGGACCAATTCTCTATTCACTGTACACTTCTCCGCTCGCTGACATCATGAGTTACCACAATATGAGCTATCATTTCTATGCGGATGATACACAAGTCTATTTGTCGTTTCAGCCTTCCATACCTGGCCATATGCATGTGAGAACAGAGCAACTCCAAGCTTGTATGCACTCCATTAGTAACTGGATGTTGGGCAACAGACTCAAACTAAACGACGATAAATCAGAACTACTAGTGTTAAGAGCTAGTCATCGACCCAGTCCTCTGTTTAACAACTTACTAGTTGGAGATGAATATATCAAGCCCTCTCCCATTGCTAGAAACATTGGCATCGTTTTTGATAACACTATGTCGATGGACAGTCAAATAATGGCTGTATGTAAGTCATGCTATTATCACATCAAATGTATTTCTCGCATTAGGCGATACTTAAATGTTGAAGACACTAAACAACTTGTTCAGGCATTTGTAATTTGTAGGATTGACTATTGCAATTTACTATTATACGGCTTGCCAAATAATCTCCTAGACAGACTCCAGCATGTTCTTCACTCAGCTGCCAGGCTTATCACAATGACTAGGAAACTTGATCATATTACGCAATCATTAATTGATTTGCATTGGTTGCCTGTTAAGCAACGTATTCTATTTAAGGTAGCTCTCATTACCTACAAAGCCTTGAACGACTTAGCACCATGTTATATTAGAAATCTTATCTCGCCATATAAGCCGGCTCGTTCTCTTCACTCTTCCACAAAGAATTTACTAGAAACTCGCAGTTATAATCTTAAGACGTATGGCTATAGAGCCTTCTCAATTAATGCTCCACAAATTTGGAATTCACTTCCTATTAACATTAGGAATAGTCAGTCTGTTGATATTTTTAAGAAACAGCTTAAGACGTACTTATTTAGGTTAGCTTATTTTAATTAAGTATAGATTTTACTAGAGAAAGTGATATAAATATAGTATATTTTTTAGTATAATAGGTTTTAGTTGTTTGATTATAATTTTGTAATTCAGCGCTTTGAGCACCAGGAAAGGCGCTTTATAAATAATAAAGTTATTATAGTTATTATTCTTGCCATGATGGTTAAGTTACTTAAATTTCTTACTCAATGCGACCATGTTGTTGAAAAACGTTGCTTGAGTAAATTTTATTGCTTATATTAGTGCGGCACGCAATTTAAGCAAACTTGGTGCAGTTTTCATTTGATTTATTAACCAGAGTAAAACAATTCTGGGTCACGAGAGCTGGAATACTTTGATGCTGACGCCCTTAGGTGTCGAAGTTTGGTGAGTTTTCTTATTCACTAGCAGGCATGGTACTCATTGGTGGCCGAGCAGCAATTATAGTTATTATTTTCATTCAGCTTTCATTGGAGGATCTTAAAAATAGAATTAATTGCTATTACCTTCAAGGACCTAGCAATTGTAACTTCCATATCTTCATCAAGATCCGCTTCGGATTGTAGGTTGGCAAAATAGCTGGACTGTGGCGACTCCTCACCAGACGATACTGCCGAAGCATAACTTTTTTTAAAGAGATCCATCACAAAATGGCTTAGATAAAAACTATTGCAAACTAGATTTGCAGGTATTTCTCATGTCGATCTGACCTCAGTAGTAATGATGCAACTCACAGCCGTGACGTCAATGAGTAGAATAAACAGTTGACAGTCAAGCAACATAAACCAGACCTATTACCTGAATCTAAGCGCCGGAAGTCACCACTTTGGCAAAAGTAAGCAATTTTGCCAGGTGTAAGCATGGATGAGCACGTATCATGGAGATGCATGCTTGAGGAAAACAAAACAGATTTGGGGCCAATTTCTACAGTCGATTACTATAAAATCGATTGTAAATATTAACTCACATTTTTGTATGGTACATGATCTTCATCTTGTCTGAACGCCGGAAATCTATGAGCATTACAACCCGATAACAGATATTAAAGTGAACGTACATTAACTTGAAAATGTTATTAGCGAGCTTTAGATTTGGGGATGAGGACGAGGACCAAGTGTGACCGTGAGAGGACTGGTACTTTGCTTTGGTTCTCGTCTTCGTGTTGACGCAAAATATGATTTAGATCAATTGTTGACAGCGAGGGCTGTGGTAAGTTGAGATTTTACGACATGTTCAGCAAGAAATCCATATTCGAGACCTCAATTATACTTTTCCTGGAGGATATCATAGATGAGTGTGAGCTTTTAGCAATTTATGACATTTGCAACCATAGAAATCCGTGTTTACCCTACTGGAGTTATCCAAAACTTGACCTGGATTACATGTCACAAGACGAATGCAAGACCGCGTTTAGGTTTGGAAAATCCGAAATACCAATTCTTGCAGAGGTTTTAAAGATCCCTGACACTTTTTACTGTGTAAATGGAACTGTAGCGACAGGTACTGAAGGGCTGTGTATGCTACTTAAAAGATTTGCCTATCCCTGCACTCGGATATGATCCCCCGTTTTGGTCGATCCGTTCCAGAAATGAGTCTCATTTTATCCGAAGTCTGTAATTTCATCTATGACACTCACGGCTATCTGTTATCCGACCTTAATCAACCCTGGTTACAATCAAATCATCTTGAGGCATTTGCTAATGCAATTCCTCGGAAAGGAGCAGCACACTCCGACCTTTATGCAGGCCAGGTGAAAATCAGCGTATATTGTACAATGGGCACAAAATAATTCATGGCCTCAAGTTCCAGTCAGTTGTTGCTCCAAATGGGATGATAGCAAACCTTTTTGGACCAGTTGGTAAGTGGTGTTATAACTATGGTCTTGGGCGTATTCACTTTTATTAAACCAATACTGATTTTGGCTAGAGAAATAACAGGTGAAAACATTGTGTGTTCAGTTGTAGCCCTCTGATTAGCTTTGGATTTTAGAATGGAGGAGAGAGAAAAAGGGACAGACTGAAAAGAAGGATAGAGATATGTAACAGGAATCAAATTTTAATTAGGGGGCATTTAATAAGATATATGAAGCATTGTATGCCCCTCCCTTTTGCCACACCCCCCCCCCCCAATAAAATTCCTTTCCCTATCCCTTTCTGATCTCAGAGGGCTGCTACGTATACACAGGCTAACATGGTGTGGCCTTATACACTGACATATTCATTTAGAATTAATAATTTGCATGCATGTTTATTGTTAGGCATGTATTTACTCTATTTCTATTTCTGTGTTTTGCAGAAGGCAAACGGCATGATGCTGGAATGCTTAGGATGTCAAACCTACTGGTACAGTTGCAACAGTATTCCTATTCTCCTAATGGTCAGCCCCTTTGTCTTTATGGAGATCCAGCTTACCCGGTTCGAGTACACCTACAGTCTCCTTACCGCTATGGGCAGCTAACTAATGCACAACAAGCATTCAACACATCAATGAGCACTGTAAGAGTAGCTGTGGAATTGGTTTTCGGTGATATAGTCACCTACTTTAAATTCCTTGATTTCAAGAAGAACTTAAAGATTGGACTTAGTCCAGTTGGGAAAATGTTCTGCATTTGTACTTTATTAAGAAATGCACTTACATGCTTATAATAATAATAATAACAATGGGGTTCTTATATAGCGCATTTCACATCGTCTCAATGCGCTTCACAATTTTGACCAGTGGAGGACTTTACGGGCTGCATATTAAGGCGCTATTAGCAGCCGTGCAGCTTACAATCATGAGTGAAATATTAGTATGGTTCTATAGTTATATGGTTCAACAACATCATCTTTTTTTTATTTAGATCCCCCTACTATCCAAGAATATTTTCAGCTGTGATAGATCTCAAGCAATACAAAATGCCTCAATTGATCATAAGCTAGGGACCGATCATGAAGTACAGATGGGGGTGGGCTGGAAAAATAAGAGGGGTGGGCAACTATTTTCATGATTGTAAAAAGGGATGGGCTAAGAAAAATCATGTGCACACTATTAGTAGGTTTTTACTAATGCTAAATAGTACTGATGTGTTACTATTTTATACTACACATATTTAGTAGACCTTAGTACTGCTTCAAGGATTAGGGTGATTTTTATTTGCCTGTGCAAAGATTTCTAAACTATTAGTTTATACTACCAGTTTTCTTTTGTTATTTATAACTTTAGTAGTAACTAAACACTCTTTTGTTTTCTTTAACGGGCAAATGAAAATCACTCCACAATTTCAAACATTTTTTTTTGTCTACATACATATGTTTATTTTATGTACTAAACTGCATAACAAATTGAATCCCCAAACTACTTGGTATTGTTTCTTGGTATATTTTTATTCATGTTCTCAATAAATTATTTAACTATATATAAATAATGGTTGCAATTCTGAATAGCCAATAGACACATGGCAATTCGATTGATATTGTTTCAATTCAATTTATATTAATGTATAAATAAAATGGTTCTAAATAGTGCTACATTAATATACATATTTCAATTCAATTTTTATTCATGTAAATATTAAATATTTCATAAAGTGAATGAAATTTTTCGGTGAACATTTATCAATCGAAAAAAATTAACTTTAACAATACTCTTGTGGTCAAACAATTGACAAGTTTATTGAGTATAAAGGATACTTCAGTATAAAGTCAATAATTTACTTACTTTTTTTGACAAGTTCTGCCATTGCATTTAGCATGGCCATATTCATAGCTTACTGTTGCTGTTGTAACAGCTGTTGTTGTTGTAACAGACTATGCTGAAATGCTTGTTGCTGTTTCATTTCTTCTTTCTTTCTTTCCTTATCTCTAGTTTCGTTTTGTTGTTTCTTGATACCCATGGCCTCAGTTAGAACGTCGGACAAGCTAGAAGACCTCAACTTTTTTTTCTTTGGCGTAACTTCTTCGTCTGAGTCTTCATCAACCAATGTCGATCGTGAACCAAGAGACTCCATGGCTTTTTGCCTCTTTTTTTCAGCAACGGTTTTCTCTTTATTTTGTTTTGCCTTGTCGTTTTCCTGAAGCTCCTCTACTTCTGCTATTCTTTCCTTGATAACTTCAAATGCTCTTTGAATCTCTGTATATTCCACTTCAACTCCAGAGGCGTTTTTCTCTTCGTTTTCATTCTTGTTGAAGTCCTTCAACATCTTATCAAACTTCTCTCGTACGGACCTGTGGCTCACTTAAAATCCCTCCTTCGCATTAAGCATGTCTGCAATCTCTTTCCAAGCTGCTCCACATTCCTTTGTGCCAAACTTGTATTTGTAAGGCTCCACAAGAGCTACCTTGGCGAGTAAAACTTTTTCATGCCATTCCTTCCACACAAACACCTCTCTTTCCTCCTGCCATTTGACTGTTGTCGAGTAAAACTTGAAAATCCAGCCAAAAAAACCTAGGAAAACATATCAAAATAGGTTTGTTTCGACAGCTTTGAAGACGAATTACTTTAATAGAGAATTCTATACAGTATAAAGCGGAAAAGTTCAAACCTACCTCGTTAAATAAAGATGGTTTTCGACACAACGAAGTTTCTACAAATCCTTGTTGTAAACAAGACGACGGGAACAAAGTTTCGAGGGAAACAACTGTCACGCCAGGTTTTTTACGCGTACACGTATGCGCATTACGTACCAAATGTCATACTTGGTCCTCGTCCTCTTCCCCAAATCTAAAGCTCTCTATTTCTAAATCGACAACAAAGTACTACCAAACAAGGGTGGGTATATATAGCATGTGGAATATAGGAATATGCTCCAGGTGATCTGACTAGGCGCGCAAAGCATGATTTCCTGATCTGAAAAAGAATCAATCCCATCATCCACTGTACGCTCAATTCACTTGAGTTTCATGGCGGCCATCTTGAAATTAGGCTAATTATGAGCGACTTTCTCGCCAATAAGTATTTTCTTATTGAAAACGAGACACTATAAATAACAGATAAAAGGATTTTCTTAAGGTTCAAAGCATCCTGGAGATTGCCAAGGACAAAAGAGCAGCGTAAGGTGTGGAAATTTTAGTTAAATCCTGCCAAGGAATCGAGAAAGCTTTTGGGCAGCTTCTTCGGGATCGTTTCAACGGTAATTCTAAAAACCATATTAACCTAACCGATGAAAATATATTCTTAGTCTCATCTAGACAACATATTCTTTGAAGTAGAAACATTTTTAGCCTTAAATAATCGGCTAAATGACACTTTTCCTAGCATTATTGTACTTGTATGCTATTTGGTTTTGTTTTGATTTACCTCTGTTTATCCATGATTAACCTCGAAAAGACGCATGGGATTGATTCTTTTTCGGATATCACGATTCGCAATCTGATAGGCTAATCGCTTTTCCTCAGATCACCTGGCTTAGAGAACAAAATATCTGGTCTGCGGTCTGCATGTGTCAGACACCGCAACTCAACATGCTGGTGGACCTTAAGGTGACTGGCTACTTTTGGAAAACTACGATTTTTTTAAACTGAAATTTCATGTTAATTTCGAATATAAGAGAAAAATGGGGTTTCCCGAGCTCGTTTTCGAGCAGCATTTAATGGATGCCTTCGCGCGAGATTTTGAAGCAAAAATTGCACCACGGAAGTGATCAGAAAAAAAATTACAACTCACTAGAATATATTTTTTTTACAGACTATGTCATGCACAAATGTCGACTAGTGAATAATTCTAGTAAATAATTCTTCAATATCACATGTATATTTTTGAATAAAAGACAAAAAAATACCTTGATTTGTCATATTTTGTCCTTCCAGTGCTCTAAAAAATCTCATAAAATCGAACAAAAATTCCTACGAAAATTTATTTTTTCGTATGTAAGAAGAAAAAAACTTAAAAAAATTGATATAACGTAGATTTTTAGAATCTCTTTCAAATACGTACGATTATGAAAATAGGCGTTTGTGGCTACTGCTATAAGAAATGAATAGGAAATATTCGAATTCAACAAAAATGGATTATTAATTAAATAATAAAGAATACATGAAAATAATATGAACACAAATGAGAATGAAAAGTAATAATCATAGTTGTAGATCATGTGTATGTGATTTGTGGAAGTGGTGTTCGAAAGAAGAGATATTATGGCAAAAGAAAGTTCACAACAAATAATTGCTTTATACCATACAACAAAAAATATGCCGTAATATTATTAACATGTGAAGAAATATTGTGCAGAAGGATTATGTTGTGCAATGTATGAAGTAATTCTTATTTAAAAAAGGAAAGAATTTTAATCACTTTGAAACAGAAATTTTGTGATTGATAGATGGACATTGTTTACAATGCTTTTGATGTTTTACATGCATTTATACTGTCAAGCACATGTTTATTTGCTACAAAGTTGATAAATCCCTTTTTTAAATGTGAACAAGAATAATTAGGTAGTTGTAAAATAAGAGGCTCAATTATCCACCGAATAGGCTGATATATTCCTTTGGATAATAAAAATGAATCAATAAAGATTTGGATAAGCATCTTATAAGAAAGATAAACGCAAAAAGTTTTGGACGTTTGGATGACATCCTGTCATCATTCTCAACAACATTTTTATTAGAATAGCATGAATTTATGTTAACAAAAGTAATATATTTGCATAATCAAACAAATAGCTTGGCTTTGACAGAGTCTGATTGGACGTTTAGGGTTGATTTCAATTCCCTGATGAGTAACATCTCGTGTATTAAACAGTCAAATTTTCAACTACAACGCTTTAAGATGGAGAATTGTTGCGTTAAGTCCTGCATGTCAATATTTTGGTCGAACAATAGGTGTTTGCTAATTGAAGAAGACAATCTTTTGTGCTCTTGTATCCTTTGATGGTGTTGTTGTGTCAATTCTTTTTATATAATAAAAATGTATAATAAATAGATAAATATATGTTTTTGAGAATAATTTGAGATGTAGCCTAGAGCTAAAGTTCTAAAAAGCACTTGTAATATAAAACTTAGACATGTACTAGCAATGATATCTATATAGATAATGTTCTGTCTCTGTAATCCTCATGAACTAGGCATTGCTAGATACTCACTTACATAACGGCATTGGCATGTTGCCAAGGCAATGGTGAATTAGCTTGTGTGCAGTCCGACTTAAACTCTGGTTAAGACAGTGCAAAACAGTGCAAGAATCCTTGTTCTAGACCCCCAGCATGGTTGCACGAATATATATGATGGGCCTTGATTGGCTGCTGTGCCACTTCATTCTTACACATGTTCTAATTGTTCCGTGTGATAGCATCTGGTAGTCTTGCTGTCTGGGAATGTTTCCGATGACCGTGTGAATATTTGTATAATATTTTGATAATAATATATATACCTCCATCTCTGCTTTTAATAAAGATTTGAAGACCTGGTTTTTCAAAAAGGCATGTTTAATTATTGACTGTTATTATTTCATATACACAACTTTACAACTTTTTTCTCTCTCTCTTACTTGAGTTTTGATTAATGTTTTTATTGAATTGATGATATGTAAATGTTTTATTGATAATTAAGTGTCAATTGTTGCTATATTGTAAAGTATTTTTCTCTGACTTGTTAAACATTGAGAGAAGTGTTGGACTTCTTTGAGCGTTTGTACTGCTCGTCTTCAAATACTGATACATAGAGATCAGATGGCATTATATTAACTGTTGCACCACAGTCCAGTTGAAATTTAATTAGAGAGTTTTCCATTAAGTTGTAGTTTCCTTCTAGTTTCTTTTGGAATCAGCTGATTCCAAAACTGAAAGTCAAAAGGAATCCTTTGAACATAAGGATGTACATTTGCATGATTTGTATTGATTACAATGAAAATCACATTTTGCCCCTGTTACCCCCATTTTGTTCTTGTACTTGAGCATAGTATTGATATGACTTTTTTCAAACAACACTTGGTTTCACTTGTCTTTTCCATGAAGAAGGTTGGGTGAAAACAGGCATCCAATAACATGAAATTTAGTTGGAGAACATTTTACCTCAGCAAGCCCAAAATGATCTGTACATCCAGGGTCAACCACTCTAGCATCAGGAGTAGCACCAAGGTTAGACCACAATCTTGGGACACTTTCAATGTCAGAAGTAGCCTTGAAGTTTGGTTCTGATAAGATATATATGATCCAACTTGGCATTTGCAAAATTCAGTTTCAACAGTTTAAATAGGTTCTTCATCTTCATTTTATAGCATGTGTGCAAATCCAATATTTGAATCACTTTTTGTGAGTTCTTTTTTTGAAGTTCTTTTCAGCACTGTTGTTATGAGTGACCTTTATCCGTGCTTCATGTAAAAGAGATTTTACCCCAGCTCTTGTCCTTTCTTCGACAAGTTTTGTGTTATTGAGAATGACCTCCACAACTGGTTCTGGAGCAATATTTGATCCATCTACCTTTTTATTCCATTGCTGTGATTGCGATGTGCAGGCCAGTATTGCTTGTTGATCAGACTCTGAGATAGATTTTCTGTACTGGCAAACAGTGAATTTACATAGCTTGAACATCAAGGCTAATATATGATTACAGTAACCAAAGTTCACATAATAAAAGTATAAATATTTCTTTTAAAAGTGTCCTTCCATGTATCATTAAATGCTGATTTTCAAAATTTTATGCTGAAATTATACTAGCTTGTGCATTACAAAGAATAGCACATATTGCCCACATTTGATTGACAAGTCCTAACTGGTTAAGAGGGATCACCCCATCCCATATATGAAAATTCTTGGTTTTGTTTATGGCCTTCTCCACATGAATCCTTAAGCAAGCAATTTCCTGTGTTCGAATCACATCCTCGGCTGGCATTTGACCAGAATCACCGAGGAAGGGAGGGAGTTTTAAGGATACGCCTAAAGGTAAGAGATCCTCTACAGTAAACCCTTTGTCAGCCATTACTGAATCTTTGTCACTAAAGGGTAAATCTAAGAAACCACTACGAAAAACTATTTCTCTATCAGAAATTGATCCAGTGTAAAGGGAGCTTACAAAAGTAATAGCACCACGAGGGGAGATTCCAATTAAACCTTTCAGTGTGGTATGATGTTTGTAGCTACTAAATAGAGTTCCGCATAAGAACGTTAGATATGTAAATCATCTTTGTGAACGATAGGCATGCTAATTAGATGCTTTTGTTAATAATTCTATTGTTTAAAGTATAAGAGAAAGACAAAAACACATGTGAAATAAATACCTTAGCAGAGACATTTTTTTGATTAATGTTGTCACTCTAAAAGCTTTATTATTTTGTATAAACTGCCCCTTATGAAATCGTGTGATGTTCGGTTGAATCACTGAACGTCCAGATCACGGCTTTTTAGAAAACAAAAAGAAAAAATTCTGATTTTTTTTCTTTCCACTAACAACGCCTGCTTTCTATTTGTATATCACTTTTATTTGCGTATACCGTTTGATAGGGGCATATCAACAGTGTTCGCAAATATGGTTTATATTTTTCTAAATCACTAAAATTAAAGATATAATTTCTAAATACATGTTGTCATGAGCAGCATAAAAAGCAAAAAGAAATGACTTGTGCATAAACGTGTACTACTACAATTGAAACTGTACAAACAAAACAATACACATGTGCAATCAGAAATAACAAATAAACATAACTTTTATGCGCTGTCTAGAAAAAGTGGCAGAAACTAAACTTCCTCAAATAAAGTAAGTCTTCGTTCAGTTAAAAATGTACACAACTCAATGACAGTAGGCAGCAGCCATCTAGGGTGGCGCCAGATTCCAGTTGTACATTTATAATCTTTTAGATTCTTGAATACATGTTCAATCTTGATACGTCTTCAAGAGTGCTCGCGATTGAACCTTCTGGCTTTATTCCTCTGTCGATACCCTAATCGTCGAATTTGTACTTGTCTAAATGGAGTCAAGAGTGGCGGGACATCAGGGTAGCCTTTATCAGCTAAGAAAACCACACCTGGTGGTATGTCGAGTGTCAAACCAGGCCCTACTGGTACCATTAGTCTATAGCTTAAAGAGTCATGAGTGCTGCCCAGAAATCCAGTTTGTAAAAACCGAATGTGACCTCTGTTATCACAAACCATTTGTGTGTTTAAAAGGTGGTAATGACGGTGCCCGCTGTAAAATTCTCGTTGCGGTTCGTTGGAAGGTCTTTGAATTTCGTGAGGAGTAACATCTATACAGCCGACTGCGCTAGGAAATTTTTGCCATGCATTCCTCATTGCATTCCATTCCCTTATAGTAGGCCAAGATACATTTGATCGAAAATAATGCCATAGTATGCTGGTCCCTTGATAGAGTAAAGCTGATACTGTTTGAGGACTGATGTCAAACATTAACGCAAGTGTATCGATATGAGGGTATTTTCGTAACCAAATAAATACCAACAAAATTCGATTAGTAAGGCTAAGCTTGTATTGTCTTAAGCGTTGTCTTGGGTTTCCACACCTTGTTATTCTAAAAAATCTTGGTGCCGTTTGATGAACAATATCAAGGAATGATTCTGGCGTTTCGCCTGTATTTAACCAAAACAAGTACCTTTGCTGAGAGATGAGGGTGAATACGTCTCTACCATAATAATTATGACCGTGAAAATTGAAGAAAAGTCTGTCTCTAAGAGACAATGCCGATACTACTGGAGGAACCAACGCAATGACGAAGATTGCAAATTGCTGTAAAGTCATCAACATAAGCATCGTGAGTCGGTACATTTCTACTTTATCATCATGTTGAGGGGGTAATGGTAAGAGTAGTAATAGACGCAGGGCCCTGGTTAATACTGTAAGACAGAGCGTACACCTCCGTATAATCTCGCGGTCCATTATATTTTACAGTACAAGGAAGAATAAAGCAATGAAAAGCCGACGATAGCTAGGATGTTTCTATACATGCTAAAAACACCTCTGGAATGATACTTGGGCGCTTACAGGATTCCCGATTCTCGTGTATAATCATGTATATTGTCCTCAAGTGTAAAAGTCTTACACCATCAATACAATACATAACATTTCTTATCACCGTACTTTATGATGATAATTTCAAAACATAAAAAAAAGGGGTTGATCATTTTTTGCCTCGTTTATTAGATATTTTCATGATGTAGCGTTTTCACGCATTCGATCGATAATAGGCATGCAAACAAAACTGTATAAAAAGCACCAGGGACAATTGAGCAAATTGTTCGTATTGTAGCCATGTCTTTGGGGAAGCCGTACGAGAAGAGTGACGGGAATGGAGAAATCAACTTCGAAGCATCAACATCGAAGCAAAAAAGACTCAGAGTTGGTGAAAAGGAAAAGGAAATTATTATGAATTCTTATTTTAAAAATGGAGAGCAATGGCAAAACGTGTTGCAGGACACGAAGAGTAGAGTTCAACATATTCCTATGGTGAATGTCCAATTAGTACAGTTTTATTTGAAAGAGGACAGTGACAAGGTTTTGCGGCGCATTAAAAGGATAGTGCGCGAGGAAAGTAAGATGCAGGCTCTGTTGTATCAGAAAACCCAGCATAGTCAAGCACCCCAATATAGTCAACATGTCGACACCAGCTTTTCTCAACAAGACCATCAGGAAGGCCAAGAACAGAAAGAAATAGGCGGTGAAGTACTCGCGTACTCTTGTATAGAAAGGAAGACGAGGTATTCGACCAAAATGACACCAGAAGAAAGAAGAAGGCAGAAACTCAACTCGTTTGTGGACTCAGACGACAGTGAAGATGACAGCGCTGAGGAGCAACCACCTAAGGCTAAGAAAGCCAAAACGCTCAGAGAGCTGAGCTATGACGCACAAATATCGCACAAAAGCATGTGTGAGAGTGCATCGTCAAGTCTATCTCTGATGAATGAAGTGTTAAAGAAACTAGACAAGAAACTCGACGAATTGTAACTAGCTTAGCACTATCAGTTGATTACAAACGGAAATAAATGTACTCCTAAAGTTGTGTTAATAAAAGAAGATATGAGTTTATCATATCTAGTTGTAACTTCATGTTGTGGTTATTAAAGAAAGAGTACAAAGTTGAATATGGCGGGCGGGGCCGTTTAATAATCCTATAATAAATTTCAAGTATTTTCAGTTAAAGCATTTTTAGACGGACTCAGCTCTTAACTGTATTTATTTGCGGAATTATTTGTACGTTCCAAAACGCCTGATTTTGCCAGGTTATTTTGTTTTATAATTTAGATTAATCTATTGTTTGCTTGTAGCTCGCATAATCTTCTAGCTTCACGTCAAACAATAGAATTATTAACAAAAGCATCTAATTAGCATGCCTATCGTTCACAAAGATGATTTACATATCTAACGTTCTTATGCGGAACAACTCTAATAGTTCACCACTCAGTTGAAGGCTGCTGGGCATTTGACACCTTACCTCAGTGCAGTCAATGATTACTCTTGTTGACTTGTATTTTGCTTTAAATTCTTCTGGCATTGTGCTGTCTATTACCTCTCTTGAAGGCCAGATGTTAATTTGACCCAGCTTCAAGTACATGAAATTTATCCATGTTATAAGTGTGCGACTTACTGTTGATGTGGACACATGGAAGAGGTTACCTAGATGCTCCTCAGCAAACCCTTGTCTCAATCGACACATAACAAGAAAATATTCATCAATTGGTTTTAGGAGTCTTGCTCTTCCTTTCTTGCTTTCACTTATTACCTCTTGAATGTACACATTTTGTGAAATATCAGAGGTGGAGTTTGTGTAGTATCTGATATTTTGTCCACATTCACCAGGGTCTAGGTATGTGAATATCTCAATAAAAGCGTCGTAGTTTGGAAACCCTGTGTAAAATAACATTGAAGATTGTTGATGACAGAACCTTTCCACCGAAAAAAGCTTTTTTTCCAGAACATATTTTTGCCTGGAAATTTTCTCGATCTCGGCTTCCAGCTTTTGAATTTTTGCTTCGTATTCTTTCACCATTGTCAACACATCGTCAAAATCAGTCTGCGTTTCAAATTCTCTCACTTCGACAAAGTTCGTCTGAGTTCCAACTTCCCTCGTTTTCTCAAAGTCTTCCGTTTGACCTATCTCTAACGCTACCTCTTCGGCAGGTTCTGGAACAAATATATCGACTTCTTCCTCAGCGTTATGTGTATCACTGGATTCAGTAAAGTTGAGAGTTCTTGATGATGGTGGTTTACGTTTCCTTGGTGAGGTACGCCAGGGAAACACTGAAGGCACTACTCCAGGTTTCAAACATATCTTGCCGGCAAGTGTTCTCTTAAATTCTTCCTCCTTGAAGTGTCTTGAACAAACTTTCGTTGAAGCGACTATTTGGAAAGATTTACCTTCTTCCCGCCGGATAGCATGGATCCATTGCTTTCTAATATCTTTGTCCTTGGGGAAGATAAAATAAGATATCTTGCTGTTGTTGTCATCGCGATAGCCTTTTTTGGTGCAGAAGGGAACGCAACAATGAGTTGGCATCGTACATGTTTGACGTATGATTTAAAGTTGTATATGCATATATATATATCGAATATTTTATAAAAAACGTCTTGAGAAAAAAATTGACAAGTATATATCGCCTTCGATCGCCTTCATGTGTGCAATGTTTACATCTGAGAGGCCTTTGTGGCCTCGACTGCGTGTGCTAGTTACCAGTCTCAACTCGGACGCCGCCATTATGACAAAGGTGTATAGGGGCAGTGTATCAACACATTTCGATTTTTACTGTAGCCTCTGGCTTGGCAGCATGGTAGTCAACTGTAACCTTTGACTAACCACACTTATTCAATTTACTGGCTTGACAGTCAACGTAAAAAACAATGGAAGATTTTAATTAGCTTCAATATCTATTTGTAGATCTTACCACATTGCGTCGCCACAGCCTTAATTAATGCCACAGGAAATCCAAATGCCACAGCCTTAAGTAATGCCAATGGAAACCCAAACAGAGACAACCAGGTGCCTATTTTTCTAAACAAACTGACCAAACTACCTTAGCCTGTCTCCATTGTCCCTATATTCGGTTAGTGTGGTCTCCATCATTGTTAACAAAATCTTTTGAGTGGTTTACTTTTCTATTTTCTTACCCATTCTTTTCCAAATTAAAATATGTTTTCCAACAATCTGATACAATTACTGTTCCTGGCTCGATTAACCTCTTTAAAATAGGCAGTAAAGTCGCTTCATCTCTTTTGTCAACTGCAGCATGGCTACATGGCTACATGGCTACATGGAAATAGTCTAAAACTATCTTATGGGAATCAATCTCAGCTGCTGACATGTTGGTTGCTTCTGTCGACGTCCAAAAGTGGTCCATTTTGTATCTTTCCAGGTTAAAACAGTAATGCCAGTGGACACTCTTTTCTGCATTCTCCCCTTTTCATGTCTTTAGCTTTTAAATCTTTGAGATCATTGGAATAACCTTTTTGATCTTTCCTTATTGTCTCGCACACATTAACGTCCCGCCCTTGGAGAAACATTAACAAAGCTAGACTTTTGTACCAGTTATCAATATACAATGTATGCCCCTGTGGCAGCTATATCATTATTTTATTTTACATTTTGAACGCGTCTCGTTTTGCGTGTACAATGACGGTTCCTAAAACCAAACGATAATACATATACAAAATCAGAACAGAAAAAAGGAAACTACGAAACAAAAAGGCAAAAAAGTAAAGAAGCAGAAAAATACTTACAAAATGTTGTATCTCATAATGTTCTCTATAATGTTCATATTGCTAAGCACTTATTCATCTGCTTCTAGAATTAGAATCAACGTATAATTTGGGTGTTCAAGTACTGAATTTACAGTCTTAATCTTGACTGAACGAGTCAGTCCAACAACAACAAAAGTTTTATTTTACCCTTGAATGTACATATTTACAAAGATTTTGATATATAACTAGTTAAATTTACAAAAGAATATAAGAGAGCACAGCTGCTTAGGAATAGTAAAACTAATCAAGCTAAGCGGCTAGGTCAAGCGGATACTAGATGAAAATTTCAGAGCATGATGGGACTTACAAAGTACTAAAATATGAAGAATATAATTATATATGAAAAGCACAATTTGCAATTTGATATTAAATATTAAATATAAATGTCCAGATATACTATTAAATATATATTATTTACATATAATCATATAAACATATATTTAGAAAAAAAAAATATATATATATATATATATATATATATATCTTCAAAATCTTCTTTGTGTTTAACTTTTTCCCACAACCAATGTATAAATATATATAAATATATATAAATATAGATGTATGTCTATACTGTCGGTAGAGTGCTCAATACATTAAAATGTAGAGCGTAATAAATTGTGGATTGAAGATAAATTAAAGACAAGACATCACTTTAGCTGTTACTCAGAGTTTCATGCTTACACGATCATCAGACAGGCTTTAATGAAGAATAATCCTTACTATAATTTATATATACATGAATGGCGCTATTGTTCTATTAATCTATTTTTATATCATTAACTCGATGAATTGTTTCTACTGATGTGTGATATGTCACGTTATTCGGCAATACGTGTTTACCAGATAAAACTTGTTTTCGTGGCGGCATTTAGGATGGGCATAAGAAAGTGCATCAATATACTTCAGATCAGACTCACTTGAAGTACCCATATTGATATAATGAATAATAATAGAATTGAAACAGAAAAAAATGAAATAAAAGGACAATTTAGAGATTCAATAGAGTTGAAAAAAGCTTCGAAAAGCAGCAAGCAAAGTAGCGTCCGTATTGCTTGACTACCGCTGACCAAAAACAAGACAGTCCCTTGTTATCTTGTCTCACTTGTATGACTTGTGCGAGGGTCCATAAATTTTTGGGGTTCTTTCATCAGCTACTAGTACTACATCTCCAACCACGAAGTTCCTTTTGGGGCAAGTCCACTTCTTTCTCTCTTGCAACAAATTTAGATACTCTTTTTTCCATATTGTCCAAATTAGTTCTGCCAAATACTGAACTCTTTTCCATTGCTTGCGCAGATAGAGATCTTCCCGTTGAAATTCACCAGGTGGTGGTAAGGCAATCTTCGACTTCATTGTTAATAAATGATTCGGCGTTAGTGGATTTCCCAGATCATCTGGATCACTGGTAGGAAATGTCAATGGTCGGCTATTGGCGATACTCTCAACTTCTGTGAGCAATGTTCTGAACGATTCATCATTCAAAACATGACTGTGCTCGCATGTCAATGCCACGAGTATAGTTCGCACTGTGCGTCTTTCTTTTTCTGTCTTTCCCAGGACCCAACCGTGTGTGACGCGGCAGGGGGGTTGAATTTCCATTCCATTACCCAGTCGGCCTCTGCATTTCGGAGCAGATATTCTCTGATTCTTTCTTGATTCATCTCCTTTAAGACTTCTTCTTTCATTTCTCTCACAGCTCCCACTAAGTTGGTACCTTGATCAGAGTGCATTGACTGGTCCTCTTCTTGCAATGAAACGTCTTAAGGCATTCAGAAAGGCTTCTGTTTCCAAAGAATTAACTGATTCTAGGTGTATTGCTCTGCTTGCTGGACACGTAAACAATACGCCATATCGCTTCAATTTCTTTCTTCCTTCTTTGATTAAACATGGTCCAAAATAATCTACAGAGCAAAATGTAAATAGCGGTGCTGGAGTTAGACAATCTTTAGGTAAATCAGCGATTTTCTGTTCTCCTACTTTGCACGTAAATGTCTACATGTTACACATATGGATATGAACCATCTGACCATGGAATTGCCATTAATGATCCAGTACCGGTTTCTAAGCTCATTGAGTGTAATTTCTCTTTCACTGTGCGCTTCTGATGTGCATGACGAATGACTATTCTGTAATATGTCCTTTCTTGGGCAGGATTATCGGGTTTTTGTTATCCTGGACTAGATCTGGTGATTTGCTCAATCTACCACTAACGCACATCAATCCATCAGTATCCACGAATCCAAGTGATCTGACTAGGCACGCAAAGCATGATTTCCTGATCTGAAAAAGAATCAATCCCATCATCCACCGCACGCTCAATTCACTTGAGTTTCTTGGCGGCCATCTTGAAAATAGGCTAATTATGAGCGACTTTCTCGCCAATAAGTCTTTTCTTATTGAAAACGAGACACTATAAATAACAGATAAATTGATTTTCTTAAGGTTCAAAGCATCCTGGAGATTGCCAAGGAGAAAAGAGCAGCGTAAGGTGTGGAAATTTTAGTTAAGTCCTGCCAAAGAATCGAGAAAGCTTTTCGGCAGCTTCTTCGAGATCGTTTCAACGGTAATTCTTTAATAAAAAACCATGAATATTAATTTAACCAATGAAAATATATTCTTAGTCTCCTCTAGACAACATATTCTTTGAAGTAGAAACATTTTTAGCCTTAAATAATCGGCTAAATGACACTTTTCCTAGCATTATTGTGCGTGTATGCTGTTTGGTTTTGTTTTGATTTCCCTCTGTTTATCCATGATTGAGCTCGAAAAGACGCATGGGATTGATTCTTTTTCGGATATCACGATTCGCAATCTGATTGGCTAATCGCTTTTCCTCAGATCACCTGGATGGGTCGAGATGGTATAGTGAACTTGATTTCTTGATTTCCGCCTTTTTCTTCTTGAGGAGAGTTCGTTGTTCTGGTTCAAGTTTTCCAAAGCTGTTAACTCTTCTTGGAAGGTAACTTCTTACACTATCTTTAGAATAACTGTTTCAGCTTTCTGTAATTCATCAGCTGTAATCACATTTGACCAACATTCCCCACAGAGCTTGTTGATACCTCCTTACGGTACTTGGATTGAAGCTTCAATATTCTTGCAACCTCTTTCCTTAGGAAATACCATTGTGAGAAATAGCTGAATCGTTCTAAGATATCAACCTCCTGTTTCACTATGGTTGCCTTGACAGTTATCTTGACCTCGGGATCATCTGTAGTAATTTCATCGACATCAAATGGACATTCAGGCCATTCGTTTTCTGGTCTCCATAGAAATTCAGGGCCTTTTAACCATTGTTCCTGCTCAATAAAGCGATTGACTACTAAACCTCTTGAGGCATCGTCTGCTGGATTGTCTTTTCCACTCACGTATATCCACTGACTTAGATCTGTTCTGTCTCTGATTGCCTGTACTCTGTTTGCCACAAAGAAGTGGTATCGGTTTCGAGTGCTGTTAGTATACCTTAGGACGACAGTACTATCAGTCCAGTAAACTGATTGTAAATCATGTTCAATTTATTCAGGTAACTTGTTCCCAATCTTAGCTGATAGAACAGCAGCCGTGAGCTGAATTTGAGCTTCAATAACTTGACAAAGTGTTCTGGCTTGAGACATCTTTGAATAGTAAATTTCTCCAGGGCTGGTAGATCTTTCCTGCATTTTTCCCATTGAGATCTGTACTCATCTGGAATATCGTCGTCCCAATCTGTTTTCGCTTTAAACAGCTCTTGAAGAATTATTTTACCTTGCAGTATTACTGGGGCAGCTCTTCCGATCGGGTCATATACTGAGCTGATAGTTGATAGGATACCTCTACGGGTTAGTGGTTTGTCTTGAAGTGTTATTTTGAAGCCCAGCATGTCGGTTTCTATGTGCCATTGGACTCCTAAGGCACGTTCTATAGCCAGATCTTCACAGCTAAGATCGATATCTCTTACTGCCTTGCATCGTTTTTCGGCTGGTATTGATTCCAACACACTTCTCTTGTTGCTCATGATTTTGCTCATTGTAAAACCACCTTTTGCGCAAGCTTCTATTACACTGTGGATCTGTTCTACGGCTTCCTTTTCAGATTCTACAGACCATAAACAGTCGTCTACATAGAAGTTCTTTCTAAGTATGTTAGCAGTTTTCTCACGAACTTCTTCAAAATCATCAGCTGTTCTTTTCACCGCATAGTTGGCACATCACGGTGATGAAACAGCTCCAAAGAGATGTAAGTTCATTTGATACTCTTCAGGGTCACAGGACATATCGCCATCATCCCACCATAGAAAACGTAGAAAGTTGCGATGGTTTTCTCTTACTCGAACTTGGTGAAACATGGAATCTATATCACCCATGAAAGCCGCTGGTTTTTGTCTGAATCTTGTACACCAACCAAAGTATTCGTTTAGTCAGGACCTTGTAGAAGTCTGTCGTTGAGAGATACTCTGTTGAACTTTCCACTACAGTTGAAGACAACACGGATTTTGTCTGGCTTGTTAGGGTGGTACATGCCGTGATGCGGAATATATACCATGTCTTTCCTGGTGGTGGTGAAATCAGATGTGGTGGTACTTTCCCTGCGTAGTCTTTGTCAATGATGTTTTTCATGAAATTGTTGTAATCTTGGTATAACTTGTCATCATTAAGGAGTTTCTTCTTTAACCACTT
This sequence comes from Anthopleura xanthogrammica, assembly GCA_964019055.1. Taxonomy (NCBI): domain Eukaryota; kingdom Metazoa; phylum Cnidaria; class Anthozoa; order Actiniaria; family Actiniidae; genus Anthopleura; species Anthopleura xanthogrammica. The sequence goes on along the minus strand of OZ025211.1, from coordinate 13,788,051 downwards.
AGCTTTCTGGACGACTTGATTCTTGTTATAGGGCATGTAAACTTCATCTCGAAACGGTAATGGCATCTCGTAATGACCATTCACATAAATCAATCCTTGTTGAATTCTCTTTAGAAACAGATTATCTTCAATGGAGAACTTGGGATGATTGCTAAGTACTGATTCACTGAATTCAAGGTCTAACGACCTATTCAGTCTCTCTGGTGTTACAATCTCTTTAACGCTATTCTCTACCTTGAAATGATGTTCCAGGGGCTTATTAGAGCATACTTCTTGAGCGATTATTCTGTCATTATAACAACCATGTGACATCAGATAACGATTACTTGACATGTACAGAGGTCCAATCACTGTCCATCCTGCAAATGTTAAGATAGCGTATGGTCCACTGTCCTTACTTGCAACAAAGTCTTTGGGCTCAATGGCTTTCGGACAGTTCGTACCAATGAGTAGACCGACCTTTAATCCTTGCACTAAAGATGCATCTTGTCAGCAACAGATTTAAGATGTTGCCATTTACCAGCAAGTTCTGGATGAGGAATTTCTTCTGCTGAAGGATCCAGTACTACAGTTATCTAACATGGCGTAGGTTATGATCTCAGCTTTATTCTTGGCTTGTAGTTTCACTGGGACCTTAGGCATAGACTTTATATCTGTATCTTGGTTGTTCTTGTTATCGTGGTGACCATTTTTCTTGCTTGGGATACACTTGCTCTTGTCAACTTCTATTGCAACGATTCTTGAGCTTGATTCTTGAGATTCACTTTGATTGCTTTCTTCATCCTTTGTTTTCATTGGTTCCGTGCCATCACTGGTCTTTGATTGACGAAAGTTGTAATCATGCAATCCTGTAGGTTGACAACCAAGGCATACTTTACATTGTCGTTTCTGTGTGCATCCACAAGATCTGTGTCTGGTCTTATAACAGGCATAACAAAGTCTTTGCTCAAAGAGAAATTTTCGTCTTTCTGTTAGAGTTTTCTTCATATAGTCTTTGCAGTCATCAAGGTCATGTGTTCCACCACAGAGATAGCATACGTCCTTGCGTTGATTTTGTTCATTACTAGTGCAATTAACTCCTGTGATAACATGACTTGTAACTTTCTGGATCGTCCTTGCTCTAACTGCAACGACTGCTTAGGCTTGACTTTATCTGGACCAACCTTTTCCAAAGCTTCTCTTGAAAATACTGGATCAGTCGCAACTTTTACCTCGCGTTCCACACAATTAGCAAACGACTTAAATCCTGGTAAACCCTTTTTAGATTCTCTCATTTTCATAACTTCTCTTCTCTTCCATCGATCCTGTAGGCTGTACGGCAACTTCTTAACCAGATTCTGTAGATTCTGAGGATGATCCAATATACTCAAATAGGAAAGGGATTCCATTGCACTAACACACTGCTTCAGGAAGATTGAAAGGCGTTCTAATGAGACATCATCAGCAGGCTTCAGCACTGGCCATTCTTTAATCTTCTTGATATAAGCATTGGAAATTTTGTACGGGTCTCCATACCTGTCTTCCAACAGCTCCTTGGCTTCCACATATCCTACGTCAGCTTCTTCGTGTAGGCATCCTTTAATAAGGTCTTTGGCTCCTTCCAAGTACTGTTCTAGATATTGCAAGCAGACTTCGCTTGACTGTGATCTCGATTCAATCTGGGATTCAAAGATCCTGATGAATGTGTTGTGGTCCAGTGGGTTGTTACTAAACTTTGATAAGTGGAGTGCTGGCATAAGACTGCTGTTGCTGCTTGGCCAAGATCTCAGTTAACTGATTCTGTCTGTTTAGAAACTGAAGAATGGGTTCACTATCCAACTGTACCTTGTTAACTTCCACTTCACTCCTTTTTATATTTGCTATTGGCTTGTCGTCAGCCTGTCTTTTCTTCTGCTTCAGAAGAGGGATATTCTTTTCATCTTCATCTAAATCCAGCGATGGAGTTGGTTCGAGCTTCAAAGGCGGTCGAGGACATAGAGGTGTGTTTTCTGTACTCAAGTCTAGATCTTCAGCAAAACGTTGACGATGCAGCTCTTCAAACTCTTTAAAGGTCTCTTCTCTTGCTTGTGCTACTACCAGTTTTTCTTGTAGACTTCATCTTTCAATCTCGTTTTGGATGGCTTGTTTTCTCACGAATATTTCGGATTTGGCCTTCAACTCTGCTATCTTGGCTCTTTCTTTTGCTCTGGCTGAATCTGAAGAACGATTGGACGTCCTAGAACTATGCTTCGAGGACCCTCGTTAAATTTGATTGACTCTCTAGTCGCTCTTAAATCTCGAATTCCAGCTATAAAATTCGTCAATTATTCATTCCTTGCATCGTACCAATCTTGTGTACATATGTTGTCTTCTTCACTTGTTAACAACGGAATCCAGGCAAGAAAGGTTCTCTTGAATTCTTGTTGCAGCGTTTCAAGGTTTTTCACTTCTTCTTGAACGCAGTGGATGTGTCAATGGACGAAGTGAGCGATTGTAATTTCTTCTTAATCTTCTTGATCTTTTTTTCTGTTGATAAGCATTCAGTTTTTCCTTTTTTCAGTCTCATAAGCTTTTCCTTTTTCCGTTAGGCGAGGGATTCTACGTTGAGCGGTTTCCTCCTTGTGGTCTGTCATTTCTATTGATTCTATGCTATGTATAAACCTAAGTTTAAATTCACGAGGGGATAGAACACAATGAACGATCATTAAACTAAAATCACTGAAACATAACGCATGCAGTAACATGCACTTTACCAATAAAGTTGGTGATGAGTCTTGCTACCACAGTGCCGCATTTACCAATAGCACCAGGATTAGTGTTATGATCTCGTTCTTTACCAAGATACACCTCAAGGCAAGAGACATATGCTTTTTCTGCATCACATAGCTCAACACTTTAATTCACCATCTAGCTGGTTTGTTTACAATTCGTTGTTTAATTGATAATTTTCCTTTAAAATGAATCATTGCTTCATCAATTGTTATGTTTTTGTTGCAGTTAAAATTACTTGCAAATTTATTTTGTACAAATGGTCTAACTTTTACTAACTTTTCACACCCAGCAAGTGTGTTTACAACATTTTCATTTCAGGGAAGAGCAAAAAACACATATTTATTTAACAAAGAAAAATGCTGAGCAGTGAACATTTGTCAATACCTGGTGTTAAAAATAAACATTTACTTTTGTCTTTACGAAAGTAATGTTCATGGCGAGGAAGGTCAATATCTTGGTTCATGGCTAACAACAAAGCGAAGTATGCTTTGAGTTCCTGTGTATCTTCAATTGGTGAAAACGTTACCTTGTGTGTATCGGGCTCAAGGCCTTTTTTAAAACAATACCAGGCATTTGTATGATCTTTGAGTTTGGCTAAGATCCTGTCGTTGATGAAAAGTTGAAAAAAATCGATTGGTTTGCCATCACCCGGAGGTGTTTGTACCGAAGGACCAGCTGAGTTTCCTCCCATGAAGACCATCTTTGGGAAGAGTCAATAAAATTGTTTACAATGTTCGCAATTATCATCTTGAATCCACGGAATATTTTCCGGAAATTCTTTTTCTTGTTCTTCATCACTATCAAATGGATCAATATCAGAATCGGCCTCAGAATCTGATTCAAAGTCGTTACTGTCCATGCATTGTGATTCAAAATGGCACCTTTGTGACTCCATCGCGTGTGACTTTCAACACACAAAGGCACCTGATTTCATATACTAATGATATGCAAAAAAAACCGTGTTCGATGTGGTTTTGTTTGCGGTTTCCATTGGTAATGAAAACCCCCCACTATGCATAATAACTAGCTAGTTACCAGGATCTAGAAAAAACAAAAAGACGAATTCCTGGAAAAGCGGGATAGTATGTGTCCCAGAAAAACGTTATTCCCAGTTTTCCGGGACACTATGGTGAAAGGGTTGAAGAGAAAATGTGATTTTTAAATACTAAAAAAAGCTCAGTTCATGTAGCCAAACATTATTTAGGATTAACTCAACATTTAAAATAATAACTCATGATAATGATTATACATGCATGGGATTGCATGAAAGTATACGTTGTCAACAGCCCTGAATTGCACTGTCTGTAAAATAGTGTGGGCTTTAATTGCTTGCCCAGAACATATTCTTCTAAAAACATATACAGGTGTCTCTGTGATGTCTTGTATACCAGATTCAAAGTGTAAAATATACCCCAAAGGGCTAGCAATACCATTGTAAAGTTAAATTTGAAGTAAACGTATAAATGTATTAATTCACTATCATTTCTGATAATAGAATATCATGGTATCGCGAACTGATAGTTTGGATAACTGTTGTTAATTTTTGTTTTGCTTACAATCGTTACGTGGACTTGCAGCTTTTGAATAATCCCTTTCAGTTTCTCAAATCTATTCTGTATGCTCTTGATGTTCAGCAAAATATATTTTGGCTGAGACTTTCTTTTTTGTTCTTTTAATTATTCAGACTCCACAGCTACATCTTCAGAATTTATAATTGGACTGGTGTTTTTGTCTTCGTTGATACTAATATTTAGATTTACAGCTTCACTTGATAAGCTTGAAGTGAAAGGCAAGTCGTTAAAGTGCTGTGTAATACAAGTTGAAAACATTCAGGTAGTGTTTTGGTTGAAAATTCTTTGATATTCTTTTGGAGAGACTCCACCACATTATATGATGATAAGTTATGCATGTGGGATTCAGGTTTATATCACCACTTACAAGCAGAAGAATTGGAATTTGAAAAGCAGTTTGGTGAAGATAACACTTACTTTGAGTACAGGCTCCATGATGGTTGACATTCGCCAAATTCCAGCACAAGTGAAGTCTTGTGTTTGCTTCTGTCCGTTTATAATTCGTATTGAGATGCCTAAAACCATCAGTTACAGTACTGGCCATTCACTTGCAAGTGTGAGTACTTGTTCCGGCTCGTTGCTCCAGAGTGGTGAGTGCTAATCAGGCTTAATGTGTGATGAAAACACCTGTTTTGCTTGTTGCTTGCTACTCGCTAGTATTACAAGCGTAATAAAACCGAAATGACGTGAGAAACATAAATAAAGGGTCAAATTGGTGCTGTTATGACAATAATTGCAGTCGTGTAATTCATGACATGATGTAGTTATGGAGATATACATGGCCTTCCAAGAAAATGCTTGTGAGTCCTACTGCCAAACTTCCCAATGATTAACTTAACAGATACATGTATGTTTGAAGGACTTGGTATTGACTTGAATATGAAATCTTCTGTATCATTTTCTTTGGATGATAAAGGAAAAGAACGACCCATGGCTTATGCAGCTGAAGTCGACATGTGAATATTGACAGTCACTTGCTTGTTAAAAGCCAATTACAAAACTTGTCATTCATTGAAGAATATTTCTCCAGTACTTTGTCGTAGGGTGCTGGTAATAGATGCATTTAGGGACTGTAAGTGACGTGGTTGGGCGACAAATACGTGCAGAGGTGATGGAACGTACAGAAATGGTGATAGAGGTGACAGTGGTGATGGTGAAGCTGACAATTGTGGGAATGGCGGTGGTGGTATTACTGGAGTGCCTGTTGCTGGTGTACAACTGATTAAAGTTGGAGCTAGTAGTTGTAGGGATGGCTCTGGCAGTATTACTGGAGTAGTAGCTGGAGCTGGTAGTTTGGCTTCTTCAGGACTGTTTCCAGAGCACAGAAGTACAGCCTTGGTTAAAAAATAAAACAAATTAGTATAAGAATAAATTTATTTGCTAACAGTAAAACCAGATTATACCGTGTTCCTATCATTAATGCTTACAGCCTTCTTACTTTTCGTTGTCTTGTTGTCTTTTGGGGGAACATCATTTGTTGTCTTCTTCTTTGGTTTAAGCGTGACACCAGTTGCGCCTGGTCTACAGGGACAGCATGGTCTTCAGGGACCGTCTGGTCATCAGGGACAGGCAATTCTTTCTGATCTGAAAACTATAAATAGAAGTATAGAACTATGTGTAGGTCTAATCATCATCTTTCGCATAACTCGACTCCATATGTTAATGATCTACTATAGTAAGAAACACCTACAAAATATGCAAATCATAATTTTTCAATAGATCTAAGGCAAACAACAATAGTCGCAATTAATCTTTTTTAATACACATAAGATTTTTTCTAGCAACTCCATCAATATTTTACTGTTTGTATCGGAAATAGAAAAACTGAGAGCAAATGATATATACCCATTAACTACAAAAATATATTTTAAAGTACTTTGTAGAAAACAAATTATTTTCCACTCTTTATAGTAATATTTCAGTGGTTAGTTTTAACTAACTACTAAAAATATCTCAAGGCTATATATAATTTTCAATCTAGCTTTTCGAAGTTTACACTGATATAGCTGAAATCCTGATACTAACTGAAGCCACCGACTTTATTCATCGTTGTCATCACTATCACTTGCATATTTTTCTACAATACTATTTAGTTTGTCCATCATTGCCATGGCTTTATCGCACATTTTCATGTGGCTCTTGCTTGTCTTTTCAGCAAGCCTTCCTCTGGATTTTTTGTTGGGATTTTTTTTTTGCGCGGCCCTTTATAGCTGTGCCAGATGATGTCCATGGTCTGTTGGGGTTGGTCGACTCTGCGGCCTGTGGAGCTTCCTCACTGGAAACGGCACTGGATGCTGAACTGTTGTCTTCGTCAGTGTTTGAGGCATGCAAGAGTTTCTTGGATTTTCTTTCCTCTGGTGAAGACTTGCTTGAATAACGAGTCTCTCTTTTCTTCATAGTCTTTGACATTTTTTGTGACTGATTCATTTCCATGGTTTCTGCAGTTTGCTGGCCTTGACTGGATATCTCTGGCTGACTGACGTGTAGTTGGATTATCCTTTGGATGCGCTTTAATAACTTTGGAGCTTACATTCTTGTAGTACTCCATTACTTTTTGAATATGTAGCTAGTTCCCTGCCAAGGGGCTGGTCATGCGCTCTCGGATTTGTTTGAGGACAACATCCCAACCACAATCAGCGTAGAATTGATAGCAATTAAGGACTATCTTCTCCTCTTTCTCTGTGATCTTCAGGCGATGCTGCCGCTTTTTCTTGGGTGGTTCTATACAAAATAACATAATATGTTTTACAGAATTAAAGCAGTTAATTATAATCCGATAACCTGTACTTGTAACTATAATCATTATTCTTTAGTACAAATTTCAATGCATACCCTGAGATCTTCTTTCTTCTTCGCTATCTTCCTCAAAATCAACTGGTCTCCAGAACTTACTAGACACCATCGAACAAGACTACCAATGTGAATGTATAGACAAGAGGTCTAAAAGTGCACTCAATTTATAGGAACGCGAAAGAAAAGACGCCGCATAGAAACAACATACTTTGTTTTCTATTGTTTAATTGTTGCTGAATTACTACTATTGATAATTAAATTTGGTCATAGAGTGGTTTTTATAAGCCCATGAAATATGTACCAGCGTATTATGGGCTGTCACACTCAAAGTATTTTGTTTTCTATTGTTCAGTACACGGTATTACATAGTAATTATGCTTAGTTGTTTCACGGGTTTTTGAAAACCACTATCAGATTATATAACCTATAGAAACGTACTGTTGTAGAACTACCCCTAAAATTATTGCTAATTACTGCTATTGATAATTAGATTTGGTCAGATCAGATTATATAACCTATAGAAACGTACTCTTGTAGAACCACCGCAAAAATTTAGGCTTAGTCCACAATAATGCGTTCTCGAAGCGTTTTCATATTGTTTTCTATTCCCTTGAGCACAAATTAAAGAATGATGCCAAAAACGCTTCGAAAATGGATAAGTGTGGACGGATAACTCAGCCTTTTACACCTATTAATAAGTAATCACTTATCACATGCCATTTAGTTTCTAATCATGCCTACACTACTGGGGCAAGGGCTGTGACATATATGTGAAATGCATGTGAATCACATGTGAAATATTTCACATTGCTTTCACATGTATTTCACATCACAGACGTGAAAAAACCATGTGAAAAACCATGTGAAATGGGGTACTCCTTTTCACATCCCTTCACCATGTGAAAATGCTGGGAAAAAATTGTTATTAAGGAAGGATTTCACATGTGTTTTCACATAGATTTCACATGTTTTTTTTTTTTAAAACATGTGAAAAACATGTGAAAGTATCATGTGAAAACCATGTGAAACGATGTAGTCCTAAATTTTCACATGGTAAAAATGTGTGAAATTTGTGTGAAATATTTTGGCACAAAAATCACAAAACCATTTGAAAAATACCAGTAAACAATATGAAATGCATGTGAAATCGCAAAGGCAAAAAAACAAATAATTGCATGTGAAAACTATGTGAAAATACAAGGCTACCATGTGAAATGTTACGATGCGTGTGACTTCGGGTAGTATGTAATTAATTATAACAACAAGCTGAGTCTCAAAATGTATAAATATATAAGTAAATTAAAGACATCTAGATGTTCAAACTGTAACCATTTAATATTTTCTCAAAGTAATAGCTTTAAGGCAGGCAGAATATATTGCTAAGGTAATACGTAGCAAAGGCCTTCTTCATGGTAAAAGTAACCTGTAAAAGATAAAAGAAATAGCACAATTTATTTTACTAGTATCTGAACACAAGGTTTTGTGCACATTTATGGAAAATTAAGATTATATTTCAAATTTACAGTTGTAATAATAAACTAGGTCGAACTTAACTTTTCGGCCTCAGTGCCCTTCAATATCAGTTGAAATCAAAGCAGTAGGGAGCTTAAGCATCGACGACGAAATGGACGACGACGACGAAAAAAATGACGAAAAACCTAGGGAGGACTGGGGCGAGGGTTTCGTTTTCGGCGGGAACTTTGACACGTTAAGCCTGGCCGGCCTGGCGTTTGTCAACACGTAAAACGAAAGAGTAAAATATTCGATGATGGCTTTCAAATACGTACGAAATTTGCTTCTCCTTAGCCACGATGATGGTTTAATTGACGATGAACAGTTCCTTTTGCTGTTTGACCTTTATTCTTCACGACAGCCTGATTTGTTACCACCCGGTTAGCTCAGTTGGTAAGAGCGTCGGTCTGTTGTGCGGGAGGTCGTGGTTCGAGTTCCGGCCGGACCAACACTCAGGGTCTTAAAATAACTGAGGAGAAAGTGCTGCCTTTGTAATCACATCTACAAACGGTTAGACTTTCAAGTCTTCTCGGATAAGGACTTTAAACCGTAGGCCCTGTCTCCCAGCCCTTCCTTAACCTCTAAATGGGGGAAATAAAAGAACCTGTTGAATTATTCGTGTAAGAGTAGGGGATTGTCTCCCGGTTCAACAGCCTATCCCAATTTGGAGGCATAACACTAATTACTAACAATTCACTCATGATTGTAAGCTGCACGGCTGCTAATAGCGCCTTAATATGCAGCCCGTAAAGTCCTCCACTGGTTAAAAATTGTAAAGCGCATTGAGACGATGTGAAATGCGCTATATAAGAACTCCCATTATTATTATTATTATTATTATTTCCCGTACGATAACTACGAACCATTTGATTTAAACAAATTCGATGAATCCGAGTGTGTGGCGGAGTTTCGCTGTAGAAAACGTGATATTCCAAAGCTTTTTGAAGTTCTACAAATTCCTGACCCTATAATATGCGATCAGCGTTCTATATGTAGTGGTATTGAAGGTCTTTGTATGTTGTTGAAGAGGATGTCATACCCCTGTCGGTATGGTGATATGGTCCATAGATTTGCAAAGCCGGTGCCTGTACTCAGTATGATCACAAATCAAGTACTTGATTTTATTTATGACACACACAAAGACAGAGTAATTGCATGGAACCACGATATTTTGAATCCAGTAAAACTGCAAACCTATGCTGATGCTATAGCTGACAAGGGAGCTCCCTTGGGAAACTGCTTTGGGTTCATTGATGGAACTGTGAGAGCCATATCAAGGCCAGGAGAAAACCAACGTATTGTCTATAATGGCCACAAAAGGGTTCATGCCCTGAAGTTCCAAAGCATTGCACTGCCTAATGGTCTGATTGGCAACCTGTATGGTCCAGTTGGTAAGATACATTTTACAATTATTCAATAATAATAATCTTAAATATAATTTGAATAACAGCTTTAAATTGAAATACTAAAATTCTACAAAAACTGATATATTACTAAATAGCAAAATTTACAATAAATATTATAAGATTGACTAAGAATATTATAAATACATGTATATACTGCAATAAAAAAAAATATAAAAAAGAAGTTCCAATTTTTTGAAACAACTGTCTTTAAATGTATTGTTGTTACATTTCAAGGAAATAGATTCTAATCAAATATTACATAATTATTTAATTCACTTTAGAGGGAAAGAAACATGATGCTGGAATGCTAGCTGATTCTGGACTACTAAACAACCTTCAGCAGTTTGCCTTTAATCCAGCTGGTCAACCTTTCTGTGTATATGGTGATCCAGCATATCCTCTCAGAGTTCAACTGCAAGGACCTTTCAAAGGTGGTGTATTTACACCCCAAATGTCAGCATACAATACTGAGATGAGTGCTGTCAGGACATCAGTGGAATGGCTCTTTGGAGATGTAATAAACTCATTTAAATTTTTAGACTTTAAAAAGAACTTGAAACTAATGTTGAGCAGTGTAGGAAAAATGTATGTAGTTTCAGTAATTCTTAGGAATGCATTGACCTGTTTATATGGAAACCTGACCTCAGAGTATTTTGAACTTCAACCACCCACTATTGATGAATATTTTAATTAACAGATATCAAAAAGTGATTAACCTGTATTTTTCTTGAACTTAATTAATCAGTGAAAACAGTAAACAACAGTATTAGTGAGTAGCAGTACTCTTAATACATTGTAAAACAAAGAGCATTTATATTAAGAGAGTAAAATATCCATATTCAAATATCCACTAAAGTTTACCACTTAGCCCCCCCTCCCCCACTTTTTGACTGGTCTCCTATATTTTCTAGTCTTAGCCCCTCCCCACTTTTTAGGGTGCTCCACGGTCCTTGTAAATACAATGATTTAGAGTGATTTTCATTTACCTGTAAACACAGTTTACTTAGCAAAGTATAATAGTCAGATGTAAACAATAGAAAGCAAATGAAATAGTGTGATAAAGCATAATCGCTTTATAAAAATCACTCTATGAAAACCACCAAATTGTCCACTCACCATGTTAGTTAAATGTATTTTATTCTGTATAAATAAACATATTTATTTAGTCACTTCAAACAGTGGGTGTACTAAAATACACATGATAAATACTCTAACAACATAAAAATGTGTGATTATTTCCTTTGTATAACAAAAATTGACAGAAATAACTATATAACACAACTCAACATGGGGATTTCACTAAATAACACCCCTTTACTTGTAGGTATGTTACTTATAATGTTTTATATGACATAAACATATTATGTTGTTGCTGTTGCTGTTGATGTTGAATAAGCATGGCTTGCATTGCTTGCTGTTGTTGTTGCTGCTGCTGTAATTGGCTTAGCATTGTTGCCATCATGTCTTGTTGTTGCTTGTGTGATTGGTCTTGCTTAGTGGCTGCCAATTCTATCTCTCTTTTTCTAATCTCTAATTCTTCTTTCTTCTGCTCTCTATCTTTCTCTGACTTTTCTGCCAAGTATTCAATCACCTCTGCTGTGCTTCGTCTAACCTTTTTCTTTTTTTCCTTGTTGCTGTCATCATTTTTTCTCTTATTCATTCCCATTACTGTCGTTCTACTCTAACCGTGGTCACTCGAGTTTGTCAACCAATCAGATTACGAATCGAAAACAATAGAATGCGAGTTAAGGTATTCAAGGTCTATAAAAGCTTTTCAAGAAGATGAAATGATGAAAGAAAAAATAAATAAAAGCATATTTACACAGATAAATAAAGACTTGTTTGTTTAAATAGACAAGTATTTTATTAACGACTTTACACATACATGGTCGTTATGGCGGGTTTTTGCTATCTGGTTTCTGCCGTAGCCGATCGACTAACGGTCAAAGATATAAAATAACACAACGATTTTGCAACACTAAAATTTCAACTGTCAATGTTTTTCTCAAGAGACATAGTTACTGACTGTAAGGTACTGATAGACCAAGATATGGTTCCGTGTGGTTTCTTTGGTAGTTTTCAATCAAATATGGCAGACGCCAGTCGTCGGCTTCATTTACTGGGACTTTGTTATTGAGAGCACGTTTCAAAATGAACAAGTCTCTGTCAAGTGCAGCGCGATCCGCAACATATTTAGCAGGATTTTGGTTTTTGAGCCTTGGCCGCATGATGGCGAAAAAACTGCTTGCTGCCCTGTTTCTTGCACTGACAAATGAGTCGAGAGAGAGCTTGGTTTTCTCGCCTTTTTGAGTGAGTTCTTTTATCAGTTTTTGAAGCTCTGCTAGCTCAGCTCTTACTTCAGGGTGTTTTTCTTTCACATTGCACGAGCTAATTCCAGGACAAGCTGATCTTTTGCACTTTGATATATTGTGACCACTGGAATGACAGCGGGAACAGAGCTTACTTCGTTTACTTGACAGCACATCATAGTTCTTTAGCTCTTCGTTTTGACTTCATCTGTAAGCTCTCGTTGACGTTGAGCCAAATAACTGTTGTCAGAGTTTGGTAACGTTGGCAAACTACCAGGTGGCGGACTACCAAGTGGCAGACTCGTGTCGCTTGAGCTCATCGACAATGAAGACGCGAGCGCTAACGGATTCGAAGGCAAAGGAACAGCAAGAGATTCCACGTAACCAACTGCGGTCGTATTGATATGTACATTCCCTTTTCCATTCAAATCTGAGTCAGCAAACAATGATTTAGGTTGAAGTTGTCCTTTTTTCAATTCTTGTAGTTCTTTCGTTAGGATTCTTTTCTCTGCAAGCAGCAGTTTCACTGGAGATTGAAAAAATTGATCTAAATCCTCCTTTTCGAGATACTTCAGCGGAGCTTTGGTTCTAAATCCTCTTGATTCAAATTCGTTTGCAAATCGTTCTAAATTCAGGCCACTTGAGACGTTTTTCAGCCAAGCAAAGACTTCTGAGTTGATCTCCATTTCTAACTCAGTAAAATGGCGCGCTTTCTAGCAATGATAAAGAATTCATATCTAATAAACTGCCAAATTTCAGCCAATCACTGAGTTTCAGGTTGTCTAGCTATCTGTTGTAGATTTCCAAGTTTGTTTACTATGGAATGTGGTATCCACAATGTCGAAAATAACTGATAGATACTTCAGGAGAAATTATACGGCAGGCCTCGTGTATCGCATATTCTGTCTCGTGTTCTGCGAGCTGCTGATTACGTTTTATAAATATTTTTATTTGATTGAAACATAGTTCGCACGTGTTCAGGTGTGGTGAATATGGAGGCTGGAACAACAATTGCACGCCATACTGACCGAGAAGATTTCGAAGCATCGGCTCTACAAAATGTCCGTGGTGAAAACCGCAATTATCCATAACCACGACATCGCCTCTTTCAAGAATTGCTACCCCGTTTGGATGTGAAAGGTTCACAGCTTCCTCAAAAAAAAGCAGCAGTTCATTTCCGTTTGAAGGACCCTCGAGAATGTTTTTATAATCCACACCATGAATAGAGTGAAGGAGGTTCAATGTGTAAGTACAATTTGAAGCGTATTTTTGAATCTCAAAAGCTACTTCTCCTTTATAGGAGTGTCCAAATTTTCTGTTCCCGCATGTTTTTACAAATCCACTTTCATCGAAAAAATGAATTGATCCACTGTCAATGTTTGAAATTTGATCCAAAAAGTAGTTCGTGTAGTCTTCAACTTCTGGAGTTTTGGACTCGATTGGTGTAAGTGCTATTTTTTTTCTGGTCATCATCAAATCTTTCCTAATACAATTACTGATGGCAGCTCTTGAAGGAAGGTCTACTGGATGTACAACTCCATCTAAGACTAAGCGATTTTGTATTTCTGACAGAAGAATGGTGGGCTTACAAAGTTTTTCGTTTTCAATAACACCAATAATTGCTGGTTGAAGTTTTGTCTTTGGACGGACGTTTCGCATTGGAGGCATAGAAGAATTTGTTATATCATAATCATGCATTACATTTTGAACAAAACCAAGACTGACTTTCAGCTCTCGTGAAATGGCCCGTTGAGAAATACCGTTATGATAGAGATCGAGAACTCTCTCTCTATAGACAAGTGGTAATTTTCGGCCGTTGTCATACAGGCCACCATTTTGATTCAAACGAAGTTGACAAGAAGTGTACATATCGGTTACCAGAACAATTCACAGCAGGCTACATCAGACTGATTATACTTGTAGCACCCGCTAAAACGCGGGACTGATCTATGCAGCATCTAACGGTAACTCGAATTTAAATATCCAATTCAAATATACTTCATTTGCAATTCTCATTCTTTATTTACGTGTTCGAAATCAGTTATAATTTTTTCTACAACGATCACTAGCAAAGAATTACGATACTGTAATATGTTTGTTTACTGTAGTAAACTTCGAATTATATTATAAGCAGATAAGTGTAACTCGCATTCTATTGTTTTCGATTCGTAATCTGATTGGTTGACAAACTCGAGTGACCACGGTTAGAGTAGAACGACAGTAATGCTTGCTCTCTGACAGCTTCTGCAGCAGTTCTTTCCTTTTGAACTTTATCTTTCTTTTCAAGATCTTCAGCATCCAATCGCTGTTTTGCTTCTTTCTCAGCCTCCGATATGTCTTCTAGTAAATTATCCAATTCAGTTTCCTCTACATCAATTCCACTTGCTTTCTCCTCGTCTCGTATCTTTTGAGCATGTTTTGTCGATAACAAAGAAAACCTATCACGTACTGATCGAGCTGTGACTCTAAAGCTTGGCTGGCGTATAGCATTAAGCTCTTGGGCGATGCTTTCCCAAACTTGTCCTCTCTCTACACTTCGAAGCTTGTAGTTGTAGGGCTCACGTACACGAACTTCTCGACACATAATAACATCACGGTCATTAGTCCACTGGAAATATTTGTTTCTATTAAAAAAGAAAAACTGATATGAATGCATTTCACCGACGGAAATAGAATTTTCTTGCTTTATTGGACTATAAATAGGAGATTTTTGAGCTGATACTCACTTTTTCACAGCTGCCTTGTCTGCCATGTCCTATGATGGGATATAAACAAGCGACATAAATATTCATCAATCATGGCCAAACACAGCAAAATAATCCTTTTTTGATTGAATTTAATTAGAAAAATAAAACAGCATGTATTTACTAACCGAAGAACAAATAAAGAAGTGGATTTTTGACATAAAAAAAGCAAATTATACTTACGTTTTAGGAAGACGCCTTGTCGGGTATAATTCCGTCGTCGACGATACCAGGACGACGGCAAGGCACTACACAGACATGCGCAGTACACTCAAAAGTGACAATTTTACTTCCGGGCGTCGTCGTCGTCGATTTCGTCGTCGATGCTTAAGCTCCCTAGTATCACATGCACAACTTACTTAAGTTGAGGTAATATACTCTTTAAAAAGCTACTTAAAAATGTTAATCATGTTTAAAGAATCTTAAAGAAGCTCGATCATAATATAAAGAAATATCTACTTTAAAATTAAGCTTACTACACACCAGATTATACACAAGTAATCTAGCATAGGCATGATGACCATATGTTTAAGCCAGTTTTCATGCAGAATGTCTAAGATAATCACTACCATTATGCCTAACATCCTTACCTTTATATAAGAGAAGTTCTTTTGACTTTTAGATCCAAAAAGGTTTTATTTGTAGTAACAACCAGAGAAATCACTCTATTTAACGCTTGAAAAGCCGTTGCTGTTCAATTCATACTTCCCGCCAATGCAAAAACGCATGCGTAGTAGTTCGTCCGCTGACCGTTTTACTCGCAGGCTCATTCGTTTATGATCAACTGCTCGCTTTGATCAACAGATTATTGTGTTTTTGTTGCATAATACAAGCTAAAAATGAACAAATTCGGAAAACAAGATCACAGATTATTGGTTAAGAGGAAAGGATGGCACCAAGAGCTTTTTTTAAATACAAAATTGAGGAGTTTAAAGACACTTATTGATTTGACATAACCTTCGAGTAGAAAGCGCGGGCTCGAACATTTCAACACAAAACCTTCTACAATCCCTTGATCAGGCGAAGAAATATTCTCTCACCAGGAGTATATATATATATATATATGTTCTCCATTGAGAGGAAGTTATAAGTGAGTGCACAAGAAGTCATGCAAGTCTTCAAGGACATACATATTATATCCATGTATGCATATGGGCACATGGTACAATACGTACTAGTACTAGCTATATATATAGCTAGTCATTACTGAATATATTGTTGTGCTGAGACACTTGATCAATGAATGCTTAATTTTAGATAGTGAAGATATAAACATATATATTACTGCATACCAAAGTGCATCACGTTCGTTCAGAGAACATAATTATTTCACATGCATATCATGCTAAGTGTTATTCACATGCGTGTGCATTTTCACATGGTAACAGTAGTGCTTAGGTATTTTTCACATGCATGTGCAATTTGTGAAAATTATATTACTTGTAGTTTCACATGGTATCAGACTGTGCTTAGGTAGTTTTCACATGCATGTGAAATTCTTGGAAAATATTTCACATGGTTTTAGTTATATTTGTTTTTTTTCACATGCATGTGAAATTTTTGGGCAAATTTCACATGCAATTTTCACATGGTGTTGATGGTATTGGGTTTTTCACATGCATGTGAATTTTTTTGATCAATTTCACATGCAGTTTTTACATGGTATTTCACATGATATATTTTTTCACATGTGATTCACATGCATTTCACATATATTTCACAGCCCTTGCCCCAGTAGTGCTAGAGAGCGGCTTCTTTGTGAGCTTCTACAAGTTTTCTCGTTTTTCTTGATGTGACCCGTCCGTTGAATTGCGTGACATCATTGAAGTTTTTTTGTATACATTAGTACTGCTAGCGGCGATTCCCAATCCTCCTGCTGCTGATAATTTGATACCTATTATGCAGCGTCTTGATCCCGCATTGTGTGGTTTTGATAACAGAGGTAGGGATATATTTATTGCTGTAGAGAATCAGAGATATCTTTTCTGGTTAAATACTGGTGAGCTACCAGAAACTTTGTCAGATATCACATTAAGGATATCTCAAAATTTATCACTATTGAACAGAAGAGGGAAGAGAAGACAAAGAACAAAAACATGTAAACTTAATAACATTAACAAAGTGTTATTGACATTTATGTGGCTGAGAAAATACCCCTGTATAGACACTTTAGCTTTAGTATTTGATGTCAGTCCTACAACTGTATCTACGATAATACATAACGTTGTCCCTATTTTGTGGAGGTTTTTTTCGAATCCGGTTTCTTGGCCAACCAATGCAGAGTGGAATTCCCCGATTCAGTTGGATGCATAGACGGCACACCTCATGAAATTTATCGACCTGAAGTGGAGCCTCAAAGGGAATTCTATAGTGGCAATCGTCATTATCATCTCATGAATACACAATTGATTGTAGACGCTCTTGGGAAAATTGCATTTCGGCAAGCAGGTTTTCTGGGATGGATGAACGATGCTGGACGCCCTTTCGTGCCGCCCAAATTCGGCGTTTAAACAGGCAAGACCAAATGCGTGCGAGACGATTTAACTGCAGATTGTCGAGGTGCCGAATTATTGTTGAGCACACAATCAAACATTTAAAGACCTACCAGGCAATCGGAAGCATTTGGCGCCATCCCCAATGGTTTCAACCAGTAGTTGTTGAGTTATGTACTTTTTTGGCTCAGAGACATGTGGTACTATTCCATGATATCAGTTAATCATTAGTTTGATTAATTGTTATGTGCAAAATATTACACATAAATTCATGCATAGTGTAAACCTCATGCAATAAAAGATTGTTGAAATATTTCAGAAAATTGGTATTAAAATCAGGGCATTATAAAACATGTAAACTTTTATTTGCCTTTGATCTATTGAAAAATTATGATTTGCATATTTTGTAGGTGTTTCTCACTATAGTAGATCATTACTGTGCGGATACTCCAACCGGGACCACTTTTACGAAGTTAACCAATCAGATTGCAACATTAATACAATAGGTTTATTTTGACCAATCATAACTCAGTATGTTCTTAGGAAAATTGTCGCACTAACAGACACTTTAGAAAAACTATAGTAGAGAAAAAACACAACATTTAATTTATTTTCCAGCTTTTCTAAACCTAAAAAGTTGGTAAATGTTTAAATAAATGTCATTATCAGTTCTGTTTTTGAGGCGTTTTATCAAAACATCTAGCTAACCCGCGTGTGTTCAGTCTCGATGGTATACGACATTGATACAATAAATATCTAATCTTACTCATATAAACTATGACAGTGTACTAGGAAGTACAGTAATAACTCAACATTGTGACAAACAATGGGATGGCAGTGATAACCTATGCTATACATGCATTCAAGTTTATGAGTTTTCAAAGATTGTTCTTGTTTACATATAAATTTCAAGTTGTGAGTTCTTGAAGCGTTCGATTATAAAGGGCAGTTCCCAATCTCGCGTTTCCTCCAATGGGATCTTATTTGCAAGAGCTTTCTTCAAAATCAACAAGTCCTTGTCCAACACTGACCTCTCTATATATTTCATCGGGTTTTGCTTTCGCAAGCGTGGCCTCATCACAGCAAAAAAGCTGGTGGCGGCTCGTTGCCGGGCACAGACAAAGCCATCTAGATCATTCTTCGCTCTTTCTTCTTTCTTTTGGATTTCCTTCATAAGACTTTTCAGCTCACTGAGATCTTTATTTACCTCTGGGTGTTTAGATGGAATTTTACAGTATTCAAAACCAGGGCATTCTTCTTTAGGGCACTTTGTTTTATTATGCCCTGAGCAGTGACAGTTAGAGCAAATCTTCGCCTGTGGATTGACGCATCCTTTTATCTCTTTTTCTCGTTTCGAGATTTCAGATTTTGCGCTTTCAATCTGAGCTTTCATAAGTTGGAGGTTTTCATTCAGTTCCTGTTGTCGTTTCTCCAGATATGAGCTGGATGATTGGTTTGTACTGGTCGAAGAACAGGAAGAATTGGCGGGAAATGGTGTCGTACATGTTGAAGTTTGAGGCCACAGTGTATTGTATTGCTGAGGGCTGACGTTGAGTGAAACGCTACATGTCGACTGTGGGTTTTTTTGTGCTGCATTTTGTCCTGTAGATGATGGAGGGAATAGTTCTCGAGGTTGTAAATTATCAGTTTTCAGGCGATCGAGTTCCGTAACAAGAATCCTCTTCTCGGCTAATAGCAACTTGTGTGGCGAAGGAAAGAAGCCGTCAATATCTTCTCTTTCCAAATAACGTAAAGACAAACGGGTAGTAAATCCTCTGATTTCGAAATCTTTATATAATCTCTCCAAGTTCAATCCACTAGAAATAGATTTGAGCCACTGAAATACTTCTGAGTCCATTGCGAGAAAAGAAACAGCGAGACTACCTACAATTTCCCGCTCTATCGACTGTCATAAACTGGTCAAAGAGCCAATCAAATATCACCACTCTCACGCCTGGGTTGTAGATTTCCAAGTTTGTTTATAAATTATCTAATGGTCCTTCTCTAAAGCTAGCGCGGGCCAAATCACTGATTAGATGAGATAGCCACAATGTCTAAAAATATTCATTGAAGTATTCTGAGTTATGATTTCGCAAGACAAAAAAATACAGTACTCTGTCTGATGTTCAGCAAGACCTTGATGTTTGTTCAAGAAAGCTTTGATATGTCGAAAACAAAATTCACAAGTATTGAAATACGGTGAATAAGGTGGTTGGAACAACACACCTATTCCACATTCGCCCAGCATATTTCGTAGAGCTGTCTCAGTAAGTTGTCCATGATGAAATCCACAGTTATCAAGGATAATGGTATCACCGTGCTCAATAGCTACAGAACCATCTGGTTTGGTAATATTCAAAGCCTCTTCGAAAAACAACAATAGTTCTTGCCCATTTGAAGCGCCATCTAAGATGTTTACATAATCGATTCCTTGCAGGGAATGTAGGAGATTGATCGTGAAAGTTCGATTGGACGCATATCGTTGGATTTCAAAGGCTGGCTCTCCAATTCGAGAATTGCCATATTTTCGGTTCATTGAGGTTTTTACGACGCTACTTTCATCGAAAAAATGCAATGTCGTAGGAGCTAAGTTGCTAACTTCCTCAAGGAAAAAGTTTCTGTATTCCATATTATCTTGAGTCGTAGATTCTCTAGGTATACATTGAATTCTTTTCTTGGACATAAGAAGGTCTTGTCTGACTGACTTTTTTATAGCACTACAGGAGGGGACGTCGGCCGGATGAACGATTCCGTCAAGTACCAATCTTTCCCTAAGTTCAGAAGTATAAATACTAGGCTTACAGATCTTTTCGATTTCTACATACTCGGAAACAATATCCGTTATCTTGTGACGCCGAGGAGTCTCTTTGGGAGTGGGTACAGCGGAATTGGTTTCGTCGTAGTTTTTTAGGACTTTGTGAATGAAATGTTTACTTGTTCGTAGTTCACTTGCGATCATCCGTTGACTCATTCCAATATGCGCTAAATCTAAAACACGCTCTCGATACATCTGCGGCAGATTACGTCCATTGTCGTAAATTCCGCCTCTTTGGTTTACTCGCAGTTGAATGTTTGCCATTTTGGATAGCAGTTAAGTTTAATTTAATCAAACTAACTCTAAGCAGTTAAATTTTCATGTTTTGGCGCGAAGAATTTATAAACTGTTACATCGATGTGCTATCTGATTGGCTGGTTAAAGATATTGAACTAAATGTCGCAATGTGATTGGTTAATGATACTAGTTTATCTAAGTGGTCCCGGTTGGAGTATCCGCACAGTAACATATGGAGTCGAGTTATGCGAATGATCTCTAATCAGTGAGCGTCTAATTAGTGACGATCTAATTAGTGTTGGTAAATTGATTGAGCGGTTGAGTGGATTCTGCTCAAACTTATTAGACATCTTTTGCATAGGGACACTAATTAGTGGCCGATTCACTATTTGAGAACACTGCTCACTAAATATGTTAATGAGGTACAAAAACATGTGTAACTATTGTTTAAATCAGGAAAAAAGAACAATGCAAATGAAGTACATTAGACGCTATTGTATTTTCATTTGCATGAAATGAACTACACATATTCGAATACATTTTTCAGTTTCCTAAAGTCCCTCAGTCACTATCCGAGTCATATGTTTCAAGAATGTTTTGGATCTTATCCATAACGCCCATGGTGCGCTCACACATCTTTATTTATTTATTTTTTATTTACATTACTTCATCCATTGAATAAATACTAATGGAGAGGGTTAGCACAACAGAGCTGGGCTCCAAATTAAGTGTGCCCTAACAAAAAATAAATAAGCAAAGAAACTTGTTATTCTTATAAAATGAACAAGGAAACGATGAAGAAACATATATGGGCTGTTGAGACTGTAGATAGGCTAAGGGCTGTAGATAATCTGATGTGATTATCATACATATATATATATATAGATAATTATGCTCGTGAGAAATCTAACGGTGAAGGACCTTTAAATCAGTTAATATCAAGGAGAAATGTAATATTTTGTTATCATAAAAGAAGTTCAAAGTCAATAAATTAGGAAATATAAGGAATTAGTTAATGAATAAATTAGATTTACGAATGGTATAAAGATTATTTGTATGTGCCTCTTGAGCCTTGTCTTCTTTTCTACTCCTTTTTCTTTTCTTGGCTGGCTTAGGGTCATTTTGTCTGCCTTTATCCTTTGCTCTGGCTCCTGTGTTTGGCGTCCAGTTTTGTTGTTGGGAAGGGTAGAACTATCGTCAGAACTGATGTCACTCATAAGATCAAACTTCTTTTGCTTCCGGTCTTCTGAATTCAATTTCTCTGAGTATCGAGTCTTCGCCTTTTTTATCGACTCGGCCATGCTGTTAGATCCGGATGCTTCAGATTGTGCAGTGTCCTCTTCTGCTTTCTGAAGGCGTTTGTTGAGAACACCTTGTATTCTTTTTAACGCTGCCTTTTTAGAAGCATTTTTGTATTAGTTTTTTATCTTTTCTTGCTTGAAACTCTTACACCTCTTGAACATATCGAAGTATTTTGTCCAATCTTCCAGTGTAGCTTTTATAGGCTTGCAAAATAGCGTCTTCTTCTTTCTTGCTTACACCACATCTAGTCGACATTTTTTCTGGTATACCTGAAACTATAAAACAGAACATTAGTTTATATAAACGTACGCGACGTGTTTCAAAACTGCTTTAATTACAGCCGTCATTAATTAAGCAAAAATACAATATTTCTACACATTTATACTTACTTTGTAAACCTGATTTTCTTCAAAATCATTTTCAGTTTGGAAAGGGCGCCATAATTGAGCCATGATTTAAAATATCGTATGCAATACTATCTACAAAGGACAGACAATTCAGTTAAAGAAGCATATCGTCGTATTTATAAAGCTGATACAGTGGGCGGTACATTCCTTCAAATCAGTTTTTTTTTGCATCGTGCATTGAAAACAGAATTACAGCTTTAATGTTTTATTATTTATTTTATATTTTGTATTGTTTGAAAACGACGATATATTGTCAACTGAGCGCAATTATGTGCATGATTTGCTCTTTTGATACTGCAGTTGTTGGATGTGCCTAATTGCATGCAGCCACGGATAGATTATTGAAACGAGTGCTTTTAATTTCCCGTGTCCTGTTGAATATGGTAGTTTTGATTCCTCCCCCAGTCACTGCTCATCGCCATCAACTAAATTTTTTGTGATGCATCATACCATTTCTGATGTTACTCGTGGCGGTATATACGCCATTTAGCTCTCAAGAACTTAGAATCATGCAACGGCTCGATCCTACATTCCATGGTTATCAATTTAGAGGTGTGGATTTTTTTGCAAGAATTCGAAATCAAAGATATTTGTTTTGGCTGAATACAGGCGAACTTAAAGAGACAATGGAAGAAATAACGGAACATATAGCTTTGACAAGGCTTAACAGGTGTGGCTTTGTAAGACCTAGATGAAGAAGGTGTGTGCTTAGCAATGTTAATCAAGTGTTATTGACAATACTATGGCTTAGAAAATATCCATGCTTAGATACACTGGCTCTTATGTTTGACATCAGCCCTTCCACTGTATGTACGATAATCCACAGAGTAATTCCAATTCTTTGGAGATTCTTTCACAACCAGGTTTTTTGGCCTACAAATGCAGAATGGAATGCTCTGCGGGATAACTGGAGAAAATTTCCAAATGCAGTTGGTTGCATTGATGGGACCCCACACGAAATATTCCGACCTGAAGTGGAGCCACAGGGCAGTTCTACAGTGGACATCGGCACTACCATTTAATGAACACACAATTAGTTGTTGATAACCTTGGAAATATAGTTTTTCTGCAGGTGGGATTTTTAGGGTCAATGAATGACGCTGGGAACTTTAATCTTATGGAAAGAATCGGCCATGGGACTAATTATGACATGCCTGCTGGCATTTTTCTCTTAGCAGACAGAGGATATAAAGACACACCCCCTTTGATAACTCCTTTTCGTGCACCACAAATCCGACATATGATGAGAGGCAATCAAAGGCGCACTCAAAGATTCAATACTAATATTTCTAAGTACTGAATTGTAGTAGAGCACACTATCAAACACGTTAAAACATATCGTTCAGTTAGCAATACTATGCAAATCACTAGAGTGGTAAAACGTCGGTTGGAATTCCTATCTCGCCGTCTAGACTTTTGTACCTGCATGATCGAATTTTTGTGTGCCACGTGATAACATGTAATGCTTTAGCGCTTGAGAGATAATGGCGGCCTTTAACGAGTTTGGAAGGTACTATGAGCGTGGAAAATGCCTAAATAAAGATATGAAGGGTGATCTTGTTGATTACATTTTAACAAATGGAGGAGACAGCACTACGGGATATTTTCCTGACAACTGGACCGAAGTAGGAAAAAGTTACAAAGTTCACTGGAAGACCATGAAAGACATCTGGGAGCATTTTGTTACGAATGGTTTAGCCCACGAAAACGCATTTCAGGAAACCCTAAGAAATTAGGCCTGGGAGAAGTACAGCTTGTGGAAACTTTAAAAACGCAAAAGCCATCAACTTCTAACAAGAATATTCTGAGTAACGTTCTGTAACACGGCAACTTGCAAACAGGAACGTCAATATCCGTCATAGGTCGCACGGTACGAAATTCATTGTTAGATGGAAGTTGGACTTGGAAGCGAATGAGCAGACACGTTAACAATAAATTCACTGATGCTAACGTTGACTATTACCAGGATTATCTTGTTATGCACCAAATTGATCCCTTCAAACTGAAGTTTTTTGATGCGAGCGGCGTTTCTTTATACAATAGCAACAAGCGTTACGGCCACTGACTGAATAACACGCCATGTGTTGAGGTCGGCCGACATTTGAACTCTCCTAATGCTACGTTGAATTTGTTTGTTGGACTAGATGGAGTCATGTATGCTAATACATTGGATGGAGCATCAAATACAGTTGAGTTTTAAACATTTTTCGATGAAGCTAGCAAGAACTTTCAGAGCAATGGTAATCCAATATTAATGGCAGGGGATATCGTGGTCATGGATAACTGTGCATTGCACCATTACAATGGGGGATTTGTGTTAGGACATTGGCTTGATCAGATGGGAATAGTTGTTGTATACCTACCTACGTATTCTCCAGAACTTAACCCAGTTGAACTTTTGTTTCAAAAACTGAAAATTGTATTAAAAAGCGAGGAACTTTCGCCATTGGTTTCAATGAACCTTCATGTCGCTATTTACACTGCACTCGAGGAAATAACAACAAACGATATGATGGGATTCTACAGAAAAACACAGTACATTTTTGTGTAAGTTGTAAGGACTTTTTTCAGTATATTGGTTGAGTTTGTACTGTTCAATTTTCAAATTAGAACTTTGACATATTTGTTACATTATTGCAGTAGATGAACTCTCAGAACTCATGCACGAAGCACTAGAAACAATTCATCTATTTCTGTATTTCATAATGTTATTAAAGAAATCAGAAACTTGCTATATTGTTATTATAATACTAGTATTTGAACTATAATATGATATTTTATATAATGTGTTGATACAAAGGGAACCAAAGACTGATCATGCATAATGAACGAATCAAAACCAGCTCTTATATACACCGTTGCTTTTGTCGATGCTTACAAAACAGGACTGGAAATGCCCTCAAAAGAATAACAATACAAAAAATATCATATGTTTCTTATTATAGAGTTCAAAAGGATTTCAAAAGGGGAAGTGTAAGAAATAAGCGTCCGGTTTCATTTTACCAGAAGATAAACACCAAGACGAAACATTGACATGAAACACAACATTTATTGTACAACATAACTCAACATTACTTCCCAGGATTGCTAGTACAGTACTGTACAGTGTGATGAAATAGGTCACTCTATACTTAGTGCTGCTTCAGCAAGTATATCTAAACTGATACTAGCCTGTGTGGCCAGCTCTAAACTGGTACTGCACTCTGCAGATCTTTCATCGTTCCTTTCATCAACTACACTTTCGAACTCCGTCAAATCAAATGTTTCAGGCAATGTTTTCAGACTTTCTTGTATTCCTAATGCGAGTTGATAGTCGTCTTCTTCAACAGCTGCTTTTTTTCTCTGTGGAGAACGGATGTTATCTTCATCTACATGTTCCAGTGTACGAGTGGACGTGTGTTCTTGTTTATCATGTAGTTCGCGACTTGTCATGGTTTCCGTCTTTGGCTCTGGCCAAGAAACTCCACCGGATGTCCATAACATTGAAATTTTTCCCACTGGTGTTTGTTGTGTTGAATTTGAATCAAAGGTTGTGTAACTGTCGTAGCTTCTTCGGGAGAAGGAATCTTAGATTTAAAATGTTTTTTTCAAGTATCTTGCTGTCTTTGTTTATGAGGCGCCAATCCTCAATAATTTGTCCACCAACATCTCTCGTGTATTTATCAGGATCACTTTCGGTTAAAGTTTCCTTTACTCGAACTGCGTAGCGTTGTGCAACATTTTCACTTGATCGTTGCCTATTTTTAAGTTCTTCTTTCATTGATTTTAAACTTTTTTGTTCTTCGGAAAGCTTCTTGTTTTTTCTTTTAGAACTTGTTTCTCGTCCAGGTGTTTATCGATGTTCCCACAGTATTTCGCAGAGGAACAAGGGTTTGGGTAAGGGCAATTTAAATGGTTATGCCCCTCTCTAAGATAATAATAATAATAATAATAATAATAATAATAATAATAATAATAATAATAATAATAATAATAATAATAATAATAATAATAATAATAATAATAATAATAATAATAATAATAATAATAATAATAATAATAATAATACGCGCGCGCTCTCATCCCACAAGGTTAACGCTCGTTTGGCTCCGTATTTTTCTCTTGTTTTTATACTTCTTTAACAATCTTCTGCTGTTTGTTAGACATACAGCTAATTCTAAAGGTTAGTTCTTCAATATTCTTTATTTGGTTTATTAATTTATATAGGATTTTGTGAAATTTTCAAACCTACTTTTTAAAGCGAATCCCTAGAAGATTCATTAGCGATTTGCAATTCTCTCTTTTTCTCATTATTTCATCTAAAATAAGGTGTTTCCTTGGGCAAATTCACTAATAATTTAGCCACGACCATTGTTAGTAAGAATAGTAATTCAAATTTGATATTACGCACATAATTTCTTTTCTTTTTCTTTTCTCCGTAAGAAGAAAGATTAAGGGGTATTTGGTTCACATCTATCGGACCTGATCGGCCTATCTCTTCTAATTTTATCTAAACACTGATTGCTCTTTACAAGCTGCCTTTAATTTTCTATTATTCAAGATCTATAAACTCATTTTTGCATATATTTATTATATCGATTTGATATGTTTCTTGTTTCATTTTATTTCTCTAGAAGATGCCTTATTTTCGTTATTAACTGCTAAAGTTTTGTTTGTTTTTAAATTTGTGTGATTTGACAAAATTTAAAATTTGCTCGAGCGTAACCGTCAAGCTGAGATAGAGCGCGCGCTCGGAAACAACTGCTGTCACCCAGCTCGCGCAAAATCTGGACGAGCTGAAGTTCTTCTGCGAAATAAACTCCGCAGGGAAAGAAGGTCCTCATGGACACAATTACTCACAATAACTGTGATGAAATGATGAAATCAAGAACCAATGAAAACGATGAAAACAGAACCGAAGCAAATGACGGTTCTTCATCCAGCATCGACCAAGTGTGTGGACAGGCTGGTCGACGTCGTGAAAATGTAACTGTCCAAAATCAAACACGAAAAGCAAGAAAGAAGTGGAATAAAGAAGAAAATAGAACTTTGATGGAATGTTATATGAAGAGTGAGCCCGAGAAGAGAGGCTATAGAAAGAGGTTGCTTGAACTATGGGAAGAAAGAGGAATGGACCAACAAACTGAACAAAGACTAGCGGATCAAGTAAGAGCTATCCGGAAAGGAAAATGGTTTACAGAATTAGAGATAGAGGAAATTCAGAGGAAGGTAACCGAAATCAGACAAATTGACACTGAAGAACGGAGTCCTGGAACAGACCATAGCACTGGGACAGAGGAGAATTGCTCGACCACACACGACGATGGTACAGAAGAAAATCAACGAGAAATAATACCTGAAGAAATGGAAATGACAGATGAACAAAACGCAATAATGTCTCGACTGTATGAAATACTACACAAAACAGATCGAGAGAGATTACCAGATCTTCGCGGAGTATTTAGGAAAAAGCTGTTAGACCAAGTCAAAGCTGTCGATAGTGTGCTGCAAACTATTCCTACGAATGATATTACAGAGACAAACGACCTTGTGTATGCCGCTGCTGCTGTGGTAACTGAAAGAGTGGGAGTGAAGATCAAAAAGAAAAGGAAGAATGGAGAACCACCCTGGAAAAGAAGGCTACAAGGACAGATTAGCGAGATGAGAAGGGACTTAAGCAGACTTCAACAAATCAACATCCAAACAGTTGGGACTTCTCGAAAGATGGAACGGCTAGAGCGAAAGTATAATGTCAGAGGTAAAGGATTGAAAGTGGTAATTGAAGAGCTGAAACAAAGGATCAAGGCCAAGGCAAGTAAAGTGAAGCGCTATGAGGAAAGAATAAGACAGTATCGGCAAAACAGATTATTTACAACAAATCAAAAGCAATTTTACAAAGAAATTGATGAACAAAAGCAGGAACAAGCACCACCAAATGCTGAGGAAAGTTTAGAGTTTTGGGGGCAGCTGTGGAGCAATAAAGCAGAACACAAGAAGGACGCTGAATGGCTGAGGAAGGCAAAGAATGACCAGCATGTAGTCCAGCAGCCAGAAATCACCATCACACCAAAGAAAATCAAACATCGGCTGAGGAAAATGAGCAACTGGAAATCACCAGGTCTGGATAATGTACATGGGTTCTGGTTGAAAAACTTCGTGAGTTTGCATGAAAGAATAGCTGCACAGCTACAAGTCTGTTTAACATCACAAACTACCCCGGAATGGATGGTTAAAGGAAGAACAGTGCTCATCATGAAACACCCTGATAAAGGCAACATACCGTCTAATTACCGTCCAATCACATGCCTTCCCTTGATGTGGAAACTTTTAACGGGGGTGATATCAGAAGATCTCTACTGCCACCTGATCGACAACAAATTGCTACCAGACGAGCAGAAAGGTTGCAGAAAGAACAGCCGGGGGACAAAAGATCAACTAAGCATTGACAAGGCCTTACTGAGGGATTGCAAGAAAAGAAAGACCAATTTAGCTATGGCGTGGATTGACTACAAGAAAGCGTATGACTCTGTTCCACATTCGTGGATAATAGAGTCGTTAGAGTTGATTGGTGTAGCTGATAATGTGAAAGCTTTATTGGAGAAGAGCATGTCATTATGGAGGACAACCCTAACATCGAATGGAAAAATACTTGGAGAAGTGGAGTTCAAGAGAGGAATATTCCAAGGAGACTCACTATCTCCACTGCTATTCGTGATCGCACTAATACCTTTGACCGATATACTCAGAAGCACCCAAGCTGGCTATAAGATCAGTAAAAGCGAGGAAAAGATCAATCACTTACTATTCATGGACGATCTCAAACTCTATAGTAAGAATGAAAAAGAACTTGATTCCCTCGTCCAAACAGTGCGCATATTCAGTGACGACATTGGTATGGACTTTGGAATTTCCAAATGTGCAGTGCTGGTCATGAATAGAGGTAAGAAGATCAAGAGTGATGGAATTGCTCTTCCAGATGGGAGAAAGCTTAGATCGTTAGAAGAAAATGATGATTGTTATAAATACTTGGGCGTACTGGAAGCTGATGATGTCCTACATTTAGAAATGAAGGAAAAGCTACGAGTTGAATATAAGAGAAGGCTGAGAAAACTCCTTAAGTCGAAGCTGAATGGAGGTAACCTCATGAAAGCAATCAATACGTGGGCTGTATCATCGATTCGCTACAGCGGAGGAATAGTCAATTGGACCAAGAATGATCTGCAAGAAATGGATCGAAAAACTAGAAAGTTGTTATGCATGTATGGAGCTCTTCATCCCAGGTCTTGTGTCAACCGTATCTATTTACCAAGAACTGAGGGAGGGCGTGGCCTTATCAGTATTGAAGACTGTATCAGAATGGAAGAAGGAAGCCTCGCACAGTATATTAAGAACAGCCAAGAAAGGTTGTTGATTGCAGCTTGTAAAATAGGAAAACATGCACCAGCGGAACAACCAAAGGATTACAAGGAAAGAAAGAGAGACCAAAGGTGGGAAGAAATAATGACGAAACCCCTACAGAGGCAGTACCATCAGCAAATCAAGGATGTGGCTGATAAGGAGACGTGGAATTGGCTGAGAGTCGGTGATCTGAAGAGAGAAACTGAAGGGCTAATCATTGCTGCTCAAGACCAAGCTATAAGAACTAACGCAATAAAGGCTAAAATCGAAAATCAAGAAGTGTCTGAAAAGTGCAGAATGTGTGGCACATGTGAGGAAACTGTAGAACATATTATTTGTGCCTGCAGTAAACTTGCACAGATAGAGTACAAGCGTCGGCACGACACACTTGCTGGACTACTGCACTGGGAACTTTGCAAGAAATATGGATTACCATGTTGTGACAAATGGTATGAACATGATCCCGATAGTGTAATGGAGAACCATGAAGTGAAGTTGCTGTGGGACTTTACCATCCAGACAGATAGGATAATCCAGGCTAGGCGTCCGGATATAGTTCTGGTTGAGAAGGAATTGAACAAAACCTGGATTATCGATGTAGCTGTGCCTGCTGACAGAAGGATTGAAATCAAAGAGCTTGAGAAGATAGAAAATACCAGGACCTTGCCAGAGAACTAAAAAAGATATGGAAAACAAAGGTCAAAGTAGTACCAGTAGTAGTGGGAAGTTTAGGCTCAGTGTCAAAGAGACTGAAGGAATATGTAACTATGTTAGACATAAGTAACAGGATAACAACACTTCAGAAATCCGCAATTTTAGGAACTGCCAGAATATTAAGGAAAGTCTTGGAACTTTAAGGAAAAAAAAAAAAAAAAAAAAGGGGGGGGGGATAAAAGAAAGAAAAAGAAAACGTCAAGCAGCATTGTAACAATAGGTTAAAGGTTTCGGTTAGGTTTTGAAATGTCAGTTTGAAGTCTTAGGTCTTGGGAAAAGACCCGACTAGTAATTTTACCAGGGAAAAATCATATTATGTAAAAATAATTTTTTTTCTGAGGTTAAAATAAAATAATAATAATAATAACTTTATTATAGCCCTTTACACAAGTTTCAAAGTGCTTTACAAAATTACATGATCAAAAAATCCTAAAAATAAAATATGATAATATGAAATATATATGAAATGATAACTATTTACTAATAAAACTATCTACAAATAAGCATTTAAAAGGAAAAACTACAGATCTAATATATATTATAAATATGCTTCTTTAAATAAATACGTTTTAAGTTTCTTCTTAAAAATATTTACACTATCACATAATCTTATATCCTGAGAAAGATTATTCCACAAAATGGGACCACAGACGGAAAAAGCTCGTGATCCATACGTCTGTAATTTAAACTTAGGTATAGCTAGTAAACCTTTATTAGATGACCTAAGAATACGAGCCGGTTGAAAATTATGTATTAACTCACTAATATAAATTAGTGAAATACCATTTAGTTTCTTTGTTACAAAAAGAAGAATCTAATATTTAATTCTTTGCTCTACCAGGAGCCAATGTAACTCCATCAATACCGGTGTAATATGATCGTATTTCTTAGACTGACTTATAACTCTGGCTGCACTATTCAGAACATATTGCAAACGTTGTATAAGATGTTTGGTCAAACCAAACAACAAAGAATTACAAAAATCTATCTTAGACGTTACGAAAGCATGTACTAGGACTTTAGTAGTATCATAGCTTAAATATTTTCTAACACGTGATAGATTTCTAAGATGATAAAAAGCTGACTGACAAACTGTGGTTATCTGTTTTTCAAAACATAGAGTCCTATCAAAAACTACCACAATGTTTCTTGCATTATCAGAGACTTTAATGAGTTCATTAGCAGCATAAATAGAGTCTAGTGGTGGAGTTGGGCGATGCTGTGCATGAAGTAGCAGGAATTCTGTCTTACAGTTATTTAGTTTCAAGTTGTTACTCAGCATCCAGCTATCAATATCACGTATGCATGCTTCAATTTTGTGCTTACACGATACCATATCATTTCCAACGGAGCAATTAAATGTGTAATAGACCTGTGTGTCGTCTGCGTAAAAGTGGAAAGAAACGCCATGATGTCGCATTATGTCACCTAGTGGAGACGTGTACAACGTAAACAAGACAGGGCCCAAAACAGATCTCTGAGGTACACCAAACTCCAAGTTGATTGAGTCAGATGATTCATTTTCGACATGGATGACTTGTTTACGATCATTTAGATAGGATTGAAACCATGACAAAGCTTTTCCACGAACCCCAAAACGAGAAGACAGTCTTGATAGTAGAATTTGGTGAGCAACCGTGTCAAAGGCTGATGACAAGTCTAGAAGTAACAAAACGACACATCTGTCATCATCAATGGCTCGAAGAATGTCATTTTGTACTCTTAGAAGGGCGGTTTCCATACCATGGCACACTTTATAAGCCTATTGAAAACATTCGGTCAAATTATTGCCATTCAAATAGTCATTTAGTTGAGATACAACCAAATTCAAGGAGCTAAAATTGAGCAGCTACTCAACGAGCGCTCATGCATGCATATATGATGGCATTTACTGCAACAATGTAAGGCACAGTTTTGTAGAGCTGTCGACAGGGTTCTTTCTCGGGGAAAATCTTGCAATTCTTTCTCAACGGTTCTCAGTTTAGAATATTTTTCTTCAATTTAGTTCTTTTGTTGTGAGATATAGGACTGGAGTGGACTGATTGTTTCGGCCTTAGTATAGGTAAGTTTCTTCTTAGTTGTCCTTTGTGTAGTAGGTTTTGGTGTGGAAGCAGTTAAAGGTGCAGCAGATTTAGCGCCATTCGTCGAGCTACTCGTTAGACTCGTATCAGTCGTAACGGCAGAACAGGGTCCAGCAGGCATTTCATTTCCACAACTCGATTGTACAGAACTGCATGATCTCTTTAAAATAAATAAATAAATAAAATTAGTTATAGAGCTTTTTAAGTTTTATAGTTTCTTAACATGTTAGATACCTGCTTTAAAAGTTGTATTTTCTGTTCAAGTAACCTTCTTTCACCCCGTTTAATTTGTGTCGGCTTGAATATTTTAGTTAGATCTTCCAAATTCATCGCCATTAACGAACCAACAGTGGTGAAACCATTCTCTTCGAAAGGTCGGGATAAGTGTTGTAAATCGAGACGTTGAAGGCAACTTTTCGTGGGAGCTATTCTCATGCTATCCATTTTTTATCGCAGAGAGTGAAGGTGAAACATGGAGAGTGGGAAAACTGTCTACGTGGTACACAAAAGTAAAAGTCTAGACGGCGAGACAGGAATTCAACCGACGTTTTACCACTCTAGTGATTTGCATAGTATTTGGCGACTACCTCGTTGGTTTCAGCCGATTGTGGTAGAACTTTGTACATTTTTAGCCCAGAGCAGAACTTTAATTAACGTTCCAAAAATATACATGCAATTCAGCTAACTTATTTCTATACAACTATTGTGTTTTTCACATTTCACACAAATGAAAATACAGTAGCTTCTAATGTGCTTCATCTGCATTGTTCTTTTT
Source organism: Anthopleura xanthogrammica (assembly GCA_964019055.1). Classification (NCBI taxonomy): domain Eukaryota; kingdom Metazoa; phylum Cnidaria; class Anthozoa; order Actiniaria; family Actiniidae; genus Anthopleura; species Anthopleura xanthogrammica. The sequence continues at coordinate 13,754,765 of OZ025211.1, read as the reverse complement.
TCCTGATTAAAACAATAGTTACACATGTTTTTGTACCTCATTAACATATTTAGTAAGCAGTGTTCTCAAATAGTGGATCGGCCACTAATTAGTGTCCTTATGCGAAAGATGTCTAGTAAACCAACTCTCCAGTAGAAGTCGTTGCTTTCTATTGTTACAATGGGAAAGAAATTTACCAGATTCCCAATTAATTATGTGGCCAGTCTTGGTATGATGCATTGCAATGTTATTATGATTATCCTGTTTTCTAACTGCACTTTGATGTTCCTCGCGTCTGATATTAAAGTCCGTTATTTTTACGCTACTTTGACGCTTTGACGCTGCACGCTTTTCGCGCTTTTTGAATAACAAGGACACATTGTTTAAAACGAAAATTAACTATTAATTAAAATATGAATTAGTGATTTTTTTTAGTGGACTGTGAAGTCGTTGTCTAGTCGTTAGAAAATATGGAGTTAGCTAAGGATCCAACATGAATCATCATGAATTAAACTTTTTCGCACAAACAAAGGAATAGCTCAATAATTCAAAGATATTTTTGATACAACGAGTAAAGTTTGTCAAAGAGAAATGTTAAAACTTATCTCACTTCTTTTTTTCCCATGCACAAGGTTCAATAACCGGAGCGAACAATGCTAAAAATTAATAGTTTTTTCCCCCGGTTAGTCCTGTCAAAGTGTCAGAAATAGTCGTGTATATTTCTTAGCCGAAGTTTTTGACTCATCTGACGCAAAATTTACGCTTCATTTGAATAACAGAAGGCCCATTGTAAAAACACACAAAAATACTCTCACTATAAAAAAAAACCATACATACACAGAGCAATTGTTTTTAACACTTTATTTTGTGCTTTTTGCCATTGAAATATACGTTATGTCGATGGAATTATGCTTGATACAAATTTCTTAAACTATTAAATTTGCAATTTTACAGGTAAATTTAATATGCTATACATACTATTCAGTTTGGAATGTTGCAGACAATCCATTTTTCCGATCTGTCGTAAAAAGCAGTCTATACTCATATTGACGCAAAAAGTCTTAAATGCCTTTCGGCCAGAAACGCACACAACTCAAAGATTATTGGCTGAAACCAGCGTGGATGTCTAAAGATATTGCCAGATGCCTTGTAGTCTTTTATGTGCTTGATGACATGTTCTACCTTTATTCGATACCGTTTATGGTATCTGTTGTGTCTCTGAGCCACACGACGGAGTCTTGCTGGCATATGCCTCAGTTGCGCTCTTCGCCATCGAATTCGCAATGGGGCACGGGCAGCATAGCCCTTATCCGCCAACAGCTCACAGCGAGGTGGAAAGTCGAGTGCAAGTCCTTGTCCTATCTGTGGCATTAGCCGATATGTGCCAGCATCGTTAAGATGGCCGGGAAATCCAGACTGGATAAATCTAATATCACCGTTGCAATCACAAACAATTTGTGTGCTCATGACGTGCCGATGCCTGTGTCCACTGTAACATCGTTGTTGGATGTTTGGATTCGGTCTACGTATTGGCGGAAATGTGCCATCAATTGCCCCAAGAGCGTCTGGAAAATGCCTCCAGGTGTTTCTCATAGCCATCCACTCTCGTCGAGTGGGCCACGAAACCAGAGAATGGAAATGATGCCACAGAACCGGCACGATTTGGTTGATTGTACCTGACACTGTTGACATGCTAACATCGAACATCAATGCGAGAAGATCAATACTTGTGTATTTGCGCAACCATATAAGAACGAGCAAGATTCGGTTAGGTATGTCTAACAAATAAGGCCTGCCAACAGTTCTGTCCCGCCTTTCTCCGTCCCTTCTTAGATTACCAATCACCATGTGAATTTCAGCAAGAAGCTGATGAAATGATTCAGGCGTTTCACCAGTGGCAAGCCAAAATATATATTCATGTTGAGAATATGTTGAAAATACATCTCTGCCATTGAATCTGTGGGAATTACGACTTGCAGGCAAAAGCCGTTGTGGGAATGGCTGGTAAAAATATTGCAACATAGCTGGGCTAGATAAGGTGACTAGGAACTGTAGAAGAACAAAGCAACACATAAGAATAATGTTTTCATCAGGTTGAACGTGTAAGGCTTCTTCAGGGAGTCGTTGAGGCAAAATAGCGATTGTTGAGCAGAGTATAGAGCACAAACGATAAAAGCTCTCCATGGCTGTAGATATAAGTTGTTTATTTGTTCATGTGTTTGTTACGATCATTGGGAGGATAAGGTCTAGTCATCTTTTTGTATGGTATAATAATGGACATATATATAATCGTTTATTGCATTGTACTATAGCTGTAAGGCGGGCTCGAAATATTGCAATACCGCGCGTTAAAAACCAATCACCGCAGTATAAAAAAAACATCCTATAATTACTACTATTCAATTTGTGAGGGCACGAACTAAAACCATGAAACAAATAGCACTACCTAGTAATACAAGTAACGCTAACTAGGTTTGCTCACGATGGGTTACATAATCCTTTTCAAACTTATTATTTAACTACCTAGTAACACAAGTAACGCTAACTAGTTTTGCTCACGATGGGTTACATAATCCTTTTCAAACTTATTATTTAACTACCTAGTAACACAAGTAACGCTAACTAGTTTTGCTCACGATGGGTTACATAATCCTTTTCAAACTTATTATTTAATTAGCGTATAATCGCTAGATCGTGTGCATATATAACTCTCAAAAGCGTATTGCCTAAAAGCTATCAATCAATCAAACCATGGCAGCTATTTGGCGACCATATGAGACAGAGGAACCAAAGAAAAAAGAAAGAAGTAAGTTTACAATAGTTCTTGGTCCGTTTCAGTCTTCTAGATAATTAAACATATATATATGACATTTTTATTATTAGTGAAAAGAAAACCTGGAATTGAAGAGATTGTGGTAGTCAAAGAAGCATGGCTATTGGAGAGACCTAAAGGGTGGGAAGCTATAGTTTCAAAGGCCAAAGTAGAAATAGCTAAATCTACAATTGTTCCACCGGAAGTAAAGAAATACTACCAAAAATCAAAGCTCACTGCGCTAGTTAGCAAAATCAAAAAGTGTGTTGAGAAGCTGCATGTGGTGCCCTCAAAGAACGATAACGCTGCTACCCCTAACAGTAGTTTGTCTGCGGCAAGTAGTGCAGAACCTCCAACGGTACCGCAACCAAATAAGGAACAAAATGCCGAGGAATATGCCTTGGAAGAGCCAGAGAAAAGATGGGAGAGAAACAAGAAGAGAAAGCGAGCGAAAGTGAGTACAAGTAGCGATGAATCAAGCAGCAATGAGTATCCCAAAAAAGGCAAAGGGGAGCTGCAAAGAGAGGCGCTGCATAAGCACTCTAAAATGTGCGATGCAGCTCTAGCAACAATGAATAAAATGGAGGCAATGCTGGAAAAGCTCCAGAAAAATATGTTAAACTGCATAGAGATGTCTTTTTCATTTCATAGTGCTTTATAATAGAGTGATTTTAGTCGGATTGTGAAATATAAAATATATATATTTGCTCTGCTCTGCTCTGCTCTTGCTAAGTTGTGCAAGCAAGGGGAAAAAATAATTTGGATAAGTTTTAACATTTCTATATGACAAACTGTACTCGTTGTATCAAAAACATCTTGAGCAGGCTATTCCTTTGTTTGTGCGAAAAGGTTTAATTCATGTTGATTCATGTTGGATCTAACTCCATATTTTCCTTTGTCTATATTTAACGACTAGACAATGACTAGGTTCACAGTCCGCTAAAAATCACTAATTAATATTCTAATTAATTGTACTTGCAATAAAGAATAATTCTCGTTTTAAACAATGTGTCTTTGTTATTCAAAAAGCGCGAAAAGCGTGCAGCGTCAAAGCGTCAAAGTAGCGTAAAAATAACGGACTTATGGGAAATCTCTATTAGAGATTTTTCATAAGTCCTTAACTTTTACGCTAGTTTTACGCAGGTGTGAATTTCGAAAGACCATGTATTCGAATGACAAAGGATGCAATGAAGTAAATGAGCCCATTGTTTCGATTAACAATACTTTAATATCATTATAACAATGTCATATAAACAAAGTAGGAAATACAACACTAGAAAAATTAGCTGTTTTTTTTTTACTGACAATGGCAAAGCAACTGGAAAATTCGTGGTGTATGTGAAATGGCTAGCTGGAAACAATTTAGAAAAAGCAAAGCTGAATCTCAAAACAAAATCAATGTTTTTAGCTGGCATAGTAAGCTTCAAAGCCTAACTTGAGATCTAATTTTTGTTCTGAAGCTTATCTAGAAAGCCCTGCATCTTTTGCATGGTGACTAATGCGGCGTCACACATCTTTGAATGTTTTTCAAGAGCCTCTCTTTGCAGCTCATTTTTGGGTCTTTGGCTCATCGTTGTTGCTCGGTTGTTCATCTTCTTGGTCGCTATCACTTTCTCGTCGTTTTCTTTTCTTCCTTCTCGCCCTGTCTCTCCTCTCTTTCGGTTCTTGTGGTGAATATTCCGCGTCAGTAGAACTTTTGTCCTCTAAAGCAGTTTGAGGCTCCATGTGCTTTTCCTGCTCGATGCAGGGGGATTTCGAAAGAGAATTAGAGTCACCAGATTTCTTATCAGGGACTGTGTGAAATTTTTTCTCCACGCACCTTTTGACCCTCGAAATTATTGCAGGCATTTTAGCTTTTTGGTAATAGGCTTTCACCTCGGTAGGCATATTTGTCGCCTTTAAAATACCCTGTTTTGTACACGATGCAACTGCCTCCCATCCTTTTGTCCCTTCTGTAAGCCAAGCCTCGCATATCACGGCAGTCTCTTTTGCGTCTGGGTTTCGTTTCACTGAAAACATAATCATGTAATTTTTAGTAATCTATAGTACTGAAATGGTCCAAAATCATATTTTCACTTACATCTTTCTTTCTTTTTAGGTCCGCTTTGAGTTGTGCTGGCGCTAGGGCGAGGTTCAGTTTCGAACGGTTTCCAAATACCTGCCATATAGCATAGTCTACTCCGATAAATTGCTGTTTTTAGTACACTGTAAATCAATTCAGCCCTCGGATGTAAAATTAAGAGTTTGGAGTGGTATATATACATACAAGAACTGTGATGCTATTAAAGTATTGTTAATCGAAACAATGGGCTCATTTACTTCATTGCATCCTTTGTCATTCAAATACATGGTCTTTCGAAATTCACACCTGCATAAAACTAGCGTAAAAGTTAAGGACTTATGAAAAATCTCTATTAACATTGTCACTAGGGTTGTTATTAGGTCTGCTCGGTTTATGAGTGTTGCTATTAATACATTTATCACTGTAATTGGTCTTGTGAAACATGCATCTAAGCTTTCGAGTTTCATTATGTAGACTGTCTGTAGAGTCGCATTTGAGTTGAGCATGCCTGGTTAGAGTCTTAATGGTCGTGGCCTTATGACTAGTTGGATTATACGACGACTGATCAAGTAACCTGTCGGTATTTGTAGGCTTACAATACACGGTTGTATACAAGGTATTGTTATGGTGGCTCACATCATCGAAAATTAATATTAAACATTTGATTTTAAAGAAATATATAATATCAATCCAATGTATACCACATAATAATAATGTTGTGCATTGTAATGTCTTAGCCAATATCATATGTTAACAATGAAGTAACAATCAATAACATAGTATAATTCAGTACATAATACGTTACAATGATACCTGCCAATACGAAGAGAAAAGTTTAAAGCATAATTACGATATTGAACAAGATATTCCAAGCTCCCCACATTTTAACCCTAAATGCAATATGGTGGGTTGGGTTTAGCACTTAGAAAAAATTTGTCCAAACTCTGTAAAGTTAATGGAAATACAATTGAAACATGTTAGAAAGATGTGTCCGAACAATAAAAGAGAAGTTTCAAGCATAAATACGAAATTGAACAACAGTTTTCAGGATCCCTACATTTTAATCCTAGATGCAATAGGTGGGTTGGGGTTAGCACTTAGAAAAAAATTGTGCGAATTCTGTAAAGTTAATGGAAATACATTTTCGTTCTCCCTCATTAGACCTTTTTGCTCTAACACTATTTTTGAACTTCGTGCAAGCTTAAACAATGACTGACAAGAAAATTGTATGGAATGTGCATTTCTTTTGTTCTCTACACAAATAAAATCGTGCCACAATACGGTTGCTCTCGCATGGACGTTTCAGCTAATTAGACCTTTCTTTCATTTGCTCTCGACGCTTGAATATGATGGCTGAGTCAGCTCGTGGTTACCTAAGTCTTCACCACAAGAAGACAACCTATTACTAGAGGCAATTAATTTATACGGGAGAGGAGATTATTTTTCGATTCTACAGTACATGAGCACAAGAATTCACGTTTTGTCGCCAAGTGTTCAAAACTTCTACATGACTTCGTCGTTCGAACAAAAGAAAACTAGAATTTACAGAAGACAAAAATCACTTTTGGAGAGCAGGTAAGGGCTGCTCTTGAAGTTTCTTCATTCATATTATCATTGTTGTAGAGTTATTTAAAGTCATGTGACTTATTGTCATAAGTTTAACGCTTTTTTAGGAAAACCATTGAACAAGAATGGGTTCAGTGCGACCCACACGGAGTACCACCAATACTACAAGCACCAATAATGCAACAAGCGGTTTGGCCAGCGACAGCAACTACAACCAATGTACAGTATACGTCGTCGTTGACCTGTCAACAGCCCGCAGCGACATTAAGCAAAACACAGCCTGACCAGGTCGGATTAATCAAGGAAAAAGAACAAAGATACGTGTTTGATACTAGCAAAATATCTAGTCCTTCAGAACTACAAAGTATAATGCGAGTAGCAAAAGCAAAAGATGAAAAAGAAAGGAAGGAGAGAGAAAAGAGGGAGCTTGAGGAGGACGAAATCGATGAAACCGATGAAACACAGCCGCCGAAAAAGAAAAGGTAAAGTACAAGATTCATAACAGTTGAGCAGTTTTCACATGACTGGGAAACAAAAGGGTCTGCTAGCCTTATCCCCTCTATCTCTATCTCTTCGAATTCGAGATTGTTCATCATATTCGGAGAGATGACGGAGAGTACCCTGAAGACGAGGATACTGAGTGCGTATTGGACTCAGGAATTTTAGAATGATAGTGTGATATAATTTAATGTGAAATTTTCAAAATCGTAACGTACAGTAACACTTCCCACTCGAATGAAAACGCATCCAGCCTTAGCGTGTCATTCAATTAAACAGTGGTTATTTATGTAAATCATTGCCATGGCATAGTATCGGTTTATATTATAGCCATCGGCATTTGTAATGATCGTGAATGAGATATTTTGAGGATCTATAACTATTGATGATAGTAATAATTACTTTCTCTTATCTATTTTGATTTGAAGCATGAAAGACATAAGAAAAGAGAAAGTCCAGATGGTTAACGAAACCCTATGATCTTTTCCAACGATGATGAATGGCATGATGGAGATGATGGATAGACAAAGAAGAGAGGAAAGAGAATTTAAACTAGCGATCTTGAAAACAATGAAAAAAAACAAGCAGATCAGATGATGAATAGATATTTAGTCAAGTTAACACTTAACTAATAACAATCCTTCAGGTTACGGTTATATAACATAGTTATGTTTGATTTTTGTATTATTTTCAGTACTCTTCAGTATGCTATATATATATATATATATATATATATAGCCTGCTGCCTATGCTGTGATATTTGCTTCATATTCATATTTCGAGGCTCTAGGTGCATAAAGGTTAATTTCAAAAAAAAAACAAAAAAATCAAAATAAAACAAAACCGTCCTATTCCCAGGGATTACAATAAGAGCGCGGCCAAGGCGAGGAGAGAGAGACCTGGTGGCGGCAACCCTCCCGAAACAACACCCGGAACGCCTCCCGAGAAAGCACACAAAAACCAGCAATGTTACGCCCTCCAATACTTTACAATAACGCGTATACAAATTAAGAAATCTAGTCCCTATTGTTAAATACACAATTTCCACTTAATTGAAACTAACTTAATTGTGTCTTAATCCCTTAATTAGCGTTCTTTGATATAGTATTGTTTTTGTCCCTTTGTTAAAGTTCTTTGATATGTGTTCGATTTTGCAATTCAGATTTGTATAGAAAAATATACGAATAACGTACGTATAACAAAATAATTTGAAATAAATATATAAATACTAGATACTAGATACGTAAATAATACAACTTTCACAAGAAAATAAATAACTTTAAGCATAGATAATTGTTCAAGATACTTCAGAAGACTTAATGTAATTTAAACTAGCTAGCTTCTGTACACTTATCTGTGTTGGTTTGATTTTCGTTAGACTTGAGAGGCCAATCCCTCGTTGTCCGTAGATCCTATGTATAGCTTGCTTGCTTGCTTCTAGGTTGTTAGACTTGAGAAACCAATCCCTAGCTGGTTGTCCGTAGATCCAATGTATAGCTTGCTTGCTTCTAGGTTGTTAGACTTGAGAAACCAATCTCTGGCTGGTTGTCCGTAGATTCAATGTATAGCTTGCGTGCTTCTAGGACGATATATCCCTTGAATTTACGGTACGGCACACACAAATTCTCGATTACCTGTAGATCCAATTAGTTAGCTTGAATGTATCACTTCAGTCTTGAATGTGAACAATTTTACTTGACTCTAGCACGTATTTGAATGTTGGATAATCTCAACTTTGAATTGAGATTTTCGTGTCTTTGTACATCAATGTTGAACTAAAATCACTTGAATGGTTGCCCCAGTCAGGTTCTGTGATCCAACAACGTACAACTTGAATTTTTGCTGGTTTATCCTGTGAGAAAACTTAACGCAGGTCCCTTATCAGGCGCCAAATGTAAACTTTGTTTTCACGATACACTTTATCTGCTTTATTAAGTGATATCCTTGAAGAGTTAACCTGCTTGTTTCTCTGTCTTTCTGGTAGAGACGTATTCCCTATCAGATCTCAACCTAAACCAGCCCCAAAATCCGCTCTTTCCAAGCTTGACCTAGCTCTTATACTCCTTACATTAACCCAACCCTCAAGGGAATCCTAAACACTAACACATTCACACATACAAACATACACACGAACATGCACACACTCATTCATGCTACATTTTGTTGTTTATTTATCTATTACATAGTAAACATTAGAATTTGTTTTTCGAGTTATAACTCTATAGCTATGTTCATGATAATTAAATGTCTACTTTCTAGTATACGTAATTAACGGTAACAAGAGTACATTTTGTTTATTTTGGAGAATTAAAATGTTGACGTTCATAGCTATGTTGTCTACGATGTCCTTGTTCCAGGCACCGCGGAGACGGGGGAGCTGGGGGGCTGCAGCCTCCCCACTTTTTTCAAATATGCACTAAAGTTTACCACTCAGCCCCCCCACTTTTTGACTGGTCTCCTATATTTTCGATTCTTAGCCCCCCCCCCCCCCCCCATCTTTTTAGGGTGCTCCGCGGTCCTTGTGTTCGGTTACAATTTTATGCTTATCATAGTGTTGCAAGGAATTCTTCTCTTCGGGTAGAAAGGAAACAAACTGTCTCTACAATAATTGGTTGAAATGATCTTCTATGTCTAAAAATATCAGCCACTGATGCAAATACTTTCACATCACCAATACTGTGTTCTACAGTCGACCGAAAAAATCTTAAGTCCCTATTCATCTGTCGCCTTAAAGGATGTCCGATTAGGCAAGGGAAATTAAAGAAATACATTTTTGTATGGTCATATGATTTAGTCTGAAATCAAGCTGTAAGGAACCAATCAGATTGCAGGATTCACTAGTAAGTTCAAAGTGAATATAATTAATTGCATCATACTTACCCGGTTTTAACGTAAATGGGGAGTCCATCTGGATTAACAATGATTATTGTTGACAAAAAATGTGTTTTCTTATCACCTCGATAGTAGTTGGCTTGTCTGATGCTTGGTCTCCATATCTTATGAATAGTACAATCAATTGCACCCAAAGCATTTGGAAAACAGTCCCAAGAATTTCGAAAGAGTAACCACTGTGCAACGTTGGGCCACCGCACCTGGTCTCTTAGTAGATACCAGATTATTGGCAGTATATGGTGAACTTCGTCACTGACCATTGATAGGCTTATTTCAAATAGGGAACACACTAGCTCTTCTCGGCAGTATTGCCTCAACCAGATCAGCGTCATAAGTAATCGGTTTCTTGGCGTTAACAAGCAAGGGCGTATACGTCCTGGTTGACCTCTGTTTAATCTAGGGTCTCGAGGTTGGACTATTAACGGTTCGGCATGTTGAAACATATCTTCAAAAGTCTCGGGAGTTTCGCCCGTTAGATGCCAGAATAAAGGGCCTATATTCACCAAGTAAGGCCATACATCTCGTCCTCTATTCCTGTGGCCAACAAAATTCGGGAACAGTCTTTCGAGAACAGAAATTTCGTCCTGTTGATTTTCTGGGACAATAAGAAGCACCCGTAACAAACTAAACCAAAGTATAATTTCAGCAGAATTTGGGGACGGAGTCAACAGAAGTGAAGCAAACCCTAGCATGGGTTGTGTTCTATATCGTGTTATCTGACCATCTAAAACACAAATTAACGCCAAGTGATACATGTATAGCCACGAAAGTAAAAGCAAACCATACATCTTTACACTATGTGTAGTATGAACATGTTTGGATATGATACGTTCGCCAACACTTGATTAGGTTTTTGTGTAGAGAACAAAAGAAATGCACATTCCGTACAATTTTCTTGTCAGTCATTGTTTAAGACTGCACGAAGTTCAAAAATAGTGTTAGAGCAAAAAGGTCTATTACATTCGTCCGCACGAAAAACATTTTCCTTTTAATCTTTCATTCCTCTACTCTACTAGAATAACAAAAACCCAAACAACACATACAGGCTAGGCTTGTTTCAGTTGAACAAGCTTTGGAATATACAAAGGAAGCAAGGAAGTGGCGCAGAAAAAATAACTTGCATAAATTACCTCGAAAAAGCTGCCTGTCCTCTGGTCTTGAATAAGGAGGAGAATTATTATAACGAGTCTTCTTAGACTTTGACTGCTGCAGTTGCTTTTTCTTTTTGGATGCTTTTTCTTGGGCTTTTTTAATTTTCTTTTCATCATCGGAGTTGTCCGCAAGGTCGTCGGATTCATATTCTTGTACTGCAAGCCAGCCCGCTTCGCTCTTATCTGCTAACTTTATTAGCTTCTGCCTTTTTGTGGGTAAGATTGAGGGCCTCTTTGGCGGATTCATAAGCCTGTTCTGTGTTTCGGCTTTCGAGGTTGTGGATGACTGCTACGATGTGATCTTCCACTTCAGCATTGTGGAGAAACTGCTTCGAATTTCCTTTGAATTTTAACTTTTGTGCATCGGTTTCTCTCTGCAACTTTCTCGTTGTTTCGTCCAAAGTGGACTGTCGATTTCCTTGTGTAGTGCTCGTCAGATTTTCAAGTCTTGAGTCGATGTAACTCTTGAATCTGTGAAAAACTTGTTCAACTAATTGAGTACCGTCCTCTGGTTGATTTTCCGTTGACATCTAGCTTACGGTAGTAGGATGAGTCGTGTTACTGAAAACGTGGAAGTCTACTCCAATTCTTAACACTTTTTAAATACCGTAACCTTAACAATGGTCTGAATAGTACTTAATGACTATTGTACTTATTTTGTAAGATACTCATGAAAACGGCATGACCATGTGCGTCATGCCAACAAACAATAGGAAAATACATTTGAAACATGTTAGAAACATAAGTCTGAACAATAAAAGAGAAGTTTCAAGCATAAATACGAAATTGAACAACAGTTTTCAGAATCCCCACATTTTAACCCTAGATGCAATAAGGTGGGTTGGGGTTAGCACTTAGAAAAAAATTGTGCAAATTCTGTAAAGTTAAAGAAATACATTTGAAACATTTTAGGAAGACGTTTGCGAACATGAAAATATAAGTTTGTATAATAAATAGCAATATAGTAATTAACATGTATATAATACAGTAACGTGGATGTAAGGACAAGTAATATCATATTCTGGATTCGAACCAGAATCAGGAATACATTGGATAACCAACTATGATTTTTTGTTTGTCATTTGTGCGTGTTGTTGTATGTATATATTAAAACAATAATTTGGAAAAAAAAAATTAATAATCATAGTTAAAAAGTATTTATTTACATGTATTTGATAAAATTTTTGAAATTTGAAATACATATGGAAAAAACTATTTACAAAACTTCTTCTTTATAGGTAATAAATGTTTATAAAATAACATATGGAACTGGAACACTATTATAAAACTTGTAATGGTAAGGTAATGATAAAAATTGCTAGACTTGTCCAACTTTAAAAAAAAGTATATACATAAATTGAAGGACAGATTGAAAAAACATTTATAATATTTACACAATTTAATCTTGAAGCACTTTTCTCCTTGCCTTTGTCTTTGGATCAATCGTCTACCTTTGTCTTTTCCTTTTCGTTCTTTTTGCTGTTCTTGATTGTGTCTTTTTCATTGAACGGCTGTGGATGCATGTGTTGCTGTGGAGCACATGATAATCCCACTGAGCCAGGATCTAGTTGTGATTGCAAGTTTCTAGCTGCAATGGGAGTTACGGCGGCAGGAACCTTGCAGCACATGCTGTTAAGCATCTGTTGCAAGGCTCCCACCGTCTTCGGGGTTTTGAAGGGGATGCAAGCAGGCTCATCGCTATTCAACTTAGAAGCATATGATTCGGGATGAAGAAATATGCTCTTCATCACTCTAAGTTGAACAGCGATGATGTACATTTGCATGAAGGTAGCCTAGGATGTGTTAAAGTTCAAGTCAACAAAAACAACTCTAGTAAATTGTCATACCGGTGTTGTGCCGCGTACAGCTTCAAGAAGTAGTGCGGAAAGTGTGAATAGAAGCTGACTTTCTTCGAAGGAGTAAACTGTGGTGTTGACATCTGTGTTGAAAGGTATACAGAGTTACAATGAAGTGTTGTCTTAGTGAACAGGTGTAAAATGCTGATATTTTAGAGGAGTAAAGAAATGGATGGAATTCAAACTGCGTACCCTGGACAGTGCAACGTAGCCAGTTCCCCTAGGTACGAAGTCTAAGTCCATCCAAACGATATCGTTTTCAAATGTTTGCCCTTGTGCCTTGCATGTGGTTACTGCATAGCCCGTCATGAAGGGCAAACTTGTGTGTATGTCTGTGCGTTGTTGTCCATTGTCTGTAGTAGTTACAGGAGTTGCCAACAGAAAGACAGGTACTATACATCCATTTGGCAGACGTAGAAGTACCATATAATTACTTCTGACATGTATAGTAGCCCTCTGTCCGTTAACAACGCCTTTTGCTTTGTTAACGTTTTTGGTGATGATAACACGCATGTTCTTGTAAATGGACGCAGGGTCTAAATCATTGTCCATTTGTACTTCTCCTAGAGATTGTACGGAATTAAAAAGATGATTCACTGCAACACTATTGATTCTGGTAGCAGCAGCTCTTGAAACCGGTATAACAGTAGAAAGCGGATGATTAGTCAGCGCTTGAACGATGTGGTTATCGTAAATTACAGGATTCTTATAGAGAACCCTTTGCAGAGCATTGAGCTTGTTGAGAACAGAACGAATAGGACGCCAGTAGCAGAGATGGTTAAGAATGTCCTGGTATTGTGGGTCATCGCATCTCTGTTGTTCACGGAGGGTAAAATTAATGCACATACCAGGAAAACGAGAGTCAGAATAGATATTAGGGGCAGGTACAATTCTGTTATGAACGGTTTCAATGGGCTGTTGCTGATATTTGTCGCCGCTGACCATGAGAATAGGACGTGTAGGAAGCTGCTGCAGAGTGTTCAAAATGTGTCAAAAGATAAACATAGAGGCACCATAGAGATCTCGTCTAAGATTATAACGTCATAATTGGAAAGATGATAATTGATCAATGGTCGAGAATTGTCAACAGGTACAGAAAACGCAGAATGAATAGTGTTGCAGTCTATGTCTGTATCAAATTTTGCCCTGTACGTGAAAGCAAGAAAACCTTCTTGTCTTCCTGTATCAAAAATTGGATACAGCCACATAGACATTGGGTCTTACCGGTGCCGGCATGGCCGACAACGGAAATGATTTTGGTCCAATCGTTCAGTGAATCATCTTCGTCGTATTGTTGTTCGCGAATGTTACCTCTAGAAGGAGGCAGAACATGTGGATCTTCGTCAATTATCTCGTCATCGTCAGATTCGTCATCATCGTTGTCGTGTGCTTGTTGTGGTTGCGCGCTTGCATGAGCGGAAGCTTAATGTGTTTGAATCTAAACAAACCGAGGGGTTGAATAATGTCGTTTACGGAGACGCAAAAAAACTTGGAGCTTGTGGAGAACAAGAGATTGTTCTCTGTTCATATCCTATTGTACTACAGGGGTCTCGTACTGGAGGTCGGCATTAGTCAATACTTCGGTTTGCCAGATGTGATACATCTGTTTCATACTAAGCACCAGGTTGAGAACGTTGATGACATAGTATTCCTTATTGCCTTGTTGGCAAAACAAGTCTAAGATAGCATGATCGTTGTTCCATAATTCCGGTGGTGATGCTAGTGCAGCAGCAAAGTGTCTAAGGTCATTAGGAATGTTGTCGTGACTAGGGTGCTTAAGTTCGTCCAATGACTGGAACGGAACGTTAAGCAAATTATGTTGAAAGAAGAATTCCACATTGAAAACAGACACATACTTAACTCCTACCAGAGCCTTCAGTCACTTGTAAGGCGTTGGATTAGCCTTATTTGTGTCGTGGGTTCGAAGCTACTCAAGCAATGAATAATGATGGATATCATCGGCTCGGCTAAAATATTTCCTGACCATAACACTATCACCTGCATTGCCTTGACGAGGAGGCACGTAGTGTTTAGTGGAGTTATTAGTCTACTCCGGCTTAGATGCAGAAAGTGTAACAACCATCTCCGGTTCTAGCGGTTTCATATCGGATAGATGACGATAGGCAGCCATTGCGGAAGTAACGTGTCTAGAGTAAAGCGACTGAGCAATCTGTTGCTCCTTGAACTTCGAAACGTAGGCGGTGACGTAACGGAAGATCATGACTTGTGGTCTGTGACCTGCACATCCATTCTACACCTTAGGGCTTACATAAGCTCCGTACTTCCGTTCCTAAGGTTAGAAGCAAAAGTTTCTGCTGGATGATATAAACGAAGTTCCTTTTCACCTCCCGTCCCCATCACGACTTCAATGGGAGAATCATTGAAAGGGAACGCATCCTTTGACGATGCCTGAAGATCGTTTACAAAATACGCGGTTTCTCTGTCATCCCAGGGGATGTCAGCGCGAATCTGTTGGAAATGGATTTTCGCAATGTTCTTTTAGTCCAGCTGTTAACGACGAGAATTGTTCACTTTGATGATAAAAGCATGAAACTTTGCCAGAATAATAATATCACTAAGAGAAACAATTTTGGATATGGAGCCAACCCAAACTTGCACTCATTGTTGAGTACTGCGCATGACCTAAAATATCAAACATGAAAACGAGGCTGCAATTTTAAACCCTGCTTAAACTTGTTTAATTATCACATTTTGACTAAAAAACTACATAATAATGATAGACAATACATTTGATCCACTCTCATCTGAAAATTTGTGCCACGTGACCTTTTGGAAGAAATATGGACATAATGTGTGGGATCCCTGTGGTAAGTCATACTAAACTTGCTGGTTTTTATCTTCAATCATATCCTACCTCTAACTATTCAGACTTTTTATGCAATGTAACATCTCAACTCATGTATAGTCTAATAATTGTACTATTTAGCATAACTAATGTTTCACGGATATACTGTTTGCACTCTATTATCATTTGAACATTTACTATTATATATCATTATCTCTTTTATTTTATGTTACTATATTCGGACCATCCTATATCAATTCTTTTTGTAAACAGCGCATATGAATATTCAATACTAATCTGCATTTTATGAGTGTATTATATTATTATCATTATTATTATAGTCTGTAAATAATCATAGAACTGATAAAATTGAAAATCATTAGATACATCACCATGGTCAAAAATTGACGTCTTGGGCGCAGTTACCACCACAATTGCACAGACCAGTGCATGCCAAATTAGCCTTTAAGCATTTGCATCTTCCACCACATCCAAGCTTACATCCGCATTTGATAAGTTCGTAGCATGTATCTTTTGCTTGTGGAAGAGATGTCCAGTATGGTGTCCAGTTCTGGTTCTCGTCGAGTTTCCAACCCCAATCAGTAGGAGATGGCAACATTGGCTGCGTCAGTAGAGTTTGGCACCACACATATGCTCCATGATATATGGAGCTCTTGACATGTTGAAGGAGTGCTGCTTGAGTGGGAGGGATGCTTTCAAGGTTTTTTGACTTCTTGGAGAATAATTCTTGCCTCTGTTTGTTGACACTAGTAAGGCTGCTTGTCCGGTCATATAAAAGGATCACAAACCTCTCGATAGTGGCAATTAACACATCATTGATGCCATCAGGTGTTGCAGACAGCGCTCTGAGCACTGGCGTTAGTTCTGGGAAAACGTTCCATACATCCCAGGCCGTTTTCTTTCCACGTCCATAAAAAAACGACACAGTATCGCATCCGGTTAACGCATGAAACATCGGTAATGCTGATGATTTCTCCTCACCTAATGATTCTGCTATTGAGTGCACAGGTAAATATGCAAGTGTCTTTCCAGAACCATATGCGATCCACAGCTCATTTGCCGGAATGGTGTGAGCAACTGAAATGGCCAACACAACCACATCCGTGTCATTGCTTCGGATCTTTATTCGTTAATGGCCACACACACTTGCATCCATTGCATGAAGCATCAAGCGAGTATCGGCCTCTTCATGGTTACAGGGTGCAAGGCTGTCAATATCCATCCTATTAGATGATGACCGTACATCTTGTCCATGTGTTGTGTAGATTTCCTTTTAACGTGGGATTGTCAGTGCAACCACCTTAAAAGAATTAAGAAGTATGTTGACTATTTTAACTTTTCATCATCAGTGACATTAAAAATGTTATTTCATCATAACATTTTTGTCATAAAATTTTATATTTCTTACCTTGCTTGCAAGAAGTTTAAAGAGTTCGTCTTTGTTGTCGTCCACCCGAAGAAATCCTTTCCAATCGGAGGGTATCAAGGTTGATGGAAGAACTTTTCGCCGTTGTCCAGAACCTCTTTTTTCTCGTGTTGAACTCTTCAATGAATCTTGTCGATAATCATCCCATACAACATCAAGTCTGCTTGCCGTCTCAAGCTGTTTCAGGATATAAGGGGCAAACACAGTATTGAAGTACTCCTCAAATGTATGAGCTGTTCTTGGTGGTAGCATTTGGACTATGACGGCCCCGTCAAGAATGACTGCATCAACAGTTGGCTTTTCCACGGTCTGTACTGTTACATTGGGAAGACACTTTACCGAATCTGCCTTCTGTCCCCCTCTGATCTTTCCAATTTGTGCAAGTGATGGAGGCCATGGCTGGTTCTCAAATGCAAAGAAATCCTCCAGATTTCCGTCACGACTTTGACAGGCAATGTATAGCCTAGAAAACAGAGCACAATCTTCCTTCAATTCTTTTACTTTTGCTTTGTCTTTCGAAATGACCTTCTTGGACTGGGTGCTAAAGGTAGGAAAGTTATTTTTTTTTAAAGGGTCAGTAATAGGCTGCTTTCGGTCAACAAATCGTTCTTTGATGAAGGTTTCAAATTGTTTTTCTCCAACTTTCTTCACATCTTGCACGGTTTTAACAACGGCAGCATTCATTACGTCCTTTGTATGGAGTGCCATTAGTTCTTCACCTTCTTCTAAAAATGGATTTCCAAATTCTTCAAAAGTGGTGACCAAATTCCGTACATCTTTAGCAAATGCACTCTGCACACCTGGCGTTTGTTCATGGTGTCTCTGGTCTTCAGCTGTGGATATGTTGCCTTCAAACTCTTCCACCATTCTTGCAACCTCTGGGCCTGCTACCATCTATCTTCTGAGAGCAGCAGGACTTTCAGTAAGCCCTGCTGCGCCACCCTCGCCTTTCACTATGGCATTGACTTGCTCGTGTGCATGGTCTAGGGCTATTGATGAAAATAGCTTCTTTGTCTTGTGAACCACCAAAGAGCCGTTTGTGAATTGCTGATGCACTTCTGGATGCTTAATTGAAAGCTCAGACATGTCACAAAAGTGCACTGAAAGCCACCTAGCGTAGTTAAGATGGTCTAACGCAAAAATCCACGGTAAAAGCTCCTTTATCGCCTTGATGTAGGATGCGAAATTGGCTTCCCTGAATGATCTTACAAGTTGAAGACAACAGAGCTGTAAATCCAATACCCTGGACCAGTACAGAAATTGGGGGCTCTTCCTCAACATTTCCTCTTTCCACTCTTTGAATGACTTAGCTTCTTCATTCCCTGTAATGTTGGCAGTAAAGGCCTCGTATCCTTTGACCATGAGAATGTAAAGACTTGCTGCGGTTATTTGATTTGCACGTCGTGTACGGGTTAGATGCTTTGCCGCTAGGAAAGAATCGGCAACACCTTGTGTGGCAACTCCAGCACTACAAAGAGTTTGTGTCCAACCACTGCCAGTCAACCACTTGCCAAGTACTTTGAAAGCTGACATTTCAATGTGGAGCCCACCAAGCATGAAAACAAATTTATCTTCATTATATTCATGACCAAACGTCCATTGAATTTGTTTGGCCAGGGCAAACAAAGGTTGGTCTAACGCAATAACTGGAATTTGGGTTGGGTTAACATGTTCTACAGCAGATTTGATAACTTTCATAGAATGTGCAATCATTGCTAGTGAATGAGCATTTTCCAGAAACATAGGTAAAAGTGAAATGATGGCAGGTTCATAACATGACATGGTGGATTGTGTTGCGCGGTATGCAGCCCAGGAAACTGAGTCATCTTTATCAAGTTCTTCCTTAGAGAGAAGTTCTTTAGAATTTCTTAGCCAGTCATTTTCATGATCACTTTCTTCAATCGTAGAAGTTAACTGTACGGCAATTTTTGGGGCAAAAAACTCAGCTGGAGGTTGGCTCAGTGGTTGTACTTCACTGTAAGATGATGGTAGTAGGGCTATCTTCTTGGAAGTGGAACATTGGGTCAAAAGTATCAACGGGTCTACAATATCCTTGTTCCTCTGTGGCTGGATGTTGCACAAGCGAAATTGTGGTACCATGAAAGGAGTCGTGGGAACTTGTGGAGATGGGGTTATGGTCGATGTTGTCGGCGGCCGCAGTAGTGAACAGTCCCTCCTTCCGTTTGGCAGGGCAGACAACTCCTTCGCTCTCGTATCTTTCAATAACATTGTTGGTGATTTCAGTAGTGATTGAAAGCAGTCTATCATATGATATGCACATCCCCAGCTTGTAAAATTTATCAATGAGACCCTTGTCTCTGGTGGATCCGTGAATTTTTAGTGCAGTATAAATAGGAAGAGGACACTCCCTAAATCTTGTATGATGCATACTATCTGTAGACTGGGGTCGATCACGAGCTAGAGAGATACTATTGAAAAGAATTAGTTGGGCGACTGTAAGACATGCTTGGCTATCAGCTGGATCTATCGTTGTGGTAGGGCCTTTAATAATCATGCCTATCAGGGTTTTAAGAGATGCAGGAATAGAATCTTTCTGACAATCGGGAGCAAATGTCCCATTAAACGAGTTCTTGACTTGTAGAATATCTTTCCTTATGATGTTTGATGCTTTTGCCAGATGCCATGCCTCGGAATCCTTTTTTTCTGCTTCTCTCAACACTCCTGCGATGTCCTGCTTTAGCACCAATAACACCTCTCTTCCTTCATTATGTGCGGTCAAATCAGGAAAAGCTGCCAAAATGCTGTCTTTTAATCTAGTTGTATTGATTTTTCCTGGCTCAATTCCAAGCCCCTGCATTTTTAATTCATAAAATTTGGCTAAATCAGAAAGCTTGAGTACTGCAAGTTCTTCACATTCAAGATATTCGTCGATGTAAGCAAGCATTTCTGCAAAGGCAAGTTCTTCAGAGTCTGTTGTTGAATTGGTGTTGGTAGGTTTGGTAGCTGGCAGTTTCAACTTTCTTGCTCTATGGTACAGACCAATTAAGCATTTTGCATGGTACATTGCATCAGTTGCTATCAAGTCACCAACAGAAAGCTTAGCAATAAGTTTGCTATCTTGCAAAAGAAAGGCACAGTCCCGTACTTTTTGGTCAACTTCAAGCGTGGAAGCAGCATGAAGATTTTTAGGACTGTCAAGTTGTTCACAAAAGAAGCAGTGATTCTGTGACAGAGAACTTTGGATACTTGATCGCCGGGGCTTGATCGGGCTTGAACTAGTTCCTGGACTTATGACATCCCCTTCTTCATAAATTTCATCTTTTTCTACTTCACTGAGTTTTCTTTTCTTCGCACGCTTTAACTTCGTGTTACTAAAAATGTCTCTACAAGACTTGTGCCACACTGCTTTTCTCTCACGAAGAGTTCCTTCGATTCCTTCACCTTCATCTAGATACGAAACATTTAAATTTGCAAAATTAGTTGCAAATGAGGTGTATCCAGCACCAGCGTCTTTTCTCTTTGAGTTTGCAGGGCACTGCAAATCTTCTTTTGAATCTTTTTGGCAAATAATACAACGTTTCCAGTCCATTATTAATATACTGAAACTAAAAGAAAACTTCCAGACCTCAATTGAGGAATAGAAACTACAAAAAAGAAGGAAAAAACACTTACCTTCAACGAATGTAAGTAAACATGGTGGCTTCCATCTTGAAAACCGTGAGAAGCCTAGGTTCTAGTACCCAGTTTATTTCGCTCAATGCCGTGAAATATTTAGTAAATGAAAAAAATAGATTGTAAAATAATATTTAAAAAAATTCCTTTTCCATTTCCGACTTTTAACATGACTTATAGCATATAAAAAGATTAAAACCATAAACAACAGCAAGTTTAGTATGACTTACCACAGGGATCCCACACATTATGTCCATATTTCTTCCAAAAGGTCACGTGACACAAATTTTCAGATGAGAGTGGATCAATTGTATTGTCTATCATTATTATGTAGTTTTTTAGTCAAAATGTGATAATTAAACACGTTTAAGCAGGGTTTGAGATTGCAGCTTCGTTTTCATGTTTGATATTTTAGGTCATGCGCAGTACTCGACAATGAGTGCAAGTTTGGGTTGGCTCCATATCCAAAATTGTTTCTCTTAGTGATATTAGTATTCTGCCAAAGTTTCATGCTTTTATCATCAAAGTGAACAATTCAGCATTTTTTTGGTCGATAACAGCCGGACTATTTAGCCATACCAAAAGATGAACATGGGCAGTTCCCCTTCCTTGAAACTCCAACCGATAGAAAAAATTAGTAACGTTAGTCCTATTACGATCGTGGTTGTAATTGAAAACATGACTTGTCCATTTCTGTGTGTTAGTACCACACAGAAAACCGCGCATGGTCTGTTCTAGAACATGGACGATGTGTATAGTTTCCAATGCTGCTAATTCAGTGGTAATAAACAGCGTAGGATATCCGTGTTGCTGCAGTGCGTCTTGTAAAAATCGATGGTGCCATCTCCAATACTCGATTGTCTTAGTGTCTAGCGAAGTAGCAGCTGATCTGTTCGATCTAGAACAAGAAGAAATAGCCCCTGATACGGTATTAAAGAGCCAACGATCGTAAACGAATTGGATTAGTTCGTAATCAAGAGTGTAATCGAGTATTTCCGAATATATTTTGCACATGTAAGACACTTTGCTACTGAGACGACTAGTATTACCGCTGAAACGGGTCTCGCACCAGGAATAGAATGGATAGAAATGTGGCCACAAGGCACATTCTATTCCATCATTCTCTCTATAATCGTACAGGTTGACCTGATGTTCTGCTGCGAGAGACGGTTCTCTGAGTTCAACGAAATACTTATACTTAGAATTATTGGTCATGAGAAATCGGTAAGCAAGAGCACAGCAAAAGCGTGAAGAGGCATCAACAAGGTTATGGATTTTCTCTTGTACACTGAATGCAGACCAAGAGACTCTACAAAAGCCGTTCTTCTGTCGATAGCCGTGTTGATGTCTTTGAAAGTCACCAGTGTGCAGGTTAAATGGGCGAAGCGTTTTAATCTCGTTAGGCGTTAAATTTCTGAGACATAGGAATTTCATTGAACTTTGGAATTATGTAATGGCCATTGGAACAAACACATGAAGTTTTCTCTTGAGGAATTGTGTGATTGCGGAAACATGGCATTAAATTGTTTTTTATCAGCATTTTACACGTGTTACAGTAGGACCAGGAAGCGTATCTTGCCCAAAATGTGAGGTGCTGCGCAGTATCGAGGAAGATGTAATTGTGTGTGCGATTCGTCTAGTTGGTTTTCTTCAAAAAATTGTGTTCGTTTTGCAGTTTGTCGTTGCTGTCTCAGTCGTTCGTTTGTGTCATACGCTTGTCTCCATTCTTCCACAGGATAGTTAGTAACTACAGAGTACTGTCTAGCATTCCACAATGTTTCACCTTGTACAATATTCATGATATATCTATTTAAATAGTAAAATAAATCTTACCACAAATTATTTTATAATTCAGGATAGGATCCTGGCAAGGCAAGTGACACGTAATATGCTTGAATTCGAAGGGAAAACCGTCATGCGAAATATAGAAAGGCTCATCACAGTTTGAAATGCGTAGCATACATTGACATCTGGGGCAGCGGTATGGCATTACCAGGTTGGACAAACATTTCTCGAGGCAAGTCATGTGAATTGCACTCGAACAGCATGGCATATACCATAATTTTTCTGTTGTATCATTACAGAGGTTGCAGGATACGATTGTAGACATCTGTTAAAATCGTAATATGCAAGTATAAGAAAATTTGAAATATTTTGTTTTGTCATTAACGAAATAAAACAAATTTGAAAAAACACGTTGAAAACAGCAAATATATATTTTTTTGAAAATGTAATTTTTTATGAACAAACAACGTAACAAATTAGTAATTACAATATATAAGAAAAATAAAGAAAGAAAAGTAAAACGAGTAGAAAAAAGTGCCATTGAAAGTGAATTCAGAGTGGGAAAGCATATCTCTTCAAATAATCTTTGCAGCTTTTGCTAGAATTTTGGCATCATCTGAAAAATCTCGCTCTTTAACTGCTTCTTTAAGAATATTTATCAATCCCTCCTTAAATACCAAAACAGTTCTTCTCCCATCGCTTTGTTCTTGTGATTCTGGGAAGTGTTTTAATATTTCATTCTTCAGCCTAAATCGATTTACAGATTTCTCCACCCCAAGATAATATAATAATAAATCCTTTATTTCTATAGCGCTATTTACACTAAAGATCAATAGCGCTTAACAATTAATATATAAAATAGCTAGAAACGAAAAACTAATATGTATATATATAAATATGATAACCAATTGAAAATAAAAAATTGTTCTAATAAAAAGAAAAAAAATTATTCTAAAAACTAATTTAATTAAAAAAATGCCTGAGAGAAAAGATATGTCTTAACCTTAGTCTTAAAACTCTCTAATGTATCTGCATTCCTAAAATCCTGAGGGAGCGAGTTCCATAAAAAAGGGCCAGCTACAGAAAAAGCGCGACTGCCATACGTCTTAGTGCTATAATTAGGGACGCTTAAAAAATTGGCAGTTGATGAACGTAGCGCGCGATGGCTTATACCTATTAACAAGATCGGAAATATACTGAGGTCCTAAGCTATGAATTGCTTTATAAGTTAAAACTAAGATCTTAAAGATAATTCTAAACTTCACAGGTAACCAGTGAATTCTATTCAAAATAGGTGTGATATGCTCAGATTTCCGAGAACAGGTCAATAAACGAGCAGCTGAGTTTTGTACATATTGGAGCCTCTTAATTAAATAATCTGGTAGGCCATAAAATAAAGAGTTGCAATAGTCAAGTTTCATAGTTATGAAAAGATCCTTAAGACGACCTTCGTACATGGCATGCAGTTCTGATACTACGAAAAACTGTGTTCCATCTTCTACATAATTATCAATGTATTCGATGAGCTCAAGAAATGCTCTTGCCTCATTTATCTTTTAATAATAAATAATAATTTAATAACTTATAAAGCGCAAAACTCTATGTACATATTCAATTGCGCTATAACTATTTACAAAGTATATTATAAATATATCAATATAAGATAATGGAATTAAAATATGATGTGTCGAAAATAGGTAAGTAATCACGATTTATAAATCATTCTAGCAACTATGGCTGTAAGAAGGCCCTAGTAAATCCATCAGAAACATCATATGGTTTCTCTTAGATTTAAACAAACGCAGATCAGACTCAGTTTCGAGGATCTCCAGTGCCGCTCAGCTTTTCTCTTCTCCCGTTTAGTGGTCTTGATTTCATCATTGAACCAGGGAGCTTGCGGTCTTACAGTTATGGTGCGAGATCGTAGAGGCGCATGTTGATTAAGGACTCTTGATAAAGTGGAGTTATAACAGTTAACAAGTGACTCAAGATCATCTGGTGGACTTTGACATAGGGAAGATTCACTGATGTCTTTGGTGAAATGATCAATGTCCATTGACTTAAGCTTACGGTAGACAATTTGTTTGGCAATTAGTTGGGGTCGCAAAGCGCTCAAGTGGCAGTATACAGTGGCATGATCGGAAAACAGCGAACCAACATGCGGAGAAGATGCCAGAATGCTGTCGGTCGTACGGGTGATGATTAGATCCAAGGTATTCCCAAGTACATGAGTACGGTCCTCAACGTACTGAACAAGACTCATTGACTCCAGCAAGTCCGAGAATTTAACAGCATCAGCATCAATACTAACATTGACGTGTATATTAAAGTCACCACAAATAATCAGTCTTTCATTACATAGAACAACGGACTCCAAGAGATCAGCAAAGTCAGACAAAAAGGTGGACATTGTATCAGAGCCAGGAGGTCGGTATATAATAATAATGTGTAAGTGAACAGTCGATGCGGTTACCAGCCATTAAGAGTACTCAAGAGACGACTTTTCAGCACTATCAACCATTTCAACATCAAAGAAATTCTTAAAGAAGAGCGCAGTTTCACCACCTATTCTTCATTTGAATATAGCCTTGGCCATTGGAGATATTTGGTCATCAAATTGGCCTATTTTGGCATGTTATTTTATAGGGTTAATTATTAACGTCTGCTGATTGACAGTTTGGGAGGTCTTTACTTTTTCCATTTTGCAGGGTGAATTTTTTGAGATTTTTGGAAAAAAAGCAGGGGGGGTGGTCTAACTCCCCCCCGATAATTCCGAATTCCGAAATATTTTGGCATGTTGAGTTTTGGAGTGCAGCCTTTCTCTGTGCCAAGTTTCATTGAAATCGGAGAGATGGCATGTATCACGTCTGCCTTGTCCTCTCATGGACAGGCTCTTAACTGTTCCTTCAAAGAACGTATCTGTCCTCTTTTTTTATCATGCTATCCTGGGTTTTATCATGCTGACTTGGGTTAACAAGAAGAAGAAGAAGACTAGGAAAACTCAGTCCGTTTATCATCTAGCCTTCTTCATCTTCTTGGGCCGTTGCGAGATTGAAAGGCGCTACTCGACACACTGGTGTGTCGGCAGAGACTGAAGTTCCCTGTTCAAGACTCGACCGTTTCCGTTTCTCTCTACTTAACTCTTCCTCCAAAGAACGTATCTTTTGATCTCTTTTTTTAATTACACTATCCAGGTATCGTGCATGCTTTCTTAAAAAAGGTTTTCTTTAATTAAATCTTCCATGCTTTCCTCGCTCTCTTCTTATTCTCCCCCTTCTCACGAACCACCTCTTTCCTCATCCCCATCTCCACCCGCTCCATCTACTTCACCCGCTCCACCCGCTTTATCCACTTTATCCCTTGCTTAATAAGAACAACTCTATTCAAGATTCCAGTAATACAGGAAGCAAATCGACCGAAGTAGGCAGGAGGTTTTTTGAAAGAAAAATTAATCCATGAAACGATAAGTCCATTAAAAAAATAATACTAATAAGTACTATATAGCATAAATTAACCTTTTGAGACCGTGGTCCTTTGCTGTTGCTTTTGTTCTTGCTGTTTCTTTTTTTCTTGCTGTTGCTTTTGTTCTTGCGGTTTTTCTTGCTGTGTTTTCTTGCTGTTGTTGCTCTGCCCTTCAGTTCCTCTAATAAGGGCTTCTAGACGTGTTCTTCTAAAAATCCCATCAATTAAGAAGTAAAAAAATAATATATAAATAAAATAAACAAATAAAATGATCAATCAATCGATTTATTCCTCGTCATTCTATGAATGACATTTAGGAGTTACTCTACTTGAGTATACTATACTTATTCAATATTAAAGAGTGTTTTGTTAAAATAGGCTTTTCTTATCTCTGATTTGTCCTCAAGGGGGTAGCGTTTGTAGATTGATCATTCCAGTGTCTGTAGTGGCTGACCATCTCTTGTGTTCTTTTCATCAGAAAAGGTTAGCTTTTTAATGTACCTAATGTTTGGTGAGCGTATTATATGTGCAAACCAGTTGTTGTGTATGTACAAAATAGAGTAATGAAATTGCACCACTGTATTTGTATATCTGATCATTTGAGACCATACGCCATATCAAGTAATAAATCAAAAACGAGTGCGAGTGTTTGCGGCCGAGTGCTTTTATCTGTTTCGAGGTGTTTGGATTCCCCTGATTAAACACGAAGCACGAGTTTTTGATGTGGTTTCTCAAACAAATTAATAATTCATTATAAACGTGTATTACAACAATCATAAGATAATGTAATGTTCACGCATATGAATTGAACTGATTGCATGTATGTAAACTGAATAAAGATGAGTTAAAATGACAGAAAATGTACTCATCTATATTAGAATGACCATAAAAAAAACTGACCATACAATGTATCGTGGAAAACTATAAAGTTATTACTTTTTTAGCAATATAGATCTATCGATTTTGTACATGTAATAAATTATTATCACCGCATAGAAAAATATAAATAAAACGTCAAACCCAATACTTTCAACGAAATCATCACTAGCTTAGTTGGTTATGCACTGGACTCAAAACCCAAAGGTCACCGCTTCGAGACACGCCAATGGTAAGAAGTAGGGTAATAAAATAAAATAATATAAAATAAAATAAAAGTTAATTAGGTCAAATAAAGATTAAGGAAGTAAGAGAAAGAGAAAAAAAGAGAAAAAAGACCAAAAAAAGATAAGTGATAAGAAGTGAGCCAGAAATTTTAGAAGCCTAACAAATTTATGTTAATGAGTTCCAAACCCATGGGTTTGGATCTAATTACCATCCGATGTTGGATCATGGTATCCAAGGGTATGCACGTGATACTAAAATAAGCACCCGATTGGACTATGAAGTCATGAATTATTAATGAGTTTGAGAAATGATTGTTCTTCATCATCTAATGGAAGTGACTCGTTAAGAGGTGTTAGCTTTCTAAAGATACAACCCTTAACTAGATTTCGTAGCAGTCTGCAGTAAGCACTGCATAGTATCTTTAATGATACAGCTGTTGTCGACCATGTTTGGCAGGTGTAAATCATCGTGCTTCTAATCAAAGAGTCAAAAATCATCCTTCTGGTGTTCAATGCAATTGAATGGTTCTTGTAGAATGTTTCGTCGTTGTAGTAGGAGTTGATGGCACTATACTTTCTTTTAAGAAGCTCGTTTGTAGCAGTGTATGGTTGATTGTACTGAAAGATTTGTCCAAGATACGTAAATGATTCTACATTCTCTAGAGGAGAATCCTCCAGAATACAAATAGACTTTGGGTAGTCTCCCTCAAGCTCATTATCATGCCAAATCATCTGCATATTGACTGTAAGATTTCAAGTGATTTTTGAAGATCTTTTACTGACTTTGCTAGTATAGCCAAATCATCGGCAAAGCCTAACCATAGTAAGACGAGAGTTCCATAGCTTTTCTCGTAGGAACGTTGCATTCTATTAGCTGGAGAAGTTTAACTTTATAAATGCGTTTTACAGCAATAGCAACTCCGTGTTGTCTTTTTCTGTCATAGCCGCTCCAAAAGACGTCCCAGATGTCACCATACTTTGTTTTGATTGTTCTGCTATCCTTTCCGAGTCTTCTACATTCTGTAAGAGATACCAAGCTTATTTTTTTGATGGACGCGAGCTCCAAAATACTGTCAAGTCGATCGTCATATTTATCAGAGCACGACTGGATGTTTAATGTCATGGATCTCCAATGTGACAATATTTTAGTGCGATTCTTCTTCTTCTTCTTCTTGTCAAAGTCTTGAGATTCTTTAATATAAACAGGATGCTGAATATCTGCGTCTTTCCTGTTAGTTATCGGAGCTAATGTGTTCATTCCATTGCCGTCCCAAGGGGACGTGCTGAGCGATATTTGCATATTCTTTGAAGACAATATGGCGTCCTGAATATTATTTTGAGCTGCAGGACTTTTTAAGCAGCGCAAAGGATTTTGGTTGTTGTAATTGAACTCTGTGTTGTGTCTAATTGATCGTTGTAAAGACAGACCTGCTCTACATCCACGTTTGGTAATGTTTCTTGCGATTCCAACATATCTAAATACGGACCAAATGTCGCGAGAAATACGAATTTTGGCAATCGAGGAAGAAATGGACAAGAGAGCATCTCTCGAGTATCTTTATGCAGCCATATCACTTTTGGAAGAAAAAAATTGTTGAATTGAGAGTTAGATCAACAGTAATGATCTACAAAAGGCTTTGGAGAGAGAGAGAGAGTTTCATAGTGCAGCTAGTCAAGCACAGCCAAGCTTGATGATAAATAAATAAAATAGCTCTCATACATTCTTTCTTGGCTGTCCTGTATCTTAAAGCTTTCGCACACAGAGTGCATCTACATTCTTAGTATATGCACTAGTACTCTTTGCGCATGGGAGCGAGGACCCCCTGATTTTTGCAAAGATTGCAAATTCGTGTGGGGATCTCGCATTCATCTTGACTACCAAAATCAGACAACTGACTTCGCTCGAAGCATTACACCATATTTAAAAACCGCATATGTATTTAGATATTCTGAGTGTGTGTTCAAGATAGCTAAGAGTATGGGATAAAAGATCTAAAACTACCGCGTCGTTATTACTCGAAAATAACCATAACAAATGGAAATAGCAAAATGAAGTACAAACTGAGGGGAAACTGAATATGATATTAATAAGCACGAGTTCTCCTTACCATCTCTTCTTCTTTTGTCTCTGATGCTTTCCTTCTTCGTTCTTCTATATTCCAGAGTTTTTGCACAAAGAATGCATCTACAATCTTGTTAGATTTTATCCACTACGGATTTTTACAGAGCTGGCAAAATCTACTCGAGCTCATCCTTACAATAATCCAGCATCATAGCAAAATTGAAGCAGGGCCTGGAAGTTACCAGGGTTATTATTTGGGTCTTCTATGTCTTTTGCGTCATCTCTGTGACCTCTGATAGCAATTCCTTGGCGGCCACAAACTTCTAAAGTTGCTATAATGGACCTCAGAACTTTCCTATTCTTCTCTATTTGTGCAGAATATGAGGAACTAAGTTCTGCGATAATACTAGGATGCTTTCCAGACATGGTGTCTAGGAAATCCACCATCATAGAGTAGCCATTTTTTTGATATCATGTATTCTCATGATTTTCTAGGGCTTACAAGCCTTTCTTAAAGTTCACTAATAGATAACTCACTAAACCACGAAAATCACCCACAATCTTTAGATGAAGGATGTGGCCAGCTGGTAGGTGATCACCTGGAGTTTGATGTACTGTTTCTGATGACCCAGAAAGGTGTTGCGAACAATGGGTACCAGTTTTGTCCTTGTCTGCTACTATCTGCCCTGTTTGTGAAAAGAAATACACCAGAGGCAAAATTGCAATTTTTATAACTAAATGAATTCGGATATTTTTTCTGACACAATTATTATAAGCTTATTGTATTCCATTTCACAAGTTATTCATTCTGATCCGCCAATATCTTTAATCTTTAATCGGTATTTATAATCAGTTACAAATGAAAATAAATAAATACGTAGAGCAAGTGGTTACAGGAGGGCAGTAGGGGGAAACTAAATTCCCATGCTAAGACTACACTCTACACTCCTCACATGGAGGAATTTATTTCTTGAAGTTCTTGACAAACATGCTCCATTAAGATCCAAGAGCGTAAAAAAAATAAACCTAATCTCCCATGGCTATCTAAGGAAATAAAGGAAAAGATGTTTGAAAGGGATCGATTAAAACGAATATTCTAGAAATGAGGTCAACATTGCATTACCTAAAGCCAAAGCTAACTATTATGCGACACAAATTGAAAACCAAAATCCAAAACATGCGTGGAAAATCGTTAATGATATCCTTGGACGTAAACAGAAAGATAGTCATGTCACCGAAATTAAATTTAACAATTATTCCATTACGTCTGCGGGTGCAATGGCAAATCATTTTAACGATTATTTCACCAACATAGGTTCAGCTTTGGCCCAGGGCATCGAGAATAATGAAAGAGTAAATTTCAATGACTTTGTTAAAAAATCGAAGGGAAATTTTCATTTTAAGGGTTGTCCAATACAGTCGACCTGATACGGATCGTCATTGCAGTTCACGATCCGTACGGTTCGTGAAACTCATTTATATGCATAAAACAAGCATATTATTATCTATGACTATGTACAACGTTTTACGGTAATCCTGTGTGATGTTCACCCTGTGGTAACCCTGTGGTAATTCCGATGATCCCTAACACACACTTCAGCCTTTGTACTAAAGACCTTACTTACACATTACTATAGCCGGGAATGGTAAAGGTTGAAGTTTTTAACTTTAACAAATTTAAGTGATGAAGGGTAAAAAAAAATTGTACCCTACCACTTACGGATGGTACAATATGTACGAATCGTATGTATGGTACGAATTGAGAGCTATCTTGGCAAAAAAGTCTTCGTGCAATCCGTGAAAATTCATGAATGGGTTTCCTGTGTTATGGGCTTAACTCAAGTCAACTTGGCCCTCACCATCCGTGCGATCCGTACGATCCGTATGGATCGTACAAACCGTGCATCTAATTATAATTTCGTGCATTTCGTGCAATCTGTTAAAATTTAAGAATGAGTTTCCTGTGTTATGGCCTTGACTCAAGTCAACTGGGCCCTCACCATCCCTACGATCCGTACGGATCGCACGAACCGTGCATCTAATTATCATTTCGTGCATTTCGTGCAATCCGTGAAAACTCATGAATGGGCTTCCTGTGTTATGGGCTTAACTCAACTCAACTGGGCCCTCACCATCCGTACGATCCGTAAGGATCGTACGAACCGTGCATCTAATTATCATTTCGTGCAATCCATGAAAACTCATGAATGGGCTTCCTGTGTTATGGGCTTAACTCAACTCAACTGGGCCCTCACCATCCGTACGATCCATAAGGATCGTACGAACCGTGCATCTAATTATCATTTCGTGCAATCCGTGAAAACTCATGAATGGGCTTCCTGTGTTATGGGCTTAACTCAACTCAACTGGGCCCTCACCATCCGTACGATCCGTGCATCTAATTAGCATTTCGTGCAATCCGTGAAAATTCATGAATGGGCTTCCTGTGTTATGGGCTTGACTCAAGTCAACTGGGCCCTCACCATCCGTGTGGATCGTACGTCTCTTGCAATCCGTGAACCTAATGAATGGAGTACTTTTGTTACATGGAAACATCAACTATATATATCTTTACCATCTTCGCGATTTGTACAAGCAAGATCCTGCATCTATGATGGCTGCAGATAACCTAAAGCAATGTAGTCCAGTAAAGGGAAGTTGACATTATTTGTTTACGTTTTCAAAGCTCTTCTTTCGAGCATGGTCATTTGAGGATTGTAAGTTTCCTCGGCGTACAAACGACGTAATAGTTATAACACTTGGAATATTGTGATATGAGCTGATTGCTAGGACAGAATGTCAATAAATAAGGTCCTAGTCCGGCAGTCGAAATATTTAATAAAAATCACGGCAGATATATACTAGTTAATGTAGTGAAGTAAAAGCGAGATGACCTTGTTTAGGTTTTCAAAACTATTCTGATGAACGTGATCACTCGGGGATTCGATAGTTGTTAATATTTTTGTGATCTGAACTGATTGCTGGACATCCAGCCTCTAGAAATACTCTGTGTGCGGCAGTCGCCCAGGTTCTAATGTCCAGGGTAACTGCGAAGTAAAAATTTATTAAAAAATCAACAATGAAGGGCCATGTTTTTTCCAGAAAAATAAGGGGGAGGGTCATCACAATTTCTTTCTGCTTGAGATGAAAATCTCCAGTCCTCAGTCCTCCTCCTCATTAAACATGTACTGTGCCTTAGACTGACTAGTGTGATATGTTCTCTCTTTTACATATTAAAATATAAATTATTGAAATTCTTTTGGCCTTTTGGTTTGCATAAACGAAGGAGTTCCATATATATGTTCTAATAAATTTATGGAAATATAATGAAGTGAAAAAAATATGTTTTAAAATAATGTGAAATGGGTATAGTTTTCCCAATGGAATACAGAACTTTTGAGCTCGAACGTTTGATAAACAAGCTCAAATTGATAGAAATGTTTTAGCAGTTATGGATTCTTTTCTAAATGAACCTTAGAATGCATTTATTGTAAGACAGATATTTACAATTTTTAGAAATCACTGCAGTCTGTTTCACGTGTATATGGAAAACACATTTTAGCTTGTCCGATGTGAGTGGGAGATTAATGCAGGATCGGGATATTATTATATATAGGGAGCTATTTTTGGTTATTATTATCCAACTTTGAACTAAGGTTTAAATGTACACTTATATTGTTGATTGAAATTGAATTCTGTGCTTAGTTTGAATCTCCTTGTTGAAAGAGGTAATGAAAATAAAATGTCATATCTTCAACTACCAATCACAATATTCTGGTTTATTTACCTTAATTTCTCTGAAGTTGAACTCAGCTAGAATGCACACAAAACAAAAGGGGTTACCATGGAATTGAGTTTTATGTACTATTTAATAAACGAGCAGGAGTGTTTTATCAGGTATAAAATCCCGAGGGCGAAGCCCGAGGGATTTTATACCTGATAAAACACGTGCTGCGAGTTTATTGATTAGCTTAAGAAACTCATTAATATTCAACGACCATTTTGTCCAATATCGATGAAATTATCATGTATTGATGCGAGAAAACAAAAGAAAAAGGCGGGTTGTTTGCATTTGGGAATTGATCTACAGTAATAATAGATGAATAAAATTAGAAATTCAAATGTGCAGAACTTTTTTAGTATTTCATTTTGCATGTGAAGTCTTTCGGGACTAGCTTTTGGATGAGTAACAACATGCCTCCAAAGCGGCAGTTTAGGCCACCAAAAGTCTAAAGAAGAAGAAAAAAACACATTGGAAGAGTGCATCCCAAAGTCCACACGTTCCTCTACGAAGTGGGCCTTTAAAGTCTTTTCCGAATGGCAAATTGGTAGAGCCAACAAAGATTCTTCCAAAGAGCAGCGTTCGTTTGAAATTGACATTGGAATAGTACAATAAATGAAAGCTGTTCCAACGTTCTAGAAGATCTTGACTCGTTAGATTTCGAAGTCGCAGATGAATTGTTAAGTAACATGGTTTTACCAGATACTTCTAACCCAGCCAAAGTTGTTATGTCGGGCTCAGTATTCAACAATTATACTTTTCATTTGAGTAAGTAACAAAGCAATCACGAAATAAATGTTATGATTATTCATTGCCTGTTATATTTCATTTTTGTACTGCCTAAGGACATGAAGCATTATATAATGACACATGTGCCATTATATAATGCTTCATGTTCATTTGCATTCCATGGTTCTTCTATTCTACCCCATTATTCCCCTGGCCCGAATTCAAATCCCTCCCCGGGCTTTAAATTTGAAAAGTACTTTATGCGGTATAAAATGTTTTCCTCGTGACCAAAAGTGAGCATCGGATTAGACAAAATGGTCGTTGAATATTAATGAGTTTTTTAACATCATTTATTAGTGAAACATATATTTAACAGGTTGAATGACTTCACTCTATGACTGTAACATTTATGGCATTAAAATGGAATAAAATATACAGAATATTGTTTAAGCAAAATGTGTACATGGCCAGGGTTATTCAATATTAAGACCTCTCTACCTTTCATACCATGTTATTGCAATCTTGGGAGTTAAATAATTTTTCATATACAAGTACTATAAATATATGTATATCACAAAAGAACTAGCATCAAGTTAGTATGTTGATAGAGTGCTCACACTATGAACCTGTGATCCATAATAATTAATTGTTATTACTAAAAAGTACTTTCTAGAATACATGTTTTGGTGTGTATATATAATACTGTATTTAGTATTAATAAAGTAAGAATAATTAAGTATTAAGTATTTTAAATATATACTAGTTTTTCATAGTTAACATTGGTATTGAGGAAGCAGTTTTTGAATTTATACAGATATGCAACCAGTTTCATTGATTGCATACCTGGTTTCTTGCTCTGGGTTAACATTTGTACCAAAGCAAAAATTATTTGAAGTGGCTATGGTATACATTGTGTGCACTGTGCACTGCGCTTGAAGCTAAAAAATATATACTCAAAGAAACTTAAAGCTTTCAGAGTGACAAAAGCTAGATTATAAGTTGTTAGTATGGATGTACGAATGGAAATAAGTATGTTATATTATCTGTTATATTTATACCTAGAGAAAATTTAAAAAGATACATAAAGAAGTCTCTTATTGTTATATTTTGGGTAAGAAAACTGTAAAATGATTTTTAAAGAGCTAGTACATTTTAAAAAATCCCCTGGACTCCCCTACACAGCACATGCCTTGTGGATGGGAACTTCATTCTACTGAAACTGTTATATTAGTTTATGTAATGTGTGAGTCAATATGAACCCCAACCCCTTCCCCAACCCGGGACAACGTGGGTTTACGAGGAGAAATGTGGGGGATTTGTTATGAGCCTTGAAATGTTAAGCCAGTAGTAGTCCATTATCAATTCATTTAGACTATGCTATCCAAGATTTTAAACTTTTTTGTTATTTGATATAATATTTGGCTAAAACTTTAATTCTATGGTTCAACAGTACTTATAATCCCTTGATCCACCAATTCTTTGTTTTGTTATGTTCAAGGAAAATGTTCAATTACAAATTGTGATTCATGTCAAGTCTTTTCATCTGTTTTAAAACGATAGGATTATTAGAAATTAACGCTATTTATACCCTGTTTTGTTTAAACGAGAAGTTTTCCTTTTCTTCAGTATATAGTTATAAGGAAATGTTTGTTAACGTCACGAATTAAATGATATCTGAAAAACCAATACAATCGTGAGTCATAAATTTACGTTGATTCTTGTCCCAATGATCCACTGTACGTGATAGTTGTGTTGATATTCGAGCGAAGTCTATTATACTATTTTGAATGGTTACTTGTGATTTTGATGTAAGATGATCACGATACAATACTATTTTGAATGTTTTCTTGTCCCAATGATCCACTGTGATAGTTGTGTTGATATTCGAGCGAGGTCTATTACGATAGATTAGCTTTTGAAAACGACGCAATTCATATATTATTTTGAATGGTTTCTTGTGATTTTGATGTGAGATGATCACGATTCTTGTGTTGATATTCGAGCGAGGTCTATTACGACAGATTAGCTTTTGAAAACGACGCAATTCATATATTATTTTGAATGGTGTCTTGTGATTTTGATGTGAGATGATTACGATTCTTGTGTTGATATTCGAGCGAGGTCTATTACGACAGATTAGCTTTTGAAAACGACATGACTGTGTAACAGCAACAAAAATTTATAAACTTCTTTGTTCTTTGTCGGTATCTAAGTCTACTGGCATTGATGATATATCAGCAAAAGTCTTGAAATTATCACCACCAGTTATTTCTCAATCATTGACAACAATTATTAATGCCTCGATTGCTTCTCAGACCTTTCCAGCAGAATGGAAAATAGCTAGGGTTATTCCATTACACAAAAAAGGCTAACGTGACATGCTTGATAATTATAGACCCATATCAATCCTTCCAGTGATAAGTAAAATCTATGAAAAACTATTGTATGAGCAGTTGATTGAATATCTTGACACGGAGAATATTTTGTCTGATCACCAATTCGGATTTAGACGTCAACATTCAACTGCGTCAGCTTTACTTGATTGTACTAATGAATGGTATATCAACATGGATCGTGGCCTCTTTTACTTGGTAGTATTTCTTGACCTGAAGAATGCTTTTGACACCGTAAATCATGAGATCCTGCTGGCTAAGCTCGTGGCTTATGGTGTCAAAGGAAATTCTCTGAATCTACTCAGTTCTTACTTAAAAGATTTAAAGCAAACATGTCAGGTAAATAGGAGTTATTCTAATCAGGGACAAATATGGTGTGGAGTTCGATGAAACCTTAAAAACTTTTACGGTATTTGATGTTTGTTGTTTAGGGAATAAAACTATGTTACTGCACGTGAAAACTAATAATTAGCATATCTAAAGTCACAAAGTGCATATTTGCATGTCTACGGCTAAAGATTGGTCTTACGCGGAAAAGCTCTTCTATATTCTACATATATAATACATACTATACAAATTTAAATATACATCTATTAATGAAAGTGTTTTTAAAACGTTCTATGTTCGTCCTTGGGAGCTGGTCAAAGTGGAGATCCCAACAGCAGGGGTTTTCTTGAAATGTTATTCCAAGTAACTGAAGCCAGTTCTTACATTCAATGTCGGGTATCGATGGTGGAGTAGGCTTAGTAGTCTTGCCATGTATCAGCATCTCGGACGTCTTTGAGAGGTTTAAAGTCATCCTGTTGCTCGTAGCCCAACATTTCATACTATTGACTTCTTCTATTGCTGTGCCAGTGTTGTTGTTGCTGATAGGGATGCTAATCGTGATATCGTCAGCGTATTTCACCATAAGGTTTCTCCTGGGATTAGTCAGCGTGATGTCATTGACCATTAACGAGAACATAATGGGGCCTAGGACTGTTCCTGTGGTACTCCTCTATTGATATCTAATTCCATCCTGGGTCGCTTTTCGTCTTACTATACATTAATGATTTGCCAAATTGTCTAAGTTTCACAACACCTAGAATGTTTGCTGATGATACTAATATTACAGTAGCTGAAAAGTCATTAACCGAAGCATAAATCATTTTAAACCACGATCTGAACAGTATCAAAAGCTGGCTCGCAGCAAATAAACTAAGCCTAAACATGGCTAAAACAGAATATGTCCTGGTAGGATCTAGAAATAGATTAAGTGAATTGGATGAACTAAATATCGTTATTGGAAGTGAATCAATCAAACGAGTTCATAGTACCAAGGTACTAGGGGTACACATAGATGAAAACCTTACTTGGGAAAAACATATTGACGTAGTAGCTAAAAACGTCTCATCAGGAATTGGTGCTATTAGGGAATTATATGCAGCCTCCAGTAATTGTTGTTTACGTGATTCATCAAATAAGGTTGCTTTGCCATTACCAAAAACTGAGTTCTTAAAAAAGGGTTTCAGTTACGATGGTGCAAAATTATGGAATTCACTGCCTAATTGTCATCCAAGTTATTTTGGCCAGTTTTGAAGATTGGTACAACATTTGCAACTTTCCAATCTGTTGGAATACTACCCAGTGATAAAGAAAAGTTAAACATAGTAGCCAGTGATAGAGCCAATTCAACGGCACATTTCTTGAGAATTCTTGGAGGAATGTTATCTGGGCCAGATGCTTTGTTTACATGAATTGATTGAAGGAGCTTCGCCACCTCTTCTTTACTACAGAGCAAATCATCGATAACATAATCGGTCAGCTGACTCGGGTTCAGCTGGAAATCACTGGGGTTTTCATCTGAGTTCTTATTGAAAACAGACTGGAAAAACTCGTTAAAAAGTCTAGCTTTTTCAAGTGGTGAATATGCTCTTTTTCCTTCATGCTTAATACAACTTACCACGTTAGAATTTCCGGTACAAGCTTTAACAAAAGACCAGAATTTTTTGGGGTTAGAACTTAATGAGACTGTTAAGTCATTTACATAGTTCCAATACGCTTTGTTCAATTGATCTTTTACATAGTTACATTAGAGTCCATTTAGGGGGGTTCCCAGAGGACTTTGCTTGTTTCCGTAGTCTTCGTTTTCTTTGAATTAATTTTCGTAGTTAGGTTTACAACCATGGTGTGTTGCGCTGAGGCTTTAACTGTTTACATGGAATATTTCGCTCAACTGCTTTAAAAAATAAAGTTTTAAATATAATCATCATCGTAATTATGAAAGAAAGTGTTTTGGAAATGACCGTATCTTAAACTGAAGTAATTAAGCTTACCTTTTAATTGTTCAGCATTACTAGCTGGTTGTATAGGGATTCTTGGCTATTGTATATATAGATGTAATAAATTTTCATCAAAATTTGTAAGCTTATAAAATTAAAAAAATAAATTTATAGAACATATTGATTTTTTAGCGTCTTGTGCACAATCAAAAAAGCTTTGGTTTTAATAAGTCTGAAACACAGTAGTATGTTCCCCTACAAAATCGTAAATATGGAAAAAAATATGCGTATATGCCGCTGTCCTTTTTCAGGAAAGCATCATTTTGCCATAAAAATAACTGCCAGGATTAAAGTAAAAGAACGTGCCAAGTCACATGTTGTCACAACCTCGGTGAATAAATCACATTTACCTTTTTAATTCAGAACAATTGTTTGACATTTTTTAACTCACAAAGAAAAGTTTTTCTTCCAAATTCATGTTAGTGCTTTAAAGTGAAAAAAAGACTTACCTTTCAGAGAAGAAGGACACATTGATTTTCACAACTGAACGAGTTGATCCAGCGATCAAAGGACTGAAGAATCCAAACTAACTTGCTATGCATATGTACAATAAATACGATGGAAGGCGCGTCAAAGGTTTCCCGCCACAGGCTATCACAGGGATCCCAAGTAATAAAAAAATGGTGAATCGGGGCATGGCGTCCGATCCTGGACTTACTTTTTGAAAAATGCTTTATTTTATTAAAAATTGATCGATTTGGTTTTCCATTCAAACACATACTTTGATATATGGAAACCTTCACAACAAACAATTCTTCAGTTTTGTTTTGTTTTGTTTTCTGCTGAAGAGGGGGGCTTCAGCCCCCCTTATCCCCCCTGGATCCGCCCTTGCAGGGTCACGTTCAACAGAAACGGCAGCTTTGTTGTCGTACATTCTGGGTTTGACCTGGCATTGAATCCGTGGATTATTTCCAGTTCTAGTTTTTGTTTGCCATTCAGAGTACTCAAGATATTCCTTTCCTTGAGGTCTGTCTTTAAAACGACATCTCCCCAGCATAATTCTCTCCGCTCTGTGCATCCACGTAAACCAAAGTGAATCATGTTGTTTAGCCAAACTGTGTTCTGCAAAGCTTGTTGTGAGCTTATTCCGAGCAATTGTTTCTCAAATAAAATCTCAATTTCTACATCAGAAAGAGCTGTTGTTGCTTGTGGTGTGCTTCCACGGCCATGTCGCTGTAATTGCTTTTGCTTTGACTTCATGCATCTCTGGTTTTTTGAAATTCACGATCTTTAAAAATGAATTTACCGTAATCGAGGCGGCTTAAATGGCATTCATCACTCGATAAAATACCACAAAGCGAGGACGGTTCGTAGTCTTTCCCCGTCTTAGTTCTCGCAGTGACTATGAACTGGCTCAGATAAATATTCAGCTCACTAGGTCACTAGGTTGAATGTTCTGTATTTCTCTTTCTTCCTTATGTTGTTCCTCGAGAAATTGCTTGAAAAGCTTTAAGTCATAATAGGTTTTTCTCTTAGTGTTTTTTTTTCTTCTCCTTCAATTAATTTATCAATGTCACTATCAGTGACTGTCGCAAATCTCCCTGCCTCTTGCTTACTATCTGTACTCTTTGTTCCTACTATAATACTAAATTCAGGAAACAGATCAAAGTTCTCGTTCGCTGTGGAATCTGCCATTTTTACTGACTACTGAGGATTGAAAAGAAACCGCGCTCGAAGGCCTTATGTGTGATTGGTTGATAATAAAGTAGTCATGCCAACTGTGATATCCTCACTGTGTAGAATGTACGAGGTTTGAGACACCGGATAAATCCTGGTATTTCATTGATATCTATATAATAAAGTTATTTAGCCCATATCTGCTCTACTAGAGACACTGGGTGGTTAAAACGTTTAAATAGTTTGTCTCTTCATTTCTCTGTATTTTTTGGTTTTTGTAACAAGTGCACCTACAGTTTAGTTGCACTCTCTGTGCATTTCAGTAATGATGTTATGCCCATAACATAGTCGGCCGACTCTAGGAATATCCATCTTCTTGACTTCTAATCTTCACAGCATAACTCAGATATTGAATTAGCGTAAGTGAATGTGTAAGCGTGAGTTACAATGTATTTACCCTTTCTCTCGCACACTTTGCTTCTTCTCTCTGTATTTTTGGTGGCATCTTTCTAGAATTGTGCAAGCGACTACAAATTTACCATATTGTTTTCAACTCA
This sequence comes from Anthopleura xanthogrammica, assembly GCA_964019055.1. Classification (NCBI taxonomy): domain Eukaryota; kingdom Metazoa; phylum Cnidaria; class Anthozoa; order Actiniaria; family Actiniidae; genus Anthopleura; species Anthopleura xanthogrammica. Next base: position 13,714,253 of record OZ025211.1, on the reverse strand, counting down.
TAAGAAACACATGATAAAAGACTGATACTCAGTAAAACGCGTCACATAGACGTGGAAACCCGAAGTTTACAGGTGTCAGCTTTGACAGGCCAGACGTTCCTTACATATCAGAATTAGCAGTCCCTTTTTCTTTTGCATAACTGCATTCTTTCTTGATCTTTTTCTTAGTCGAAATCCAAAATTCTAAGTGCAGAAAGCAGTTCTTCTGGTATTCTGCAATCAAGATCACTGCAACATTCTGGGCAGGGACAGCCTCAAAAATAACAACAGGCATTTCCTTACTGAACGAGGGCGTGCACATTGGTTGGCTGAGTTCTTCGAAAGTCAGTGATTTCAAGGACACGCTTTTTGGGGCGTGTCACCATTTGATGATACATTTTGTGGCACGCTCTCTAGGTTTCCAGTTATTGGTCCTAGTCTTGACTTCTTCTTTCTCAAGTTTCCTTTCAAATGGCTAAATGCCTTGGCATCCAGCAGCTTGCACATTAGATTAGATTGAAGTCATAGTTGAGTTCGTTTTGTTGGTAAATCAATACATCACTAAAAATTGCCAGACAGCAATATCGTATAATGGTCTCAGAAACGCAAGTGCAGTTGTTGGCATCTTTCTACAGTAAAAATCAAAAGTGTTGATACACTGCCCCATAATGTTGGATATCCACTGTTGTATAATATTTTATATTATTTACACAGGACCAAAATTCAGATTTACGAAGGCGTAAATGCAACGTAAGGCTGCCGTAAAGAATAAGTTTACGCCCCTTTAATCTTTGTTTACGGTTCGTAAATGTTAGCTTTACGCTAGCTTTATGGCTATACTTAAACATGGCTTAATGGAACACTTAACGCCGTAGTTAATGACAACGTAAAGGTGTCGTAACGTTCGAGTTTACATGCCATCACTCAACGTAAAGTTGTTGTAAATACCCGGAAAGTTTGAGTTTACATGCCATCACTCAACGTAAAGTTGTCGTAAATACCCGGAAAGTTTGAGTTTACATGCCTTCACTCAATGTAAAGTTGTCGTAAATACCCGGAAAGTTTGAGTTTACATGCCTTCACTCGACGCAAAGTTGTCGTAAATACCCGGACAGTTTGAGTTTACATGCCATCACTCAACGTAAATGTGTCGTAAATACCCGGAAAGTTTGAGTTTACATGCCTTCACTCAACACAAAGTTGTCGTAAATATCCGGAAAGTTTGAGTTTACATGCCTTCACTCAACGTTAGGGTGTCGTAAATACACGCAAAAAGTTTTATAAACCGGTAAATTTGGAGTCTACATTTGTTTAGTTAATGTGAATTTGGCCCAAAAGTGTTTGTATTCTACGTTTACGGGTCTGAGACCGTCTTTTAGTTCTACATGTTCATCTTGAAATATATTTTCTTAAAACAACACAACATTACATGCCATATTCATGATTGTAGATTTATTAATGATTGTAGACTTCATTGATCAACTACAAGGTAAAATGATATAACTCATGAAATCTTAATTCTTCAGTAAAAATTCAAATTGTTTTCATTTAAAAATCACTTCTATAATGTTAATGAAAAAATTCATTAATTAATAATTATGAAATGCGGTATTTACAAATTACAAATAAATAATAAAATATAGAAATGGAACCATTATTAATAATTTTCTATGCAGAATGAGTAGCTAAATGTAAAGAATCTAATGCAATTGCCCTATTTCACTTCTTCAAAAATCACTTCTATAATGTTAATGAAAAAATTCATTAATAATTATGAAATGCAGTATTTACAAATTGCAAATGTATAATAAAATATAGAACTGGAACCATTATTAATAATTTTCTATGCAGAATGAGTAGCTAAATGTAAAGAATCTAATGCAATTGCCCTATTTCACTATGACGTCACAGCTTGTTTACATGGACAAGAATATAAATTTAGGCTAAATCTTCTTTCAGGGTATTTATTTAGTGTAATATTAGCTGCTCTCACTTCCCACTAAATCAAAAACCAATTCTTATTGTGAATTAATTTGTGTTGCTGCTATTTTGGCACCCTATCTGGAGACCATGATCCTTAGCGTTAAAACAATTGATTGTGTTGATGTGACGCCAAAGTGAAATAAGGGCAATTAAACAATTTAAAATTAAACAATGGATATATAATATTTCACATAGATTTAGAAATATGGCTCTTCGGTGTTGAGCTATGCAGTGGTGTACTCGAACTGCTAGAACTCGACTGATCATTATCAGCAAGTCTACGAATTGCCCAGTTGATAACAGTATTTGGATATTCTCTGCACGAAAGTTCATTATGCTTCCTTCTTGGAAGGAAAGTACCCCTCGCACGAGGTGTTAAGCTTTTGAGATGAAGGTCATCAAGATCTTGCTTAATTTTTCGCAAAGCTGACCTTTCCCAGGGTAATTTCTTCACCAAGTAGCCCTTCATCGTTATATCTCCATTTTCATCTTCTGACAGATCGCTTTCATCCGAGCTGGTATAATTCATAATCAAAGCTTCCCTTATTATGTCACGCTTTTCCTCTGAACATCGTACAGAATCCAGCATCTCGATTCTTCTTTGTAGTTTCTACAACCCAAAATAAATTTCAAATTAAAAACTTTAAATAAGGTTGCACTAGTTAATAACTTCATTATTATACCGTCAATCCTCTATTAAGCACCCCCATCATCTTTTTAAGCCCCCTTCCCTCGATCCCCTCCCCTTCTCAACTAAAATATAACACTGCATGTTCACTGAATAAAGTACTATTTCCTTTTTTTTTCTTGAAAATTCAGGTCAACCATGACGAGAACCATAACATAGGGAAACGTCATAACATTGTAATATTCTTAGTCCTGAATTTACAGTGTTTAAAGTGCATGTAAGCCCTACAGGATGCCTTCGTGATTCAAAAGCCCTTATAAAATAAATATGAATGGTGATTAATTGTCTTTGATATCTCTTTTTGTTGCCAAGATATTCAAGATTATAATTACCAGGTATTGGGATTGAGAAAAATGATCACGTTTTATATCTATTTTATAAGGGCCTTTAAATCATGAAGGCATCCTACAGTAGGGCTTATATGCACTTTAAAGAAAGTTATCATAACATTTATGACAGCATACATTGTACTGCATTTTGTTACATCCTGGGGGGTTTATAGACGATTTATGGTAATTACATTCATCAATTATGCAGTCGCAGAATTATCAATGAATTATATACTTACATCTCTCAATCGTCCTTGTCTCCTGCATGCTATTCTATGTTTATCAATGTCTCCGTTTACTTTTCTGGCATGTTTATCCTTCCTTGATTTAAAATAAGTTGATGCAGCTCCTACATGAAACATAATAAAATTTCAATCTTGTTTAACTTTATACAAATCATAAATAGAGGATATTACACGGTGGCGCGAACATATGAAGTTTATCTTCGAGTGGAAAAAAAGATTTCACGAGTGAGCGTAGCGAACAAGTGAAATCTTTTTTCCACGAGAAGATAAACTTCATATGTTCAAGCCAACGTGTAATTTTCTTTTTATTATATGGATATGAGTGTTTTAGCTGGAAAATAAATAAAAAAATAGACGAAAATGTTCTCCAAAGTGTCTTTATTTTGCAAATAGTCAAAATATTACAATAGCAATAATAGCAAACAATTTATCTTAAAACATGTAAAAAACAAAATGTATATAAATATTGAAAAGTTTCTCTAAATTTTGCTGTTTTTAAAGGGATTTAAACTGTTTTTAAAGTGGCTTACTGGCTTTCGTCGCTGTCTATGATCACACGCCGTCTTTTGCGCGTGAAACTCTGTTGAATCTCGCCGCCATGGCCGCCATCGTTTGTGAAAACATTTATAGTTCCTATCTGACATTGATGGAAAACAGGTTGCGAAGCAGCACTTGTTGCAGGGAGAACTGCTGAAACTGCTATTTCATCCACTGTTGTAATCCTTTGAGAAGGCTGAATTGCTAAAGAACTTGAAGCTTCGTTTGATCCAGATAAAATGTCGGAGATTTGCTGTTGTTTTTTTATCAGATATGGCAGAATAGTTGTTCAGTGAATTGATGTTTTTGTGCCCAGTTATTTGAACTATCTCATTCGCTGGAATGTTATTGTCTACAAGTTTTTGTATTAGATGTTTTCTTGTACTGTGGTTCACAAACTTTTTGTCTGACTGAATCTGAGAACTCTCCAACATGTTTTTCACCATCGACCGGAGGGAATTGACTCCTAAAGGAGAAGCTTTGAACCAGCATTTTCCTGGCCTCGGAAGTTCTGTCAGGTTTACGGCTAGATAAAATGGTGAATCGTCTTTCATCATATCGGACGGTCTTTGTTCTTTGTAAGCAGGGTAAGTTAATACTGGACATTTATCGGGATTATCACATTTTTCATACATCTTTGGCTTTTTCTCTCACATTTCTCGGGTTTTCGCCGGTTCGAGTTTTTGTTTGGCGCTCGATGGCAAACTCCACGTAGCGAACTCCCTCTGTGTTAGTTTTTAGCTGTAAATCACCCCAGCAGAGGTCTCGCTGTTTTTTTCCAGGTCTCATTCCAAAGTATACACAATTGTTCATCCAAACTGTGTTCAACAGCGCTCTAGGAGTTTTATTTCCAAGGATACCTTCACTATGAAACTGCTCTATTAGTTCGTCTGTGATAGGATCGGCACTGTTCGGCTTATTGCCTTTACCAATGGATTTTAGCTGTTTTTGTTTTTTTTTGAAAATGTCTTGGACTTCATTGAACTCTTTGTCATTCAGTAGTGAATAAGAGTACCCATTTTTACGAAGGTGGCGGTCTACGCTTTGTAAAAAAGCTCTTATAGAAGATGGTTCGTACTCTTCACCGTTTTTCTTTCGTACGCCAAGGACAAACCTGACTGCAAGATCTTGCAATTCTTTCGGAGGAATTGTATGAATCTCTTGGTTTTCCTGTTCACTTAGGAGAAATTCGTTGAATATTCTCAGGTCATAAAGTGTCTTTTTCTTTGTATTTTCGTTCTCCTGTTGTTCGCTGAAAGATTTGATGTATTCGTCTGTGACTTTTACAAATCTCGCCATTTTGTCTGACTAGTGTTTTGACAACTCGCGCCGAAATGAGCGGGGAAAACCAAGGAATGACGTCATCGATATCCTCACTAGTGAGGATATGGAAAATATGTCCACCGTACCCCGGATGTAGTTTCGTATCAGATCTACGAGTGGCGTATTTTACAGTAAAACACTCATATCCATATAATAATTAGATATATCCTTCTCATGCTAGCATAGAGGGAAAAAATTTTTTTTCATGAAGTCCTCTTGAACTTTTTTTTATTGAGGTCACAATTTAATTACTTAAAATACAAAGATTCCTTTTTATCTTAAATCTAGCATTTTTGAATTATAGATTTGTTTTCATAAGTTCAAATCCTCAAATTAAGCTACCAACTAGTCCTTGCAACTGAGTTACAACAACAATTTAAAACTCACTATTTTGATTTCAGAGGGATAAATTTGTTGTATACAAGTGATAGACCCATTGCACAAGCTGCAAGGATTCTATAGACCCTACTGTACCTTTCAATTCTGCATGTGACCACGAGCATTTGTCTTGTCCACCATTATCAGCTATGACAGCCCTTATAACCACCATTGTAATCTCCTGGTTTTCACTTGTTCCAAAACTAATGAGAGGAGGCACATAACATATTAATCAAAATTTAATGCAATTTACCAGGGAGCTGGGAGGTTTAACAAAAAATTTTCTGTTATCCTATAATTCAATCTATTTTGAACATAATTTACCGTTTTCCAGGAAACTTTATTCGTGGTATACTATAGTTACACATATGAATATTTTTTAAAGAAAAATTCGAAAAAGAAATGGCTTTGTGACAGCTATGCTGAACATAGAATATGAAACCTAGGTTACTGAACTTAGTGTATTCTCTTATGAAGTGACTGCATACCAACTAAGCACATATTCTTTAAAAAGCAATCAACTCCAAACTTTTTCCTATAGCTTAAGTGAGTAGTGAAGAAGCGCTCAAAGTTGTTATTTGTTTTTGCTTGTTTCATACACATCTTTCAATATCATAAGATGCATTTGCAACATCCTCTGATCAGTCTTCAGCATAATTTGTGCATTTCTTACTCTGGTTACCCCCTCCCCCCTATCCAAACGGAAATATATTATGGGCAAAGTGAAAGTAGTGAATAATATTAATATAAAATGTCAATAACAAGTAAATTACCATTTCATGTTAATCATTTAAAAGTACCTTTCATCCTTATTAAAGCCTTTAAAACTGTCTGCTTTCAATAAGGTATTGTAAGTCCTTCTAAAATCTTGCTAAAAGAGAAAAATCAGGAATTAAAAAAGCATGGGGTCACACAAATGTTTTTTTTTGGACATCTCGCGCTCTGACGAAACCACATGGCGTCTGTTGACATATTTTCACACTTCGAGTTCATCCGCATTTTTTCAATTCAAGACTCAAATTCTGCCTTAAAACACTTCATTGTACGATGTCCTGCTTAGCTTTTAGATTCCCTACAATTGTAGAACAGTTCTTATTTCTATTTAACTAGTAAAGCCAACTGTTGGACATCTAGTGCTCTGACGAAAGCACATGGCGTCTGTTGACATATTTTCACACTTCGAGTTCACCCGCATTTTTTCAACTCAAGACTCATTATCTAATGTAACTTATTTTCAGCAGCTAGAAATATAGAATTATCCAAATTACAAAATATATACTTACACGACAAAGCAGTGGCACCACTATTTTTGTAGGTTTTCTTTTTGAAGATCGAGAATATTTGCCAGAATCTGAACTGGAAGCCTTGTTCTGATTCAATTCTTCGAGAACCTTTTGCTGTATCACTGCATTCGCTCTCACCTCCTCTCTCAAATTTTAGTTTTCTTCGATGACCCTTTCAAGCAAATTTACGTAGTGATCGGGTAAACTTATTTCTTCAGCCATTGCCTTATTAACAGAGGAAAGATGAACCTTCACTTCAACATCAAGCAACAACACCACAGCGGACAGCGGATATCGATACAGCCTGCCGACTCTATGTCGTTCCTGGGAACGAGGTTAAGCTAAGTGATTGGTCGACATACACACGTGATCACCAAGCATTCTCGTACCCAGGCCATCTTATTACGGACAACTTAACATAGCGCGCTGTAGCAGCTCAGCATCGTGTAATATAAAATGTCTTTACTACGATCTCGTTTCCGAAAGCAAAGTAGTATCTACTGTGGCCATTGTGAGGAATATTTGTCAAGAACCTCGTTTTGGAGACATCGAAAGGCATATTATAATGACAAGTCAGGAAAATGGACAAAGAAAACTACGAAAACATCCACCTTTCAAGCAAAATCTCATGTTAGCACAGCTGAACGCTCACAGGCTTTTCAGAGCAATTTTGCTACTTCTGATAGTGAAAACTCTGACATGGAAATGGAAATTACAGGCAATTTTTAGAAGCGAAATTTTACTGTCATATCTATCTTAAGGCTTTTTGTGAGTCATAAGTAAGCTTATTGGAAGAAAAAAAATACTAGGTATTTATGAATTGGAATTTGACGTCTGGCACAACATGCTGCAGCAAACGCAAAAATAAGCAAGCTTTAATACGGTTCCATAGGTTTTTACATGTCCGGATGAAACTCTAGATAGGATTTTACGGCTTTATACACTGAATACCCGATATGGCAGCCACAAGGATTGATTTTGTTATTAACTGATCGCGTCTTATGTTACCATAGCAACGCAAAAATTGAGCAATACCAACAGTTAATTGCCATTGATTATAATTTTCATGTCTTTCATATTACAGAACAATGAAAAAAATTCCATACTACAGAATCTAAAATAACTGGGAGATGTTTAGTTTTATTTTGGATAAGTAAATTTTATCTCATATTACAGTTTTTGTCAAAAAGGTTGTCCTGTGAAAAAAGACTTAAAGACCGAAAGAAGTATCACGCGATATTAGATATTACTCTGATTTTTTAACCCTAATCCTTACTATTTCAGATTTTTAATATTTTGACTTTATTTACTCCATAGGTGAAGTTAGCCAAGAAAACGAACATAGCCAAGAAAAAGAGCAACCAGATTGTGATCATGTGGAAGTTGTCGACAGTGATGCAATGGTATGAAAACAATAATTATAATTATAATAATAATTATTAGACAACTTAAATTTCATGAATATTTAAAAGTGGAACAATTATGTGATTATATCATTAAAGTAATTATTATCATTATTTATAAAAAAATATATGTTGGCACTGTTTTTTTATATACTAAACAAGGGTTGATGCCATGTGTTGGGGGGGGGGGGGGGTCATTGTGGCATGTTTTTTACCATCTGATTTTAAGTTTTGATTTGTCTGCTTTCATTCAAGGAGGATGAATCAGAAACTGATGGTGAGGATAAATCCAGCTGTGGGTGTGAAAGTGATGAGGAAATATGGCCTGAGGAAGATGCTGCTCAGCTACTTCAAGACCTAACTGGCGAGGCACTTCCAGAACCCAGCCCTGATAAAAAACTTTACAATCCCTGAAATATTTACTTCAGTGGTTCGTTTACTTCATTCTGTTGTGGCAAGCAACATGTAAGATAAGCGATAATGGTGTGGAATGGCTACTGCGTTTTCTTTTCCAATTTCTACATTCCGTTGGAATTACCTGTGACAATGAATACTTAACTAAGTTGGCATTAATGTTTCCAAGTTCCTTATACCTAGCACATCAGCTCATAACGTTTAATCGTGATAACTTTACAAAATTTGTGGTATGTCCAAAATGCTGCACACTATACAGTCTCGACAGTTGCACTGTACACGTTGGCAACCAACTAGTACCTAGAATATGTTCTGTAAAAGCTTTTACAAAAGGTCGCTCAAAAGAGTGTGGAACAGCTTTGGCAAAGAAAGTTATTTTATAAAATGGCAAAGTGTATTTCTACCCTCATAAATTTTATTGCATAAGCAGTGTAATCAATCAGCTTGAAACAGTCAATAAAAGACCAGGTATTCCTGAAATGTGTGAACAGTGGAGGCAAAGAAATACGGAACAAGGAATTATGAATGATATATATGATGGAAAAATATGGAAAGATTTCCTCGTTTATAAAGGCAAAGATTTTTTAAACAGTCCAAGAAATCTAGCATTTGGTATTAATGTGGATTGGTTTCAGCCTTTTAAACACAGAAAAGACAGATCAGTTGGTGCAATCTACTTGGTGCTTCTTAATCTTCCTCGTCAAGAACGATATAAATGGGAAAACATTATTGTAGCAGGGATTATACCAGAATTAAGTAAAGAACCAAAGTCATAAACCCTTTTAAGATACTCTGCTATTGATCCAATGCACAATTTGTTTTTGGGAACTGCAAAACACATGTTTAAACTTTGGCTAGCAAGAGATCTCTTAAATCAACAAAAACTTAACTTCTAGAGGAAAAGATCAAGTCTGTAGATGTTGCGACTGGTTTTGGCAGATTACCTCATAAGATATCATCCAATTACCGTAGTTACACTGCATCTCAATGGAAAACTGGACATTAGTGTATGTTTATGTGTTTATCTGTTTATGTGCTGAATGAAATCATTCCTCAAGATCATCTTAGATGCTGGCAAACATTTGTTCTTGCTTGTCAGTACTTGGTTAATCCAATAATTTCTACTGATGATGTGCTAAAAGCTGATTTATTATTTCTAAAGTTTGGAAAACAATTTCAGCATCTGTATGGGAAAAGCAGTATTACCCCAAATATGCATCTCCACTGCCATCTCAAGGAATGCATTATGGATTTTTGCCCTGCACATGTATTTTGGTGCTTCAGTTTAGAAGGATTTAATGGTATCCTTGGTGCAACACAATTGAATGGGAAGTCTATTGAAGTGCAGATGATGAGAAAGCTGTTAGCAGGAAAGTATATGTGGAATGTACAGTTTCCAGAAGAGTTTAAAAGCCACTTTGCACCTTTTTTTGAAGAAAAAAGGAAAAGCTTTGTAGAACAGTTCAACCCACTTAATGCCTTCAAACTTTTCAAGAGTGCAACCTGCTACAACTTACAAGATATTGTCTGGAGCAACTTGCCAGACAGAAATAGATGGAAATATTAATCCTTCAGCCTTTATCAGACCAGGACAAGTTAATTGTTACATTACACATTGCATAGAGATAAATGAGGTACCTCTTCAGCACATTTTTGCTTGTGTCTGGTGGTATAGCATTGATCAGGATCAGGATCACTTTGGGAAACCAATTCAAGTTTGGAAGCTGAATGAGTTTGACAATCCTGGCCCATCTACTTACATGCCAGTTCAGCGCATAAAACATACTTTTGCCTCTTGTAACATAGAGATGGATGGTGAAAAGAAGTTGGTACTTTCTCCAATTCCTAGATTGTTCCATTGAGATGGGACTATTTCCTATAACTAATTTTGTGAACTTTTGAAAACCAAACATTATTGAACTTTTGAGCTTTAAAATTTAGGGATCTATTTTTTTAAATAAAATGTGCAGCTAAGTGGTCAGTACAAAGTACTAGTATCAATAAGGGCGCTGCGTATAACAAAACATACCAAAACACATAGATACAAAAGAAAATGAAGAATGAAATATTTTTAAAATGTACTGTTAGATGTTTTATCAAAGCACAGTTCCTCTCTATTAATAAGCTATGATGAATATTATCCAAGGCCTACTCCTCGGTATGACCTTGTAGCTTAGCTGGTAGAGCAACTGGAGTACTAACCCGAGGGTTGGGGTTCAAAATCCAGATTGCAGATTACATGCAAGTCGAATTAAAAATATTTCATGCACATTTTTGAGTGATCACTTCACTTGTGTGTATTTCAAAGAGTTCAAATAGCACTTGTACGCCATGTTTTACGCCACCTTTATCAGTCGACTGTAAAGAATGGCTTAAACTAACTTTACGAGCATCCGTAAATGTGTCGTAAAGCTAAATGACTGTAAAGAATGCCTTAAGTTAACTTTACGAGCATCCATTAATGTGGCGTAAAGCTGAATGACATACTTTACGCCATGTTTACGCCACCCTTATCAGTCGACTGTAAAGAATGGCTTAAGTTAACTTTACGACATCCGTAAATGTGTCGTAAAGCTGAATGACTGTAAAGAATGCCTTAAGTTAACGTTACGAGCATTTAATGTGGCGTAAAGCTGAATGACAAACTTTACGCCGTGTTTATGCTAGCTATATCAGTCGACTGTAAAGAATGGTTTAAGTTAACTATACGACATCCGTAAACGTGGCATAAAGCTCGATAACAAACTTTACGCCGTGTTTACGCCACCTTTAAGGCATTTTACGTAAAGTTCAACTTTAAGCAGAAATAACTTCCTTTAACTTACAGCTTAAAGTTTATTCGCTGACTTTATGCCGCTTTACGCTAAAATTAAAGTGCCGTAAATCTGAATTTTGGTCCTGTGTTAGGATATAGAAATGTAATATTAGGCTTGAGATGCTATTTGTAATTATATAATTTATTAGTGTACAGACCTTTTGTAATCGTTATAACAAACCCCATTAATGATAAGCCACAATAATACACTAGTTCTCTACAAAAAAATAATGAAACAGGCAATTGCTTTGTGGTCTGAAAAATAGGTCTCTAATATATTTTAATATATTTTAATATATTTAAAAAAACTACTTGCGATTCAGGCAAATTGGTATATATATGGTCTATACAAGTCCTATTATCAGTCGTATAACAGGATACCAGTTGTCTGTAATTATCATTGATAAACAAATTATACAGGGGTGCTCTTTCCTTTTCGTATAGCTAGTTAATATTGAATTCTCCAATGAATATGTTAAAGGTTGTTGATAACATATTAAGTATTTGCCTTAATGAACTACATAGCTGCCTTGCTGGTATGTCTGGAGGGCGATATACACTAATAACTGATTACAGTGGAGGGATCATGATTCTTAAGACAGTCATTTCAACACCACCTGTGTTGTAGCAATATGGATAACCTGGATAATAATCAAGCTTACTATAGACTGCCGTTCCTCCAAATGGCCGTATATTGGTTGACATACTACTTGACACTTGACATAAATAGGATGCAGGACAAGTTCAAAATTGCCTTTAGTTCTAAGACGTTCCATCTCTTCCTGAACATCTTGACAAACTGCTATTTTGTTTTCACATTGGTCGGTGATATGTTAACCTTCTATGGTTGTTATTCTACTGAATCCTACATAATGTATATGTGGAATAGTTCTCTTTGTTTCAAAGTTTACAACATTTCTAGTCTCTGTATCACCAGGTGATCTGTGAATAGTTTTGGCTGCAGCAGGTCTCAATGGAAACTGTTTTCTTACAACTTGAAGTGTTTTATTTCTACCTACTGCAAATTGTGTAGTGACAAGTTTGATAGGTGTCCATGTAGGTCTATTATTATGTCTGGTTTTCTCACCAACATGATTATGATCAAACTGTACCCATATTATACCTGACGGTTTGTCTGTTTGATGTACTTGCACCAGCTTAATCACATTACCAGCATCATTTGTCATGCCATCATTTGTCCTAGTGTTCAAGGAGATCTCAGTTTTCTCTTCTACTGCTAACTTCAGCAGAGAATGCAACGGTTTGGTTTCCTAGAATCACTAGGTATTTGTTTCAAGATTTTGTCTCTAAGTTTTTGTGACTAAGCTCCTATAACACTGTCATAATGGAGTACTTAGTAACTGATAACTGTCATTGAACTCATTCACCTTAGCATTCTGAATACAAAAGTGAGGTGCATCTCTCGGATAGTGAGGACTAGTCTGGGCAATAACTCGTTCCTTGAATTTTATAATATCTTCTTTGGTGTGGTTACCCTCTCTGAACCTATTTAACATTTCTACAAATGTCTTACTTTCTCTGTTTCTCATTATTTGTTTGAGTTTAAACATTTTAAAAAGTTCTTGCCATATATTAGGTGCAAGAATACCATATTCATTGTTATCCATATTTTTTAATATGTACCCATCCATGACTGGCTGAAGTTGGAATAGATCACCAATAGCTATTATACTAATTCCTCCAAAAGGCAATGAGCTACCTTTGACATCTTTTAGCATATTGTATATTCGTACATTGAACATAGTGTGAATGAACGAATAACTTTATTTATACACGGAATTAAAATCATCAGTCAAATTTCATAATAAAAGTTAAGATAGTTACTATTTTACAAGATTGCCGTGTGCGAATCCAAAGTAATAATGAAACATGGTTCAGTTTCCTCTTTAAAGTCAGCTAATGAGCCAGCGTTTCTTACTTCTAGGGTTAATTTATTCCATAAATCGGCACCAATAGGTAAAGGACCGTTTTAGATAATTGGTACATGGTACCGTTAGGACTAGTTTGCCTTCATGATTGCGTAAGTCATACTTGGTTATATTCGGGAGGAACAATTCATTCAGATACGCCGGGTAGAGCTTATTTATGGATTTATACATCTTGTTTACGTTTGTTTCTTCCACTATTTTTTAATATTATACCGAGCTTTCGCACTTCTAGTGCATCATCAGGGCGAAAAGTATGTCTTACAACGATTCAAAATATTTAAAGACTATAAGCGCGCGATTTGCGTTTTTCGAATTTAAAACAATAAACAATACATCATTATTGCTTTAAGCTTTTTACAGTGTGTAATGAAGATTATCCTATGGTAAGAAATCTGGCGGCACGATTTTGCAGCTTTTATAGTTTGTCAGATAAGTAGCTACTTAATCCATCCCACATCTGGCAACAATAGTCCATGTGTGGAAGGATTAAGGCTTTGTAGATCGTGACTGCAGTTTTCATGGAGATAAACAGTCTCACTCTTCTCAGTACACTAATTCCTGAAGCGATCTTTTTAGAAATTTCATTGATATGATGAGTCCAAGAGAGTCTGTCGTCAAATAAAAGCCCTAATGATTTCGTATGATGGACTCTTTCAATTCTAGTCCCTTCTATTTCTATTTCGATTTGATCATTGCCTAATACCGAAAGCTTTTGCCATGAGCCCATCACCATGAACTGTGTCTTCGCTATATCAAGACTAAGCCTGTTTGCCTTTCACCAACAAGTAAGATTATGAAGCTCCGAGCTCATTGTGACTTGGAGGTCATTTAGGTTATCGGCAGAAAGATTGACATTAGTATCGTCGGCAAACATATTAGGAACCGCCAACTCAAGGCAGTTAGGCAAGTCGTTTATGTACACTAGGAAGAGTAATGTACCGATTATACTCCCTTGTGGCACACCGCAAGTTATCAAACGTGAGTCTGATAGATTACCATTAACTTGGCACTTTAGACTTCGATTACTTAAGTACGACTGAAACCACACAAGGGTGTTTCGGTCAAGTCCATAGTTTTGCAGCTTACATGTAATTATGTCATGATTTATTGTATCGAAGGCCTTCTTGAGGTCGATAGATATAATACCGTATATTAGGCCTTTGTCAACATTAATTGACCAATTGTTTGTAGCTCGAAGTAGAACTGTCATTGTACTATGAAGTGACCGGAATCCCGATTGACAGTTTATTAACAGCTCGTTATTTAAATATGCATATAGCTGGTCGTAATTAATGTTTTCGAAAATTTTCGAAACTACAGGTATAACTTGAATGGGGCGATAAATATTAGGGTCTGATTTTTGTCCCTTCTTGAAAACAGGGGTCACTTGAAATCAGATTTATCTGATTTATTTGCATTTTCAACATTGGTACTCACCTGGACGCTAGAGACAAATGTGGTTAAACTTGGATTTAAGGTTGATAGTGGTTTCTTTGAGGTGCATTTCTGTTTCCTGTGTATCGGCTTCTTTGCCTTCTAGTATAGCCTCTACCCCGGCTTAAAAAAGGAAATGGTCTTCTTTGCTCAGACCTCGTATTTTGGTTTCAAGTAGAACCTTGTCTATTGTAGTTATGCTTGAATGTGTAAGCTTAGATGTCACCTTCCTCCGTCAGATCTTTTACTAATTTGCTCAGCTCAGTTCCAAATAATAGGTCTGTGACAGGATTTTGGTCACTACACAACAAGCGATATTCGAATTTCATATCCGATTTGATCAGAGCTCTTCTTCGAAGGTCTATTTCATGTGATGTGTCGCTTAACAGCAACACTGTCTGAACAAGTCTGTTGTCATGATGACGACAAAACGTAATTTCTTATCTTTAGTTTTTATAATAGATTTATTTTTTACTTCGTAATTAAAACGATTACCAGAAGAACAGGTCTAAGACAGACAGCACAGGTAGCACCAACAGCAACAGCACAAGAGAAACAGCACCGACAGCAACAGCACCAACAGCAAAAGCACCAACAGCAACAGCACCAACAGCAACAGCAACAGCACCAACAGCGACAGCACCAACAGCGACAGCACCAACAGCAAGAGCAAGAACAGGAGAACAATTAAGTGCAGGAACTCGAGAATAAGAACGAAGAGTAAGTAGACGAAGCTGAAAAAACTTCGTAATTACACGTCATTTCAGGACTCGAAGGAATTTTCTACCAGCTAAATGTCAATTTTCTAATAGAAATTTCAAAAAGGGTCTAACCTTTCATTTTCATTTGGCTTATTCATAGTCTTAACTTATACCTATATACTTGATTTTTGGACCAGTTATAGAGCTAAGATGAAATCTTAAAATGATGTTAATTTTAGCTTGACTGACGTTACCTTGGCAACGATAAACAAATATTGTTGAAATTGGTTTTTATCGAATAACTCTAAAACTCGATGAGACCTAGACAAGCGGCCATCGACATCATCAACTTCAAGCTATTGCAAAACGATTCCAACTATTTTAAAGAAAATCAATGTTAGATTTCAGGTAATTCGCCGAAATATTCTAAAGCCGTGATGTTCGCACATTGAAAGTTACGGCGGACCGAGAGTTACTCAGAAAAACCGAATTACTATTAAAATACTCCAAAACAAACCCTTCCTAATACACCTTTATGCTAAATCCTCACATATGACCTGAAAGAGCAATCATAGTAGAAACACACCATACAGTATATTTCCTCATGGATTTGGTATGTATAGTGTTATGAGGATTATAACATAGCCTTCCAAAAACAGGATTTTTCATGATTTGTGGCCTAAAAAGTGACCCATCCCTGTAACTTTTGAAGCAAAAGGCAGAAATCAAAACCAAATCAGGCTTTGCCATATCTCATTAAGTCTAACTTCTGCACCAAGTTTCGTCAAATTCGGTGGAACCCCATTCCCATCTTCTGGAACACTTTCTGGGACAATGACTCTTAAGCAATTGACACTTGGTTTACATTAATCTTCATAAATGTGATTAGGTCACGTGACCTTACTTGTCATGAGATAGTTGTGAAAGACCAAAATATTTGTACCTTTTTCGTCAGTTTAAATGAAAAATATAAATACACCTTTATTTTCTCATCTTGTGATGGTTTTTTAAAATACTAATATTTTATTTTTATTCATACTATATGAAATGCGAAAATGATGAAGCAAAATTTGAAAGCTGTCAAATTGGAAGACCTTAAACAATGTTTCTATTTGGCTGTTGACTATTATTACCATAATTATATTCACATATTAACAATATCATCAAAACATGTACTACTTAAAGTTAATATATTAAACTTCATTCCCAGTACCAAATCGTACGAACTGTAGTTTCCATACTTTGACTTATTCTTTATAATGAACAGTGACTAACAGTGTCAGTATTTAAATAGTCACTTCAGGACATTATGACAACCTTGATTGGGCATGTAGTAAAATTGGTCAAACTTCATCTTCTGTTAAGTGTTTCTACATACGTCTCCACACTTACAAGCCTTGGAGCAATGAAGAGATAAACGAAGTACATCGTCTGTTTGCACAGCTGCTTTCACGAGAACAACCGCAGCATGCTGGGCTCTCAGGGAGTCAAATTCGGCCATCTCGACGAATATGCCCGCGCTCATATCAGCAGTATTCCGCTTCATATCATTCGCTTTCAAGATGGCGGCCTCCATCGAAAAAATGCATGAAATAACAAACGAGTACATTAACGAATGCAGAACTCCATCAGAAAAGGATATCGCCATCAAAATAACGTCTGAAGTACTTCAGTTGTCAAGAGCAGTTATCAAATAACATACTTGTCGAGGAAGCTGAATTTAAGTACATGTTTGCTCAACCTTACAGAATGCTCGGTAAGGAATTTGAACAAAGGAATACTTAAGCAGTTAGGAGGATGAACATTTCCTGCTCCTTGAGAAAACCATGGACAGTGGCATTTCCAAGGAACATTACATTTGAAGAATATAATTGCTTGAGTGGAATAGTGATCTCATGGCAGCTGGGAGAGAAGACTAAGGCGACGAAACACGTAGAAGAACTTAAGATTTACTCAATGGATAACTTCATTTACCTTGTGGTGGCAGTAGCAAACAAATACGACAAGAATGCTTTAAATGAGGACACTGTTTTATACAAACAGACCAAAGATGGTGGAATATGCAAGGCAGTGGTAAATATCAACCATCCAATAAACATTAAGTATTCAAAAATATTAGAAATTGTTCTTGTCAATTTTCGCTATGGAAGATGGAATAGAATGGGAATTTCCGAACACACCATTTCACACTAAATAAGCTGTAACCATGTCCCGTTTTAAGATCTAATCTTTTGATGAATATAATTATTCAAGCCCTTTCAAGAACAAGAGTGGAAATTAATCCCAAGTTGTAAAAAATATGTACTATTTACTGTTATGTGGTGATTTATATTTATTCCCTATACATATATATATGTGCATATGTAGATGTTTAGATATGTGGAATGTTCGGCCAATGATTACTTTGAAAAAGCAGATTTGTCCTACATTACAAGTTTATCCATTGTCAGTAAGCCATATACAGTATAAAGAGACATAACATTGTAGTCTGAAATTTTTTACTGTTAGCTTAACACAAATTATGGTGAATCAAAGAATTACACTGCGTGAAAAGATGCGTATACGGGACCTGATATTCTCGTATACGAACTCGTATATTTGAAGAATACGAAAGTATACGCAAGTATCCGGTAACCGGATATCTAAAGTGTCATGGAATATGCGATTTTGTATACTCCCGTATTCGGACTATTTTTCCCTGTCATGGAATATCAGGGACCTGATATTTAAGTGACACGTCTAGTATCGACTTCGTATTCTCAATGATTTTCCCTGCCACTTCAAGTATTCAAGAATCACGATGCCGTATATTTTCTGATTCCCCGGATATATTTTTCGTATTCTCAATGATTTTCCCTGTCACTTAAAGTATTCAAGAATCACGATGCCGTATATTTTCTGATTCCCCGGATATATTTTTCGTATTCTCAATGATTTTCCCTGTCACTTCAAGTATTCAAGAATCACGATGCCGTATATTTTCTGATTCCCCGGATATATTTTTCGTATTCTCAATGATTTTCCCTGTCACTTCAAGTATTCAAGAATCACGATGCCGTATATTTTCTGATTCCCCGGATATATTTTTCGTATTCTCAATGATTTTCCCTGCCACTTCAAGTATTCAAGAATCACGATACCGTATATTTTCTGATTCCCCGCATATATTTTTCGTATTCTCAATGATTTTCCCTGTCTTTTCTAGTATCCCCGTTTCACGTATCGATTTATCTATAGTATATCAGACATTTTAATTTCCTTCAAAACGTTTTTAATGCAATAATATGATACTATTTGTGTCAGATAGCTTTAACATATTTGGAATAAAATGATAATTGTAAGCTTATTTTTATTTATTTTTTTCATTTCTTCTTTTGTTTTTTGCTATTTGTTTGCCTTCCTGATTTCTTCTTTTTCACATTAGTATCATTGTCAGGAGTACTTGTCCTGAAGGGCATTTGCTCTGGCGTTTTAGGATGCGGACGCTCCAACTCTTCTTGAACTGCTCAAAAACAAAAAGAGTTCCAAAAAGAAAAAAATTAACATACAAATCAGGGAAAAAATGTACTATGCTCATGCAATAAATAAGTGACTAACCTTGAGAAAATGACAATTTCTTTCTCTTACGACTTCTTTCTTCTTCGGCTATGGGCACTTCTATGTCTGATTCATTATCTGAAAATTCTCCCTCTTCGAACTCTTCTTCGAACTCTTCTCCCAACTCTTCTTCGAACTCTTCTTCGAATTCTGGGAACTCTGCTCCACGCTCTTCATCTGAGTCTAGCGAAGAAAATAAATATATTTTATAGCGTATGCAGGATCAATCACAATAGAAAGTATTTTCATGTCTTCAGGCCATGCTTTCATCTTCAGTAGAAACATATTACTGATGAATTTAAAAGACAGAATCACGCTTTTCAATATTATATTCAGTTTTATCAGACATGTTTCGGAAGATCGTCTTCCTGCATCTTCAGTGCACATAAATTAATTTAACATGATATTGAAAAGCGTGGTTCTGTCTCTTAAATTCATCATTATGACCTTGTTAAAAACACGAAAACATTGATAACTTATGATTATCATACCATATGGCAAATTTCTTGTGAGATTTGGACTCCTTGGGGAAGAACTTCTGCGGCTGCTCTCATTTCTTGTCTGTTGTGCGACTGCGCGCTGTCGTGCTGGAGGCTCTCGCTGTTGTCTTGTGACAGATGGTCTGCTGTTGTGGTGATCTTCCAAATATCCTGTCCTGGGCTGTTGTACATGTGCAATAGCCCAACCTGGAGGTTTTGATGGTGCTTTTCTTGTAGAATCTGCACCACTTATTCTCTTGTTTTTAGGGTGCTTTGATGAGCTGTCTTTCTCCTTCAATTTCTTTTGTAAAGCTTCGAGGAGTCTTGACAGCTCAGCACTCCTCCAGGATGGGCTATGCACAACCCATACCCCTTCCTCGTCACCATCTTCCTCATCACTCATATAATTATGGTCTATTGAAGAAAGCCTTTCTTTTTCCGCTTCGTTCGCCACTTTTATCCTCTGTACATATAGCTAAATTTAGACATACAAGAAATATTAGTCACACTAACCAAGTTCCAAAATTGAGATTTTTCCTCACCCCGGGGTCATTGAAAAATTCAATTTTTGCACTTTTTCAGCCAAAATCAATTTTGAGCTAAATACTTACCGAGAGGGTCTCTTCTGCCCTGTCATTAATATCTGAATGATTTGCTGTGGATTTCTGTGAAAAAGAGACAACATTTTAGCAAGTTCCAAAATTGAGATTTTTCCTCACCCCGGGGTCATTGAAAAATTCAATTTTTGCACTTTTTCAGCCAAAATCAATGATAATTGTAAGCTTATTTTTATTTATTTACTTCATTCAGTCTTAATAGGTATAATTTCAAATGCTACCCACTTTTAAGTTTTCTCTCCATTTCTATATGAAGTGTGTAATGTTGGAAATGGTTAAGTATTACTGGATATGAAATTTGAGTTTAGGAGGTACAATTGTAACAAGTGGGTTTACGCACTGCTTCACATTAAATAAAGCACGCGAAAAAATCGGCAAAACAAGGTCTTTGAGCTAGGGTATTTTGTTTTATAAACGATGACTCACATTTACATTTTTAAATTGTAAATCGCATAAATAAAGTCAATATCCAGAAACGCTTAACCAAAATAATACATTTGGATAGAAGGGCACTTAAATGTGTTGCAATGTTAAATGGTAGTGGCTTTTGTCAAAGGTTATCTACTAGCATAACTCACCCTCCTTCTTCTAGAAGTAAGAATCTTTTCTTTCAGCTTCTTCTTTGTTGCCGCTTTTCTTTCTGGCAGGTTGTCCAAATACTGCTGCCTTTTTGTTTCGAAATATCGAGTGACAGCCCCTTAGTAAAGGATTTGGTTTAATTAATGATCAATTTAATAAGTACAAGCAACTAAACTCTGGATTAGCTTGTAGACACCAATTATTTTCCAAACATGGTGTCATTGTGGCAATTGGCAGGCAAAGAGTTCAAAGGTTTGCACTAATGTGTAGTATATTTAGAACCATCTATGTAAATCATTTTGGCAGATAGGGAGGAAGTAATTCTATTGCTTAATATGAAATATTCATCTAAACAATTTGGGAGAAAAACGGCATGCGCACTGCACTGTCTTGGCTTATTGTTTTTGCGTAAAAAAATCAAAATGAAACTTACTCATGATAACAGGTTTTTCATAACCATTGTCTTCTTTTGTTAATTCTTGTACAAGAAATGCCTTTACAGCAGTGTTGTGAGGACTGTCAATACTGGAAGTAGAACGATAAAATAACATTTTAGTCAAAGTACTATGTAGCAAATATCAGATTACCATGGCACTCACCCTTCTTTTCCACGAAACTGCATTTCGTTTTGCTGATTGTGGGCCAAATGTACATCATCCTGATAAAACAAATTTAAAATATCTCTCAGGTAACAATAATAAATCAGGCAGTAATTTTTTTTTTTTTTTTTTTTGGAAAAGTACGTAGATTTTGTTTTGCCGAACAGATTATTTGACATTTCTAAAAGTACATGTCTGCAAAATAAATAAAACCCGTCCCCCCCCCCCCTCCCCGAACACACATGGGTACACTTTGGTGAAGAAGGAATGTCCCGCGAATGGATATACCGGATGTACCAGATTAATGTAAAAATGCAGCAAGAAGTCCATTCTATTTATATTATTATACAGTAACTAGAATTTACCTTCAGTGCTTTTGGGATTGGGCCGCTAAAGCTTGAGGAATTGTGCATTAGTTCATGCCCTTGAGTATCATTGCGAATATCCGACAACTCCTGTTTCAAGGACGCTATCTCTTTTGTGCAGCTTTCGACGTTGCCCGCCAATTTTTCAATGGATTGGTTTTGTTTCTTCAACTCTTCTCCAATACTCTTTACGCTCTCAAACAAACGAGAGATTTCAATTGACGAAACTACAATGTTCTCTCTTCAAGATCCAGGATTGCCATTCATTCCTCGAGGTCCACGTGGGTTTACTCTGGGGTCGTTGCCACTTCCATTTGAACTATTAGAGCCGCTAGCTGCACTTCTATTAAAGAATGAACCAGTTGGAAAAGGCATGCTGACTGCTGTCGTATTATTACAATAGTAGCACTAATTGAGGTTTAAGTGATCTTAAGTGATGAATTATCGGAGCTTTGTCTCTTTAAGTTAGTCCTTTGAAAACAGAAATAAAAGAGGTCGAGGGGGGCACGAATATGACTTATAATGATAAAAAGCCCGCTCTTTTAGATTCACACCTCGCTGGTCCAATAGAGAGGAATTGTTTCATGTGATACCCCACGTGGGATGCCTAGTTCCGGTCAGGATGAATGATTACGTCATCTGATCGACTTCAAACGAGCTAGCGCGCATCTTTGGTGATCGAAGCTTTCATTATGGCGAATATGCTACCTTCAAAACGAAGATTTTGTGAGGGCTGTTGCTCCTTCATGGCTAAAACGCAATACTATGACCACCTCCCTTGCAATAACAGTGGTAAGTTGCTAAATATAGGTAAACATGAATAGTTTTTGCATCCATATGATAGCCAAGTAAACTGATTTTTTACAACATTCCCTCCATAGCGTCCAAAAAAGGTAAATCTTTCTATTGTGGGCATTGCAAACAAGTTGTTTCGAAGTCGACCTACTATGAGCATAAGATCCTTTACGGAAACAACGCTGAATTCGAAGATGAGACCTCACTCGCAACGGAAACGCTGGCACAAGAATATTCAGACAATGGAATTATTATAAGTGATGAAGAAATTGAACTCGAGGAGGAGGATCTGAATTTCTTTTCTGAAGAAGGCAGTAGTAGTGACGAAGAGTCAAATCTCAGTGGTTTGGAAGCAGAAGAAAATGCAGTAAACGAAGAAATAGAGCCAACTATTTCTGATTGTCAGGTAGAAATTTTTGTATTTTCCCCGATAATCAATAATACAGTCATTTGCATCTAAGCGTGAACACCAGACAGCCAAACATTCTAAGTGCGAGCCTGAAACTGTTATGTTTGGTGGCTAAAGGGCCAACGTTTGGCGGTCTCCTTTGAAATCTACAAACGTTAGCTATTTAGCTGTCTGATGTTCATGCTTAGATGTAAACGACTGTAATATTAATAAGCTTAAAAGTGCACATTTTCTTGATTTGAGTGATGCGTCTTTAATATTTGAGATTTACACTTCCAATATGTTGAGGTCTATGACGTCTACTAAGGTATTTAATTTGTTGTATTAAACTAAACACTGGCCATTTTAAGAAAACAAATTCAATTATCTTTTATGTAAACAACGAGTAAAACAAGGATGCTTTTTATCATTCGACTATTTACTTCATGTAGAATGAGTTATTGAAGGTATTCAAAAAAAGGTTATGTGCACTTTAATCTTAATTGATGACAATATAAGAAGCTATTTAACAATTGTTCACCGAAAATGGAAGTTAATATCAGTGAATATTTACCAAAATGTAGTGGAGGTAAATATTCACTTAGTTTGGGGTGAGGTATTATGATTGTTTTTAGTATTTTTAGTATTAGTTTTTAGTGTTTTTAGTAGAATTGAATATCAGAGAAATGAAATTCAGGATTATGACTGCTATGGCAAACTTCACTTAAATGAAGCCTCTGTTTTATTGGTCAAAATTAATTTAGGGGTGCTATAAAATATTTTATAGTGGAGACTACCAGTATATACACATGTTCTTAAATTTTGTATTACATGTATTTACAGGCACATGAATTACCTGATGGAATCATTCCTGAAAATGAAGATGAGATTACTTCAGCAAATGGAGATTGTCACAATACAGGTCATCGTACTTCATCCGAGTCAAGATCACTTTTAATGTTTTATCTTCTATGGCAATCTCTGTACAAAGTCTCAGATAAAGGTATCTTGTTACTTCTTAAATTCTTAAAGGGAATGTTACAGTATATTGCTGAACTCTGTGAATTTGAAGCTCTTAAAGAATTTGCCAAATGTATACCAGAGACAATGTACATGGTCTATAAAACACTCTGGTTTGAAAAGGATGATTTTGAAAAATATGCTGTTTGTCCGAAATGCAAGTCATTGTACCTCCTCAAAGACTGTGTAATCAAAAAACCTAATGGAGACATTGCATCTTTAAAATGCAACTATGTGAGATACCCACTACACCCACATAGAACCAGGAGACAACCATGTGGCACTACCCTTTTGAAAACAAAGCGATCATCTAATGGCTCTGTTTATCTATATCCAAAGCAAATGTACTGTTACAAAAAAGTTATTGAATCTATTCAAGACTTACTCCACAAGAAGAACTTTATAAACGATTGTGAAAAATGGAGAGATCGCAACTTACCTGATAGTACATTAGGAGATGTTTATGAAGGTCAAGTCTGGAAAGATTTTCAAACTGTCAATGGTGAACCTTTCTTATCAGCCCCTAACAATTTTGGATTAATGCTTAACGTAGATTGGTTTCAACCAACCAAATATGGAATACATAGTATTGGAGTTATATATATGGTGGTCATGAATCTACCAAGAGAACAAAGATTTAAATTGGAAAATGTAATTGTTGTTGGCATAATTCCTGGACCAAAGGAACCAAAATTACACCTCAACACGTTCCTGCAACCATTGATCGATGAATTGGTAGACCTTTGGGATGGTGTTCTGCTTGATAGTGGTAATGGCATTTATGAGAAATATAGAGTTGCTCTCCTTGCTTTGTCATGTGACATACCTGCCATAAGGAAATGTGGGGGTTTCTTGGGTCATGGTGCAAATAGAGGTAAGATTTTTATGATTTAAAGAGATTGAGTAAGTTTTTCTTTTCCTGTCTTAATTAATATATTGCAAAACAAAAAGCATTATTATGTGCATGTGCATTCTCATTCCACCCAAACAATAAATAAATGATATGCTCCTGCCCAGTACAATAACATATATAAAACTAAAACTCACTTGATAGAAAAGCAAAACAATTTTTAGCCAGGAATACTTTTCCTTCCTTCTTCGTAAAGCTAAACATGGGTTTTAAAAATTTCCAACTATTATGCAAGATGCAGCAAACCCACAGAGTGATAAAACCACATGCAAACATTTGAGATAAAATTACATGTATTATTGATTTATTTTGCAAGTATTTTCACAATAGTATTACTAATGTGTGGCAAAAAATTCCCTGGGGGTGGGAGGTGAGATGAAAAACAAAGAAAGACATGGAAGAAAATTGGAAATTCCAGAGGGATGGGGTATCCTTTTTCAAATATCCTACATGGTCAGTTGCTAAGTTTTTGGAACCACACAGTGACATGTAGCCATTATATGTATTAATTTCATGATCCTATATTAGATGATAAATGAATTAATAATAATCATACTTAGCTTCATAAATTGTTAATCTCCATTTTCTCATTATGTAAACAGGTTGTAATAAGTGTTACAAGGAATTTCCTAGGAAGTCTTTTGGTGATAGACCTGATTTCTCTGGGTTCAACAGAGATGACTGGGAGAAAAGAACCCACGAGCAATGTAAAAGACATGCCGAACACTACCAGCAAGCTAATTTTTGCACTGCTACAAAAGCCAAGGCTTGTTCCTCTAAAACTGGGATCAGATATTCTGTTTTGTACTAGTTGCCTTATTATGATGCAGTGCGATTTACATTGATTGATCCAATGCATAACCTTTTGCTTGGAACAGCAAAACATGTTTTAAATACTTGGGTGAAAGAAGGAATTATAAGCAACAAAGATCTCACAAGATTACAGGCACATAAAGTAAATACACGTAAATAAAGTAAAGGCCCCTTCAAATATTGGACGCTTACCAAGTAAAATAGCTAATGGTTTTGCAGGTTTCACAGCAGACCAGTGGAAAAATTGGATTTGCATTTATTCTCTTTTTGCACTGAGAGGGATTATACCTAATGATCATTATTTTATGTGGTCAGACTTTGTCCATGCCTGTCAAACTCTGTGTTCAAAAGTGTTGACTCTACACGATCTCAGCTATGCAGATGAAAAACTGAACCAATTTTGCTGCAAGTTTGAAGAACTGCTAGGGAAGGATAGTTGTACACCCAATATGCACCTACGTGGTCATCTCAAGCAATGCATTGTGGATTATGGGCCTATTTACTCTTTCTGGTGTTTTTCCTTTGAGAGGTATACTGGCATACTTGGAGACTATCAAACAAACAACACCAATATTGGTAAGTGACATGATATGATGTTAACACTAGATCATAACAAACCTCTGTTGTGGTTACCAATCATCTCACTGACTTAGATTTAGAGATGGTGAAGCAAATAAAATAAAACCACATACCATACCATATTTCCCCTAATTAAGCCCCCAGCCTCTTACAAGCCCCCTTCAAATAACTAGCCCCCAGTCCAGGGACTGCAGAACACCCTAAAAAGTTTTGGGGCTAAGATTGGAAAATATAAGTGACTAGTATGGGAAAAGGGAAAAAGTGGTAGGGGTAAAGCCCTACCATGCCTTCCCGCTCTTCGGTCCATGCAGTCTGAAGCACCAAACATTTAATAGGCCCCCACCCCTACTGAAAGACAACTTCACTCAAGTACATACAGTATTGAAACATGTGACACTAAGTAATCATTATTTGATTTATCAACAGGGCTTCAAATCATGAGAAAATTTTACAGAGACAAGCAAGTTATGATGTCACAATTCCCAAAAGAAATGACACATGTTACCCAGATTATTGAATCTGCAACAAATCCCAAAGGGACATTATTGGAAATGACACTTCCAAGTAAACAGTATTTAGAAATGCTTTCATTACAAATGAGCAGTCCTTTAGAAGTTAACTTTGCAAAAACACCAGATCAGGTTCCTCTTCTACCCATGAAAAGGAAAGCTTTAGAACAAGGAGAAAAGAGAAAATTGGAAGAAATGTATGCATTAATTTATGACACTTCTAATATTAAACATGTATCCAAGTTTTGTCAATCCTTTACACGGCTATCATATACAGGTAATTTGTACAGTTCTAGTACTACGAAAGATGACAATGCTTCAATTATCACAGCAACATGGTGTGATGAAATGAAGCGACCAGCAATACTCAGAGGATTCTTGTTGCATGATGTTATTTTGAAAGTTGAAAATAACAGCCAACAGAAAGTTACACATGTTTTAGCTAAACTAGATTGGTACAGTACTTACTCTGGAGCTAATATTTATTCTCATCCAGTGGAAACATGGTCAACTGTTTATGAGCCTTACTCAAAATTTTCACTCATGCCAGTTGGTAGATTCCAACAAAAATGTGTTGTTGTAAGAGGAACAGTTAAGGCAAGTGGTAATAGGAAGGATCAAGTCAATATTGTTATCCCTCTGCCTTTAGAAACCAGGATATAATCATGGGTTATTAATCAAGTATAGTGTAACTATGACTGTTAATGATTACAGAAAACTTATGAAAGTGATATTTGGCTTAGACATTGGTAAACAATGATCCATTATTTGTTTTCATTTGTCAGAAGAAGTACAGTGGATATAATTGGAGCACAACAGTGAGAAGAAAAACAAAATACCTTTAGTGTCTGTTTTTCTTTGTGATTTTAACCCAAGTGAATTATTAGTTACTTGATAACTGATAGAGTACAAACACTAAATATACCAGTGCTATCTCATTAGTACTCAATATATCAAAACTGGTAAAAAAACTCAAAATCAAGAAAAAAGATGCATTTCACATAATGTTTGTACTCTAGTTGGTAACTATTAAGATCTAAATAATTAGTAAATATTTCACATATATATGGCATGCACTCTATTAATATATTGAGTGCAAGATATTTATTTCAAAACATTTATGTTAATTCTGTTTTTTATTGAATATTCTGATACTAAATAAACTATTGCTAAATATTGTCAATATTTCTCCAAAATATAAAAGTACTTTCACTCTGATCTAGAGCCTGGAAATTGAATTCTTCTTCTTATTTCAAGTATATAGTATGTGCACAATTATATATTATAGATTTCATTATTGAACAGTACAGTATTAACAGCTATAAGTTGCTTTTAAAATATTTGAGATACAATGTCAGGTGGCTTGCTTGCATTTACACCTATTTCAAAAAGGGCGATAGGTTATTCCAAGACAGAAAGCTATTCTTGGATCTTGAAATGCATGACCTACTGTATTTCCTATCGCCTATGACAACCTTTTATGAAATAGGTATATACACATGTCAAAGGACAGAGAAATGTTCCTGCACAATTATTCAAAAAAATATTTCATAACATCAATATAAAATGCACAAATTTAAACATTTCTCTGTTCTGTGGTGTAAATACTCTGAGATTTGTAGATACTCTCTGTACTGTGATATAAATACTCAGGGATTTGTAGAGCACTCAAAATCAAGAAAATAATTTTGCAATAACTACTATAACTTTTGTCTCCCTGTTGAGTCAAATGAGAAGTATACACCAGTATATGTTATGACAGAATCATAGAGACTTTAGTGAGTGATGCACGGCAGCTCCATGTTTTAACTCTATAACACTCTTTTACTATTTGTTTAAGGCAAGATGACGTTGGGCATAAGAAAGTAGAAATCTTGTAAACTAAATAGCCAAATGAATAAATATCACTATAGATTGATTGCTTGTAGCTTCCATTGATTATTTCTGGAGCAATGTGCCTATATCTCAGATGATACCTAATTTGTTCCTCGCTTGTCAGATTCTTAGTATTTCCTTTTTCTGGCTTACAGCTCTTACCAAAGTCAACTAAAACTGGAATGAACTCATCCTTATGTTTATATACAACAACATTATCAGATTTGATGTCATTATGCAAATAGCCACAACTATGTATGTGGTCAATGCCCTTTGTCAACTTATTTAAGAGAGAATGCCACTGTTTGTCAATGAGGGTAATGGAACCCTCTTCATTAAACATTGAATGCAAAGTAACTGAGACATTGTCAATACCATAAAACTGCATAACAATTTTCAGTGGTTCCTTATCTATGCTGACACCCAACAAGGTAGGTATACATTCATTGCACCTCAAGTTCAGCAAAATTTTAGCTTCATGAAAAAGTGCCCTTCTTAGCTCTGTTGTTGTCTGAGTTTCATAATGTTTCAAGAGCTTGACAGCAACATAGCTTCCTTTATAGCTACATAGCTTGACAGTTCCAAACACACCAGAACCAAGCACATTGTCATTATTGGAGTCAGATTCAAAACTAAGCATTTCAGCTGGTATGAAGAATGAGTCAGGAAGCCAAGTGACGGGTTTGGTTACTTGTATCGCAAGAGCACGGTCCTTCTCAAAACGCTCTGCCTTCCATTCCTTGTAATATTTATTGGCAACATGCTCTGCTAGTTTTCGCTTTTTAACTTCATTTTTGTGTAAAGTATCCATTTGCTGAAGTTCTTGTCTCAGTTCCTCTGAACAGCCTTCACTTGACTCCTTATGGTCAACCATCCTTAACCCACAGTAAACACTTTTTCTTTCCTTTCCTTTTCGCTTTCGCAAACATCTCTTGAAAGCCTCAACAATAACAGATCTTTGCTGGCTGTAGCTAATGTTACCAAATTTTGTAACAAGATCCTCTCTAACAACAGCAGTAAAAACACATTCATTGTGGTGAATGTCTTGACAATTGAAAGCTTCAAATTTTGAGGATAATTTCAACCTGCAAGAAAAGAAAGTCTAAGTTCTATTGACTTCAAATGATCATCAATGATTTTCAATACTTGATATCTATTAGGTGAATTATTTATAGGAACCTTTGAACATATCCAAGACAAACCAATGTTTTGATTACACCCTGCATGACCCTGAACCTGGATTATTTACAAATTAATAAAGAAGCACTGCAATTTTTTTCTCGTTGTAATTTATCTCTTAAATCTTACTTAGCACCATACTCTCCAATCACATAAGTATAAGACCATAATCGAGAACATATTTAAAGTCTTGCTTTAATGCAAGTATGATTGACAAAAAAATGAACGCCATAACTAAGGTATTGTGAGTCCTCTAGCTGAGCTAAACAAAAATAGAATTGTGCATAATTGATATAACTATTCTTGCTTACCATTCGGCCATTGACTTGATACTTGATTGAGGAAAATCTGACTTTGTTTTGAATGCATCAAACGAATCCATCTTACATTGAATATTGACGCCGACTCAATAAACAAACGTGACTCGTGCTGCATTGAATCATGGGCCGTGGACATTTGTCCATGGCCCATGGCTCTTTGCGCACTTTCAGTCAGGATTCAGTCATCATCGTTACTCCCTACACTTCAATACAATACAATCCATAACTTGTATTTAAACACGATTAAAGCCTAAAGCCATTCCGCTTGTGGAGTCGTGTATCTACAAGTAAACTAAGCTAAAATGACTAATTTAATTATAACATAACCAATGATACTAAGACCCAGTTTAGACATCGGTTGGACTGATCACATCCACACCAGTCGTGCTGATCACCTCTACTGCTGGTAGGTTGATAGATGCAACATTTTCTGCAAGATAGTGGAAGAGCTCTTTCTTATTATCATCCAGCCTCAGAAATGCCTTCCAATTTGAATGTATCGATGCACTGTCGCATACACGTCTACGAGCTCCTGATCCTCTGGATTCACATGTACCTTGCTTTAGGCTGTCTGGCAGATAACGATCCCAAACCAGATCAATTCTCTTAACATTCTTGGCCTGTTGGATGACATAAGGGAGAAACACAGTGGTTGCATATTCGTTGAAGGTTTTGCACTTTCCGGGTGTCAGCATGTTAACAGTAGCTGCTGCATCAAGAACAACGACATCTACTAAAGGACGCTGCAATGTTGTATTGACTTCAATAGAGTTGATCAGTTCCGATTTCTGTCCTGTGCGCATGTGGCCATTACAAGAAAGGGACGGGGGACTTGAACTGTTTTCGTGCTTAAAAAACTCGTCAAGATTTCCCTCGTGCTTGACAAGCGATGAACAGCCTGGCAAATAGGTTGCAGTTGGTTTTCAGATCGCTAACTTGATTACTTGTCTTTTTTGATTGTCTTTTCTCTGACATCCCAAACAAAGGTATTTTGCACTGTTTGATAGTATCTGTAATGGCCTTGGAACGATTGGCACCAAGTCGTTCCTCTACATATTTGTCGTACATTGACTCTCCTTTGGCCTTGGCTGTTGAAATTCCTTCCACAACACATTTAGGCATAATCTCCTTGGTGTCCAATACAAAAAGATCTGTACTCTCTTCGCTGAAGGGGTTTCCCATTTCCTCTATTACACTGACCATACTTTCCACGTCTTTAGCGAAAGCTTTCTGAACAAAAGGAACTTGCTCATGGTGATGAATGTTATTAGGATTCAGTACACTATATGTGGTTTCAAACTCTTTCACTGCTCTGGCTATTTCTGGTCTTGCCACCATCCAGCGTCGAAGGGCTGCAGGGCTCTCTGTTAGCCCTACTGCCCCACCGTCTCCTTTGATCATCTCATTCTCCTGTTCGTGGTTCTGGTCCAATGAAATTTTTGAGAACAGATGTTGGGATTTCTGGACCACGAATTTCCCTTGTTGAAACTCAGCATATACTGATGGGTGCCTCTCCTTTAGATTGACCAGGTCTCTGATGTGGATAGAAAGCCATCTTGCATAGTTAACCAAACCCAAAGCAAACATCCAAGGAACTAGCTTGCCAAGAACCTGCACATACAAAGGAAAGTTTCCTTCTCTAGTGGATCGGACGAATTCTAGAACAAGCAGTTCCAAATCAAGTGCAGTTGACCAGAAACAAAACTGTGGACGTTTCACATCCCTTCTGTGACCAAGAAGTAAGATCTTCAGGCTCGTTATTGTCAACTACACTAGCCTGGTAAGCGTTTCTCTTTGAGATATGCAGTGCGCACGCACTAACTTGATGAGCATAACGAGAACGAGTGATGTGGGTCGCCTTCAGTATAGCATCCGCTCTTCCACTGGTAGTGATCTCAGCTTGGACTAAAGCGCTATCCCATCCACTGTTACTCAACCAATTGCCGACCATTTTCAACGAGGCCATCTCGATATGCAAGCCGCCCATCATAACGACATAGCTACTCTCCCCATACAAATCTGCTCTCTCCCACTGAATCTGTTTGGCAAGGGCGTAGAGGGGCTGGTCCATTCCGATGATGAGTGTCTGTCCAGGATTGATGTATGCGATTGCGTCTCTAACAATTCTTCGACTTTTCTCAGCCATTGGTACTCACTTTTCATATTTTCAGTGACCAGATCTGACTGCGGTTTGTTAACGCTGTACCCTACTGGGACGTAGTAATCTCGATTCTGTCGTTCTGCATACGGCTGGATACTAGTGTAGGCTTCTGGTAGATCAGAAACAGTTTTTCTCTTTGGCATGTCAGCATTTATCAGAACTCGGTTTCTGTTAATACCACTTAAGTCAACAGTAGGGTGCTCAGTTAAAGAAATTGCCGTTCCATGGAAGGAATCTTTGGCTGTGCGCGAACTTGGATTGTGGTCTATGTTGTCCACACTACCAGTAGTAAATAGTGACTTCTTTAGCTTCGAAGGGCAAACTACACCCTCCTCCTCGAACTGCGCACATACACTGTTTCCGAGATCTGCTGAAATCTGCATTACTCGATCGTAAGACACAGACAGTCCCAATCTGTACAGTTTATCCACTAATGTTTTCTTTCTTGTTTCAGCATGTATGAGTAATCCAAGATATATGGGTAGTGGGGTCTCTCTGGTCTTGCTGTGCCTAGTTGTTGTACATGTGGCATCAACTTGTGTGTCCCTCTTACGTTTAACGGAGATATAGATTAATAGCTGGGACAGCACGACACCTGCGCTTTTATCTTCATCATCTTTTTCCTTGAAATTTGGCCCCTCTTATATCATGTTCACCAGCGCGAGTAGTAAGTCTGGTACTGCCGAACGCTGGCAATCACAATCAAAAGTGCCATTGAAGCTTTGCTTCTTAGCTACCATGTCTTTTCTTACAATCATTGCAGCTTTGGCCAGGTGCATAGCCTCCGTGTCATAGTCGTGGTCTTGGGCTAAATTTAAAGCTGCGACAATATCGTCAGCAAAAGCAAGCTTTACCTCTTTTCCTTCATTGTAAGCACAAAGATCGGGTATTTGTGTGAGAAGACGATCTTTCAATCTGGTGCTGTTGACTCTTCGAGGCACATCACCTCCAAGCTGCTCAAGGGATGATGTGTACATTTTGGTTAGATCTGACAACTGAAAAACTATGGGGCGTGTAGCTTCCTTGATGAATATCACGAGCTCTGCTAAAGCAATAGCTTCTAACGAAGGTTGAGCACTGTCACTAGTCTCTTGGTCTTGAGAGAGTCGAATACTTCTTGCTCGATTGTAAAGAGATATAAGGCACGATGCGTGGTAATATGCATCGATAGCATGCATATCGCCGGCGGCCAACTTTGCTAATAGCTTACGGTCTTGCAATTTTGTAGCTGCTGCTTTAACTTTGCCATCAACAGTAAGAGTAGCTGCTCTACGGAGATACCCGCCTTTTAATAATAAGAAAAAAATATTCTCAAACTCAATAATAACTCATGACAATGTTAGTTTTCAAACCCAATGAAACACGACTTCAAAACTTATAGAATTTTAAAATATTTTGATAATTAGTACTAGAAATCTGCGAAAATATTTTTAGTCTTGTCTTAGCTTTTATTGTCTGTATCGCTCTGTCTGTCTGTCTAAGTAGCATTCTAATTTTTTTTTACCTCAAATATCAAGAAAAAAATATAAGAAAAGAGAATTTACCCGTTTCTTCGCAAAAGAAGCATTGTCTTACGCCATCTCTTGATTTAGCTGCTATTCCCAGGGAAGCACGAGTTTTAACAGGACTGTGTTGTCTGGAAGTGTCTTCGTCAGAGCCTTCACTTAAATCCACTAGTTTTCTCTTCTGAGCTCTAATCAGCTTTTCGTTACTACATCGGTTAAAACATGCTTTGTGCCATGATACACGGCGTGATCTTAGTGTTTCGGCAATCCCTCTTCCATCGTCAAGTCTCGATAATGGTACTTGAATTGGCAGTTCACCAATCTCTTCAAACTTCGGTAAAATTTCTGCTAAACTTTCGTAACCTGATACACAATCTTTTCGTTTGTTGTTAAAAGGACATACAAGCTTTTCACTAGCATTATCTTTTTCGCACAGAGCACATAATTCCCAGTTTTTCCCAGTATTTAAGGACTCAGCCATTTTACTTTAGCATCCACAACTAAACAACCTGCTAGTAGGTTCAAATCAGTCAGGCGTTCCTGGAGAGCACCACAGGGACCCTGGGGTTTTAGTGAAAGATTTTAATATGCTTTTATTTGATTAAAAAAAACTGTTTCACACTAATTTTAAAACAAATATGTTTTATACATGGTACTCAGACAATACGGGCAAAATTTGATCAAGTGTGATCCATAATTGCGATCTTTATTGAGCCTGCTGTCCCTACCGCTGACCGCCTCCTAAAACCACCTTAAATCATACCTTTACGATTAGGATCCAGACCGGATCTTAATGGTTTATCAATCTACATGGTAAAGTGTGTTTATTCTGAAAATTTGGTGCTTGTATCACTAATGTGAACAATTCGACTATTTTTGTCCCTTATCTTCCGGACTATTAGAACCATCCCACGAAGGAAGAAATGAATTTACCAAACGAAATGAGGCCCTTTCATTAAGTAACATATAGCCTACCTAACGTACAGAAGCTTCTATCAAGGCGAGATTTTACCGTATATTTGAAATATTACTGTTCTACAACGGTTAACTACGGTTAACAAATATACTTTTGTCGGTTTTGATAAAATACGAAAAAAAAAGCACGGTTCACAACGGTTTACAGCCATTTACACTATAATAAAAAGAATTATTCTAAAATATCTTTTTATCGCGATTTGAATGTTAACCGTTGTGAACCGTGGAAAATTGACTCCAATCTTGTTGTTTACCGTTATTTTTTAAAGTTTTTAGGTTGTTCTAAAGTTTCTTATTTATATTATGTGCTTTCGTTTGAAAGTGAGTACGATATTACACTTATTTGGCCATTAGAGCGACCACGGTTAACAAACCGGAAGTGAACCTGTAATACTAGAGACCTTAAGAGGGGTAGTCCGTAAATGGCACCTGAAGGGTGCAGAATGAAAAAAATCGAAATCGCTCAAATTTTGTCAGAATATAGGCCTTAGTGAATTATAACTGTTGTGTAAGTTTCACTTCGATCGGATAAATAGTTTAGGAGAACGGCACCGAAAACCATTTTTTGTGATCACTTCCGGTTTTTTCACGCGATTTCACCACATCCCCAAAAACCCTAAAAATCACAAAATTCCTTTCGCATTCCTCGGCAAACGATTTAATTTTATAATTTAGAGATCCTAACCCTCATTTAGATGGATTTATTAAGCATTTTAATTTAAATGGAAATATTTTATCGATTTTTACATAATTTTCATTATTTTGAGCAATGTTTTTAACCCTATATTGCGAGGCTTATATCTTAAATGGTACATCGATTCACATAAATTAACCACTACAGGGAGAAAGAGCAATGTTTTATCTCTACTTCTATCAAATAAAATTTTGGGGCACTCAAAAATTCGAATTTTGGCAAGACGAAATACAACCCCTATTGACCTCCAAAATAATGACAACTTGAGTCGTAAGCGGTCACGCTTTATGCGAAAGGTGATCTTTTTGGTCCATTAAACCGCTTATTAATAAGCAATAATATCAATAGAGTAAAAGATAAAACGTATATTGAAAATCTGAGAAATTATTAAGAAATTCCAAGTGAGATTTCCATTGT
This sequence comes from Anthopleura xanthogrammica, assembly GCA_964019055.1. Lineage (NCBI taxonomy): Eukaryota > Metazoa > Cnidaria > Anthozoa > Actiniaria > Actiniidae > Anthopleura > Anthopleura xanthogrammica. Next base: position 13,678,416 of record OZ025211.1, on the reverse strand, counting down.
TTTAAGACAAGCATGCAGCTGAGTCGTCTTGTTGTGACACTCGATACTAACGGACCCTAACGGTTTGCCCTTTTGATTTTCGATAATTTTCGGTATAGATTGCCTTTGAAAGACCTCAATCACAATATAATAACCTGACTAATACAGTATGAACAATTTGTACCTTATTACACTTGGATCCGTAGAGAATAAACTCGTTGAAGACAGGCGCGATGCAAATAACTCAACAGTCATGACTTTGCTAGATTGCGTGACAAGTACAACCACAGGCCTAGGTAGCCCGTCAAAACCATTGCGGGCTAAAATTAAAAGTTTATAATCATTTCATTTCAGTTTTTACCGTCACATATAGAACTATTTTTTGCCGGTTCGTTTTGTTGGGACTGCGATTGTTTGTTTCCAAGGTAAATAGAGTTACTTTGCGTATAAGCTTTTAATTATTATTTCATTACCATATGTGGCAATAAGCGAAAATGTAATAAGTTACCATGTAACAAAGCCTTTCGCAATCATTAGTTCTCTCAAAGTTCTAGCTATACGTATATTGCAAGATATTGCCACGCATGGATGTGTTGACTCAGTTGTTTAGCCTGGCGCATAAGTGTAAACAGTGCAAAGAAGAAGACCGGTCGAGGATAAATACAGACAGTGGATTATAGTACTTTTAAATCAACCTTTTGACCTAAGGACGTACCTTGTCCCGGGACCGTGTCAGTTGTAAAGGTTGGTAAAAATCCTTTGTCCTACTTCAGTTCTTAGTTGCAGTCTCTTTCTAGTTACATTACTACATCTCCATGTACGCATTTTTGTACTCTAGAACCGTTTGTGCAAGATTTTCTATGAATGGCTGTATGTGGGTACTCAAACAATGTTGATGGACCCTGTGGCGCTAGTCTTTGCAGCCCTGCTGATCTCGAGTGTGTACCACTTCAAAACTGTAAAAGGGATATCAGAGGACATCTTAGGGCACTGGATATTAGAGACTCCTCCTTGAAAACTGAATCAGATCTTCTTTTGGCCCGAGCTGGTAAGATTTTGTTTGATGCAAATCCTATGAAAAGACATTTCTGTGTGAAAGCGATTTAGATTCAGAGTGTAGGGGAGACATTTTTTAATGCATTTAAAAGTGGGGTTAAATTTTAAAAGTACTCAGGGGGGATTTTTATCTCCTAATAAAAGAGGGGGATAAAAGTTTTGAATGTTTGGGGCTAGGGGGAAAGGGATTTTAAGGCGCCGGCCTTAAGCGATTTCTAAACACTGCCCCTCCTCTCCCCCCCCCCCCCGGGTATAAATAACAAAACGTCCACCAAACTAAGCGCATATACTAGTGTGTGGTCAATAAGTTAAGTAAGTAATGAAATTTCCTATATTTATTTATCTTCAGGAATATTTGAAACCGACGAAGGTCATTTGAAGCTAACCGTGTGTCCTCGACATCGTGAAAAGTATGGGACTAGGTGGCGATGTAATAAGAGGACCTGTTCTATCCCAGCTGATTTGGCATTTCACAAATCTAACAATACTAAAGGAGACAGGGCTATAACTTCTTCACAGTCCAAGATATTATATTCCTTTGCTAATGTCGTAGTACCCGTCGGTTCGCGTGAGTATGCCTGTTACATATAAGCCTTTTTTTTCTTTCCTTCCTGTTCAGTTTTTGTTGCACAAAATAAGAGTTAAAATAGTTTTTCATTCTTATTATAGCAATATGTAAACGATGCCGGGAACAGATAACATGTGCGCTAGCATCCCCGCAGCCTTCACATAATGTAGACGATCTACAGCCACTTCCGGTCACGCCACAAATATCTGAGCCAGTCCAGGCTACTGAATCTAGAACCCAAACTTTAGATCAGCTTGAGGTTAGTTATAAGTCGAATAGTTTTCCCAGATATAATCGATCGTTTTACTGAAGAATGAATAAATTTGTCTATTTAGGATGTTGGTGTAAAGAGTACTGAGAGCCTGAGCAGCGACTCACTAAATGAAGCCTTCGACCAGCTGACTGTAAGGGACGATCCCAGTTTTATTCTTTCTGACAGTGGCAGTACAGGTAGCACTGCATCCTCAAATGGTACCAAAGGTCGTATTCCAGCCCTTTCACGAAAGAAGCTGAACGAGTTTTTGAGTGCTTGTGGCAGGTCAGATAAGATAATTGGTCAACCCAAGAAGGCATGGCAGGACATGAGCATGCGTGCTAGGAAGACTCATGTCTCCAAAGCAGGAAATGCGATTGTGTCAGCGCTTGAGGTAATCACGCCAGGTGATCCTGGTAGCCTTTGGAAGGCTGTTCAGTCCTCTCACATAGTAGAAGAGACTCTTGGAGTCCAATCTCCCATCGACATGAAATATCTAGAGGCGTTGGCTGAGACTTACCGAAATGCCGCTGGCTGGGATACAAGAAGGCAGGTACTGGCAATTATGGCAGACCTTGTTCCATTGGCTGAAATTCAGAAGTTTATTCCAGGACTCACTGAATATCGCTTCAAAGTTGCCAAGCTACACATCTTGAAACATGGACGTGGCGCTGCTGTTCCAGTCAGTAGAACACCTAGAATTCGTATAGATGATTTCAAACTTGACCATTTCCTGGAGTTTATAACAAGCCCACACGTTATACAAGACCTGCCATTTGGCCAGCGATATTTACGCCTATCGAATGGAAGCCTGCTGGAAACACCAAATGTAATAAGGTGCATGATTCCTTCAAGGATTTGTGCGCAGTATCGTCAGTACTGCGAAGAAAGAGGAATAAAACCTTTCAGCGAGGCAACAATGAGACGACTGCTTACAGTATGTGCTGCGACGGTTCGCAAGTCCTTGCAGGGACTAGATTACATATCTGCTGAGGGTGCTAAAGCCTTCGATGAATTGACTGATGTGGTCTCAAAGCTGGAAAATAACGGGCGTGATCATGCCTGGGTTTGCCATTGTGAGAAGGTCTTAAAAGAGGGAAAGCAATACATCAAGACTGACTACAAGGTAAGTAACATAATTAAATGTATTGTTGTTTTGAAAAGTTCTCACAACAGCTCTGACTATTTACTGCAGTTTTATAAAGTCAAATGAGCATGAAGTGATGTCAGTTTTCAGTCGTAGCCTGTGAATTGAAGCAAAATTGGAATATTTCTGAATATTTCTGTCTGTACATTTGTTGCATACTTTCGCAGGTCCACGTTAGGGAAAATAGTAGCATAGCAGACCACTGCCTGTCACATGCTCTAAGTTATCCTGAGGATGCTCAACTCGACATAACCTGTAAACATCAACATGACCATCAGTGTTCATCTTGTGAAGAACTCAACTCAGTTCTTGATGAGATTGAGACGGCAATAACTGACTCTGCTAACAGCCTAACACCTGACCAGTATGATGACATCACCTACACATTCAGACAAGCAAATTCAGCTATCAATGCTTGGAAATCACATCAACTCCGCTCCATCCAGCAGGATAAAGCACGGATTGAGTTGTTCAGTAAACTGGAGCCAAATGAAGTATTTATCACACAAGACTGGGCCATGAAATTCCTCCCGCAAAAATACAGGGAAACCCAAGCGGATTGGTTTGGGAAACGGGGAATTTCATGGCACATCTCTGTGATAATACTCAAGTCATCATCAGGTGTGCTGCTACACCAGACACTGGTTCACGTTTTTGAAAAATGCTCACAAGATAGCGATGCAGTTATCCCCATCATGGAGCATACTCTCCGATGTTTGAAGGCAGAAAACAAGGAGCTAACCAAAGCGTATTATCGACAGGACAATGCAGGCTGTTATCACAGCGCTGCAATGCTGACTGCCTGCCATCTGATGAAAAAGGCAACTGGAATAAAGGTATTATGATATGTGAGTTATGTACTATGGGTGGCAAAAGAACAAAAAAATCTCAAAAATACTCGCTGAACACTGTTTATTTAAGATCTATCTCTTGTGCTATGTTTAGTTACACTTTATTATCTTCTTTATTTCTTAAGGTGGAGCGTGTTGACTTTAGCGACCCTCAGGGCGGTAAAGGCCCATGCGACCGCAAAGCCGCAACCATCAAGGCTCATATACGGCGATACATTAATGAAGGGCATGATGTGCAAACTGCGACCGATCTATGCAATGCTATCTTGTCTCGTGGTGGAGTCCGTGGTGTCCGTGTGGCTCTTATTGACAGCAATATTCTGCCAATACCAGCAGTTAAGTTAGTTGGGATAAGCACCCTCAACAATTTCCAATTCAGTGCAAAAGGACTAACCTACTGGAAGGCATACAAAATAGGAGAAGGGAAGATGATTACCTGGTGAAAATTGCACGATTAGTGGGAATCAGCATTTCTAAATGTTTCAGACATTTTGACTCCCCCTTTCACAAATTCCTGTATCTGCCCTTGCATAGGGTTGCGATTGAATAATCTGTGTAATAAATAAGTGAATCGATCATGGATGATTACTTATTAATCAATCAATCATTCACTTAGCCGATTCGAATTAACCCGGCAATCAATCAATCATGATCAATCAAAATCTATTTAGTTACACACTAACTCATGCATATGTAATGATCTACATGTTTTTATATTTTTCTCTCTATAAAGCTCCAAAGACCCTGGGAATAGAGACCTTTAACAGTTCATTTAGTGAGGGTACATTTATTGAGATCACCTCAAAACCAAAAAGCCAGACCCCATCCAAAATGCCAGAAGAAGAGGATGAAGAGGATGAAGAGGAAAATGAAGAAGATGAAGATGATCACAGAGAAAAGCTGTTCACTTGCCCAATCGAGGGATGTGTAAAAGTCTTCCAACGATACACGTCCCTTGACAATCATTTGCAATACGGTAAATGTCAGCTTAAGGAAGAGAAGGCTAGCTTATTTGATAAGGCTAAGGAGATATATCATGATAAACTTCTTCATGGCCAAGGTCCTCAACCAGGTTTGAAACCACAGACAACTGATGCCGCGCCTAGCAACTCAAAAACCCAGAAACAAGGCTGGGCACTGAAAAAGGCCAAGACTTCCGCGCGTTTTACAAAGAAGCAACGGCAGTTCCTGGATGAAATGTTTTTCAGGGGTCAAGAAACGGGGCACAAAATGAATCCATCAACTGTCGCACGAGATGTGCGATATGCTAAGGATTTTGATGGTACACGTATATTCAAAGTGGATGAATTCCTCTCACCCAGCCAAGTACAGTCCTATTTTTCTCGTACAGCTACCAAGCTTAAAAAAGGAACACTTCAAGAACAGGGGAGAAAAGATGATAAGGAAGAAGAGGAGGAAGACAGGGATGACAATGAAGAGGATTTGGAAGCTGCTGAAGATGAAGCCGCATACTCCCAAGCTCGCAGTACAATAGTGGATGAATGTAATCTAAAGCATCCTATAGTATATGAGTCTGTGAACCTTTGTCAGTTGTTTGTAAATAGCAAACTGACAAAGCTGTCTATCGCCTTTCTACAGCTGATCTGCGAGGACCTGGAGTTAGACACTTCAGGAATACTATCACGGCGCAAGGCACCATACATAGAAACCATTAGTAATGTTTTGAAAACATGCAGCTGTGTACCATAGTCGTATGCGTAGAACACGTAACACTCTTCATGTTTTTGTGAAAATATCTTAATGCTTGATAAACATCATTTTTCATATTTTAAAGTGCACCTAACCCATTCCTAGATACAATACTTTCAGCATCGATTCTATATGAAGTGAATATTTGATTGGTGAAATATTTCACCATTCAGCCATTCACTTCATGTAGAATCGATGCTGAAATTATTGTATCAGGGGTTGGCGGATTTAGGGTGCGACGAATGGGACTTTTGAGTTTGGGAAGTTTTTTTAATGAATTTTTGTGACCCCCTCCCTTTTTTTTCTCAGAGTAATGTCTGGATCATCCCCTTTAGGAGATCAAGAAAAGTAGTGCCGGAAATTGCAAACCAATTTGTTTTGTTTCAATTTGTTACGTTCCATTTTGAAAGCATATCAGTTCACTTCTGTCATTTTAATTGATATTCAAAAAAAAAAAAAAAAACTAAAACCAGAGTAATCATTAATTAGTCGAAAATTGTATAGAAATTTAAATATCGAAAAACACTATCCAAAATATGAATAAACTGATCTTGCGGGTACAATCAACGTACGAGTTATAAATCTGATGTAGTGATGACGGGCTACCTGTGGTTGTACTTGTCACGCAATCTAGCAAAGTCATGACTGTTGAGTTATTTGCATCGCGCCTGTCTTCAACGAGTTTATTCTCTACGGATCCAAGTGTAATAAGGTACAAATTGTTCATACTGTATTAGTCAGGTTATTATATTGTGATTGAGGTCTTTCAAAGGCAATCTATACCGAAAATTATCGAAAATCAAAAGGGCAAACCGTTAGGGTCCGTTAGTATCGAGTGTCACAACAAGACGACTCAGCTGCATGCTTGTCTTAAAACAATGGAAATCTCACTTGGAATTTCTTAATAATTTCTCAGATTTTCAATATACGTTTTATCTTTTACTCTATTGATATTATTGCTTATTAATAAGCGGTTTAATGGACCAAAAAGATCACCTTTCGCATAAAGCGTGACCGCTTACGACTCAAGTTGTCATTATTTTGGGGGTCAATAGGGGTTGTATTTCGTCTTGCCAAAATTCGAATTTTTGAGTGCCCCAAAATTTTATTTGATAGAAGTAGAGATAAAACATTGCTCTTTCTCCCTGTAGTGGTTAATTTATGTGAATCGATGTACCATTTAAGATATAAGCCTCGCAATATAGGGTTAAAAATATTGCTCAAAATAATGAAAATTATGTAAAAATCGATAAAATATTTCCATTTAAATTAAAATGCTTAATAAATCCATCTAAATGAGGGTTAGGATCTCTAAATTATAAAATTAAATCGTTTGCCGAGGAATGCGAAAGGAATTTTGTGATTTTTAGGGTTTTTGGGGATGTGGTGAAATCGCGTGAAAAAACCGGAAGTGATCACAAAAAATGGTTTTCAGTGCCGTTCTCCTAAACTATTTATCCGATCGAAGTGAAACTTATACAACAGTTATAATTCACTAAGGCCTATATTCTGACAAAATTTGAGCGATTTCAATTTTTTTCATTCTGCACCCTTCAGGTGCCATTTACGGACTACCCCTCTTAAGCATCGACGACGAAGTTGACGACAACGACGCTCATGTCCGAGCGAAGACTGGTTCGAGAACGGTGTTCACGGCGGGAAATTTGAAGAGTTAAGCAACACTCGACGTGGCCAGCCATAATTGTAACAATGGTTGCTTTTCACGAGCTTCAGGAGCTTTTTCTTTTAAGTCACGCGGCTGGAATTTTGGATGATGAAGAACTCCTTTTATTATATGTGGAATTTGAACCGAAAAATCCTTATTTTATGCACGAGGATCATCAAAGACTGGATCTCGATGACATGAATGATTCAGAATGTTTAGCTGAATTTCGAGTGAGGAAAATTGATATTCAACTTCTTACTGACGTCCTCCGAATTCCCGATCGTTTTACTTGCTATCAGCGATCTATCGCAAGTGGAACTGAAGGCCTTTGTGTTTTGCTCAGACGTTTAGCCTACCCATGCAGATACAGCGACATGATTCCTAGATTTGGGATGCCAGTGCCAGTGTTGAGCATGGTTTGCAATCAAGTGATTGACCATATATATAATGTACACAACCATCGTATTACACAGTGGAATCACCAGATCCTATCTCCGCAAGCACTTCAAGCATACTCTGATGCAGTTGCTGCAAGAGGAGCTGCTCTCTGCTTTGGGTTTATAGATGGGACCGTGCGACCAATATGTCGACCCGGGGAGCATCAGCGCATAGTATACAATGAACACAAGAGAGTGCATGCTTTGAAATTCCAGTGTTTTGCTCTGCCAAATGGACTCATAGGACACATATATGGCACTGTGGGTAAGACTAAGCACAAATTCAGCTATTACCTTCGACTTTTCTTAGTCTCATTTTAGTATTTCTATTTTCTCTTTTGTTTTGTTTAGAAGGATGAAGGCACGATGCAGGTATACTTGCTGATTCTGGTCTTCTCAATGACCTACAGAGGTTTGCTAACACACCCTTAGGTCAACCATACTGCATTTATGGTGATTAAGCCTACCCATTGCGGGCACATCTGCAAGCTCCATTTAGGTATGGAGTGCTAACACCTCAGATGATTGCTTTCAACCAATCAATGAGCTCAGTTAGGGAGTCAGTAGAGTGGTTATTCAATGATATAATTACCTCTTTCAAATTTATGGATTTCAAAAAGAATTTGAAAATCGGTCTCAGCTGTGTTGGCAAAATGTATGTGGTTAGTGCAATACTAAGAAATGCCCTGACATGTCTCTATGGCAATGAAACATCAAGCTATTTTGAACTAGACCCTCCATCAATCCATCAATATTTTAATTGATTACTTATTTAATGTTCTTTTCATTCATTAAGAATTAAAGGAAATTTCCTGGCCCAAACCACACCAATTTATCAAAAAACCTTTACAAGAGTAAGAAAGGTGAAATGACAATTTAATAGCAAATTGAAAACAAAATAATATAAAGCTTCATTCATTAACTGTGATAAATCGCTTTCTTTGCATTTCCTTTGCTGGCAAGAAGAAACTAAAGAACCTCAACATTGTAACAAGTTTATGAAATAACATGAACAGTTTCAAATTCTATAACTTCATGCCATTTTTGTAAATAGCTCAAATAAACCTGCAACCTTCAATGTCATGGTCTTAAGGAACTTTAACAAAACAAAAAGAAATATTTCTTTATCAAATTTTAAAGCTTTTTTTCCAGTAATGTGAAAATTGCCTTGTTTTGGCCTTGCATTAATTTCATTTGTTCAAACATAATTTTCTGTTCATTTCTTTTTAATTCTATTTCCTCCTGCCTTAAACTTTTTTCTGCTTCCAGCTTTTCCCTCAAGTATTCCACTGCATCTGAACTTTTCTTCCTACTTTTCTTCTTCTTCAAGAATGACGTCATGAATGACCACGTAAGACACGTCCTTTTGCTCTCTACATTTTTGACCGTTTTTTTGCGGTCTCAGTGCCTGGCATCCTCTAATTTACACAATAATTCTTATGCAAGGGATTGCTTTACTGGCTTGAACAGTTTCCAAGGGACAGAAGGTCTTCAGTTTGCCGAAAAACCAGGTTTTCAACATTCTACCATCAATCTTTTGAAGTTTCAAGATCTCGATATTTGCATACTGTTCAACCACACTGTCCCCGTGGACCAGCTTAATGAGTCACTATTCATCGACTCTCTATCAAACAATAGACAATGGACTTTGAGTACTGAAAGTATCTTCACATCAAGATCATCGACCGTCAAGAAAAGAAAGTGGTTTAAAAGTCCTATTCTGTATTATCCTAATTCAACAGCATCATTTAACTATATGGAAATAGTCCTTTCTGGTGATGTTCAATCACATCCTGGCCCTGACTCTGATTATTCTAAAGGTATCACGGTTAGAATAACTGAAAGGAGCAAGAACTACAATAGATGCGTGAAATCCCGTGATCTTTCCAACTGCATACTTATTGACCCATTGTCTTTACAACCTTACGATAAGTGTGTGAAATACGGCTTATCTTTCGCTTGTATGGAATGTAAGCTTAACACGGACTGTTACTCTGGACTTCTTTGTGACATATGCAACCGGTGGCTCCATTATAGCTGCGCCTACATGGTATATGACGACTTTATAAATCTCCTATCTACTGAAGTTGCATGGACATGTCCGCTCTGTTCTTCATTTACTACCGAAGATGAACAAACATTGGATTATAATATAATTAACAAAAATGATTCTATTGAAACTAAACATCCAAGAAGCAAAACAACTCCTAAGATTAACATCATACATCATAGTTCATCTCCTGAAGGTTCAGCAAAATCACCTTGTACCCAGTTTTTTGAATCTAAGAAAAACGTCAAGGGTTTAATCATTGGTCACTTGAATGTGCGGAGTATCAAATCTGGAACAAAATTGCAAGAATTTAAACTATTACTTCATCAGAAGCCAACTGTACACATCCTCACCATTTCTGAAACATGGTTGAACGATACCTGGACTGATGATATGATTGCTATCGACAATTATTCTGTCATTAGGCGTGATCGTGCAGCTAATGCTCTTGGGGGAGGAACCGTTATTTACGTTCACAACACCATTCAGTTCTCTTTTAGGGAGGACTTAACCACCAACCTACTGGAATGCATATGCATCGAGGTCAACATTCCTTTTATATCCCCGATCCTGGTTCTGAATGTCTACAGACCTCCATCTGCCAACTGTGCTTATGACGCCGCATTGAAGACTTGCATAGAAAAAATATCTAGAGAAAACAAAGAACACTTCGTATTGGGGGACTTTAATATCGACATCTTAAGTCCTAAGAATCGTTCCAACAAATTGTTAAAAAGCCTTCATTCCCTTGGCCTTAAACAAGTGGTGAACGTCCCAACGCGTGTTGATGCAAGGCAATCAGACGGAAATCACACAATCTCGAGAACATTAATTGATCATATCCACGTATCGCATCCTCACAACGTTGATCAAGTCCATGTTCCAGAACTTTCTTTAAGTGATCATTATCCAGTTTTTGTAGTAAGAAGATGCAATGCTGCGTTACGTCATAAGAAGTTCACGCATTGTCATATCAAATATAGATCGTTTAAGAACTTTAATCAAGCTAATTTTATCGGGGACTTAAAACTGGCCCCTTGGTCTGTAATCCAGTCTGTTGATAATCCATCGGATGCCCTAGACACTTGGTATAACATTTATAATAACATCGTTGATTCTCACGTTCCCAAACGTGTTAAATCAGTCAAATTGCCCCAGTGGCTATCTAGAGATATCTTAGCCAGCATTAGAACAAGGAACCAACTTAAAAGGACAGCTAGGAATTCTGAACAATGGGATGAATATAAATGTTTTAGGAATCAGGTGACATTTCAAATCAGGTTAGCAAAGAATAATTTTTATTCTAACCAGATAGATAACAACAAGAAAAATACCCAAAAGCTGTGGCGAGTACTAAAAAGTGCAACAAACATAGGATCTAAGGCTTCCTTTCCTTCAAACATATCTCAAGATGGTAAGTCTCTCACTGACACACGTGATATTGCTAATGCCTTTAACTTACACTTTTCCAATATTGCGAATATAGTATTGGCTGAATCTGGTACTCAGCACCTAGACACTCAATCTGACCCTACTGACTCAGTAGATCAGTTTGTAGCTGCCCAATCGCCTCATGCCTCTCCCTTCTCCTCAGTGCCGCCTATGACTGGAAAATTTCTGTCTGAACAAATCAAGAATTTTCCCGATAACAAAGCTAAAGGTGTAGATTCAATCAACACTAAGCTGTTGAAGATTGCACGCCCACATATATTGTCATCTTTGACTTATATATACAACTTTTCTATTTCTTCAGGGATATTTCCACATCAGTGGAAAATTGGTAAGATCATCCCTGTTCACAAATCAGGGCCCAAAGATGATGTTGACAACTATCGTCCAATATCTGTATTATCTTCACTTTCTAAGATCTTGGAACGTCATGTCAGTTTGCATTTGCTTAATTATCTCCATGACAATAATCTTCTAAGCGAATTTCAATTTGGCTCTCGCCCTTCTTATTCTTGCGAGACTCTTCTTCTGAACCTAACTGATAAATGGCTAGAAGATATTGACAATGGCGAACTGACTGGTCTCTTACTCATCGACTTTCGTAAGGCATTTGACCTCGTTAATCACGACGTTCTCCTAAAAAAACTATTGTGTTATGGTATCAATGGATCTGCACATCGTTGGTTTTCCTCATACTTAACTGATAGGACACAACTCGTGTCTATTGGTTCGATTGCCTCTGATACTTTACCTATGCTCAATGGAGTACCTCAAGGGTCATGTCTAGGCCCGCTGCTTTTCCTCGTTTATGTTAACGACATACCATTTTCCAATACATCATGCAATACACATTTATATGTTGATGACACCACTCTATCCTGTTCCTCGCCAAGTATTGGTGAAATAAACTGCACTCTCCAAAAAGGCGTTGACATTTTGAGTCAATGGGCCACTAAGAATAGGATGGTAATCCATCCTAAAAAATCCAAATCTATGATCATTGGTTCCCATAGAAGATTAGCTTCCCTTTCTGAATCTCTTAATGTTTCAATAAATGGTACCACCATCAACCAATCTAACTGTGAAAAGCTCTTGGGCGTCTTTATTGATTCCTCCCTCTCATGGGACGAGCATATTTTCAAAGCTATCAAGAAGTTCAACACCAAGCTTGAAATGATAAGGAGAGCAAAGCCATATCTATCCCCAAAACACATTCTTCTCTTATATAACACGATAGCTAAACCAACCTTGGAATACTGTTGTTCTGTTTGGGGAAATTGCTCTTCTGAACTTCTTCAGCAATTGCTTCTTGCTCAAAAACGTGCTGTTAGGATGTTACTTAATGCTGACCTTTCATCTCCTTCTGTCAACCTTTTTCAAAAGCTTGGTGTGCTTCCCATTTCTGATGTTGTTCGTCAGAGACTCGCCAACCTTACATTTAAATGTGTAAATGGCCTTGCTCCAAAATGTCTGGCAAATAAGATTAGCCACCCAAACCATCATTATGGCACTAGACAGGCTTCAAACAAACATCTAACCATTCCCAGGGCAAAATCAAATGCAGGGAAACGCCGTTTTTCTTTCTTAGCACCTTCTATCTGGAATAACTTACCTCTCGAAACTCACTCTGTTTCACTGTCTCATAACTCATTTAACCGTAAATGTAAAGAACACTTTCTCAATCACTTAAACTCAACAACTGAACTAAACGTATCAAGGCTATACTGATTCAATTCTGATTTGTAATTTATTGATAATTAGGTTAGTTAGTTAATTTAGAATCTTTGTATAGGCAGTTTATTTACTTATTTATTGTAATGTAATGTAATTTAATTTAACTGGCCAGATTGGAAAAAAGTTTTTACTTTATCTGAATACCCAAATAAAGATTTATTATTATTAGTTTAGAATCATTAGAATCAGAATCAGCATTTCTTTTTCCTAGACTTTCCATAGCTTTGCGTCTCACGTCTTCTGCATTTGTTTTGTCTTGTTCGTTCTTCTTACTCAGGTTTCCAGCTTTCTCCTCCCTGTTCTTATCAGCTTCCTTTTCTTTGGCAATTATTTCTGCAATGGCTCTATCCAGCTCTGTTTCGGGTTCGCAGTCTATTCCAGTTGCTCTTTCTTCCATTCGATTCTTCTCTTTATATTTTGTTTGGATCAAAGTAAATCTGTCTCTAACTGATCTTTGGTTGACCTTGAACTTTGGGTTGCTCAATGCATTAAGATTTGCACTAATTTCTCTCCATACTTCGCCCCTCTCGCTGGAACGCTTTGCAAACTTGAATGGCTCCATAGTAAGAATTTCGCCACAAAGAATAGAATCGTGGTCTTTAGTCAAAGCCATTGAAGCACTATTAAAGACAAATAACACATATCTTCCCTGAATCTCACAGCATATGAAGTGGTGCTTTGGAAAGGTTTAAAAAATAAATTTAATGAATACGTACTGCTTGCTGTCCGCCATGACAGTTCACCTTTGGAATGTTTGTATTTATGCTTCAAAGAAAATGTAAATTGATACTATTTACTTCGGTTATAAATAGGAAACTATAGTTCAAGCTTCGTAACAAGTCTTCTGGTATATAATTTCAGAAGTTTTATGTAAAAAATATATTTAAAGAAAGAATAAAAGGCAAAGAAATACTCACGTTTATCGAAGACGTCAAACCAATAATTCTGAAGTTGTTAGCAAAATTAGCAAAATGTAATACGTAATTACTTCCGGTTTGTCGTCGTCGTCAAATTCGTCGTCGGTGCTTAAGGTCTCTAATGAATTGGAAGTAAACGTTTGAATACTCATTTCAGTAAAAAAAATTTAAATGCGTATCATTTACAATTTTTGAGATTAGTATTTTCTTTGTCATTAGCTTTTTGGAAGAAAAAATCGGACTTTCCTTCCGTAGAATTTTAACTTCACAAAAGAGTTGTCTTTCAATCCATTGGGTATTTGTTCCTGAGTCTTACAGGGCTATTTGCCTTTTTTGTTCCTTTTTTGAGCCTTTATATTAAAATTTTGAAAAATATACACTGATTCTAGACCCATCTTGGCCTCCTTTGCAATATCTACTACTTTGTTGCTTTTTTAGGTAAATGTAAATGGCATATACCTTTTATTCCAAATTATTAGCCGTTCTAAATACCACTTTTTGGACTTCTATCAATATCCACTTTTTGTGACCACATTTTCCTTTGCATTTATGACTTTAATTAAATAATTCAAAAGTAACATTTTCTAGAATCTCTCAGTCTATTTCTTATAATTGACGCCTAATTCCCTTTTAAACTGCCTGGCATCTCTTTTAATTACAAATACCATTTCCAGACAATCTTGGACAAAAAGGGTTGAGAATTTTTGATCATATCAAAAAAATGGAATTTTCCTCATAAAATATTATCTAAACTAAAATTCCCCCTCCCCCCCAGCACAATGTTGGTTCCATTGGCTAGCACAGTTCCCTCTCGACAGACCCAACATTGTTCTGGGGGGAGGGGGGTCGTTCGAGAGGGATTTAACTGTGTTTTACGCAATATATCCTTAAAAACTCAAAAATTCTCAACCATTTTGTCCAAGATTGTAGGTCAATTGGGCCTAGTACGGCCAAGATATAACAGTTTCATTAAATATGGATTATTTTGGATAGGAACGGAGGCCTTTTATAAAGACGATATGCGTACAGCGATAAATTAACTAGTAAACTACCCGTACTCGAGCGAAGAATAATTTACGAGGTGTTTCATCAAAACTCTCGATATTTATACCAGAAGGTTCACAAAAAAATGTTCTTTAAAGTTATAAAAAAAATTCTGGGCTCTTTTTGATTTTAGTCGAATAAGGGCCCTTTACTTTTCACAAATTTCGGGTTTTGTTCCACTGACACTGAAAGCGACAACCAACCTCATTTGCGAAGTTGCGAGTCAAAAAATAGTTTTTCAAGACTAAAAATGTTTCCAGGATTGCTAGAAAATATTACTTTATATCATAAAAAGTATTTCTAATACGTCTAGCAATTTGATTGTGAACTGGTTGAATTATTTTGTCAAGCTAAAGAAAAATAATAGTGCTGCCGCAGTCTGCATAGTCAGTCAAATAAGGGCATAATATATATCGCAACTGACATATTTAGGGTACACTGCAGTACTATATTAATATGAAATTGATTAGAAGTACTGTACTTGTAAATACAAGCAGCTTTTAATGAATATCAAATAAAATTTGGAACTTGTGATAAACAACTTGTAGATTTCAAACCGCCCTAATTAGTATTCATGTTGTCTTTCTCGTCGGTCGTCGTACACTGTAGCACGCACTATATTTATTAGCATGAAAATAAATAAGAGTACAAATACAAGCAGCTCTTAATGAATGTCACATAAAATTTGAATTTATTTACGAGTTTTCACGATATTTGTTGTTAGAAATCTACTAGTGACGACTGTTTACTGTACAGTGACATGTAAAATATTACATTGTTATATCTAGAATAAGGTCTAGGGTGCTTGATACTAGTTTTATCATGTATCTTGTACTATCCACTTTTCTTTTCTTTTTTTTTAATTGTAAATTGTATGTGTTTGTAGTTGTATCTGTTCTGTCTGTACTTTATTGAGCCACATGCGGCATTTAGGACAAATTCCTTGAACAAATGTTACAAAAAATACAAATTAGTCTCAAAATTTATGATAACGAGGCTCCCTCTCTTAAAACAATCATATATATATCGGAACCAATATTTTTTCCTTTCTGCTTGCGGGATTCCTGTGGTTTTGGCTGGAAAATAAAAATGATACATACCGCACTCCCTACCCCCAATGCTCAGATGGATCGTGGCATTTTCGGCGCAATTAACTTTGTGATAGCGAGTGTATACGTGGTTTCAGCAAAATTTACTCGTACATGAATGTTTTATATTTCTTGAACAAGACGCTGGTGGCAGCGTGCACTGGGTTACCTGGACCGGGTGCGACCAGGGGCAGGAGGGAGGGGGAGGGTCCTAGGGTGCCCTTGACCCACCCTTTGTGGAAAAACAGTGATCAATTATAAAATAAGCTGACTGTAATTTGGTTTTTAATATTTCTGATGTGTCATACTGTCAAGGCCCTCGTTATCTTTTTTCGTCGTTTTTCAAAAGACAGTGAGAGACTGCCTACTATAAATGTACAGTGAAAGCCATATTGGAAAAAATTAAATCAAAAACTAAATCATCGAAAATACCCATTTTGGTGAAGTCCAACTTCCATATCTCCGATTCCAGTCCGAGTTTTATCATACGTAATTAAGTCGCAGACAGAAAGTCGGCAAAGCGAGCTGACGGAGACACGTTTGCTTGAGGTCAGCATTATTTGTTTACTACATGAATCCTTCGTTTAGAACGGTAAGACGAGCAAATAATTGCTCAAAACTACCCTCAGAATTGTTTTACATTTTATAATTTTCTATGTTCGTATATATTTGTAAATCAATCGACAGTTCGTAAATGTTTGACGAGTGAGCCGCGAGTTGAATGACTTTATAAGAGATCGATCTGAGAATCAAAATACATGCGTTCGATTTAACAATATTTCTCATTACTCTTCAGTTCTTAATATCAAAATGAAAGCCCGAATAAACTTCTTTGTACCTCATGTTTATTTGTAGTAGTCTTGTTGAGTCAAACCATTAAATAAAGCATCCGAAAATCGTGTCGGTAAAACTCGAATGAAGTCAGGACCACAGGTAATCCAGTAATAAAAATACACACATTTGGTGTATTCGAGAGCTCATCATCTCAGGTAGTTCAACGCTTTTTTGTTTATTTTAACACTGCTAGAATATTTAAAAGTATTTTGACAAAACCATGCTATCTACAGTAAAAATCGAAATGTGTTGATACACGACCCCTATGATGCTCCCAAAATTGGCTGCGTGAAATGACTGATGTCCACTGTACGCTCCCCCTCCCCTCCCCTAAATCAAACCGATGGGACGTCCTGAATTCATTCGAGTTTTACCGACACGATTTTCGGATGCTTTATTTAATGGTTTGACTCAACAAGACTACTACAAATAAACATGAGGTACAAAGAAGTTTATTCGGGCTTTCATTTTGATATTAAGAACTGAAGAGTAATGAGAAATATTGTTAAATCGAACGCATGTATTTTGATTCTCAGATCGATCTCTTATAAAGTCATTCAACTCGCGGCTCACTCGTCAAACATTTACGAACTGTCGATTGATTTACAAATATATACGAACATAGAAAATTATAAAATGTAAAACAATTCTGAGGGTAGTTTTGAGCAATTATTTGCTCGTCTTACCGTTCTAAACGAAGGATTCATGTAGTAAACAAATAATGCTGACCTCAAGCAAACGTGTCTCCGTCAGCTCGCTTTGCCGACTTTCTGTCTGCGACTTAAGTGTCATTGTCAGAGAAAACCAGGCAGAGCCCGCGGATGAAGGTTGGCCGATTTCCTTCAAATTTCTACCATAGATTCTCCTTTCGAAATGATTAAGAATGATGGGTTTCTTGGGTATATTCATTTGTTTCTTCCGAGATTTGACCACCCCCCCTTGTTTTTGCTAATTTGCATAAGAAATTTATCTCGAATTTAGGGTTATTTGCATAGGATTTTTGACCTACTTCCCATTGATTGTTATCGCTCATACTCTTTGTACGAAATATCCCACATCTGATGAAATGATTATCAACAGATGAGCTGTTTTGGGTAACTTTGGTTATCACAACAAATTTTTAATTTTCGCTTCTGAGCAGCTTTGAGAAATGTAGCAATTTTCGGTCATTTAAAAAAAATAATTTCTCCCATGTGCGCGAACGAATTTTGGAGTAAAACCACTCAATCTGTAGTGTTTCTATAGTAGATTGAAGGCAAATAAATTTTAGGTTGGGACCTATCAACACTTTTGAGCGAAAGGCCATTACATCTGCTAAAAATTTGCATATATTTTACCGCAACTTGTTTACGTTTCGCAGACGTCTCGCATAAAAACTTGTACAAATTCGTATTTTAGCGTTTACATTCTGTTTTATGTCTGTTTTGATCATCTTTCTGGTGCAGGAACAGGAGATTGAAATAAAAGCATTACATTTTGACTTTGTTTTTGTCTAGAGGATTAACAACAAAACTCGACTGATTTTTACATAAACAGCTTTCAGTACTGCATATCTTTATTCATTGCAATCACGCATTGCATTAAAGATTTTCCATAGATTAAAAAAATAGACTTGATATAAAATGAGTGGTATACAAATGATATGCGCTTTTATAAAATTATAAAAGATGCGAATGAAATATGTTGTCAATAGCTTGCTAAGGTAATTCTTCTAATTCTCACAAACTTAGGTGGTGTTGAACAATCACTTCATGATTTTTGTCTATAAAACAGGTCTTTAGGATATAACTATTCTACGTACAAAAGCCGTCCATAAGGTAAGATTCATTTAATATGACAAGGGGGAGGGAGCATGAAAAGTTTAGAGCCCCCTTTTACATTTGCCAATTTTTATGTCCCCCAGCGTGTTGTGTAAAACAATTCAAGGCCTCTCCTTCCAACTGTATTGACCACTAAAAGCCCCCTATAGACCTTACCGAATTTTTAGAGCCCCCCACAAATCTTCATGCCCCCTCCTCAAACTATTAAATAAACCTTTCCTGAAAGCTAAAGATCAATAAAGTCATGGAGATTTGCAGAGTCAACCTGTTTCAGTGGCCGGATCGTCATCCATAGAAAAACAGCAACGATTTTTCCACAACAAGACGGCTTTAGTTGCTTAACCTGACTAAGTAGAACAACGGTCAAAACTCGAATAGTCCATGTTGTAGTCTATGCAAAAGAAACACTAGAAGTTTTCTGCACACCAAGACAGTCCGAGTATCTAATTTGAATATAGTGTACATTTGGATTCAAGATTCCTAGACTTATCAACTTTTTAACAGTAACTTACTAGCATTGTTCTTCATTACGGGGAACCGGAGGTAAGAGTATAGGTGCACGGTACCCTAAAAGTAACCCATTGTAACTATTATAATCCATAAAATATCTCAGTGGTGACACAAAGTACCATTTTTGGGGCCTAATGACGCAAGTCCCCCCCCCCCCTCTCCCTCTACGTAACTGTTCTAACTGGCGCATGACGTGATCCTTTCAACAGCATAAGCTATAAAAATCAAGCAAGTAACTCAGTTATAAGAGATCATGTCAATACTTTTATCCCAAGCTCCCGGCAGAACGTTGTGCATACTTCAGGTATCATGTTGTTCACTTGTCTTTCATGCAAGAGCACTGTTTAGCAAGATCTTCAATTGGCTCATAATAGGATTTCTTTCTCGCGGAAGAACCGTTTGGCTCGACTTTCAACTCTTGACTAATCTCTTTGAGGGCAGCCAGTTTAAGAGATCGAAGTTTGTTGGAGTTGAAAAGTTCACAAACGTTGTTGACACCAACTACAATGGGATGGTCTAGTGCTACCATATCATTCAGCACAGTGGTTCGTAGATCATCAGCATCAATTTCTGCCTCTAGTGCTGTGATGTCCTCTTCGGTTACCTCCTCCTCTCCAATACCTCTCTTGTTCTGCAAAACCTTCAGCCTGGAAAACAGGTTTCGTATCTGCTTGGCGGTCCTCCATTCTTCAGGTGCAAAGACAAACTGCCCTTCTTTATTTTTTGCAACCTTCATTTCCTTGGCTAACTGCGCTGGATCGGCTTTGAGTCTACTTCACGCTCCCTCAGCAAATTTGTTTTCTAAGAACTTCTTTACTTTTTCCGTCATTCTTGAAGACTTCTTGGTCGACTTTAGGGCCCAGCCCTGTGCTCTTTTGCTGGTCTTGTCTGGGGTTTCTCTTAGCTCTCCTGAATCAGTCGTATTTGTGCTCGTGGATGGACGGTGATCATCTTGAACAGCCATACCAGTCACCTTGCTAGCCCATTTCATACGTATTTTGTCGTACATTGATTCTGTTTCAAGCAGTCGCTTATGTTGGCCGGTTTCAAGATGCTTGTCTAACTCTGACTGAGATGCAAAAGTCAGGATACACCCTGTCTCTATGCAGGAAAAAATCCTCTTGGTGTTCTTTCTGCTGCTTTTCCCCACCGTCCCGCGATCTTTGATAGAAGAGCAAAAGGGCTGTATCACCTTCAAACCAGTATCACCCTGTGGTTGGACATTTAGCTCTTTGTACTTCAGGAGGCGTCCAGAACCAATATCAAAGGCTTTCCATACTCTAATGCCTGTTTTCTCAAACTTGAAATTGTTCAGGACACTAATCCCAGGAATTTTGCTTCCTTGATTCTCTTCTTTTGTCGTGTCTACCTGTACTACAGATGCGCGACAGCCCTTCAGCCCACCATGAGACTCTAAAGCCTCTTTCATCTCTTCTGCAGTGGATACATTATGCTTCTCATCAACCCAACGTCGAATGTGTGCTTTCATTGATGCCGTTTTGCGGTCGCATATGTCCTTGCCAGACTGCGGTTCTGAAAAATCGTACTGAATCGGTATGATGCCAGTCCTTTCTCCCACCTTTTGGAGACTAAGCAGAAGCGCGCCATTGTGATAACAACCGGCGTTATCAGAGCGAAAATATACCTGGCTAATGTTGGGGTACTCGGCTTTCACATTCTTTAAGAGATCTTCAACAATAGACAATACTGCAAAACTTTCTTGGGTGCACTTGTTAAAAAGATGGATAAAGCATTCTACTTCAAACTCGTTCTTCCCGTCTCCATCTTTCTTTTGAGTGGTGATCACTGCGCTCACGTGCCAACTTAGACCGCGCTTGCCAAAGAAGTCTTCCATTTTCTCTCGATATTGAATGGGGAGAAACTTCATCGCCCAATCCATTATGACAAGACAAGATTTATCATCAAGGTTGTTGAGCACGTCTTGTTTTGCTTCTTCTTGATTTCTCGTCCTAAGCAAGTGTGCCTTCCACGCTTTGATGCTGGTCTTACATAGCGAAAATTCAAATTTGAGGCGAGCTTTCTGTTCTTCTGAAATCTGGACTTCATTTACCAGCTTCTCGACGCCTTCAAATAGCTGTTCAAGTGCTTCACATCGTTCACACTCGTGCTTGTGGTCATGTTTGCATTTAGCTTTTAACTTTGGGCAGGCTGCATCAGATAGGGCATGAACGCTACAATGGTCGCTGCACTGTTCGTTCCTTCCGACGTGTATCTTGTAGTCGGTCTTCAAATACCTCTTTCCAGCTTTCAGTAACTTCCGAACAACATTCGTATTCATTCCATGCTCAGCTACACTATCAACAATGGACGACATCTTATCAAAAGCTTCTGCTCCCTCGGCAGTAACGTTATCAAGTCCATGTAAGGATCTTTGCATGGATGCCGAGCACAATTCCACGATCCTGTACAAGGAACGTTCACTTGCTGGATCAAAGTTCTGCTCACTGCAATGCAACAGGTACTGACTGATGATTCGAGATGGTAGCATCGTTCGGATAACTGCTGGAATGGTAACTCTTTCTCCAGAATCAAGCTTGAGAGTTTTCGTGCCAAATGCTACATCTTGAACAAACTCTGGTCGTGAAATGTAGTTAATAAAATGGTCGACTTTGACGGGGTCAATTCTAGTGCGATATATAGGTATTTCAAGAGGTGGCTGCCCTTTGCCTTCTTCTGTGGCGTGAAGCCGTGCTTGATCTATCCTCCACTTGGATAATCCTGGTATCATTTCTTGTAGCTCGCTCTTGGTAAAGTCGTTAGCAAATAGCGATAGAATCTGACGTTTGGTCTGCCAAGTGTCTGCCTCATCGAAAGCCTTTACTAAAACATCTACGATACCACTGTGCGGATCGAAGTGCTTGCGGCTGAATGTCTCTTGAAGTGGCTCTGTTTGTACTGCTCTCCATACCAGCTCCTCTTGGCCAGGTGCTAAAACGGAGAGAGAAGCAGCAATGGCTTCCTTAGCCTTGCGTACATAGTACCGCTGCTGGGTGTCAGAAACATCATTCCAATCTGTATTCAGGGTTGACTTTACAGGACTATAGCGGCCATCCATGATGCTGTCGATGGCTTCATTTAGGTTTGCCCTCTTTTGGTTTTGTGCCTCTATCTCATCAACCCAAATACTTATTTCTGCTTCAGGAATCGAGCTTTGTGAAGACTGTGAGCACTGCGAACTCTGTGATGATTGTGTAGATTGTGAAGAAACGGCAATCACTTCATCCGATTCACTATCACCACCACTCTCTGCAATCATTTTTTCGTTGTCATCTTTTTCTGGAATTATTTCTTTGTGTTTATCTTTTTGCTGCAATGACGGATGCTACAGACAAATTAAAAGAAGGAACGAATGTGTATTACAAAAATATATAAGTTTTTACTCATGTAAGTACTTTTAAAACAAGGTCTACTTAACCATAATTACATACCTCTTCGCTATGCTTGGTGCCGTGTGTCTTGTAGTGATCTTTACGGCAAAGAGTACAAATAGCTACAATGGAATAAACCGCTTTGTAAAAATACTAAATAATTCAAATACTGCGTATTTTCTTGAAAGAATATTCCCTCCTTCCTTCCCTACTTTCTTCCTCCCTACCTCCCTTTCTTCATTCATTTACTAACCCACCCATCCAATTCAATCATCAATTGCATGAAAAAAATTGCATTTTTTTGTAACATACATTTTTACGAATTCCTTGCTTTTTTTCAGTATCACTCTGCACTCACTAGCTCCAATTAGCTGATGTACCCTTAGGTTTGTGAAGGGAAAGGGGTGGGAGATGTGTGCAAAAATTTTTCCTCCGCATGCATGAATATTTTTCTGGCATTTTCATGTCGCTTTGGGGGTGGGGGTGGGGTGAGAGTTCTGCACCCCCTCCCCAGATAAAAGATAATAATAATATTAATAATAATAATAATATTTATAATGCGCAAATTCCATTGAAATATGATCAAATGCGCAATAAAAGAATACAATAACAAATATTGAAAAAATGATAAAAATAAAAAATGTAACATAATTATAAAAATAATAACTACTAAAATCAACTAAGAATAATTAAAATACTAAAACCTAAAATTATGATCCACCCGATATATACACAAGCATACCAACAGTACATCAGAAACCATAGAATGTTCCGTTCTTATTATGAAGCATTTTACACTTGCTGTGAAATTATGCATACGTGTCGAGTTCAAAAAATAAATTGCAGATATTGATTTTTATATAAGAAGCTAATGCTGTTCTTACCTGATCCAATGGGAACCACAATGCTGTGTTCGTTATATATTTCTGTTGACATTACAGCATTTACACGACGTGGTTTAGGTAGCTTCCTCTTTTCTCCTTTGTGAAAAGGATAAGCACATTTGTTGCTCTTACGGCCAGCCCAGTCGGATGTCAGTGACTTTCTGTGTTTTGGACAAACTGTCATTACAGCTTTCTCTTGTGGAGAAGCAGTGAAATACCCAGCGCGATTCATGATGAGATCTGCTTCGCTTACAACACTTGGACCGCTCACGCCAATGCTTTCGAGAAGAGGATTCATATCTCGATTACATGCTACAAGAGGTATTATAGATGTTCCAATACCCACATCATCACAAGGCGATTCGTTAGAAATAAAAGAGCAACTCATCGAACTCATGTTAGAAATCTTAGTAAGGTTTCACAATTCGACTGGTAGATTATCGGAATATTTCTATTGCCATTGACTACATAGTGACGCGACGATCTAAAAGGCAGTCTGTTAGAAATCAAGTAGCTGTCAATTTTTTTGTCTAGAGATTAAAATCTCTAGACAAAAACAAAGTCAAAATGCAATGCTTTTATTTCAATCTCCTGTTCCTGCACCAGAAAGATGATCAAAACAGACATAAAACAGAATGTAAACGCTAAAATACAAATTTGTACAAGTTTCTATGCGAGACGTCTGCGAAACGTAAACAAGTTGCGGTAAAATATATGCAAATTTTTAGCAGATGTAATGGCCTTTCGCTCAAAAGTGTTGATAGGTCCCAACCTAAAATTTATTTGCCTTCAATCTACTATAGAAACACTACAGATTGAGTGGTTTTACTCCAAAATTCGTTCGCGCACATGGGAGAAATTATTTTTTTTAAATGACCGAAAATTGCTACATTTCTCAAAGCTGCTCAGAAGCGAAAATTAAAAATTTGTTGTGATAACCAAAGTTACCCAAAACAGCTCATCTGTTGATAATCATTTCATCAGATGTGGGATATTTCGTACAAAGAGTATGAGCGATAACAATCAATGGGAAGTAGGTCAAAAATCCTATGCAAATAACCCTAAATTCGAGATAAATTTCTTATGCAAATTAGCAAAAACAAGGGGGGGTGGTCAAATCTCGGAAGAAACAAATGAATATACCCAAGAAACCCATCATTCTTAATCATTTCGAAAGGAGAATCTATAGTAGAAATTTGAAGGAAATCGGCCAACCTTCATCCGCAGGCTCTGCCTGGTTTTCTCTGACAACGACACTTAATTACGTATGATAAAACTCGGACTGGAATCGGAGATATGGAAGTTGGACTTCACCAAAATGGGTATTTTCGATGATTTAGTTTTTGATTTAATTTTTTCCAATATGGCTTTCACTGTACATTTATAGTAGGCAGTCTCTCACTGTCTTTTGAAAAACGACGAAAAAAGATAACGAGGGCCTTGACAGTATGACACATCAGAAATATTAAAAACCAAATTACAGTCAGCTTATTTTATAATTGATCACTGTTTTTCCACAAAGGGTGGGTCAAGGGCACCCTAGGACCCTCCCCCTCCCTCCTGCCCCTGGTCGCACCCGGTCCAGGTAACCCAGTGCACGCTGCCACCAGCGTCTTGTTCAAGAAATATAAAACATTCATGTACGAGTAAATTTTGCTGAAACCACGTATACACTCGCTATCACAAAGTTAATTGCGCCGAAAATGCCACGATCCATCTGAGCATTGGGGGTAGGGAGTGCGGTATGTATCATTTTTATTTTCCAGCCAAAACCACAGGAATCCCGCAAGCAGAAAGGAAAAAATATTGGTTCCGATATATATATGATTGTTTTAAGAGAGGGAGCCTCGTTATCATAAATTTTGAGACTAATTTGTATTTTTTGTAACATTTGTTCAAGGAATTTGTCCTAAATGCCGCATGTGGCTTAATAAAGTACAGACAGAACAGATACAACTACAAACACATACAATTTACAATTAAAAAAAAAAGAAAAGAAAAGTGGATAGTACAAGATACATGATAAAACTAGTATCAAGCACCCTAGACCTTATTCTAGATATAACAATGTAATATTTTACATGTCACTGTACAGTAAACAGTCGTCACTAGTAGATTTCTAACAACAAATATCGTGAAAACTCGTAAATAAATTCAAATTTTATGTGACATTCATTAAGAGCTGCTTGTATTTGTACTCTTATTTATTTTCATGCTAATAAATATAGTGCGTGCTACAGTGTACGACGACCGACGAGAAAGACAACATGAATACTAATTAGGGCGGTTTGAAATCTACAAGTGGTTCA
The DNA here is from genome assembly GCA_964019055.1 of Anthopleura xanthogrammica. Taxonomy (NCBI): domain Eukaryota; kingdom Metazoa; phylum Cnidaria; class Anthozoa; order Actiniaria; family Actiniidae; genus Anthopleura; species Anthopleura xanthogrammica. The sequence continues at coordinate 13,652,721 of OZ025211.1, read as the reverse complement.
TCACAATGACATATCGCAAAAAGAATCGTATCAATAAAGTTCCAAATTTTATTTGATATTCATTAAAAGCTGCTTGTATTTACGAGTACAGTACTTCTAATCATTTTCATATTAATATAGTACTGCAGTGTACCCTAAATATGTCAGTTGCGATATATATTATGCCCTTATTTGACTGACTACGCAGACTGCGGCAGCACTATTATTTTTCTTTAGTTTGACAAAATATTTCAACCAGTTCACAATCAAATTGCTAGACGTATTAGAAATACTTTTCATGATGTAAAGTAATATTTTCTAGCAATCCTGGAAACATTTTTAGTCTTGAAAAACTATTTTTTGACTCGCAACTTCGCAAATGAGGTTGGTTGTCGCTTTCAGTGTCAGTGGAACAAAACCCGAAATTTGTGAAAAGTAAAGGGCTCTTATTCGACTAAAATCAAAAAGAGCCCAGAATTTTTTTTATAACTTTAAAGAACATCCTTTTGTGAACCTTCTGGTATAAATATCGAGAGTTTTGATGAAACACCTCGTATATTATTCTTCGCTTGAGTAACGGGTAGTTTACTAGTTAATTAAGGTCTCCGTTCCTATCCAAAATAATCCATATTTAATGAAACTGTTATATCTTGGCCGTACTAGGCCCAATTGACCTAGATACAATGAATGAATGACTTTTTATTTTGTTTTAGCGAGTTTACGAGACACTCAAAAATCGGCTAAATACCTAGTCGTGTGAGTCGAAATCAGGCTGGCATCGTCTTTGGTCGATATTTTTCAAAATAACGAATATTTCAACTAATCAACCCCGTTTCGTTTACCTACATACCCTACCCTATCAATGATCAAAATATAAGCCAACACGATTTTTGGGCCGTGTCCGCGAATTTTTGAATTTTGTTTGATTTTTACTGACATTTACTCTTAACACCTTAGCTGTGCCTGTAGTATCATACAGTTTCAACATAATCAACTGGAAGTTAAGTGAGATCAAAAGATTAGACACAAAGACAAGGAAATATCTAACAATGAACCGTATGCATCACCCTAAAGCGGATGTTGACAGATTTTATGTAAAAGGGAAAGAAGGAGGTAGAGGACTCGTCCAGATAGAAAAGTCGTACAAAATATCAACTATCGGCCTGGACATGTACCTGAAAGAAAACCAAGAATGCCTTCTAGGTCTAGTCTCTAAGCATGAAAACAACAAAAAGATGTACTCAATACACAAAGAAAGCAAAAGATTCAAAGCTGAAGCTGCCGAAGCAAATGTTCCAGAATCTTTACCGAAAGAAAAAGACGTTTCCAGTATCGAAAAAGCACGAAGATTAAAGACCACCTACAAAGACCATCTGCAAACGGAACAACGTGAAAAGTGGGAATCTAAACCCCTTCATGGCCAGTACAAAAGGCAAGTGAACAAAGCAGATGTGTACAAACAGAGAACACACAGTTGGTTGAAAGGAACAGGCTTAAAGGCAGAGACAGAGGGACTCATCATAGCAGCGCAAGATCAGACACTTGCTACAAGGTACTACGAGAACAAGCTCATAGGAAAAGATGTTAACATCAAATGCAGAATGTGCGGTGAATACGACGAAACTATCGATCACATTATATCAGGCTGTCCTGTTCTCGCAAAGAAAGAGTTCATAGAAAGACACGATAAAGTTGGGACATACGTTCACTGAAAGCTTTGCAAGCAGTATGGATTCGACGTATGCAGGAAATGGTATGAACATGACCCTGAAAAAGTAATGGACAACGATACAGCAACAATTTTATGGGACATGCAAGTACACACGGACAAAACCATCAAAGCTAACAGACCAGAAATCATAGTCAAGAACAAATTAGAAAAACGATGTCTTCTAATCGATGTGTCAATCCCAGCAGAAAGAAATGTGTCCTTAAAACAGATAGAAAAACTCTTCAAATACAAAGATCTAGAAATAGAAATAAGAAAAATGTGGGGTATGGAAACAAAATCCATACCTATCGTCATCGGAGCACTTGGGTTGATACACAAGGACAAGAGCAGTACGTCAATAAATTACAAGGAGACATACCTATCGCAGAAATGCAGAAGATTGGCCTCCTAGGAACTGCTCACATCATCAGGAGAACTCTTATGATTAATTGATTTTGTTTTTCATCATTTAATCAGCTTTCAATCCTCTATTTTTTTATTTATTTTTTAATAAATCAGTAATTAAATACATTCTAGTTTTCCAAAGGCTCATGGATTGGACTCGGCAGCTAAGAATTTTGTAAGCAAAACGTTAAGCAAATTGGAAATAAATAATAATGATAATAATAATAATAATAATTTTTTATTTTATTTTTTATAATAATTTTAATAATAATAATCCATTGATAAAACTTATTAATAACAAATTACACAATCTATAACAAGACAATTTATAACTATATTCGTATCTCTAGAAGTAGCAAAAGAAAAAGTACTGATGAACATCAAAACGAGGTTAGGAGTCCATGGGGAAAATATACCACTAGTTTTATCTAAAACCTTATGCTTTAGATATAAGTTCAATCTTTAAAAAAACAATATATATATATAATGTAAATTAAAAAATATATATAGAAATAAAAATATAAAAATAAAAGTCTAGCTCATTCGGGCAATAGCGTTATCGAGGGAGATGTCTATATTTGTTGTATCAACTGTTCTTCTTATAGACCTTGATCCTCTAAGGCAAAGCAGAGCAGAACGTATGAGTTCAAAAGAAACTTTGGCCCTAACCCATGAAATCGTATTGGCATAGTTCTCTCCCTTCTTAATCGATAATAATTCAGCTAAGCGTTTATGATAAATCTTGTACTCAATGCCCATTCCACCTGTTGTACTGAACACTAAAGGCGTCAAAATTCCTTGCTCCACCTCCATGACCCTGTTGGCATATTTGTGTTTCTTCTCATTCTCATGCTGCCTGTAGGCTTGCTCAGGTGTCTGATCACGGTAGGAGTCTGCATAAGGGTGGCATACCCGGACATCAAAGTATACAGACCTCTGTCGCTCCCAGAAACCTCTGGCGTGGATGTCAAGACGGGCGTCGGGGGATCTGTTTGCACCCCTGTTCAAGGTCTCTCCGGTTATCTGCTGAAGAACCGGCTCCACCTCTACATCCTTACACACTGTGCCCAGCAGCTCTGCTTCCAGATCCAGAAGCTCATTGTGACATTGTATCATGAAGCCGATAATAATAATAATAATAATAATAATAATAATAATAATAATAATAATAATAATAATAATAACTTTTCTCACACTCTTTATTTAATTTAATTAACCAATGACTTTGAATTCCTCAGTTGTAGCATGTCAGGGCTTCTTCTTGTCTCAAACTCTGTCAAGAATATAAGCACTGACTGATTAGTTATAGATTTGCAGGGTAAATGCAATGTCCTTTTTTTCTTGGGGAAGGGGTTAGCTTGTAGGTGCTGTGGGCAGATACTTTCAAAGATTTTAGAAAGTAATTTCTATGTTTATTCTATTGCTAATGTAGCTGGCTTCCCTTCATGTGTGAGTCTACATTGATTGACACAAAGCTAGAAATCTCAGATACTGCAAATCTGTCTTAACATTTTTTTAGTTTCCTTTCCTGTGAATCTGTAGTCAAACTTCTGCTTTCTCCCTTCTCTAAACCATTTGTTCAACTTTTTGGCCAGGCGAGTGACATTTACTTCAGTTTTTAGGCAGGTAAGATAAAGATTGAAAGGACAGTCTGCAGGAAGGTCAGCAGCATTAGTGCAAGTACGAGGTATGTTGGATTTAGTTATGGCAAATTCAAGGAAACAATTATGTAAATACTGCCACCCATTATTGCCTAAGTGCAATGGCTCAGCAAAGGCATAGTCTATCAATCTTCCTAAAAGTGGTTTTCTCTCTTGCCGAGAATTTTCAGATCTGATAAATTCTAGCACTTTCTTTCGCTTTGTTGAGTCACACAAATTTGTCTTGTCTAACTCTTGCTTCTTGCCCTGAACCTTTGTCGCGATCTCAAGCCTTTAGGTATATGACCAGGGATACCATGTGGATTGTTCATCACTCCCAAGAGAAGCATGTACAGTTGCCTTGTCATCATGGTTTACATTTCCAAATGAAGAGAAAAAGTGTGCTGCATTTGTTAGTTCTCCTGCGACAAATGCCAACCACTTCATATCACAGGGCGAAAGTTCAAAGGAGAATTTTACTCTGAAGCCACTTATTTCATATGGCTTACATGAAATGGTATTGATTTCTTGGATTATTTTTTTGGCATACTTTCGCATACAAGGATGACCTTCACTACAGTTTGCCCCAGCAATCAACAAATTCTCATTCTGACTGGTAATTCTGCTTCCAAAATTTAAAAAGGACAATAACCATGCTGTCGCCTCATCATGTCGCCAAAGGGGGCTCCATCTGCACCAATTGCAAGTCTGAAATGATATTTTTCACTTCCAAAGTGATGGATAAATGAATTTTCTCCAAGGGCTTAATCTATAGAAACATACATTTCAGCAAGAACTAAAAGGTATGCTTCAAGTTCACGGTAAGCTCCATGCACAACATCATCATCATCATCTTGTAGTACTGCCATATCCTTCACATTATCATTGAAATCAACTGCCTGAATGAATTTCACTAATCGGTCATGTGGTACTAGATTAGGTAAGCCAACCCCTTCCATAAAGGTAAGCCTCTTTTTAGTTGTATTATTAAAAGAAAGGTTGGTTCGAATAGATTTGTACTTCTCCTTACTTAGAAGGCCTCCACTATATAATACCTTGACACTGCGGATAATGTTTTCCTTACTGTCTTCAAATTTCTTAACTTCTTTCTCTACAACATTTGGCAAGGCTTTTATTTTAGCTTTGTTTGATGTGGAAATGTAGCTTTCAAGCCTTTTTGGTGTAATTTCATTTATTAAAGTACACCACATCCCATCAAGTGCAGGAGTTGGGTTGTTTTTTTTAATTAGCACCATGTACTTCACCACATGCCTCGATTGTTTCTTTTCGTCTTCTCCTGCCTGATTTTTCTGATAAAGGGACTTTAAAAGAAAGATTTATTCTTACCTCTGATTTCGTGTTTGCTTCAACTAGCTGTTCCTGTATTTCTTTCTGCTCTCGTTTCTTTGTTGCATGCAGACCAATGGGGTAGAAACTATCTTTAACAATTCTTTTGGTGCTTTTCTTATACTTTTGTATGCCCTGTCTTCCCATTCTATGAATGGAAGATAGCGACCCTAGAAATTGATTGAATAATTAAATTAATAGCAATGTTTGCAAGAAAAAATATATTCTAAATGTGATTAGAATACCTTTGTTTCCTACTATGTAGACAGTGGCTACAGTCTGTTAGAAGTATTCTTGATTTAATGGTTACTATTTACCACTGGCTTGCATATTCCACCATCTTTGGTCTGTTTGTATAAAACAGTGTCCTCATTTAAAGCATTCTTGTAGTATTTGTTTGCTACTGCCACCATAAGGTAAATGAAGTTATCCATTGAGTCAATCTTAAGTTTTTCTACGTGTTTCGTCGCCTTAGTGTTCTCTCCCAGCTGCCATGAGATCACTATTCAACTCAAGCAATTATATTCTTCAAATGTAATGTTCCTTGCAAATGCCACCATCCATGGTTTTCTGAAGGAGTAGGTAAATGAAGTTATCCATTGAGTAAATCTTAAGTTCTTCTACATGTTTCGAAGCCTTCCATTCTAGTACGTTCTGAATTAAAACAATATATAAATATTTTAAGAAACAAGCTTATTTTGTAATGAAGATAATATAAGCTCACTACTGAATGCTGTTGAAAGTAAGAAAACTATAAATTCTTTTAATGATGTTTTAGCTTTAAAAAATTGGTTTTTGCTAATTGCAAACATTCTGCTGATATTTCCTTCTGGGACATCAACTTCGGCTTTAGAACTCCTTCATCATAGTACCACCCATTATCCTATTGGCTTGGGAGAGAAGGGCAAGGCAGTAGAGCATTCTTGCAAATCATGGTTTGGTAGTTCGCTCGCTTTATGTGGAGATTCAATGCATCCTGTGTCGGTGGAAGGGCATCAAGGTTTTTCTTTGACTTGCGAAATGCCGCAGCTCTCTCGTTATTGATATTAGCTTCCTTTGTGCCCTTGTTGTGGAGTTGACAGACAAAGGCTTCAGCATCTTCTAGAACACTTTTATTTGGGGGGCTTTCTTCGCCAAGTTGTTCAAGAAGCTCTGGTAAGCAGCTATGGTTGAAGACTTTCCACTCTGAATGTTTCCCAATACCGGTAAATTGGCTTGTTGTATCACAACCAGTTTTGGTGTGAATGTTATCCCAATTCATAAAAAAGATTCAGTGTCTGATATCAATAATTATTGTCCTATTTCCCTTCTCTCTATTTTTAAAAAAATCTTGGAAAAATTAATGTACAAGAGACTTTATTCATTTATTGAAAAAAATGATATTCTTTATGACAAACAGTTTGGTTTCCGTAATAACCATTCTACATCCTATGCCACCCTATTAATCACTGATAAAATTCAGAAAGCTATAGAAGATGGCCTATACTCCTGTGGGATTTTCCTTGACTTCTCTAAGGCCTTTGACACTGTAGATCACACTATCCTTATCAAAAAACTAATTCATTATGGAATAAGAGGCCCTGCAATTGATTGGTTCTCTTCTTACTTAGATCATAGAGTCCAACATGTATCAATTGGTAACATAACATCTGAAGATGCAGCTGTCACCCATGGTGTCCCCCAGGGTTCAGTCTTAGGCCCAATAACTATCGTCTTCTCACTCAATCACTCAATGTGATCTTGTGACTCGGTATGTAGTTCCTTTTTCTTGATGTTCCAGAAAACATCCATAAGTCTGGACAAAGACTTTCCCTGTGTACCAGTAGGAGAATAAGAACATCTGTGTCACGACACAAGACATTCAACGGCCTGAACCATCTTATGCTAGCATCCCTGGCCTATAACAAAATTCTTGTATCTGCTTCCTTGTAGTTTGATGCCAGCCCTTGAAAATCTTTCCTTGACATATCAGATGACCACACCTTCAATATGTCATGGAACCCTCTGCTAACTACCAGTACAGGTCGACGATGTGCAATGTAACTTCGCGAAATTTTTGTAGACAAAAAGTAAGCTAGGCTGGCCTTGTTTTCCTCTATGACAATGAATCTATCCCAACTGCCAATTCTCTGTTCTCTGCTCTCAACATTTCTTCTGAAGCCCTTGTCCTTTCCTCCTTTGAGCTTCGTTCTGGTGCCTCCTTTGATGGAATTTTTGAGGTAGCAGTCAAATACTACATCAACTCTCGTGCATTTCTCAGAAAGCTTATAAAGAAAACTTATTTGTTGTTGACGACGAAACTGTAGAAAAGCTTCGTAAGCGTTGCTTCCAATTCATCATAGCACTTCTTATTGCTTCGATTTCCATCATCATATAATTAACAACTAGTCCTCGAGTCCGAATGGTCTACGAGTCAATAGACTCGTAGGCCATGAGGGCGAGAGGTATAATTGTTTGAGTAAAAACCTACTAATCGGTCCAATAAAAGGATGCAAAAAGTTTTGGATTTTGCTTTAAATATATATTTTTTTGGTTTTCAAAACCGGCGCTTTTCGCTACTAGAGGCCTATCACTAAAACACCCCTAGTAGCTCAGCCAATCACAGGGCTCGATTGGTGATAGACCATTAGTAGGTTTTTTCTAATAGGAGATATTGAACAAGCTGTAGTCGAGTTCCAGAAACTTTATGATATGCTGGAAGAGCAATATAGTGTCTTTCAAGATAAGGGAGTGACTTACTCATGTCCAAGTGTTTCTTCAAATCAAAGTAGAGGTCGGCCAAGCCTCGTTATTCCCCAAGAACAAATAGAAGGTCTCCGTTCTCTTGGGCTGCAATGGCTAAGTTGCTTGGTGTATCAGAAAAGACATTGAAACGAAGAAGAGAAGAGTTTGATATTTCCAGTACATTCGAAAAATGTTCTGACATCGGATGATGAAATTGATCATTTTATAAAGACAGCTCTAGATATTTCACCAAAGTCAGGAGAAAGAATGCTTATTGGCTGGTTTAAAGGGAAAGGAATCCGTATACAAAGATGGAGGCTAAGAGAATCAGTGATGAGGGTCGATCTTTGGGAAGAGAGCTCAGAAGAAAAACTGTTACCAAAAGAAGAGTATATTCAATCCCAAACCCCAATGCATTATGATAAGAAATAGGAATCATGGCTCTTGTGTCTTTTACTACAACTATCAGAACGCTTTGTCCACTTTCTTTGCTAACACCATTTTATCTCAAAAGAGATTAGGAACTTAATAGGAAAGTGAATTTTCAAAGAGTGCTGGTAGTTGTAATTTGAATGGCAACATAATATAAATCACCTACCACACTTATTGCTTGAGTGAAAAATGACAAAGTTTTGTATGTTTCGATGCGAAAGCAACAATATAATTTGTGAGGGGCAGCCTGTTGGCTGTAAGTTTGTGAATTCATCAACATATGGAATCTTTAATTTGCTTTAAAATGCTTTATAGCCTGATGATGTCACAAACTTACAGTTTGCCCTCAACAACATTGTTATTTTCAAGTTAAAACACATCACACAACTTTGTAGTTTCTCACTCAAGCGGTAATAACCGTAATATTTCTTTCATGTCAATATTCAACATGTAGTATACCACAAACAGAATCACAGATAAAACACTTCAGACATTTCACAATTAGACATGTTTTAGCCCCTATCTGACATAATGCAGCTCGACGTCCCGTCCCCCTCCATACCAATGTTTTTTGGCTGAGACAATAACAAATAATTCATAACATCAACATTGGAGCAGAGGATAGGGGTTAACATAGAAATATATTTACATTTTGTGCTCTAAAACACACACAAGTCATGTACTTTTGTCCAAGATTGTTAGTACTCAAAAGGCAAATTATTAATTACAGGGCACTATTTGATTGCTAATAATGACCACTGAACTTCAATGTGATCAAAAGTTTAAAAAGCACAAATTATGATCAACGTTCAGTAACTATTCACCAATGAACCATATAAATAACACAGTTTACATTTTGTTGAGTCAATCCATATGTATTATGACAATAAATTATGTTTGCATATTAGAAAAACAAGTATTAATCTGCCCCCTCCACCCCTCTCATGATAAAAGCTAAGGTTTGGTGACAATCTCAGGCATCCCAGAGCTCCTATATTTCCTATATTTCCTATAATTTGTATAGGATCCTATAAAGAGCCTATATTTCGTGAAATCCTCCTATATTTCCTATAAATAAGAAACCTAAATGATGAATTTATGCACATTTTGTCATTTTTGTTATGAATTTTCCATATTGTTTTCTTAAAATTCGGCGCGCACACTCACATTTCATCGTTTGAAATTTCACTCTGTACTGCAACATCTTATGCTTGGAGGAAGAGAATTCTACAGTTCAAGGGCAGCACAAGAAAAGGATCTCCTTCCATACGTTTTAAGGTTGAAAGGTTTCTTGGCTAATAGATTTAAGAGCACATGTCAGCAAAAACCAAACAAATTTGAAAATTCGTGGCAAGTCTCAAAAAATCGATTTTGCTCAAACTTTCAGGGTTGATAGCGTATTATGTCCCAATCATCGTGGTGTATTTAGTTTGCGAAAATATTATTTTGTTCTTGAGAAATAAGGATTTTAGTCGGAACGGGTAATTATGCTAATTTATAGAGCCTCAAATTGACCAACTTCAGTGACCTCATGTAACGAAACTATCTAATCTATGGTAGTAATAATATCATATTCCTTTTGTCTATCATCTATACTTCATTCACTGTCATTATGAAAGATTTCTTTACAATGTGGAATTTATCGCGAATTTTCTCATCAGCCCTACTTTTTCTTACTGTAAAAGTAGCTTCAAAACAAGTGGCATTTTTACTATGGCCGAAACATTAGAATGAATTGATATTTAGGGTATTATTAGAAGAGGAGTTGATCTTCATTTGTGCCAAAAATTAGCTTGGGTAAATTCGTTTTCGATTTTCTACAAGCGGCCGAAGTTACCAAAATACGCCGTTTCTTCCGTCTTTCCGTCTAAACGAAGAACCGTGATGTTTTGGCATATCCATGTTATCTGTGTCAACAATGGCTTTCAAAACAACAACTGAATACGTCTACAATGCCGCACAGTTTCAGCCTCTTATACTTAGCGACTGCTTATACTTCCCAAATTAACTGATACATTGATAATGGGCTAAAGATCCCACTTGATTTCTAAAGTTAATCAGCGAAATCTAATCGACACCGTTGAGAAATAAAAAGAACTGAATTTATGAAAACTCTGTCTTTCGCCGACGAGACACCAATAATGATATGCATATTGAATTACGTAGCATTTGATTGACGGGCTGTAATCAGAAGTCGCGCCTTTTCTATCGATCTGGCACTGCTGTAAGTAGAAGTGCACTTTCTGCGACCATGTGAAGTAAAAACTTTCCGATTCGAAAGTTGTTATTAGTTCAGGTTTGGTAGCCCACAGAAATTAAAATCTTGCATATAATTATTTACTTTCAATATGAACTTAACTCGATTATTTGGATTTGCGCAAAGCTTACAACTCTTTAATTTGTATAAAGCAGATTTTGGCAAAGGATATATTATTGTTAGACAGCTAGCCATAATATAAACGTATGGCTTGACACACATAGGTAAGCTTTCGGTAAAATTTCGCCTATAAATCTTCTCGATCAACTATATGTAACGCATGTAACGCAAATATTCCAGTTATAAGACCCCTCCCGGGTTTACTTAAGCTTACCCCTAGTGTCTCACGTTCTAAAGTTAATCAGCGAAATCTAATCGACAATTCGCTGTTCCACTGGCAGCCAATGTAAGTCATACAAGATAGGTGTTATATGATCTTGCTTACGAGTGAAGGTTACAAGCCTCGCCGCTGCATTTTGAGCAAACGGCAGTTTTTGTAGAGAAGATTTTGGAAGCCCATACAAAAGAGAGTTGCAGAAATCAAGTTTAGATGTAATGAAGGCATGGACAAGAGTCTCACATGCACTGCTATTCAAATAATTTTCCAAAGATTATGTATATGGAAAAAACAAGATTTGCACACAGCAATTATATGTTTATGAAAAGAAAACTTCTCATCAAAAATCACTCCAATATTTCTTACAGAGTGAGATGGGGAAATACTGGACTCTGGTATTTTGAGAGAACCAATTGGTGGTCGAGGACGATGAGCATTCGATAATATTAGAATTTCAGTTTTATCATTGATTAATTTTAATTTATTGGCAGTCATCCATTTGTCAATGTCAGCTGCACAAGCCTTCATTTTACCCCTGGCAATTTCAAGTTCTTGGGAAGAAGATGTTGGAAATAATAATTATTAACAAAACTATAGCCGCAAATTGTTTCAAAACACACATGTTATGAATTCTGCAAATATTCACAGTTACAATGTAATTTTTAATCAAATAAACAGATTTACAATCTCTTCTTTCTCAAGTGATCTTGCGAATTAATTAGATTTTCAACTCCCGTTGTATCATATTCCCCCATTTTAAAAATTTAACAAGGAACACTCAAATTTCACAACAAAATATTGTTAAAGGTAAGAAAATATGTTTTTGATTTGCTTTATGGAATTTTGTTGTGAATTACTTTAAAAACAATGCATTTGTACAACGTGTCACGAAACTGGCCCAGCTGTCATGAAATATTCCTTTTATGTTTTGTCAAATTAAAAGATTCGAAGAAAATATCTACATCATAATGTTACCTGATAAATTTGTTTTTATGTGACAAAATTTATAGAATTATCTTTTTCCGTAGAGAAGATATAGTATTCACAACCTGAAGTGTCACGAAACTGGGCAACATACTGTAATAAAATTGTAACCGAAATATTAATTGACAAACATATGTTTCTAGGCACCTAGATGGGTACCATAAGCTAATAAGGTGGCAAATTGTAATCCATCGTGCAATTGATGGATTTTCTCGTGTTGTTGTTTTTCTGAAAGCATCTACGAATAATAAAGCAACAACAGTTCTGGACCTTTTTTAAATGCAACTCAAGTCTACAATTATCCAAGAAGAATAAGAACTGACTATGGAACTGAGAATGTAGCAGTTGCAAGAGAAATGCTTACAAGATGTGGTTCTGAGTGCAATCCTGTACTTACTGGTCATTCAGTTCATAACCAGAAAATTGAAAGACTTTGGCGTGATGTACATGCTTATGTAGTTTTGTATTATATTTTAATATATTTTACTATTTGGAACAAACACACCTGCTAAATCCAAATGATGAGGTTGATTTGCTGGCATTGCATTTAGTTTATCTACCGCGCATCAACTACACAATCGAACAGTTTGTCATGCAGTAGAATAATCACCCTATTTCCAGAGAAGGAGCATACTCACCACTGCAGAAGTGGGCAGAGGGATTATATAGCCTTGCTCATTCTATTACTTTCACAATAGTAGACAATCACTATGGAATTGATGATGATGCACCATTACCTGAACTGCAAACTAACAATCATGTTGAAGTACCAGAAAGCTACATTCAAATTTCACAGCATGAGATTAATTCTTTATTGGATGAAGTTAAGCCACTTGATAATGACAATGAATATGGTATTATTTTGTATGAAAATACCAAAAGGGTACTAACAAATATCATCTCTAACAGATCAATGACAGTAACAAGTATTCAATAACAAAATGTTGAAATGCAATTTGTTCCAATGGTTGGAAGCATAAACTTATACATTTTTTCATAGAGGCAGCATTTCTAGCTCTCTCAAATATCATCTCCGACCAATCAATAACAGTAACAAGTATTAAATAACAAAACTTTTAAATGCATTATGTATTTCCAATAGTTTGAAGAAAAAAGTTAAATATGTTTTTCTTCTCACATAATTGGCTTGATCAAATGCAATCTGGCAACTAATGCCCTGGTCAATGTTAAAGAGGCACAAATTCCGTGCACAAAATCCTAGGCGTGGCCAAGTATGTGTTACAAATTAGAGAAAAAAGTATGTGTTACAAATTAGAGACAAATTATATGTTATGCATTAATTAGATGCATAAATGGGGCCAAAGAAGTGGTCCAATTTAATCCCATCACATAGACAACAGTTTCATTGGTTTTCAAAATCCTGTGAAAAAACAAAGTGTGATAACTGAACTGTAATAAGGCGTGTTAAAGTGTAATACACCAAATCCAATTAAAATGTAGACAATAAAGTGTAATAGAATGTAATACAATTAAGTGTATAATTTCACAAGTTTTTTGTATTCAACAAAAATATACAGTTTGGATTTATGGGCTGTCTTTTCAAACAAATGCTAGCCTTAGCTTTTGCCAAATCCCACACCATGAATCAAAGCCATACTCATTAAATGCTTGAACTCTTGGGTGTCTTCAAAGGCTCTTGGTAGGTTAAGGCTTAAAGAGCAGGTTGAGGACCAGGGAAGACGCATAACTTGGTCTTCTTGATCATAGAAAGCTATTGTTATAAGATCATCGAACCAAGTGGTGGAATGCTGTCAGCACCATTTATGAAAATAAGTAGATCGTGCAAAGAAAGATCTTCAACTTCGTTGTCTTCTAGATCTTGTAAGAACAGTTCAAAACAATACATTGTTTTTTCTTCTTTTTCTCTGTCATTGGATCCATCTTCTGAGTAGTTTAATTGATACAGCTTCTTCATACTAAGAAAACTAAGTTTTTCATTGTTATCCTTAGAAAGAACAACATTAAAAACCTCAGCACTGCCCATTACAACATCACCAAATCCACCCATGGAATTTAGGCCTTTCTTGAACTGATCAATTTCTGCATGCACTGAAAAAATGCTTGCTTTAAGAGGGAGTGCTGAATGTCTCCTTTCTTGCTTCTGTCACAAGTGTAAATGGAAGTATACCCATGATCAGCGATTGCATCAGCCTTTGAATCTTTAAAAGCATCAAACATTTCATCATCAGTGCAATTCCTTAACTCAGATAAAAAATATCTTGCATCTTTCTATCCCCAACAGCTTGGATTGCATGTTTGTTTTCATGTGGAAGGTCATTCATAACAGAGTACGCATTCTGAGATAAGTGTTTAAGTCCTGGTCCTCCTTGCAAAATACTCCATGCTACCAACTTCCCAGCAAGTTCATATCTGTTGCTATGCAGCAGTTGCAAGTTGTGTGAGAACCAGTTTCCCAGAAAAACACGAAGGTTTTTTAGTGACAACATAAGTAGACGACAATATTCTCTTCTGGGTCCACCTGCATCAACTCCATCTTCCACAGAAAATGTAACAAATACTTCTTTGTTGAAACAAAACTGTTTTCTCTCAATAGCTCTCAATGTACTTGAAAGTACATTCTTTCTATTTATAGCGGAGCTCCCGCGCGAGCGGAGCACCATACTTAAGAAAAAAAGGTAATCCATCGAGTTGATTTTTCATGGCTTGATTACGTCATTCTATTGTCCATACATACATACGTCCGTCCGTGTACCACTATGCACAGGGTTCCCGCACGCTTTGCTTACTCACGAATACACAGAAATTGCAAACGTAGTCAAAGATGGATCAAGAAGTATTTTTTCTTATTTTTGCAATGCCAAAAATACGTTTAATCGAAGTCATGTCTTTTTTAAAGTGAACAAAAACAATTTTTTGACTTTAGCGACTTGCTAAAGAAGATTTAGCGAGGGAAGATTTTTAATCTTACGATGAAGTTTCGTGACTGAAACTTCAGTGAGAGAAAAAGTGGCCTGTAGACCAGAAAAACCTGATTATACTGCAAGAATAATATTTCAGTTCCGTAGAAAACACTTCATAGAAGGTAAATTAATTAATGTTAACTAATATTTCGTAAAGAATCGACAAAAAATGTGTAAACTAGCTGCAGAAACTCTCGACAAGCCAAGGACGTTGATTCGGCAAACATTTGTCAGAAAAACTAAGTTTGTCGTTTTTACTGCATTTTAGATTTTTATCATCTTTTTTTTCATTACTTGTGAACCAGAAAAGCGATATTTGAAGCTTTGCAGTTTTGTTTTTGATCCCATTTCAAGAATAAAGGCTAAGACTTAGTAAAAATACTTAGTAAAAAGTAAAAAGCCTAGTTCTTTGAAAAAATATATTTGACGGCCAGTGAGCCTCACGCGAGGAATTCTGATGTCAAAACAAGATTCCATATTTCATGATTATATGGATATTTTGACATTTTTATAGATAATTTATTTTAATGTTGAATGAAAGATGAAAAAGGAATACATATTACACCAAATATTCGCTATTTATCGGGCTTTTCCAGCTATTATTATTACACAATCGCAAAAATGATGAGCTTGTTTTTTTTATGGATAAGCTTATGTTTTTGTAAGATATTTCGCTCGATAATAAAGTTAAGAATAAATCTGAAAAAAACTTTACAAAGACCAATTACTAACAAAGAAAATTATTATCTTGCATTAATTAATGTCTCTTGTTGCATGTGAAGTTCAAGTGAAGTAAGCTTAAGCTTATAAGTAATATTTCTTGAAAAATTTCAGTGTAGTTCACAGTGTAGTCCACCCAAAAAAAATCTTATAACTTTCATTTACTGAATAAAATCCTTTGTTCGATACATATATGTGTTCATATATTCTATAATCTATGATTATTTTTTTCGAATTGAAAAGTTTTCTAATGCTTTTGAAGGCTTAAAATGATGGTTTTTCTTTCAGTTTTTCCTTCTGGGTTCGGGTAAAGAAGTGGTCACGCTGTAACCGGCGTTATGCCGCGTCACACAATTGTCACGTTTTTAGCACTATATATACTATGGGAGCTCCGCTTTTAGGCAATGCCTAAATCTATGAGCAGGGAGTAGCAACAGGCTCACAACACATCGTTGATAAATAAATAGATAAACAAGAAGCAAACAAACAAGCAATTAAATAAATTATATTAATAAATAAATAGAAAGATAAAGAAAGAAAGAAAGAAAGAAAGAAAGAAAGAAAGAGGGAAAGAAAGAGAGAAAGAAAGAAAGAAAGAAAGAAAGAAGGAAAGAAAGAAAGAAAGAAAGAAAGACAGAAAAATAGTAAGAAATATGAGTCATAAATAAACAAGAGTCCGACACCACAATAACTAACGGACGACAAAACAATAGACAGAGGGATGTCAGACACTCGTTAACAATAAAATCAGACAAGATAAGAGTCAACGCCTCTCCCAGCCAGCCCACACCAAACCGAACTGATCACGAGTGACGTCACTCCCCTAACAAGGTAATTTTATATAATAAGATAAAGATCTAATAATGCTAATTAGTTAATAAGAATAGTTGCATTTTATGCATTGAATAAAAATGTCTTCAGATTTCTTTTAAACGATTCGATGGATGGAGCGTTCCTTATAGATATGGGTAGGTCATTCCACATCACAGGCGCACAAATGGAAAATGCGCGAGAACCATAGTTTTTAGTCCTAAACTTTGGTCTTGATAAGATTAAATTTTCATTGGCGTTAGATCGTAGGACTCTGTTAGGCTTGAGTAGAGTGAGCAGATCGACCAGGTATCGAGGAGCCATACCATTAAGGACCTTGTAAGTAATTAGTAGAATCTTATGAGTGATGCGCTTTCGTACAGGAAGCCAATGAAGTTTGCGCAGGACTGGAGTAGTATGGTCGGACTTCCTACATTTGGTAACAAGGCGAGCGGCAGAGTTCTGAATACGTTGGAGTTTGGTGATATCCTTATCTGGCAACCCATAAAGTAGGCTATTGCAATAATCGATTTTAGAAGAAATAAAAGCATGAATCAGTTTTTCTGTACTTGGTAAGTCGAGGAAGTTGCGGATACTCCCAACGCGCTTGACCGCAAAGGATGCTGACCTGCAGAGATTGCTTATGTAAGGACGCATTGTTAATGAATGGTCAAGTGTTACTCCTAGGTCACGTACATTAGATGTAGACTTGATTACAACGCCATTGATTGTGACCTTTTCA
Source organism: Anthopleura xanthogrammica (assembly GCA_964019055.1). NCBI lineage: Eukaryota > Metazoa > Cnidaria > Anthozoa > Actiniaria > Actiniidae > Anthopleura > Anthopleura xanthogrammica. Next base: position 13,635,691 of record OZ025211.1, on the reverse strand, counting down.
ACGGGCTCACGACTAAGATAGCGCGATGAGAAGTGAATAACTTCAGTCTTAGAAGAGTTGCATACAAGCTTGTTGTTAGTCATCCACAGTATAATGTCGTTGGTTCAGAGCTCCAATTTTGTAAGGCACGAGGGTTGCTCTGTTCTCTCCATAACCAAATACATTTGGGTATCGTCTGCATAGATCATGGGTTGAAGGCCATGTTGATAAATGATTTCTTCAAGCAGTGCCACGTATATAATGAGAACAACAACGGGCCTAGCACTGAGCCCTGAGCAACACCACACTCTAAAGCTGACGGACAGGACCTAGCTTGGTTAATTACTATTGACTGTGTATGATTTGACACATAGGACTTGATCCAGGCAAGGGCTGTGTTTCTTATACCAAAGTGTGTTTCCAGTCTGTCAAAAAGGATATTATAGTCAATCGTGTCGAAGGCTGACGAAAGATCAAGCAGCACCAGTACGACTTCTTTATGATTATCAAGAGCTAGGTTTATATCGTTAGTAACACGTAGCAAGGCTGTTTCAGTACAGTATGTTGCCCAGTTTCGTGACACTTCAGGTTGTGAATAGTATATCTTCTCTACGGAAAAAGATAATTCTATAACATTTTGTCACATAAAGGCAAATTTATCAGTTAACATTATGATGTAGATATTTTCTTCGAATCTTTTAATTTGATAAAATAAAAGGAATATTTCGACGGCCACGTAAGTGCCCAGTTTCGTGACAGCTGGGCCAGTTTCGTGACACGCTGTAAAAATGCATTGTTGTGAAATTTGAAGTGTCCCTTAAATTTTTAAAATGGGGGAATATGATACGACGGGAGTTGAAAATTTAATTAATTTGCATGATCACTTGATAAAGAAGAGCTTGTAAATCTGTTTATTTGATTAAAAATTACATTGTAACTGTGAATATTTGCAGAATTCATAACGTGTGTTTTGAAACAATTTGCGACTATAGTTTTGTTTATAATTATTAATTGTCAGTGTAGTCACGTTTTTGTAATCACTGGTGTTTGCGTGTCACGAAACTGGGCACCTAATCTTACAACGGCTCAATATTATTCATCTAATATTCTTGCAAATATAAAACTTCCTGAACATTAAACAGTTGTAGAATGAAATTTAACTCTCTAGCTTCCGTCAGTACTAATCTTAAGTTGTTTCTTTGAGAATAAGCAACTTTAATGCCTAGTTTTCGAGCGCAGGGCAATTCACTGCGCAGTGAAAATTAAAGATTTTCGTCGAGACAACTCCACTCACCTGACTTCTCCTTCATGGCTTCTCCTTGACAAACACGTTCCTTAAAAAGATTGCCAAAACATGCATTCCGAAGTTGAATGTTCGGCTTTCTTTCGGTTCTCTTCGTTTTCCGAAATATTAAATAGCCGTCGCTAAAAACGAGTTTAATTTGTAAAATTCACAAAACTGGGCAACATACTGTACTGTGGTGTGCTTGGTATGCAGATTGGTTTATGGCGTAAAGATCGTTTTCGACCAAGTAGTGTTTCAGCTGCGTTGCCACCGATTGCTCAATCACTTTTCCAAGTAAAGGGAAGTTGCTGATGGGCCTGTAATTCTTAAGTACCTCATGGTCAGCATCAGATTTTTTCAATACTGGAGTTACAAGCCCAGATTCCAGAGATCGATTTGTTATAGAAGTAATACACGGTAGAAGAACATCGATAAACGTTTTCACCATACTCGTCGGGAGTGGATGTAATGAGCAGGATTTGGAAGGTGCATTCATGATAAACTTCTTCACAGCGTCCGTCACAGATAGTACACGGTTTCAGGAACAAGTATAGATAGGCATTTAGGTGGTATTTTTGCCAGATCACATCTTAATGCACTCACTTTATCAGCGTAGAATTTGCAGAATCTTTGAGCAAGAACTTGGGCAGAGTCGTGGGAAGGAAGTATATGTGTGCCTTTTACTTTGAACAAACCATCGAATAATTGAAACAGCTGTTTCTGGTCAGAGTTCATAACCTTGTTCTTGTAGTAAGTTTGTTTCGCTTCCTTGATTGCGTCACAGTTTCTCTGTGGATTTGCTTGTGGATTTCAAGGCCAGACCTCACCCACTTTCTTTCAGACCGTCGTTTCTCACGTTTGAGAGAGCGTAGGGTATCAGAGTACCAAGGTGCATGAGGTCTCAAGGTTGTAGAACGCTCTTGAATTGGAGCATGCTCATCCAGTAAGTTATTAAGCTCAGAGTAGTATGCGTCAACTGGAACATTCGAGTAGTGATATCCAGTTGTTGTCAGTCGGCGAACAGTTAGACCAGAATTCGATAACCAAGACTGCTCTTTGAGAGCAGATAAGCTAAAAATAAAAACTGGGTTGACTGTAGAAAAATATAGCTAGACTGAGTCGAGAAGAAATCAAAAATGTAAGAGCGAGAACAAAACTTTAGGCCGCCATTGTAACGCTCAACCAAATATGATAAGATTCATATAAGATTCATATAATAGGTTAATGGAAATATTGCTATGCTTTGGAAAGTGTTCCGGCCTTAAAATAAACAAAAGTAAACTAGAAGCACTTCATCTGGGCGGAGAGTCCTCCGAAAAAATGGACATTGATGTAGAGCAAGTAGATCAACCCATAAAACTTCTAGGAATTCCCTTTACTTTAACAGAAATAAATCACTACAACTTAATTTGAAATCGATTCTTAGATCTTTAAAAAAAAACCTTAATCTCTGGAAATGGAGAAACTTAGCGATACTTTTCTATACCGAGCATCGCTAGTCCCTAATTCAAAGGAAATAATAAAACAAGCAAATAGCATAATTTTTGATTTCATTTGGAATGGAAAAGATAAAGTCAAAAGAAGAGCCTTAATTAGAGATTATCAGGAAGGAGGTTGAAAAATGCTAGATTTGGAATGTTTAATTAATGCACAGACAATATCATTTTTCAAAAGATACTCCTTAGTTGAAGAAGCAGAAGATAGACCTTCATGGATGTTAATTTTAGATAGTTTCCTGGAACCAGTTGGAGGGTCCTACTTACTAAGATGTATGGAGACAGGGAATGTCTATCCTTTTGGTCAACTTTGGCTTTTGCCCACACAAAAGAAGAGACCATACACGAACTTTTAAATCAAAATGTATGGAATAATATGTATGGAGTATGGAGAAATAAGGACTGGCCTGGAGCTAATGAGCGAGCAGCGAAGGAGCGAGGAGATAAGCATGTTACAAGATAGTTCGTCGCCGAAGGGGAGGAGGGTGGGTCGAAAACACTAGGTGACCCGTGTGTACGTCTCAATGATGGAAAATGCTACTAAACTAGGAAGAGCAAGGCTTTAAATACGCAAATAACGCATGTGCAAATGCCAAACAGGGTACACAACATATTCCCGGGAGATGAAGATGCTGGACTTAACGCACGCTAATATTTCGCGGAATTTGAGTAGTGAAAATAGTAAACCATTTTCACTCCTAAGTGACCGCTCAAAGCTGGGCGTGGTTAAGTTATGGGAGAAATAAGGACTGGCCCTGCGCTTTATTCGCTAAAGCTGCTCATATGCGACCCGACACGAAACTACTCAACTTAAGGCGAACAGTATTTATTAACACCAGGGCGAAATAAAAGCACTTCCTCCCGAAACTCAAAAGACAACCAAACTCTAGGTACGATTGTATTAAAACTCAAAGGAACGCTTGAGATATGTCTTTAAGGGAATTACGGCTGGTAAACTTCCTGCCCACTGTAGCTGCTGCAGGCTCAGCATCTGTGGAGAGCTTCGACGTACTGTTGGCGAGAGTTGTGGCTACATGGTCCATGCCCAGAACCTTATTGATCTGGCAATAGTGATCGAATGACTCCCGGGTTCTCCATCCAACGTGTCTGGCGACATCTTCGGGAGAAACCCCCAATAAGGATAAGGTAATAGAACATCCACTGCGAAAGCTATGCATCGTTTCTCCGCTGTGAATGCCGACGTCTTTAAGGTGACGTATGAGTCTATTGGCTACAGCGGAGCCAACAAACGGGTTATTCGATACTTCCCCTTTGCTGTTAAGGGTGCGGAAGAGGTAACCTTCCCTAAGATTCACTTTCATCTCATCGCATAAACGAACGTACAGGTCTAGATTGGCAACTGGGCAGACGATGCGGTCCCGACAGGTTTTAACCAAAAACGTGTTCGCGTTTCCACCTCTGAGGGTCTTACCAAACGTGTGGTTGAAAAGCAAACCCTCGCCTCTAGGGAGGCGACCGACTTCTTTGGTAAGAACTTGACCCAGGTCGGAGGCTCTATCCGCCGAAAAGAATTCCAAACAAAAGAAAGCTAGATCTCTCGCAGAGACATAACGCTGCACTGGAGAGGCATCGCTTGCGAACACAGCTGCTCTGAGGTGGTTGCATAGAATCTGTAGTTTATCAAAGAACATGGGCACAGCTTGTTTGGGCGTAACTCGGGCCTGGGCTTGTTCTTCCTGGATTGATTTGAGGTAAGATTTAACAGTAGGATGAGCAGTTGGGTTGCCAACGCCTAGGATGTTGTTCCAAGAGTCTCCTCGGCCTGCCGCACTGAAAATAGACCGCAGTTTACCGATGAGGCTGTTGACAGTGCCAGCGGCCAAACGAGTGGGGCAACCACAGGAAGAAGAGGCCTTTTGAGAGGGGAGACTGAAGAAACGGCACTGTGGTATGTGTACCTTGGTCCTACCCCCTTTATCCTTCCATGCCAAGAAACGCACCACATCCTTGGGAGAGGCGGACAGGAGGTTTTTATGACCTGGAACGGAAGCTAAAAACTATCCAGCTCCCTCTGGAGGCTGTTCTTTTGTTTCTTATATTGTTTGTTTTCGGCGACAGCCGAAAGGCTCTCTATGCGTGAATCCAGCTGGTCGAGGTTCACCTTGACCGTAAGAGGGCAAGCATCCTCGCTGATGGATTTTCGCTTATAACCACATTGTTGGCAAAAGCTAAAAGATTCATCATTTGGGTACGAGCAGTCAGGGCAACGAACGGCTGGCCGCCAGATACGAGGAGTTTCAGCAAGTGGCTGCCAAAATAAAAAGGGGACAAAAGATAAGGGAACTACATTCTACAATAAACAAACCAGGTAAGTTGAAATGTATGTTTTATTAACCGAGGTAGTGACTCATTACAAACGATTCAAAGTGCATTTGGGACTCTGAAAACCCACAAATCCCATCGTAGAGGCCGTGCCTTCCATGCAACAAAGTTAGTTATGTCTGGATACAGGAGGGTTGTGAGGTCTCCTTTGCGGCCCAACCGGAAGGATGCAGAGGCCGCCCGCTCAAGGATCGGCCACCAATACTTCTTTGGGTAGAGATCGGGTACCACAATTGTAAATGCACAGTCCTGAGACAACAGGAATCTCAGCAACGCATGGCGTTAGAGGGCAAAGCCATTAGATCCAAAGTGTGGGGACCAAAAGCTTGTTGGACCTGTCTCCATGCCTCACGGCTTAAAGTAACATCTAGGTCAGAGAGTACACGGGATGGACCGTCCGCCAGGTTTTCCTTGGACGGGACGAAGTGGAGGGACATGGCTACCTGCCGGGATGTGCACAGTTGGAAGATTCTCTTAAGGATGTCTGACGAGGCGGGACATCTTGACACTTGTTTTTCCCAACTGCCAATCAAGACTTGGCTGTCAGTATAAACATCTAGACGCGTGTTGGAACATTCAGCAGGAAAACTCTCGAGGACGCGGAGCAAAGCGAGTGTTTCTTTAGAAGAGATGGAGAGTTGACGTTCGTCAACGTCCCAGTAACCCCGAACTTCAATAGGTTTCAAGTTGCGGTCGTCACGGAGCAACTCACCACCCCAACCGGTGTTGGAGGCGTCCGAGTACAGTTGCACGAGGCAGTGAGACTCTGATCTCCATGGAAGGCAGTCGGACCAGGAATCAAGGAATTTCCAATGGGAAATCTCTTGCCCGAGTGGTGGTGTCAAGTCGATCTTTACAGAGTTGGTACGGGCCGCTTTGGCGATGGCTTGATATACGAAATTGGTGTACAATTTCGCTGCAGGGACAAGCAGTGCAAAAGAGGTGGTTTTTCCCGCAAACTTTTGTAGATTTTTGAGAGATACCGTTTTGTTTGCTAGGATGGTATCCCTTAACGATGCAAACTTCTTTCTCTTGTCGTCTGGCAGAATGAAAGCCTGTCGTCTAGAGTCGCAAATATAACCAAGGAAGCGTATCGACGTTGAGGGCTCAAAACAGCTCTTGGCTAGGCTGATAAAGTAGCCCAAGGAAACAAGTGTAGAGCAGGTGATGAAGGCTGCCATCCGGGCAAGCTAGAGGTGGGAGAACATGGGACATCCTTGGCTGGATGAGAGGCGCAGCTGGCCTATGTGGCGATCGTCGATGTACTGAGAGCAAGGGACGCCTAGCGACCTGACAAAGTTGGTTGCTGCTAGACCGATACTATGGTATATACAAGCGCTGGCCTTCCAACCAAATGGGAGCGTTGTATATGTGAAGTACCACCCCTGCCATTCGAGGTCAAAGTTGAGCCGGCCTGCATAGTAGCTCCCTAAGATGTCTCAACGCTGACTCAACTGTCCCAGTGTTCTGGAGCTGTCTTAGTTCATTTATTTGCCTTGTGAGTCGTTCAATCTAACGAAAAAGAAATGGGGATGTAAGAGAAAGATCATAGAAAACTGACGGTATACAATTCATAACGTTCTACGCATAATAAGCTTAAGTGACATATTCGTTGTACTAGCTTTGTAAAAGATCCAATTTCATGTAAATGACAAAGACCGCTTTATACGTGTACTCAATTGAATTTTTATTACCCTAAATGGGCCCGACTTATACACACAAAAGACCCACAGTGTTAGCTCATTAGTGCAGCTTGAGTGCTTAAATATCTCATTTTCGTGCCCACAATAAGCATTCTTGCTCCAACCACAGACCTTGCTTTACACACCTAAATAAACTTTCTTTTCATTCTATTCACTTGTATGCCTCATTAATGAGACCACATTGGAAATCCACTAAATCCGCTTTGGGTAAGACCCTAAACCCACTTTAAACATTCCCTAAAGCTTACTTGCATTGTATACCAAATTGTGAACTCTTTTAACCCTGTATATATGCACATCTAGTAACCCTCTTGTAAATCTAGGTAAATCCTCTACGTAAATCTTGGTGAACTTGCTTTATACATCCCAATAAAACTCTATACGCAACTCATTAAGCCTTTTCTGCACAATCCCATTAGCGGCCTCTCTACGAAAAACTCATTAAACCCTCGTATGCATATCAATAAAACTATTTCGTATATCTCATTAAAACCAAGTTGTTTATTTCAATTAATCCTCTGCATACATCTCATTAAACTATCTTGTGAATCTAACAAATTCATTTCGTATAAATTATTGAAACCAAGCTGTTCATTCCAATAAACCCTCTACGTACATCTCAAAACCCTATTGTGCATAAATAAACCCATTTCGTATATCTAATCAAAATCTTACATGCACATTCCGATACGCTTGCTATGTATACCTAAATAAGTCCTTTGTGCACCACAATAGGTCCATTTTTGTGAATCTCATTAAACCCTCTTTGTACATCTAAATACATCGTCTTTGCACATTCCATTTACTTTACACATCTCAACAAACCCTTTGTGCAACTCACTTTAAACCCATTTTGTGTATCTCATTAAACCCTCTTTGTACGTCTAAATACACCGTCTTTGCATATTCCATTACACTTGCTTTATACATCTCAACAAACCCTTTGTGCAACTCACTTTAAACCCATTTTGTGTATCTCATTAAACCCTCTTTGTACGTCTAAGTACACCGTCTTTGCACATTCCATTACACTTGCTTTATACATCTCAACAAACCCTTTGTGCAACTCACTTTAAACCCATTTTGTGTATCTCATTAAACCCTCTTTGTACGTCTAAGTACACCGTCTTTGCACATTCTATTACACTTGCTTTATACATTTCAACAAACCCTTTGTGCAACTCACTTTAAACCCATTTTGTGTATCTCATTAAACCCTCTTTGTACGTCTAAATACACCGTCTTTACACATTCCATTACACTTGCTTTATACATTTCAACAAACCCTTTGTGCGACTCACTTTAAACCCATTTTGTGTATCTCATTAAACCCTCTTTGTACGTCTAAATACACAGTCTTGCACATTCCATTAACTTGCTTTACACATCTAAACAAACCCTTTGTGCAACTCACTTTAAACCCCTTTTGTGTATCTCATTAAACCCTCGTTGTACGTCTAAATACACCGTCTTTGCACATTCCATTTGCTTTACACATCTCAACAAACCCATTGTGCAACTGGTTAAAACCTATTATGTAAACTGGCCTACTTAACCCTATAGTGCATAAAAAAATGAACCGACTTTGCACATTATTACACTTGCTTTGCGTTGCTGAATACACCCCTCTTTGTGCAACAAAATAAACTCCACTGACAAATGGCCAACAGACCCGTTAAAGCGTAAGCAAAAAATCCCACTGACTTTAAATAAACCCCGGTAAACTACAAACGTTAAACAAAAAGCACGTAGACAAACGCGCTAAAAACCTTTAAGCTTACTAAACGAAAACATAAAAACCCACTAGAAACGCCAATAAAGACTGTATGTACATGAAGAATAGACCAAGAACCGTTAAAGTAGTGTTACTAAGTAGTTAGCAGAAAAAAGGCGGGAAACGAAACGGGGAACCCAACGTATACGAAAAGTAGCGAACTATAAAGTAAACTACAACAAGAACAGGGGACTAAAGACATACGAAGCCCTTATTTACCACATTGGCCTGGATTTCCGGGGCTTGTGCAACGGGCTGGTCAGGGACCACAGCAGGAGCGTCTTCCGGAACCGCGACTTAGAGTTCTGCGAGAAGAGCCCCGTCAGGAATTTATGGGGCAGCCATGCTTCGGCGACGAGGAAAAAACTAGAGAAAACTGTAGGTGACCCGTGTGTACGTCTCAATGATGGAAAATGCTACTAAACTAGGAAGAGCAAGGCTTTAAATACGCAAATAACGCATGTGCAAATGCCAAACAGGGTACACAACATATTCCCGGGAGATGAAGATGCTGGACTTAACGCACGCTAATATTTCGCGGAATTTGAGTAGTGAAAATAGATCAATACTTTATCACTTTGCCAGTAAAATGACCAGGCCAAGCGTTCACACTAACAATTTTATTCCGAATTGCTCGAGTAAATTCATTTTATAGGATCAAAAGAACCATGTAGCTTGTCTTTGAAAATCTCATCAAACAAAGATCTTAGGTCTTGCTCAGACATATCCTCCTCGATCCCTATGGCATCGGCTGCAACATTTCATGTATATAGTGATTCTTTGAAGGCACCTCGTGGGACTTTCTCCATATTGGGCGAAGGTAGTAAAAATAACATCTTTCAGCACTGCAGGCTTGCTTGAGGCTTTGCTAGATTTCTTTTGTTTTGGAAAAGATGCCTTTTTTCCTTTGTAGTTTTTACTTGGCTGAAAAGTTGCCCTGGTACCTGAACTGCTTGCTTGAGTTGTCGGTTGTCTCACAAACGTTGTTGTTAATCCACGACCACGAGTACTGGGGTAAAGATTGTTTAAGAGGGCAGGTCTGTAAAAATCAAACACAATCGAAAATCGGCGGCCACACTGGAAAAGTCGATTTAGTTCATATTTGGTCCAAACACGTGGAATACCACATAAATAAACGTACTGGTGTTCATTTTCGATAATTTCACTTTTATTGTGAAAAAATCGAGAAAATCGATTTTGGTCGCCAGCGGCCTCAATTAAGCCTAAATTGAAGGCGAAAATGGTAGGTCTGAAAAAGGCGTTCGCGTAAAAAAATGAAGCAAACTAGAGAAAGTCTGTTTTAAAATATTGATAAAGGAAAGGTTAAAGATAAATTTAAGCTAAAATATTAATAGGGAAACACGATTTAATAAGTGATCAGAAACTATTTACGAACTACATTTTTCGGGTTTCTTAGATATTTAAATTTCACCCTTAGTTTGCAAAGCTTATTTTCATGTGCACCGGGTACTCGGATTTATCTAAAATTCCAGCCATAATAACTTCGAATATTAAGCTAAATCATATGTAAAATTCAGTTTGGGTTTTTCAATGAGAGCTATATACGAAACTCTCGAATTCAAAGAAATTTAGGTTGTTTCGAATTGGCATCAAAGGAAAACCTGTTCGAGGCAGACATGACTGTATCCCGTTTTTTAATTTTAATTTTAATTTTGCTTCATTTCTGATATTTGTCTTATATTAATATTAGATACTGAATGCAATACATTAAAATTATTTGCCCTTGTTGGACTTTAGTTTAAAATCATTTTCCTTACATTTCAAAATAAGCATGTAAACACATGCACAGGCACGATCTAAGACCGAAGTCGTTGTCACTAGCTAATCGAAGATTGGAGTGAGCCTTCAATCGCTAACGATTCTTTCTATTAAAATCAGTTTTAAAGTTTAGTTTATTCTGAATTAGCTATTTTTACCTTAAGATAAATAAATTCGAGGAAGGTGTTTCATTTTTACCTTTCACTTTCATCTAAAGTGGGCTCCCTGTGGCGGGGCCTGCTTGTTTCCGGTATTCATAGTCAAGCATGCAGCTTTATATTTTTTTCTCCACAAAGCAACTAAATCTGGCTCAATTTTACTAAAGACGGCCGGATAATGCCGCCGCTTACTAGCTAGTCAGTAGTCAATAAATCACGCATTTTTATGTTATTTCCGCCAAAAAGAGTACAATCATTTAAAAAGTTTGAAAAGGAAAACTGAAAATAAAGGAAAGAAATTTAAATAGATGTTTTTAATAAAGCTCATGCTTGCTAATCTTTAATCTTACTGCATGCTTCCACTTTTCTCTTCCCCATTCCGATAAAATATAAACAAGTCGTCCGACATTCACACAGTCGGCTTGTGTCATAAACTGTCAAAACATTCATGACGTGGCTGGGCCACTGTCTCGACTCAGGCAAGATCACCGTAAAGAATATCTTTAAATATGATTTAGTTAACAACCAATCCAGTTCACACTTGCAGTTTACCATCGAGAGAAAGAGACACAGAAACAAAGCTGAAGATGTTCAGTAGAAAACCTTGAACGTGCATGAGCCTTGTTGTGGGAATTAAACACAAGACGATCATGAATATCGAACTTTCCGGCCAGTTCAACATGAGTTTGAAAGACAGTGAACGTCAGTCTCCTCTTTATATTCTCCTTTACCATAAACTATTTAGAGCTGCAGGAGCAAAGGTTTACCATCGAGTCTAATCGATCAATGTATGGCTTCTTCAATTTTACTTTTATATCAGACGTAGAAATGTCAAAGTAATTGCAGATTTCTTCAAGCATTTTCAAGGAAACCTTGTTTAGTTTTGAACTTGCTGAGAGATCACAAATGTTATGTACATCGTACACAATAGGATGAGATGGAGTTGCTTCTTCTATGACTTCAGCACGGATGTCACTGAGGGCCTTTTCCCTTTCTATATTCTGAATATCTTCGTCATCAGTGTCTGCATCCTCTTCCGCCGTGTCCTGCTTATTCTTGTTTGCTTTATAGCGAGAGAAGAAGTTTGAAATTTGCTGTGGCGTCAAAAACTCATTCCCCTTGAAAATACGTTATCTGTGTTCGTTTCTTGCTGTTCGCATTTCCTTTGCAACTGTCTTGGGATCTTTCTTGAGACCAGATACCTCTCCAATTTTAAACGCTTTGACGAGATAGTCTTTCTGTTTGGAAGAAAATCGTTTCTTTCCTTGAGTAGACTTGAGCGCTCATCCCATCTTGAGAGAAGGCTTGGACTTCCCAGCAACGTTACCACCAGCGTTTCCATCTGTATTAGGAACTGAGGAAATGCCTTCTTCAAGCTTCATTGAGTAACCCAACATTGCCTTATCTAGAAGTGTCGCCTGTTCAAGAACTCTTCTATGGGACCCACACTGTAAATGATGCTCAAGAGCTGAATAACGTTGGTACGATTTGACACACTCTTCCTCCGTGCAAGAAAAAAGCTGACTTGATTCCATTTCTTCTAAATCATCAGATGTGTCATCACAAGAGCCTTTATTTTCCTTGGAGGCGGTCTGTTTGACTTTCTTTTGTTGTCTTGGCTTTACCTGGACGAAACCTACGGCTGTACCATTTGTCTCATCTTGATCTTCAGTAGTCAGTTTGGGTATGGCATTGTCTTTCACTGCTGTTGGGATAGATGGAGGGGGGTTGCACAGCGATACCCTAACGCCATGAACACCACCACAAGACTGAATAGCCGTCTTCAACTGTTGCGCTGTTTCAACATCGTGTCCTGAATTAAGGTGGAAATTGATGTGCGATTTTATGTTGGCGGCATTTCTGTCACATGGCCCCTTTCCTCCCTGTGGATCAGAGAAATCTAATTGCTCCAGGGATACTCCATGGCGTTTTGCAACAACTTTAGCTCCTATCATGGTAAGGCCTGAGTGGTAACAGTCGGCATTGTCCTGTCTGTAATAAATGGACTTGAGCATCGGCATAACCTTCTTCAATTGATAGATTACATTACATTACACGCTGTCTTGAGTACATGCAGGAAAGAGATGAATAAAGGTGATCATTTCAATTTCTGGAACATTACGGGTAGCCACGGTGACATGCCACGGAATTCCGCGTTTTGCGAACCAGTCGCTCTGACTTTCTCGAAACTTGCGTGGTAAGTACTTCATTGCCCAGTCTTTTACGAGTAAAATCGAATTTGGATCTAACTTATCGAGAACGCGAAGTCGGGCTTCATCTTGATTTATGGATCTTAGCAAGTGGGCTTTCCACGCAAGAATGCTCTCTTCAGATTGCTTGATAATGTATTCCATCTCTTCTTTGTCGTCTGAACTGCAATTTACCTTAGGGCACGCTATTGAATCTTTAATGTCTTGTAGTACTTGCCTCAAGATGGAACAGCGATCACACTGAAGGTCATGTTTGTGATCCTTGCAAACGATTTGAAAATCTTTGTCCTTAGGGTCACTCAGTGAATATGCAATACAGTGATCAGCAACTTTAGAGGCCGCAGAGACATGTACCTTAACAAGCAAACAAATATTAACATAAAAATGTGGATTTTAATTAAAGTATCAGTAAGCTCAAGTTGAGCGCAAATAGTAGTATTAGTATATATAGCTAAAGTATCTCATGGTCTATACGAAGGGCTAAGATCGAAACGTTTTTTCAGAATTCGTAAATTTAAAGACTCGATGATAAAACTAGTTCATCTCTGCATTACCGAGAACTATTGATATCCTTTATCTCTTTATAGTTTGAAAGATGTACACATGGTTTAATGGTACTATGACTGCACTTTTACGACTGCATGAGGCGTTCCTCTAACTAACCTTTCGACCCCTTTAAGGGAACAAATAAGGGATATTGCTTTAAGAAGCGGCTACATGCATGCGCCTGAATAAAATAAGGCCTCCATCGCTTACCTTATAGTTCCCTTTTAAGTAGCGTTTGGACGACTTCAATTCATCTCTTTGGAGATTGGACCATGACATTCCCATGCCTCTATCTCCAAGATTTTCGACCATTTCTTCTAAATCGTCGAAAACTTGCGCACCATATGCACTGAAATTATCAAGGCCTTGTAAGGATTTTCTCTGGGATGCTGAGCATACTTTAAGTTTCCTGTGTAAAGTACTGCGGCTAAGAGGAGGAAAATTTACTTCGCTACAGAAGGCCTCGTACTGCTGCACTATTCGTTCGGGGATGATTGTTCGGATTACGTTGGGTACTTTGATCTCAACTGTTGAAAGTTTTAGAGTTTTCTCTCCAAATGATATGCGGGCTGGTAATAAAGGAAAGAAAATGCTCTAATTTTTTTGGAGCCACATCATTCTTGTTTGGATAGGTTTTTCGACCGGTGTTCCTCTCCCATATAGAAGTAAATGCTTCTTAGCGATGTAATACAGATACCGTGTCAGGTCTGGAATCCATTTTTGTAGTGTTAGAAAATGGACTTTGTCAGCCATGATGGAAAGAATTTGACGGCGAACTTCCCAATGCCCTGCATTTTTGTAGCACTCGGTTAAAGCATCCATTAAGGAAACATCAATACTTTCGGCTTCATCTTTACTTGAGTCAACGCTTGATTTTACAGAAGCAAAAACCATGTCCGGGTCGTTTGGTGCAATTTCCTTCATAACAGTTTAACAACTTTCTTAGCTTTTTGGGTGTATCTTCTTTTTGTTCTGCCAGATGCTTGATCCCATGGTGTTTTTAAGATGTTACGAATTGGAATGACGTCACGCTTTCCTAAATATATATTTAATTGTTGTAAAGGTGTGGTTGAATCTGCGTCATCACCATCGGAGCTATCACTGTCTTGTAGAATATAGATGCTTGATCGTTTTTCATCAGTTGATAGACTTCCTGTCGTGTAATGACTACCAACCTTCACGTCGATATGGCTATTTTCAGGCGTCTGCAGCAAGAGAACACAAGTTTTTTAGAATCATTCACAAAACCGGTAAATAATTCACAGAAACAGCTCCCAACAGGATTTGGAATTGGAGCTATTTGTTATTTGAAGATGCATCATGCCTTATACCTTGCTAAGTATTGATTATGAAAATAATTTGATTAAAATATACTGATTGATACTGACTGAGAACACAAAAGATATAAGAAAGTAAACTATCCATAATTTTGTATATAATAGAATGGTGTTTCTTTTTATGAGTGTATAACTTCAAGGGCGGGTCCAGGGGGGTTGAGAGGTTTATAAGCCCCACCCCTTCCCCCCTCATATATGTTAATTTCGTTATCTCCGATCATTTTGCTATGCGTGCCAAACTCGTCTTCCAAAAATCCTGGATCCGGCTTTGTACCATCTTAGTGATTTTTTTTGGGTTCCCGCCAAAAATGACAATGAGAGTCAATGAACCAACGATCAATCAGCATAGCCGACTCAGCTTATCTCGCGCGATCTTCCTCGTACATTTCATTTTGGGTTGGTTTTTTTTCAAAAATATAACTCGATGTTAGCAATGCTCATGAATTTAGATGCATTTTCATAAAAGTCAATGCTTATATTCTAAATACCTTACAATATGCAAACAAGTACAATTTGAAGTCACTGAACACCTTAGGCCGAATGGAAGACTGTGTGCAAATGACAGAACTGAGCCCAATGCAAGGATTTATCGCGATCCACGAAGCCAAATTTACGAGAGATATACTGAACCAACTTACCTGAACCAACTGGTATACATTTTCCGGTTTTTTCAAAAATTACTTCAGAGAACATTTTTCCAATTCCTCGCTCTGCTTTAGGCCATTTTCTTGGATTATCGTGTTTCGAAATTTCAGCATTGTCTACATAAACTGCGATCCAAAATTATAAAACCCGAATTTAAGTATAGGAAGATATTTAGAATAAGAGTAAAACCTGTAAAGCCAACTTTCATCAAGGCCTTATTTCTAAGGTCGTAATTAAATAATTGGCCACCGGTCGCTTCATCTTGAATAGGTAAATGCCTAGCTACTTTATGTATCACAACTAGAAATTGCAACTTATGTACCATTTCTACTAGCTCTTCGTCAGGTAATTTATCTCAGTTTTAATTCTCATCAGCCGGTTATGTTGTGTTTTGTGTGTGTGTCTAAATTTTGCATAAATCTAATATTTTTTTTGAAAATAATATAAAGAATGAAATAAAAAAATTTGTTGTTTTTAGAAATTGTCAAAGTACTATAATTAATATGGGTCGTGAAATTATCTATAGATCGTGCCGGTGCATATGTTTACATGCTTATTTTGAAATGTAAGGAAAATGATTTTAAACTAAAGTCCAACAAGGGCAAAGAATTTTAATGTATTGCATTTAGTATCTAATATTAATATAAGACAAATATAAGAAATGAAGCATAATAAAATTATAATGGGATACAGTCATGTCTGCCTCGAACAGGTTTTTTTGGATCCAAGTCGAAACAACCTAAATTTCTCTGAATTCGAGAGTTTCGTATATAGCGCTCATCGAATAACCCAAACTGAATTTTACATATGATTTAGCTTAATATTCGAAGTTATTATGGTTGGAATTTAAGATAAATCCGAGTACCCGGTGCACATTAAAATAAGCTTTGCAAACTAAGGGTGAAATTTAAATATCTAAGAACCCGAAAAATGTAGTTCTTAAATAGTTTCTGATCACTTATTAAATCGTGTTTCCCTATTAATATTTTAGCTTAAATTTATCTTTAACCTTTCCTTTATCAATATTTCAAAACAGATTTTCTCTAGTTTGCTTCATTTTTTTACGCAAACGCCTTTTTCAGACCTACCATTTTCGCCTTCGATTTGGGCTTAATTGAGGCCGGCGACCAAAATCGATTTTCTCGATTTTTTTAAAATAAAAGTGAAATTATCGAAAATGAACACCAGTACGTTTAACTATGTGGTATTCTACATGTTTGGACCAAATATGAACAAAATCGATGTTTTCACTGTGGCCACGCGATGTTTGATTTTTACAGACACGGCCTCTTAATGCATCATTTGTAGTATTCGTTCGTCCAGAATTATTTTTCCTCAAGGAGTTTACGGCTTCTACAAGCCGATCCAGTATCTTGTCAGCTATATAACTATATTTGAAGTCTAAATGGAGTATTAAAAACTCGCACGATCGAATGTCACAAGAACGGGCAGTCTCGGAAAGATGGCATTCATTTGGGACAAACTAGTGCCAGGACCTCTCCTTGAAAAATAGATACTGCTGACCAAATGATCGTGGGCTAAGTATTATATTTGCCAACAAGTATTATATTCGAACAAGTATTAAATTCAGACAAGTATGAATATCTTCAAGCAAGTATTATTTATTTAATCAAGTATTATATTTTGAAATAATCAATTTATTTTGAACAAGTATTATTTTTTCGAACAAGTACGAAATATTTATAAACAAGTTACTGATTCCAAATGTCGTTCGTTTTCGGAAGTTTTGTTTTGTATTAGGCAAAAAACATCAAATATTAATACAAGTAACAATTGAAATAATGTATTATAATTTCAAATAAGGTTTATTTTCATCAAAATAAGTCGTACATTTGCAAAAAAGTATCATATTTATTATGATGTATTTTTGTCTAGATCAGCGCGCCATATATTTTCCATTTCTAAGCGTCGTCATTGCCTTGCATCTTTGTATGAGTGTCAACAAAGTCTGAAATTCGTGTGCAGGGGCATTAACGATAGGCAGTGGGCCAACGACTGTGACCTGTGATTCATTAGTAGACAATACCCCATTAAAACCAGACCACCCTGGTATTTTCTGAAGCTCAGGTTGTTGTAGAGCTAGCCGGTTTAGAATCCAACCAAGCTCCTTGTACGATTCGTCGATTTTTATCTTGTCGGGGGTATACCACTCTTCCTTAACAGTTCCCTGTAGTGCTGGTTCTGGTTTCTTGTTTTCAAGTAAAACTTCGCTGAGCTCATGTAGCTCTGATGGTACTTCTAGATCCAGATGCCTGTCTGATTTTGGAGTCAACTGAATATCCATTGCCGGTTCACCAGGTTCCTTTCGACGAAAAGCTGCAACTTGAGTTGCATGAAATTTGCCCGTGCCACTAAGTGTCTCTTCATTTATGTCAATGTTGTCTAAAGCGTATTTTATGTAGCTTGTTTCGGACATTTCCGTGAAGTTGCGATAGTATTGTCTATTGTAAGAACAGTTTCATAGCTAACAGAGTGACCTGCGGAGTGCAAAAGCTGTACAAGCTCTTTCGATCGAGTTGCCTGGTAAACAGTGAGACCCAAGCCAATATGCTTCAGTGTTAGCTTACGTCCCCTGGAAGCTAGGAACAACATGTCTTGGCAAATACTTAGTACTCATGTTTGCACATCTGCGTCCGATTCCTCCTCTTGTTGACCAGAGCACAAGAGAGAAATTAAAATAAACAAACTTTCTGGAACTATTTCCTTGGCACTTGCTTGATTACTTCTTCCAATGCAATTATGGCCAGGTGCAGAATTTACATCATGGTGAACCTTAATTGCGACACAGTAAAGCCAACTTAACAATTCAGCATCTATATCAACATATTCTAAGGCATCATTGTTCAAATCATCATCACTCGATACAGCTCCCTCTAAATCGTCCTGAGTATTTTGCTCTTTGAGCAATGTACGCAGTGCAGCTTCCTCAAGATTTGGAGAGACTATTGAATGGGGCTCAGAAGGGTTTAATGGAGGGACAAATGTCACCCTTCCACCAAGAAAACCTTGGATCCTTTCCTTAAACCTGTTGCTCCTGTAAGCTCCTGACTAACATGATAATCTTGCTTGAGTTTGTGGGTATAATAGAGATGTTCCGTGTAAGCTCACTATTTTACTATTTATGATAATGAGTCAACAAAATATGCAAATGAGTTTTACTAACCTTCAATTGTAGCTAGCTAGCTCGCGTCTTATGTGTAGTTACATCCAACACTGTCTTGTCAGAAATGCTGAGAAAACAAATTCAAGGCATGCTAATGCCACTGGCTCGTGCTGGAATTGATGGTAGCATTGTCAATTTTCACATCTACTTGCGAAAGTATTTATCTCCAGCATAAAACGCGCTCACTAGCTTGTGATTTTTTCACAAGCTGAATAATGTCGAAGATAAACAGGAGAAAGCATGTTAGAAGAAAAAAGAGGAGAGGGCGGGTACTTGAACTTTCTATGCTGCTTAGTACTATACTGCCTCTGTTGACATATCCGTCTTCGCTTGTGAGTTTTCAAAATTGTTTGCAACGTATTGTAGTCCCTTTTATACTTGTTCTTATTTCTCTGGGTCCTCCAATGACAGAGTCGAACATTTCGTTGATCAACCGTCTTCCCTTTGGACCACACTTACCTTTTTATGGGCGTGACGTGTTCACCATGTATCGTCGACATCGATATTTATTTTGGCTAAATACTGGCGAATTACCCGAGACACTAGAACAGATAGTTCGAGATGTTACTCCAGAATTGCGTCGTACTAATAGAAATGGGAACATTAGACAGAGACAGAGAAGAGGAAAACTGAATATGACAAATCAAGTGTTAATGGTCATGATCTGGCTAAGGAAGTATTCCTATCTTGATAGCCTTGTGTTGTTATTTGACGTAAGTACTCAAACTGTATCAGCAATTACCTATCATGTTCCCGTTCTTTGGAGATATTTTCAAAGCAAATTACTTGGTCTACCATAGCTGAGTGGAATGCTATGATAGGCTTTTTGGAATCGTTTCCAAATGCGGTAGGGTGCATTGATGGAACCCCTCACAGGATATATAGGCCACAGGTAGAACCACAGCGTGATTTCTATAGTGGACATCGCCATTATCATCTCCTTAATACACAAATTATCACCTACAATGAACATTAGATTTTTGCAGACTGGGTTTATTGGTAGTATGGTTGATGCAATGACTTACAGGCTCATGACTCCAGTAGGTCCTGGAAAAGCACTTGATTTACCTCCTGGTGCTATTCTTTTAGCCGATCAAGGATACCCTGATATAGAACCTCTTGTGACACTGTTTCGACAGCAGCAAATAAGATGAATGGGGATATTGCAGAAACGCTGTGCCCAGAAATTCAACCGACGCCTAAGTCACTACCGTGTTTCTGTCGAGCATACAATCAAACATGTGAAATAATATAGAGCAATAGGATCTCTCTGGCGTCACCCACGCTGGTTCCAACCGATTGTTGTTGAGCTGTGCACATTTCTCGCACAGCGTCACATAGAGCTATTTCAGACAGTTTGAGACTTGATGAACTAACAAAGTACCTAGGACCAATGTGAATAATAATATTTATGTTACATATACTTGAGAATTTTTGATTTCTCGTGAATAAGCTTCGTAAATCAGATTATTTCAGTATCGACTAGATGATTATGTTTCACCTTTCATAGCACTCAAAATACTACAGCACGCAAGATACTATACTACATTGATCATATATTGTTTTGGTTTCAATAAAATATCAATTTCAAATTGTGAAAAAAAGTGTTTGTGTATTAAATACAGTCAGGTTTGTAGACGCTACAAAGCTTGGATGGTTAGTAAAACTCATTTGCATATTTTGTTGACTCATTATCATTATAGTAAAATAGTGAGCTTACACGGAACATCTCTAATAAGTCCATAGGGCCTTAGCAGAGTAGATGTGTCCTTTAGACAGCCTCCTTTTGAGCAATCTCATAACTTCTTTGAAACATTCATAATTAGCATCAATTTCTTTATCATCCTGCTAGATCTTCTGTGTGTGTTACGTGCGAGTAACAAGAGAAACACGTAGACCCAGCAAACTGCTGTGAAAACTACTTTAATATCCTTAAAAAAAACTGGCTAGATACAACTTAGGACTCTTAACCTAATCTTAATTATGACTTAGTTCTACTTAAATGTCTCATAGCCTGCCTGGCAGACCGTCCAGAACATTCCAGTATTTTCTAATATTACATCATGCTCTATTTATAGACTTCTGGAACAACGAAACTTATAGTCTTTCTAGAACATTCCCGACGAAGTCTAACAAGATAGAACTTTCTAAAACCAACTACTGGCTTGTGAAAACAAAATAGGATCTTCTAGAATCTTCTAACAAAACTATTCATGACGATAGGCACGTTGGCCTTCATAACATGTGCTTTTTTGAAAACGTTAATAGCACTGTTAATAGATGATATTTTCCCTCTGACGTTATCAAGTCAGTAACTCCAGCTAGTCTGCAACTCAACTCCTTATCGAAAACTGCTTGCCTTAGTATCTTTTCGGATGTTTCGAAGGTCTGTATCTGGTTTAAGGCTTGCTTGTTAGTATCTCTTGACAAAACATACATTTTTCCCAGTCAATGGGTTCCAAAGATGACCTTCTTACGGCGAATTCAGGGACCTTTTCTTCTGATTTTCTACTTGATTCTCGTTTTTGTAAACGCTCAATGTGTTCGTTGTTTGTAAATTCGCTGTAGCATTGCCTGTGCCACAACACATCTTGACTTCCCTTTTCCTTCAAACTTTTCTCTATTCTAGGGCACCCTTTGTAAGCATTTCCTTCACATTTATGCCTAATACCAGCACAATCTAGAACCCTGGAAATAACTGCATTTTTGCCTTTTGAAAGGACAAACTTCTTTTTTGGAAACTTGCCTACTTGGCAAATTATACATTTGCTCCAGTCGGTTTCGTCAGCATTATTGACTTCTTCTTTCAGAGGGCTGAGTGTGACAGAAGCTGTCATTCATTCCATATGTTTGACTCTAAAACAAGGTCATCAAGGGTATAAACATAAATTTAAAATTCTCTCTTTCTTTTAATTGTAAGCTTTTTAACCTAAATACTTTTACTTATGTGTGAGAGCATAAATAGCAAAACAAAAGCCTGTAGATATAACTAAACTAGATGAGATAACAACTTGACTACTTAAGTGGTCAAGTTTTAAGCGTCTGCAATAACTTACCTTGAATTGTCTTGACAATAAATAATTGTCTTACTTTACTCAATTCTTAATGTTAACTTTTGTTTCCAAATTTTGTACGAGTCTTCTCTATTTTAGCTGCAAATGCTTTTGGTTTAACTATAAAACAAAATGGCTGCCAAAATTTACCTCGATTTCATACTGTCCTCACTCTCGCTTTCATGCTATCCTCGCTTTCATGCTTTCTTTGATTTCGTGTTATCCTCATTTTATTTGTGTGTGTGTAAAACTAGTTTTATACCTTAAAAAAATCTGTATTATTAGTGTCGAAATAATACATGAAGAATTTTTCATTATTTTAATATGGTTCTAGGTCACATGACCCAATTACAATGATGATTGATCGTTGATCATTGATGGTTGATCATTGACCGTTGACTGTTGAGTGTGGACCATTGACCGTTGATCAGTGATTGTTGAACTTTGACTGCTGAATGTTGACCTTTGACAGTTGATCGTCGACTGTTTATAAAAGAGAACTTTGATCACTGATCGTTGACCATTGATCGTTGACTGTTTATAAAAGAGAACTGTGATCTTTGATCATTGATCATTGGTCATTGATCATGGATCGTTGATCGTTGATTGTTGATAAAAGAGAACTGTGATCTTTGATCATTCATTGTTGATCGTTGATTGTTGATTGTTGAAAGTTGACAGTTGACCATTGACCGGTGAGTGTGGACTATTGACTGTTGACCGTTGATAAAAAGAGAACTGTGATCTTTGAAGATTGATCATTGGTCGTTGGTCACGATCAACGATCAATGATCAAAGATCACATTTCTCTTTTATCAATGGTCAACAGTCAATACTCCACACTCAACGGTCAACTTTCATAGATCAACAATCAACAGTCTACGATCAACAGTCAATGGTCCACGGTCAACTTTCAATGATCAAAGATCACAGTTCTCTTTTATAAACTGAAACAATCAACAGTGAACGATCAACGGTCAACAATCAAGAATCACCGGTCAATGGTCAATAGTCTACACTCAATGGTCAACTTGCAACGGTCAACTATCAACGATCAATGATCAAAGATCACAGTTCTCTTCTATCAATGGTCAACAGTCAATAGTCCACACTCAACGGTCAACTTTCAATGATCAACTTTCAATGATCAACGAACAATGATCCATGATAAATTATCAAAGATCACAGATCTCTTTTATAAACAGTCAATGGTCAACGTTCAACAGTCATTTTTCAACTTTCAACGGTCAAAGATCAAAGATTTATAAACAGTCAACATAAGTCAATGATCAACGATCAATGATCAACGAACACTGGTCAACGATCAGTGATCAATGATCAAAGATCACAGTTCTCTTTTATAAACAGTCAAATTTCATGATCTCATCTTTCATCACAATGCCTCTTTTGTCTATAACTTTAATACGGGAAACCTACCTAAAATATTTCACAACTTCTTTGAACTCATAAGTGAAAGACATAACTACAGAACCAGACTTGCCTCAATATCGTCATTTTCTCTTCCCAAAGTTCGGACGAATTATGGTAAATTTAATATTAGATTTGCTGGTGCTAAGGCTTGGAATTCAGTAGATGAGAAAATAAAAAAGGCCTCCAGCATTTCGAAATTTAAAGATTTACTAGAAAATGCAATTACTGAAACTTACAATAATATAAAATAGAAATTTCCTCCTTCATATATACTTTATATTATTCTACTTATCCTAATTTGTTTATTCTATTTATCCTAATTTGCCTATCCTTACAAAACCAAATAATGTATAGATAATATTATTTCATTCCTTCACTATTTTGTTATTGTAGATGTAAATTTTGATAAATGATAAACTGAAAAAATATAAAAGATGTTAGCCAACTGGCTTTGTATAGCTGTTAAGTTAATCCAGTTGGCTCGCACCATTATGTAAGGAAATATTTTGTAATTTAATTGTATATTTAAATTGAGGTGCAAATAAAATTATTCAACTATCAACCATCAACAACGAATGATCAAAGATCACTGTTCTCTTTTATCAATGATCAACGATCAAAGATCAGAGTTATCTTTTATAAACAGTCGACGATCAACGGCCAAAGGTCAACAATCAAAGTTCAAAAATCAACGATCAACGGTTAACTGTCAATGGTCAACGGTCAACTTTCAACCATCAACGCTCAATGATCAATGATCAATAATTTCTTATCAACAGTCAACTACCAACAGTCAATAGTCAAGGGTTAACTGTCAACGATCAACAGTCAATGGTCAACGGTGGACAGTCATTTGTCAACAGTCAACAGCCAACAGTAACCATTGATCACTGATCATTATCAATGATCAACGATCAAAGATCAGAGTTATCTTTTATAAACAGTCGACGATCAACGGCCAAAGGTCAACAATCAAAGTTCAAAAATCAACGATCAACGGACAACTGTCAATGGTCAACTTTCAACGGTCAACCATCAACCATCAACGATCAATCATCAATGTTCAATTACCAATGATAAATGATATCATGAAATCATCTGAGGAGATCGTGTAGGTGCGAGAGGAGTGGGTGTCGCATCGTATGTTAATGAATCTTTAGCAGTAAAAAGGAGACGTGATCTTGAAAATAATAGTATAGAATTGCTTTGGGTTGAACTAAAGCTTTCTAATCATAATCTCTTATGTGGAGTTTGTTACAGACCTCCAGGGAATTCTATTGAAGACACTGCAGGTTTCCTTGACTGTTTGCAAACTTCTTTTGATATTATTAGAGAAAGACCTCAAGACCTAATAGTATTAATGGGCGATTTCAATGCCCACTATGATCAGAACAATGCTTTGAATAGTTCTGCTTTTGGCCTGCGTTTTCTTCAATGGCTTAACTTTAACAACTTGTATCAGATGATCAATGAGCCAACTCACATAACTGAAAACACTGCATCGCTGTTGGACTTTGTTGTCACTAACTGTCCAGGATCTTGTGTCGACACTGAAACTTTTAGTCCGCCGGCTAATTGTGACCACTCTTATATTCATGCAAAACTTAGTATTTCTTTTGTTAGACCTTTAAAAAGGCATTTAAAAAGCACATTTGGAATTTTTCTGATGTCGACACGCGTAGTTTAAATAAGGAATTGCTAAAGATTAAACTATTTACCAGTTCTGATTGCAATATAGACAAAACATATAATTTGTGGTTTCATCAGGTTTTCAATACGATTTGTTCCTTTGTTCATGAGAAAACTGTAATTATTCGCCCTTGCGACAAGCCCTAGTTTAATTCCTTAGTACGTTCTGCTATTCGAAAACGTAAGTGGCAAATAAAAATTCATAATAGCAATAAAAAAGTGATTCGCGAAGCTAAAGATAAATACTACAATAATTTAAATGAGCAGTTCTTCTACGTCACCACATTTAGGGATCACGTGAGATAGCAACGCGCCTGCGCAACTTCAGTGCATGCTACTGTCAGCAAGTAGAAGGTCGTGTTTACGCCAAAGAGCCATTTATTGGGGAAAAACCGAATCGTATTGTAAATACGTATACTAAAATTTGCTTCGTAGAAGCAAAAAATAACCTTCCCCCGATTTAAGTGAACAGAATCGTTGAGATTCCTCCCTGAGCCTCGTGGAGGTTCATTTATTAATTCCATCAAGTACGGCGCGTTGTTGCTGTGACTGGCAAAATATCAAATATCGAAGAAAATTCCACATCTTTACCAAAAGTCCCTTCACAGAAGTCAAAAACTAAACAGAAAAAGCAATCTCAGACTGGGAACGAAGTTTCCGGGCAAGTTAAAGGGACGACAACAACAGAGAAAACTAGTGGCGCGAAAACGGTGACCACTATGAGGAAAGACGACAGCTCAATAACAGAAAAGACTATGTTAACACAGTAACATAGCTAATGAGGCCAAACTGTTACATGGCCTCCATTGATTTGAAAGATGCGTACTATTCAGTTCCGGTGGCAGTGGAACATAAAACAATTCTTACGTTTTCAATGGAAAAACGCATTATTTCAATATTCATGTTTCCCAAATGGACTTGCATGATGTCCTAGAAAATTTACTAAGCTCCTTAAGCCTATATATGCTGAACTTCGCAAAAAAGGTACATAAATGTCCCATACATAGATGATTCATACCTTCTAGGTGAATCTCAGCTTGAATGCTGAGAAAATGTGAAAGAGACAGCTTCTCTTTTTCAAAAGCTAGGCTTCATAATACACCCAGAGAAGTCTGTTTTTCAGCCAACCCAAGAATTAGAATTTCTTGGATTTATTATCAACTCTCGCACCATGACAATAAGGATAACTCAAGGCACTCAATTTGCAATCAGAATGTCAAAAATTATTGAGGAAATCTCAAGTAAAAATCAGAGATCCTGCACATGTAATAGGCCTGCTGGTTTCCAGCACAGCAGGTGTTGCAATTGGCATTCTTTTCTACCATAGTCTAGAAAATGAAAAATTTAATGCCCTCAAAAGAAGCACGGGAAATTTTGATGCAGTTTGCACTATTAGAGAAACATCTAGATCAGATCTCACATGGTGGTGTAAAAACATAATGAGTGTAGAAAAGAAAATTTTACCAGCCAATCCGGATTTAACTGTTAGATCAGATGCATCTAAAAAAGGTTGGGGGCAGAGTTGAACAATAAATGTACAGGTGGACGCTGGTCTGCTGAAGAAACCAACGATCATATTAATGAATTAGAACTACGAGCAATTCCTTTGCATTGAAATCATTATGCAGCAACATCAGAAACACTCACATTAGAATTGAGAGTGATAACATACTGCGGTCTGCTCCGCCTTTTTTTCTTACTCCCATCAGCCAATTCGAGTTTTGGGTCTCGTTTTCATGCAACCGTTAGTTACCATGCCCTCAGACGAAACGTCCTATGAGTTTTGAGCCTTTTGCTTGGTGATTTTCGTTTCGACATCTTTCGACAACGCAGCAAAGTTTCTGCGAAGTTTATACTCAGTTCATTAACTTTGTCGAAATGATTCATCGTTCAGGCGGGCTATCGTATTCAAATGCAGTGACAAAACGTAATTGCTCGAACCGTTTTATTGTTTTGAAGCAAAGACATTTTTGAACCTGATACCACTCCATGGGATAGATGAGACTCAACATCAATTGCCCCAGTCCATAAATTACCAGTCTCCAGACAGTTTCGGCGTTAGAAATCCTATGTTAAATTGGTTCCGCAGTTACCTTTCCAATAGGCATCAGCAAGTCGTTATGGAGGGGCAATGTCTAATAGGTCTAGCGTAGACACTGGGGTACCACAAGTCTCGGTATTAGGGCCTTTGCTCTTTCTCATTTATATTAATGATATATGTGACATCATTAAGTCTAGATGCTCTTTGTATGCAGACGATACATCACTGTTTGAAATTGTTGGTGATACCGTAATATCCTCTGAAACATTGAATAGTGACTTGAGCATCATAAATCAATAGTGTAACAATTGGCTAATGAAGATGAATACGTCTAAATTTGAAGCTATTCCGTTTTCAGTAAAGCGTGTAAAACCAATTCATCCTACTCTTTTCTTCAATGACATTCCTATTGGTGAGGTCAGCTCTCACACGCACCTTGGTTTAACCTTTTCACACAATTTCTCCTGGAGGGAGCATATATTATCATTACATCAGAAGGGCACAAGCAAATTAAAGCTTTTAGATGACCTGAGTTGGGAGGATCTCAAAACTAGAAGGCTCCTTCACAAATTGTCTCTCTTTTACAAAATGGTCAATCATATTACTCCACTATATCTTACCAAGCTCCTTCCATTGAAAGTAGGTCAAAAATCCAGATATTCTTTGAGATCCAATGAGGGTTATTCTTTAATCCCAGACCGTACAAATAGGTTTAAAAATCTTTTTTACCGTATGTCATCCCAGAATGGAGCAGATTGGACAAAACTCTGCGCACTGCTGTTTCAAGTGAAGAGTTTAAATCTAAACTTTGTGATA
Organism: Anthopleura xanthogrammica; assembly: GCA_964019055.1. NCBI lineage: Eukaryota > Metazoa > Cnidaria > Anthozoa > Actiniaria > Actiniidae > Anthopleura > Anthopleura xanthogrammica. The sequence goes on along the minus strand of OZ025211.1, from coordinate 13,608,222 downwards.
GATTCTGTGTTGTTTATAATCGACTTTATAATGCCTCTCTCAATAGACAAGCATCTATACTACACACCAGACTTCGGCTGGTGTAAATCGTCACCACTCTGTGACTGTAATGATGGATCTGTTGAGTCAATTTCTCATTTTTTCGTTCTCGATATGCCGCTCAACGTCAAACTTTGATATCACTTTCCGCACGGCTTTTGAATAAACCAATTCCCGATAAAAATAAAGTACATTATTTTCTACATAGTTCTCCATACCTCAGTTTAGAACAAGACCGAAAGTTGTTTATATATGTACAAAACTATATATTGGATACAAAAAGATTTCAATAATGTATATTCTCAAATTTTATTGTAATGCGAGCCTTTTTCAATTTGCTTACTTTTATCCTCCTTAATATACATTTATCTCGTATACTTTCCTTGTAGTTTACCTTTATTTTAATTAATATTATAATGTCAATATCGTACAACTTTTTTTTTGTTTTATTCCTTTACTCCAAAATCTGTAAATTTATACTGTGTAATCTCCCACGATGAGACTAACTCTTGGAGAGAACACAGAAAATTTATGTTTAAATGAAATATTTGCCTCCAAATAGTGTTTTTATGTTTTCGTGGAATCCCTGTGGTTTTTTAATTTAAATTAAAACAATAGAGCCACGTTTATTATTGGTTACGTAATGCTATGTAAATGTGGTTGGGTTGGAAGGATGTCAATGGGGATTTTGCACACCTTGCGTGACATTTCAAATATTGCTTTTCTGGTCCCGAAAATATCATATCTGGAAAGAGCATGTATGTGGTGGGCAACAGCTTGCCCACCAAGACAATTTTCCATACATTTCTTTATAGAAAAGGTCATCTTTAAAAATTCATAACTTCGTTCGTATTTATTTGATTTCCCTCAAAATTTCAAAATTTACTAATTTTAGGATGCTCTTTCAAGATATGATATTTTCGGGACCAGCGAAGCAATATTTGAAATGTCACGCAAGGTGTGCAAAATCCCCATTGTTATTATCCCCTCTGGTATCTAGATGGTCACGCGTTATTGTGACAGCATCCTTTTCACGCTGCTATCCAACGAGACCACTTTGTAAATTCTTTTGATTCGTTAAGTTTACTCTTTTACCTACTAATAAGTGGTCTTTTTGCTTAAGTTAAGGTTAATTACTTGATTATTTGATTAGCCCTTACGTGGTTTTGTTTTAATAAGTTAATTCGTTAATTTTTGTAATCATTTTTTCCTACATGTTACCCAATTATGACATTTCGATCATTATCATTGTGAATCTCTCTAATGACGACCAATGATCAACGACAAATGATCAAAGATCACAGTTCTCTTTTATCAATGATCAACGATCAACGATCAAAGATCACAGTTCTCTTTTATAAACAGTCGACGATCAATGGTCAAAGGTCAGCAATCAACATTCAAAGTTCAAAAATCAATGGACAACGGTCAATAGTCCACACTCAACGGTGAACAGTGAACGGTCAACCATCAACGATCAACCATCAACCATCAACGAACAATCATCAATGTTCAATTACCAATGATAAATGATCAAAGATCACAGTTCTCTTTTATCAACAGACAACGATCAATAGTCCACACTCAACGGTCAATGGTCAACTTTCAACGATCTATCATCAATGACCAATGACCAAAGATCAAAGATCACAGTTCTATTTTATAAACAGTCAATGGTCAACGATCAATGGTCAATGATCAAAGATCAAAGATCACAGTTCTCTTTTATCAATGATCAATGATCAAAGATCACAGTGCTCTTTTATAAACAGTCAATGGTCAACAGTCAACTTTCAACGGTCAACTATAAACCATCAACGACCAATGATCTAAGATCGCAGTTCTCTTTTATCAATGATCAGTGATCAATAGTCACTGTTGGCTGTTGGCTGTTGACTGTTGACAAATGACTGTCCACCGTTGACCATTGACTGTTGATCGTTGACAGTTAACCCTTGACTATTGACTGTTGGTAGTTGTCTGTTGATAAGAAATTATTGATCATTAATCATTGAGCGTTGATGGTTGAAAGTTGACCGTTGACCATTGACAGTTAACCGTTCCGTTGACTGTTGACCGTTGATCCTTGACCTTTGATTTTTTATTATTGACCATTTACCGTTGACACTTGAATGTTGACCATAGACAGTTTATAAAAGAGTACTGTGATCGTTGATCGTTGATCGTTGATCGTTGATCGTTGATCGTTGATCGTTGATCGTTGATCGTTGATCGTTGATCGTTGATCGTTGATCGTTGATCGTTGATCGTTGATCGTTGATTGTTCATCGTTGATCGTTGATCGTTAATTGACTGTTGACCGTTGATCATTGAACATTGATCATTGGATATTTATTATTGATCATTGATCTTCTTTTTTGATCGTTGATCATTGAACGTTGATCATTGATCCTTGATCATTGATCGTTGATCATTGATCGTTCATCATTGATCATTGATCGTTGATCATTGATCGTTGATCATTGATCGTTGATCATTAAAGGTTGATCATTGATCTTTGATCTTTGATCGTTGATCATTGATGGTTGATCATTGAAGGTTGATCATTGATCGTTGATCTTTGATCTTTGATCATTGGTCGTTGATCTTTGATCTTTGATCATTGGTCGTTGATCGTTGATCGTTGATCGTTGATCGTTGATCGTTGATCGTTGATCGTTGATCGTTGATCGTTGATCGTTGATCGTTGATCGTTGATCGTTGATCGTTGATCGTTGATCGTTGATCGTTGATCGTTGATCGTTGATCGTTGATCGTTGATCGTTGATCGTTGATCGTTGATCGTTGATCGTTGATCGTTGATCGTTGATCGTTAATTGACTGTTGACGGTTGATCATTGAACATTGATCATTGGATATTTATTATTGATCATTGATCTTTTTTTTGATCGTTGATCATTGAACGTTGATCATTGATCGTTGATCATTGATCGTTGATCATTGGTCGTTGATCATTGATCGTTGATCGTTGATCATTGATCGTTGATCATTCATCGTTGATCATTCATCGTTGATCATTCATCGTTGATCATTCATCGTTGATCATTCATCGTTGATCATTGATCGTTGATCGTTGATTGTTCATCGTTGATCGTTGATCGTTAATTGACTGTTGACCGTTGATCATTGAACATTGATCATTGGATATTTATTATTGATCATTGATCTTCTTTTTTGATCGTTGATCATTGAACGTTGATCATTGATCATTGATCTTCTTTTTTGATCGTTGATCATTGAACGTTGATCATTGATCCTTGATCATTGATCGTTGATCATTGATCGTTGATCATTGATCATTGATCGTTGATCATTGATCGTTGATCATTGATCGTTGATCATTGATCGTTGATCATTGATGGTTGATCATTGAAGGTTGATCATTGATCGTTGATCTTTGATCTTTGATCATTGGTCGTTGATCTTTGACTTTGATCGTTGGTCGTTGATCGTTGATCGTTGATCGTTGATCGTTGATCGTTGATCGTTGATCGTTGATCGTTGATCGTTGATCGTTGATCGTTGATCGTTGATCGTTGATCGTTGATCGTTGATCGTTGATCGTTGATCGTTGATCGTTGATCGTTGATCGTTGATCGTTGATCGTTGATCGTTGATCGTTGATCGTTGATCGTTGATCGTTGATCGTTGATCGTTGATCGTTGATCGTTGATCGTTGATCGTTGATCGTTGATCGTTGATCGTTGATCGTTGATCGTTGATCGTTGATCGTTGATCGTTGATCGTTGATCGTTGATCGTTGATCGTTGATCGTTGATCGTTGATCGTTGATCGTTGATCGTTGATCGTTGATCGTTGATCGTTGATCGTTGATCGTTGATCGTTGATCGTTGATCGTTGATCGTTGATCGTTGATCGTTGATCGTTGATCGTTGATCGTTGATCGTTGATTGTTCATCGTTGATCGTTGATCGTTAATTGACTGTTGACGGTTGATCATTTAACATTGATCATTGGATATTTATTATTGATCATTGATCTTTTTTTTTGATCGTTGATCATTGAACGTTGATCATTGATCGTTGATCATTGATCGTTGATCATTGGTCGTTGATCATTGATCGTTGATCGTTGATCGTTGATCATTGATCGTTGATCATTGATCGTTGATCATTCATCGTTGATCATTCATCGTTGATCATTCATCGTTGATCATTCATCGTTGATCATTCATCGTTGATCATTCATCGTTGATCATTGATCGTTGATCGTTGATCGTTGATCGTTGATCGTTGATCGTTGATCATTGATCGTTGATCGTTGATCGTTGATCGTTGATCGTTGATCATTGATCGTTGATCATTGATCGTTGATCATTGATCGTTGATCATTGATCGTTGATCATTGATCGTTGATCATTGATCGTTGATCATTGATCGTTGATCATTGATCGTTGATCATTGATCGTTGATCGTTGATTGTTCATCGTTGATCGTTGATCATTAATTGACTGTTGACCGTTGATCATTGAACATTGATCATTTTGATATTTATTATTGATCATTGATCTTCTTTTTTGATCGTTGATCATTGAACGTTGATCATTGATCCTTGCCATTGATCGTTGATCATTGATCGTTCATCATTGATCATTGATCGTTGATCATTGATCGTTGATCATTGATCGTTCATCATTGATCGTTGATCATTGATGGTTGATCATTGAAGGTTGATCATTGATCGTTGATCTTTGATCTTTGATCATTGGTCGTTGATCTTTGATCTTTGATCATTGGTCGTTGATCGTTGATCGTTGATCGTTGATCGTTGATCGTTGATCGTTGATCGTTGATCGTTGATCGTTGATCGTTGATCGTTGATCGTTGATCGTTGATCGTTGATCGTTGATCGTTGATCGTTGATCGTTGATCGTTGATCGTTGATCGTTGATCGTTGATCGTTGATCGTTGATCGTTGATCGTTGATCGTTGATCGTTGATCGTTGATCGTTGATTGTTCATCGTTGATCGTTGATCGTTAATTGACTGTTGACCGTTGATCATTGAACATTGATCATTGGATATTTATTATTGATCATTGATCTTTTTTTTTATCGTTGATCATTGAACGTTGATCATTGATCGTTGATCATTGATCGTTGATCATTGGTCCTTGATCATTGATCGTTGATCGTTGATCGTTGATCATTGATCGTTGATCATTGATCGTTGATCATTCATCGTTGATCATTCATCGTTGATCATTCATCGTTGATCATTCATCGTTGATCATTCATCGTTGATCATTGATCGTTGATCATTCATCGTTGATCATTGATCGTTGATCGTTGATCGTTGATCGTTGATCGTTGATCATTGATCGTTGATCGTTGATCGTTGATCATTGATCGTTGATCGTTGATCGTTGATCGTTGATCGTTGATCATTGATCGTTGATCATTGATCGTTGATCATTGATCGTTGATCATTGATCGTTGATCATTGATCGTTGATCATTGATCGTTGATCATTGATCGTTGATCGTTGATTGTTCATCGTTGATCGTTGATCATTAATTGACTGTTGACCGTTGATCATTGAACATTGATCATTTTGATATTTATTATTGATCATTGATCTTCTTTTTTGATCGTTGATCATTGAACGTTGATCATTGATCCTTGCCATTGATCGTTGATCATTGATCGTTCATCATTGATCATTGATCGTTGATCATTGATCGTTGATCATTGATCGTTCATCATTGATCGTTGATCATTGATGGTTGATCATTGAAGGTTGATCATTGATCGTTGATCTTTGATCTTTGATCATTGGTCGTTGATCTTTGATCTTTGATCATTGATCGTTGATCGTTGATCGTTGATCGTTGATCGTTGATCGTTGATCGTTGATCGTTGATCGTTGATCGTTGATCGTTGATCGTTGATCGTTGATCGTTGATCGTTGATCGTTGATCGTTGATCGTTGATCGTTGATCGTTGATCGTTGATCGTTGATCGTTGATCGTTGATCGTTGATCGTTGATCGTTGATCGTTGATCGTTGATCGTTGATCGTTGATCGTTGATCGTTGATCGTTGATCGTTGATCGTTGATCGTTGATCGTTGATCGTTGATCGTTGATCGTTGATCGTTGATCGTTGATCGTTGATCGTTGATCGTTGATCGTTGATCGTTGATCGTTGATCGTTGATCGTTGATCGTTGATCGTTGATCGTTGATCGTTGATCGTTGATCGTTGATCGTTGATCGTTGATCGTTGATCGTTGATCGTTGATCGTTGATCGTTGATCGTTGATCGTTGATCGTTGATCGTTGATCGTTGATCGTTGATCGTTCACCATTGACAGTTGATTGATAAAAGAGAACTTTCATCATTGATCATTGACGGTTGATCCTTGATTGTTGATCGTAGATTGGTGATCTATGAGTGACCTTTGTCTTTTGACCGTTTCTCGTCTTTTCCCAGGATTTATTTATTTTCTACCAAGCTTAAATATTCTTTCTAATTTACCTATTTTTCTAATTTACATATTTTTTTCTAATTTCCATTATTTTTTCTAATATACATAATTTTACTTTTTACATAGTTTTTCTAATTTACACGATTTTTTCTAATTTACACGATTTTTTCTAATTTACATAATTTACATATTTTTTATAATTTACATAATTTTTTATGATTTACATAATTTTTTTATAATTTACATATTTTTTTATAATTTATATAATTTTTTATAATTTTCATAATTTTTTATATTTTGCATAATTTTTTATAATTTGCATAATTTTTTATAATTAGTATATTTTTTATAATTTACAAATTTTTAAAATTTGCATAATTTTTTTATAATTTGCATAATTTTTTATAATTTCCATAATTTTTTATAATTTGCATAATTTTTTATAATTTGCATAATTTTTTATAATTTGTATAATTTGCATAATTTTTTATAATTTGCATAATTTTTTATAATTTGTATAATTTTTTATAATTTACACAATTTTTTATAATTAACAAAAATTTTAAAATTTACATATTTTTAAAATAATTTACATAATTTTCTTTGTTACAAAAATTTTTCTTATTTACACGACTTTATCTAATTAACATTATTTTTTTAAATTTACATTATTTTTTTAATTTACATAAATATTTCGAATTTACAAAATTCTTTCTAATTTACATAATTTTGTTTGATTTACATAATTTTTGCTAATTCAAATAATTTTTTTTAATTTACATAAATTTCCTAATATGCATAACTTATTTTATATTACGTCTGTGTTGTAATTTCCATAATAATTTCTAATTTATATAATTTTTCTAATTTACGTAATTTTTCTTTACATAATTTTCCTTTTTACATAGTTTTTCTTTTTACATAGTTTTTCTAATTTACACGATTTGTTCTAATTTACAATTTTTTCCAATTTACATAATTTTTTTAAGTTAGATTTTTATTTCTAATTTACATAATTTTTTTAAAATTTACCTAAATTTCCCGAATTTCCACAATTTGTTCGAATTTACATAGTTTCCTAACATAATTTTCTTTTTTATATACTTTTGCTAGTTTACACGATTCTTTTAATTTACATAATTTTTCCTAAGTTACATAAAGTTTTATTTTACATGACTTTTTAAAATTGACATCCGTTGTGTAAAAGGAAACCAAAATATTCTTTTATTCTTGTAATTACCAATTACTTCCGTTATAAGTTAAGGGAGAAATTTTACACAATAAATACCCGTTATCAAAAGAATTTTTTTTAAAAGGGCTCCGTACGACCGAAACCGATCACATTACCCCATAAAGGTTCCGCTATGACCAATGACGTCAAATATTTTTCAAAGGACAGGTTTTAAGGAAAATTGAAAAAAATAGTCGTTATCAGCAAAATATTGTTTTAAAAGGAAAAAGGTTCGTTACGACAAAACTGATGACATTTCTACATGAAGGTCCCATTGTCACCAATAAGGTCAGTAATGTGCGAAAGGACACGTTTAAATGAAAATGTAATAAAATACTCATTATCAGTAAAATATTCTTTTAAAAGGAAAAAAGATCTCGTTACGAGCAAAACGATCACATTTCGCAATTAAAGTCGCGTTATCACAAATTACTTCCGTTATGTGTTAAGGGAGACGTTTTTAGCCAAATGAAATAAAATACCCGCTATCAGCAAAATGTTTTTTTAAAAGGAAAAAAGGTTTGGTACGACCAAAACCGATCACATTACCCCATAAAGGTCTTGTTATCACCCATGACGTTCGTTCTGTGTTAAAGGACAGGTTTTAAGAAAAATAAAATAAAATACTCGTTAACAGCAGAATATTTCTTTACAAGAAATAAAGGGCTCGTTACGACCAAGTCGATCCTATTTCCTTATTAAGCTTCTGTTATAACCGATAAGGTCCAATATGTGTTTAGGGACACGTTTTAAGCAAAATTCAATAAAATACTCGTTATCACCAAAATATTTTTCTAAAAGGAAAAAAGGTTCGTTAACATAAAACTGATCACATTTCTACATGAAGGTCCCATTGTCACCAATAACGTCAGCAATGTGTGAAAGGACACGTTTAAATCAAAATGTTATAAAATACTCATTATGAGAGAAATATTCTTTTAAAAGGAAAGAAGGTCTCGTTACGAGCAAAACGATCACATTTCGCAATTAAAGTCCCGTTATCACAAATTACTTCCATTATGTGTTAAGGGAGACGTTTTAAGCCAAATGGAATAAAATACCCGCTATCAGCAAAATGTTTTTTGAAAAGAAAAAAGGTTCGGTACGACCAAAACCGATCACATTACAACATAAAGGTCCCGCTATCACCAATGACGTCCATTTTGTGTTAAAGTACAAATTTAAGAAAAATAGAATAAAATACTCGTTAACAGCAGAATATTTCTTTACAAGAAATAAAGGACTCGTTACGACCAAGTCGATCCTATTTCCTCATTAAGCTTCTGTTATAATCGATTAGGTCTAATATGTGTTAAGGGACACGTTTTAAGCAAAATTCAATAAAATACTCGTTATCAGCAAAATATTGTTCTAAAAGGAAAAAAGGTTCGTTAACATAAAACTGATCACATTTCTACATGAAGGTCCCATTGTCACCAATAGCGTCAGCAATGTGTGAAAAGACACGTTTAAATCAAAATGTAATAAATAACTCATTATCAGAGAAATATTCTTTTAAAAGGAAAGAAGATCTCGTTACGAGCAAAACGATCACATTTCGCAATTAAAGTCCCGTTATCACAAATTACTTCCATTATGTGTTAAGAGAGATGTTTTAAGCCAAATGGAATAAAATACCCGCTATCAGCAAAATGTGTTCTTAAAAAGAAAAAAAATTCGGTACGACCAAAATCGATCACATTACCCCATAAAGGTCCCGTTATCACCGATGACGTCCGTTCTGTGTTAAAGGACAGGTTTTAAGAAAAGAAGAATAAAATACTCGTTAACAGCAGAATATTTCTTTATAAGAAATAAAGGACTCGTTACGACCAAGTCGATCCTATTTCCACATTAAGCTTCTGTTATAACCGATAAGGTCCAATATGTGTTTAGGGACACGTTTTAAGCAAAATTCAATAAAATACTCTTTATCACCAAAATATTGTTCTAAAAGGAAAAAAGGTTCGTTAACATAAAACTGATCACATTTCTACATGAAGGTCCCATTGTCACCAATAACGTCAGCAATGTGTGAAAGGACACGTTTAAATCAAAATGTTATAAAATACTCATTATGAGAGAAATATTCTTTTAAAAGGAAAGAAGGTCTCGTTACGAGCAAAACGATCACATTTCGCAATAAAAGTCCCGTTATCACAAATTACTTCCGTTATATGTTAACGGAGACGTTTTAAGCCAAATGGAATAAAATACCCGCTATCAGCAAAAATTTTTTTAAAAGGAAAAAAGGTTCGGTACGACCAAAACCGATCACATTTCCCCATAAAGGTCCCGTTATCACCGATGACGTCCGTTCTGTGTTAAAGGACAGGTGTTAAGAAAAATAGAATAAAATACTCGTTAACAGCAGAATATTTCTTTACAAGAAATAAAGGGCTCGTTACGAGCAAGTCGATCCTATTTCGTTATTAAGCTTCTGTTATAACCGATAAGGTCCAATATGTGTTTAGGGATACGTTTTAAGCAAAATTCAATAAAATACTCTTTATCACCAAAATATTGTTCTAAAAGGAAAAAAGGTTCGTTAACATAAAACTGATCACATTTCTACATGAAGGTCCCATTGTCACCAATAACGTCAGCAATGTGTGAAAGGACACGTTTAAATCAAAATATTATAAAATACTCATTATGAGAGAAATATTCTTTTAAAAGGAAAGAAGGTCTCGTTACGAGCAAAACGATCACATTTCGCAATAAAAGTCCCGTTATCACAAATTACTTCCGTTATGTGTTAAAGGAGACGTTTTAAGCCAAATGGAATAAAATACCCACTATCAGCAAAATGTTTTTTTAAAAGGAAAAAAGGTTCGATACAACCAAAACCGATCACATTACAACATAAAGGTCCCGCTATCACCAACGACTTCCGTTTTGTGTTAAAGGACAGGTTTTAAGAAAAATAGAATAAAATACTCGTTAACAGCAGAATATTTCTTTACAAGAAATAAAGGACTCGTTACGACCAAGTCTTTCCTATTTCCTAATTAAGCTTCTGTTATAATCGATTAGGTCGAATATGTGTTAAAGGACACGTTTTAAGCAAACTTAAATAAAAAACTCGTTATAAGCAAAATATTGTTTTAAAAAGAAAAAACGTTCGTTCCGAAAAAACTGATAACATTTCTAAATGAAGGTCCCATGGTCACCAATAACGTCAGTTTGGTGTGTAATGACACGTTTTAATAAAAATGTAATAAAATACTCATTATCAGAGAAATATTCTTTTAAAACGAAAAAAGATCTTGTTACCAGCAAAACGATCACATTTCGCAATAAAGGATGAAATTGGTGATAAACAAGACGTTTTGAAGGAAATGTGATGGCTTTGTCCGATACGAGCTCTTTTCTCTCAAAAAAATATATTGCTGATAGTTGTTAATTTATTCCATTTAGCTCAAAACGTGTCGTTTATCACATAAAAGACGTAATTAGACCTTTAAGGGGGAAATGTCATGTTTCTGCTCATAACGACCCTTTTTTTTCTTTTAAAAGAATATATCTCTGATAACGGATATTTTATTTTATTTTCCTTAAATCGTTTTGTTTGTAACGCGCCCTTTTTTATTTTAAGATTTTTCTGTTAATTTTCCCTAAAACGTCTCTTTTAACACATAGCTGACGTAATTACTGATAGGGGAACTTTTTAGGAAAATGTGATCGTTTTGCATGTAGTGCGAGATCTTTTTTCCTTTTAGAAGAACATTTTGCTGATAGTGGGTATTTTATTCAATTCGGTTTAAAACGTCTCTTTAACACAAGGGACGTAATTGGTGATAACAAGACCTTAATTGGCAAATGTGATCGTTTTACTGGTAACGAAATCTTTTTTCCTTCTAAGGAACATTTTAATTATTGCGAATATCTTATTTCATTTGGCTTAAAATGTGTCCTTTAAAGCCAAACGGACGCAATTGCTAACATTAGAACGTTTTGAGGGAAATTTGATCGTTTGATTGATAGCGAGATCTTTTTTTTCTTTTAAAAGAACATCTTACTGGTAACGAGTATTTTATTGAATTTTGCTTAAAACGTGTCCCTTAACACGTATTGGACCAAATTTGTTATAAGGAAACCTTAATGGGGAAATACGATCGACTTGGTCGTAACGAGCCCTTTATTTCTTGTAAAGAAATATTTTGTTGTTAACGGGTATTTTATTCTATATTTCTTGAAACGTGTCCTTTAACAGAACGGACGTCATTGGTGATTACGGGACATTTATAGGGTAATGTTTTAAGGGTAAGGTTTTGGTCGAACCGAATCTTTTTTCCTTTTAAAAAAACATTTTGCTGATACAGGTATTTTATTCCATTTGGCGTAAAACGTCTCCTTTAACTTATAACGTAAGTAATTTGTGATAACGGAACCTTTCTTGCGAAATGTGATCGTTTTGCTCGTAAAGAGATCTTTTTTCGTTTTAAAAGAATATTTCTCTGATAATGAGTAGTTTTGATGAAAACGTGTCCTTTCACACATTACTGACGTTATAGGTGTCAATCGGACTTTCCTTTTAAAACAATATTTTGCTGATAACGACTATTTTTTCAATTTTGCTTAAAACGTCTCCTTTAACACATTGGACCTAATCGGTAATAACTATGTAAGAAGAAGAATTATGTAAAGAAAAATTACATAAATTAGAAAAATCACATAAATTAGAAAAATTATATAAATTAGAAATTATTATGGAAATTAGAACAAAGACGTAAATTAAAATAAATTATGCATATGGGGAAATGTATGTAAATTATGAAAGATTATGTAAATTATGAAAAATTATGTAAATTATGAAAAATTATGTAAATTATAAAAATTATGTAAATTATGAAAGATTATGTAAATTATGAAAAATTATGTAAATTATGAAAAATTATGTAAATTATGAAAAATTATGTAAATTATGAAAATTATGTAAATTATGAAAAATTATGTAGATTATGAAAAATTATGTATATTATAAAAAATTATAAAAATTAGGTTAATGAGAAAAAATTGTGTAAATTAGAAAAACTATGCAAATTAGAAAAAATTATGTATATTATAAAAAAATTATGTAAATTATAAAAATTAGGTAAATTAGAAAAAATTATGTAAATTAGAAAAATTATGCAAATTAGAAAAAATTATGTAAATTTAAATTTTTTTTAGTAAATTATAAATATTATGTAAATTATGAAAAATTATGTAAATTATGAAAAATTATGTAAATTATGAAAAATTATGTAAATTATGAAAAATTATGTAAATTATAAAAAATTATGTAAATTATGAAAAATTATGTAAATTATGAAAATTATGTATATTATAAAAAATTATAAAAATTATAGAAATTAGAAAAAATTGTGTAAATTAGAAAAATTATGCAAATTAGAAAAAATTATGTATATTATAAAAAATTATGTAAATTATAAAAATTAGGTAAATTAGAAAAAATTATGTAAATTAGAAAAATTATGCAAATTAGAAAAAATTATGTAAATTTAAATTTTTTGTAGTAAATTATAAATATTATGTAAATTATTAAAAATTATGTAAATTAGAAAATTTATGTAAATTAGAAAAATTATGTAAATTAGAAAAAATTGTAAATTAGAAAAAATCGTGAAAATTAGAAGAATTATGTAAATTAGAAACGAATTGTAAATTAGAAAAAATCGTGTAAATTAGAAAAACTATGTAAAAAGTAAAATTATGTAAATTAGAAAACAATTATGTAAATTAGAAAAACATATGTAAATTAGAAAAATAGGTAAATTAGAAAAAATATGTAAACTTGGGGGAAAATATGTAAATTCGGGGGAAAACGGGAAACAATCAACATACAAAGGTCAGTCACCAATCAACGATCAACGATCAACGATCAACGATCAACGATCAACGATCAACGATCAACGATCAACGATCAACGATCAACGATCAACGATCAACGATCAACGATCAACGATCAACGATCAACGATCAACGATCAACGATCAAAGATCAACGACCAATGATCAAAGATCAAGGATCAGGAAACAACGATCAACGATCAACGGTGACTAGACAACGATCACCGGTCAACGGTCAACGATCAAAGATCAACGATCACAGTTCTCTATTATAAACTGTCTATGGTCAACATTCAAGTGTCAACGGGAAATGGTCAATAATAAAAAATCAAAGGTCAACGATCAACGGTTAACAATCAACGATAAAAAAAAAAGATCAATGATCAATTATCAATGATCAAAGATAAATATTCAATGATCAATGTTCAATGATCAACGGTCAACAGTCAATTAACGATCAACGATCAACGATGAACAATCAACGATCAACGATCAATGATCAACGATCAATGATGAAGGATCAATGATCAACGATCAAGAAACAACGATCAACGATCAACGATCAACGATAAATGTTCAATGATCAACGATCAATGATCAACTATCAATGATCAACGATCAATGATCAACGATCAATGATCAACGATCAATGATCAACGATCAATGATCAACGATCAATGATCAACGATCAATGATCAACGATCAATGATCAACGATCAACGATCAATTATCAACGATCCATGATCAACGGTCGACAGTCATTTGTCAACAGTCAACAGCCAACAGTCAAATATCAATGGTCAATAGTCAATGATCAACGGTTAACAATCAGCGATCAAAAAAAGATCAATGATCAATTATCAATGATGAATAATAAATATTCAATGATCAATGTTCAATGATCAACGGTTAACAGTTAATAAACGATCAACGATCAACGATCAATGATCAATGTTCAATGATCAACGGTGAACAGTCAATAAACGATCAACGATCAACGTTAAACGATCAACGAACAACGAACAACGATCAACGATGAACGATCAACGATCAACGCTCAATGATCAATGATCAATAATTTCTTATCAACAGTCAACTATCAACAGTCAATAGTCAAGGGTTAACTGTCAACGACCAACAGTCAATGGTCAACGGTGGACAGTCATTTGTCAACAGTCAACAGCCAACAGTCAAACATCAATGGTCAACAGTGAACGATCAACGGTTAACAATCAACGATTAAAAAAAAAGATCAATGATCAATTATCAATGATCAATAATAAATATTCAATGATGAATGTTCAATGATCAACGGTCAACAGTCAATTAACGATCAACGATGAACAATCAACGATCAACGATCAATGATCAACGATCAATGATCAACGACCAATGATCAACGACCAATGATCAAGGATCAATGATCAAGGATCAACGATCAATGATCAACGATCAATGATCAACGATCAATGATCAAGAAACAACGATCAACGGTGACTAGACAGCGATCACCGGTCAACGGTCAACGATCAAAGATCAACGATCACAGTTCTCTTTTAGAAACTGTCTATGGTCAACATTCAAGTGTCAACGGTAAATGGTCAATAATAAAAAATCAAAGGTCAAGGATCAACGGTCAACAGTCAACGGAACGGTTAACTGTCAATGGTCAATGGTCAACTTTCAACCATCAACGCTCAATGATCAATGATCAATAATTTCTTATCAACAGTCAACTACCAACAGTCAATAATCAAGAGTTAACTGTCAACGATCAACAGTCAATGGTCAACGGTGGACAGTCATTTGTCAACAGTCAACAGCCAACAGTGACCATTGATCACTGATCATTGATAAAAGAGAACTGTGATCTTAGATCATTGGTCGTTGATGGTTTATAGTTGACCGTTGAAAGTTGAATATTGACCATTGACTGTTTATAAAAGAGCACTGTGATCTTTGATTATTGATCATTGATAAAAGAGAAATGTGATCTTTGATCTTTGATCATTGACCATTGATCGTTGACCATTGACTGTTTATAAAATAGAACTGTGATCTTTGATCTTTGGTCATTTGTCATTGATGATAGATCGTTGAAAGTTGACCGTTGACCGTTGAGTGTGGACTATTGATCGTTGTCTGTTGATAAAAGAGAACTGTGATCTTTGATCATTTATCATTGGTAATTGAACATTGATGATTGTTCGTTGATGGTTGATGGTTGATCGTTGATGGTTGACCGTTGACCATTGA
Organism: Anthopleura xanthogrammica; assembly: GCA_964019055.1. Taxonomy (NCBI): domain Eukaryota; kingdom Metazoa; phylum Cnidaria; class Anthozoa; order Actiniaria; family Actiniidae; genus Anthopleura; species Anthopleura xanthogrammica. The sequence goes on along the minus strand of OZ025211.1, from coordinate 13,592,373 downwards.
GTATGGACTGTTGACCGTTGTCCGTTGATTTTTGAACTTTGAATGTTGATTGTTGACCTTTGACCATTGATCGTCGACTGTTTATAAACGAGAACTGTGATCTTTGATCGTTGATCATTGATAAAAGAGAACTGTGATCTTTGATCATTTGTCGTTGATCATTGGTCGTCATTAGAGAGATTCACAATGATAATGATCGAAATGTCATAATTGGGTAACATTTAGGAAAAAATGATTACAAAAATTACCCACCTGGGTACCAAAACATAGGCAACTAAAAATAACAAGGCAAGGGCAACCTGTTTGCAACCAAGGCGAACACAGTAGCGTCCACATAAAGTGCGGGATTAAGGTCAACCAAACACCATCAAATAACGGGACTAGCGTCCACATAAAAGTGCGGGACTAATGTCAACCAAACACCATCAAATAATGGGACTAGGGTCCACATAAAAGGGTGGGACTCTATGTCTACCAAGCACCAAAACGAGTAACACTCGCAAAAAGACAGGGATAGCCCCTGATAAAACGGGGTTTTCCCCGAAATTAAATATAAAAATAGCTCATGACCCATTAAATAGAAAATAAGAATATTAAGTCACTTAAAGTAATGACAAGGCCTTCAGAATCGCCCCACGATAACTACGAAATAAGTAGTACTGCCCAGAGGCATTCAAATGAATACCATCCGATAAATAAAAATCCTTATTTGGGTGGTTAAAAATTCTATGTTCTATTGAAAACGCCAGGGACAGAATCTAAAACTACTTTAACATAATTGTTTAGATTGTTTGCCCTTTGATGAAAACACACTGAGTCGGCATATGAAATAGCACGTGGTATTACACAACACCAACCAATCACACGAACTGACAAATATCCTAAAAGTAACTGAACTAAGTCATCTATAGTAGAACCAATGACTTCAAAATAATAATGTCAGGTTCGTAAGAATTAATAATATCTAAATCAAAATGACGCAACGTATTGACTGTCCGTCTGCCCAAGCCTCCTAACCGAACATCAGCCGTCCCAAATAAACCAAAAGAACTATCTAATCGAGTATCAAAACCCCCTATTATGGCCCAAGATAAACGCTTAACGAATGAATGTCCTAAAATGAGCACTTTAGGCAACCTACCAGCCATAATAAAAGCGATCTTAAGTCCTATTTGTTCGAAAATAAAGACGCTGCGTGGCAACGCTATCAACAAACAAAAGCAACCTAAAGTGACCCGAATTAACTTATTAAAACAAAACCACGTAAGGGCTAATCAAATAATCAAGTAATTAACCTTAACTTAAGCAAAAAGACCACTTATTTAGTAGGTAAAAGAGTAAACTTAACGAATCAAAAGAATTTACAAAGTGGTCTCGTTGGATAGCAGCGTGAAAAGGATGCTGTCACAATAACGCGTGACCATCTAGATACCAGAGGGGATAATAACAATGGGGATTTTGCACACCTTGCGTGACATTTCAAATATTGCTTCGCTGGTCCCGAAAATATCATATCTGGAAAGAGCATCCTAAAATTAGTAAATTTTGAAATTTTGAGGGAAATCAAATAAATACGAACGAAGTTATGAATTTTTAAAGATGTCCTTTTCTATAAAGAAATGTATGGAAAATTGTCTTGGTGGGCAAGCTGTTGCCCACCACATACATGCTCTTTCCAGATATGATATTTTCGGGACCAGAAAAGCAATATTTGAAATGTCACGCAAGGTGTGCAAAATCCCCATTGACATCCTTCCAACCCAACCACATTTACATAGCATTACGTAACCAATAATAAACGTGGCTCTATTGTTTTAATTTAAATTAAAAAACCACAGGGATTCCACGAAAACATAAAAACACTATTTGGAGGCAAATATTTCATTTAAACATAAATTTTCTGTGTTCTCGCCAAGAGTTAATCTCATCGTGGGAGATTACACAGTATAAATTTACAGATTTTGGAGTAAAGGAATAAAACAAAACAAAAGTTGTACGATATTGACATTATAATATTAATTAAAATAAAGGTAAACTACAAGGAAAGTATACGAGATAAATGTATATTAAGGAGGATAAAAGTAAGCAAATTGAAAAAGGCTCGCATTACAATAAAATTTGAGAATATACATTATTGAAATCCTTTTGTATCCATTATATAGTTTTGTACATATATAAACAACTTTCGGTCTTGTTCTAAACTGAGGTATGGAGAACTATGTAGAAAATAATGTACTTTATTTTTATCGGGAATTGGTTTATTCAAAAGCTGTGCGGAAAGTGATATCAAAGTTTGACGTTGAGTGGCATATCGAGAACGAAAAAATGAGAAATTGACTCAACAGATCCATCATTACAGTCACAGAGTGGTGACGATTTGCACCAGCCGAAGTCTGGTGTGTAGTATAGATGCTTGTCTATTGAGAGAGGCATTATAAAGTCGATTATAAACAACACAGAATCTATCACAAAGTTTAGATTTAAACTCTTCACTTGAAACAGCAGTGCGCAGAGTTTTGTCCAATCTGCTCCATTCTGGGATGACATACGGTAAAGAAGATTTTTAAACCTATTTGTACGGTCTGGGATTAAAGAATAACCCTCATTGGATCTCAAAGAATATCTGGATTTTTGACCTACTTTCAGTGGAAGGAGCTTGGTAAGATATAGTGGAGTAATATGATTGACCATTTTGTAAAAGAGAGACAATTTGTGAAGGAGCCTTCTAGTTTTGAGATCCTCCCAACTCAGGTCATCTAAAAGCTTTAATTTGCTTGTGCCCTTCTGATGTAATGATAATATATGATCCCTCCAGGAGAAATTGTGTGAAAAGGTTAAACCAAGGTGTGTGTGACAGCTGACCTCACCAATAGGAATGTCATTGAAGAAAAGAGTAGGATGAATTGGTTTTACACGCTTTACTGAAAACGGAATAGCTTCAAATTTAGACGTATTCATCTTCATTAGCCAATTGTTACACTATTGATTTATGATGCTCAAGTCACTATTCAATGTTTCAGAGGATATTACGGTATCACCAGCAATTTCAAACAGTGATGTATCGTCTGCATACAAAGAGCATCTAGACTTAATGATGTCACATATATCATTAATATAAATGAGAAAGAGCAAAGGCCCTAATACCGAGACTTGTGGTACCCCAGTGTCTACGCTAGACCTATTAGACATTGCCCCTCCATAACGACTCGCTGATGCCTATTGGAAAGGTAACTGCGGAACCAATTTAACATAGGATTTCTAACGCCGAAACTGTCTGGAGACTGGTAATTTATGGACTGGGGCAATTGATGTTGAGTCTCATCTATCCCATGGAGTGGTATCGGGTTCAAAAATGTCACTGCTTCAAAACAATAAAACGGTTCGAGCAATTACGTTTTGTCACTGCATTTGAATAAGATAGCCCGCCTGAACGATGAATCATTTCGACAAAGTTAATGAACTGAGTATAAACTTCGCAGAAACTTTGCTGCGTTGTCGAAAGATGTCGAAACGAAAATTACCAAGCAAAAAGCTCAAAAATCATAGGACGTTTCGTCTGAGGGCATGGTAACTAACGGTTGCATGAAAACGAGACCCAAAACTCGAATTGGCTGATGGGAGTAAGAAAAAATGGCGGAGCAGACCGCAGTATGTTATCACTCTCAATTCTAATGTGAGTGTTTCTGATGTTGCTGCATAATGATTTCAATGCAAAGGAATTGCTCGTAGTTCTAATTCATTAATATGATCGTTGGTTTCTTCAGCAGACCAGCGTCCACCTGTACATTTATTGTTCAACTCTGCCCCCAACCTTTTTTAGATGCATCTGATCTAACAGTTAAATCCGGATTGGCTGGTAAAATTTTCTTTTCTACACTCATTATGTTTTTACACCACCATGTGAGATCTGATCTAGATGTTTCTCTAATAGTGCAAACTGCATCAAAATTTCCCGTGCTTCTTTTGAGGGCATTAAATTTTTCATTTTCTAGACTATGGTAGAAAAGAATGCCAATTGCAACACCTGCTGTGCTGGAAACCAGCAGGCCTATTACATGTGCAGGATCTCTGATTTTTACTTGAGATTTCCTCAATAATTTTTGACATTCTGATTGCAAATTGAGTGCCTTGAGTTATCCTTATTGTCATGGTGCGAGAGTTGATAATAAATCCAAGAAATTCTAATTCTTGGGTTGGCTGAAAAACAGACTTCTCTGGGTGTATTATGAAGCCTAGCTTTTGAAAAAGAGAAGCTGTCTCTTTCACATTTTCTCAGCATTCAAGCTGAGATTCACCTAGAAGGTATGAATCATCTATGTATGGGACATTTATGTACCTTTTTTGCGAAGTTCAGCATATATAGGCTTAAGGAGCTTAGTAAATTTTCTAGGACATCATGCAAGTCCATTTGGGAAACATGAATATTGAAATAATGCGTTTTTCCATTGAAAACGTAAGAATTGTTTTATGTTCCACTGCCACCGGAACTGAATAGTACGCATCTTTCAAATCAATGGAGGCCATGTAACAGTTTGGCCTCATTAGCTATGTTACTGTGTTAACATAGTCTTTTCTGTTATTGAGCTGTCGTCTTTCCTCATAGTGGTCACCGTTTTCGCGCCACTAGTTTTCTCTGTTGTTGTCGTCCCTTTAACTTGCCCGGAAACTTCGTTCCCAGTCTGAGATTGCTTTTTCTGTTTAGTTTTTGACTTCTGTGAAGGGACTTTTGGTAAAGATGTGGAATTTTCTTCGATATTTGATATTTTGCCAGTCACAGCAACAACGCGCCGTACTTGATGGAATTAATAAATGAACCTCCACGAGGCTCAGGGAGGAATCTCAACGATTCTGTTCACTTAAATCGGGGGAAGGTTATTTTTTGCTTCTACGAAGCAAATTTTAGTATACGTATTTACAATACGATTCGGTTTTTCCCCAATAAATGGCTCTTTGGCGTAAACACGACCTTCTACTTGCTGACAGTAGCATGCACTGAAGTTGCGCAGGCGCGTTGCTATCTCACGTGATCCCTAAATGTGGTGACGTAGAAGAACTGCTCATTTAAATTATTGTAGTATTTATCTTTAGCTTCGCGAATCACTTTTTTATTGCTATTATGAATTTTTATTTGCCACTTACGTTTTCGAATAGCAGAACGTACTAAGGAATTAAACTAGGGCTTGTCGCAAGGGCGAATAATTACAGTTTTCTCATGAACAAAGGAACAAATCGTATTGAAAACCTGATGAAACCACAAATTATATGTTTTGTCTATATTGCAATCAGAACTGGTAAATAGTTTAATCTTTAGCAATTCCTTATTTAAACTACGCGTGTCGACATCAGAAAAATTCCAAATGTGCTTTTTAAATGCCTTTTTAAAGGTCTAACAAAAGAAATACTAAGTTTTGCATGAATATAAGAGTGGTCACAATTAGCCGGCGGACTAAAAGTTTCAGTGTCGACACAAGATCCTGGACAGTTAGTGACAACAAAGTCCAACAGCGATGCAGTGTTTTCAGTTATGTGAGTTGGCTCATTGATCATCTGATACAAGTTGTTAAAGTTAAGCCATTGAAGAAAACGCAGGCCAAAAGCAGAACTATTCAAAGCATTGTTCTGATCATAGTGGGCATTGAAATCGCCCATTAATACTATTAGGTCTTGAGGTCTTTCTCTAATAATATCAAAAGAAGTTTGCAAACAGTCAAGGAAACCTGCAGTGTCTTCAATAGAATTCCCTGGAGGTCTGTAACAAACTCCACATAAGAGATTATGATTAGAAAGCTTTAGTTCAACCCAAAGCAATTCTATACTATTATTTTCAAGATCACGTCTCCTTTTTACTGCTAAAGATTCATTAACATACGATGCGACACCCACTCCTCTCGCACCTACACGATCTCCTCAGATGATTTCATGATATCATTTATCATTGGTAATTGAACATTGATGATTGATCGTTGATGGTTGATGGTTGACCGTTGAAAGTTGACCATTGACAGTTGTCCGTTGATCGTTGATTTTTGAACTTTGATTGTTGACCTTTGGCCGTTGATCGTCGACTGTTTATAAAAGATAACTCTGATCTTTGATCGTTGATCATTGATAATGATCAGTGATCAATGGTTACTGTTGGCTGTTGACTGTTGACAAATGACTGTCCACCGTTGACCATTGACTGTTGATCGTTGACAGTTAACCCTTGACTATTGACTGTTGGTAGTTGACTGTTGATAAGAAATTATTGATCATTGATCATTGAGCGTTGATGGTTGAAAGTTGACCGTTGACCATTGACAGTTAACCGTTGATCGTTGATTTTTGAACTTTGATTGTTGACCTTTGGCCGTTGATCGTCGACTGTTTATAAAAGATAACTCTGATCTTTGATCGTTGATCATTGATAAAAGAGAACAGTGATCTTTGATCATTCGTTGTTGATGGTTGATAGTTGAATAATTTTATTTGCACCTCAATTTAAATATACAATTAAATTACAAAATATTTCCTTACATAATGGTGCGAGCCAACTGGATTAACTTAACAGCTATACAAAGCCAGTTGGCTAACATCTTTTATATTTTTTCAGTTTATCATTTATCAAAATTTACATCTACAATAACAAAATAGTGAAGGAATGAAATAATATTATCTATACATTATTTGGTTTTGTAAGGATAGGCAAATTAGGATAAATAGAATAAACAAATTAGGATAAGTAGAATAATATAAAGTATATATGAAGGAGGAAATTTCTATTTTATATTATTGTAAGTTTCAGTAATTGCATTTTCTAGTAAATCTTTAAATTTCGAAATGCTGGAGGCCTTTTTTATTTTCTCATCTACTGAATTCCAAGCCTTAGCACCAGCAAATCTAATATTAAATTTACCATAATTCGTCCGAACTTTGGGAAGAGAAAATGACGATATTGAGGCAAGTCTGGTTCTGTAGTTATGTCTTTCACTTATGAGTTCAAAGAAGTTGTGAAATATTTTAGGTAGGTTTCCCGTATTAAAGTTATAGACAAAAGAGGCATTGTGATGAAAGATGAGATCATGAAATTTGACTGTTTATAAAAGAGAACTGTGATCTTTGATCATTGATCACTGATCGTTGACCAGTGTTCGTTGATCATTGATCATTGACTTATGTTGACTGTTTATAAATCTTTGATCTTTGACCGTTGAAAGTTGAAAAATGACTGTTGAACGTTGACCATTGACTGTTTATAAAAGAGATCTGTAATCTTTGATAATTTATCATGGATCATTGTTCGTTGATCATTGAAAGTTGATCATTGAAAGTTGATCATTGAAAGTTGACCGTTGAGTGTGGACTATTGACTGTTGACCATTGATAGAAGAGAACTGTGATCTTTGATCATTGATCGTTGATAGTTGACCGTTGCAAGTTGACCATTGAGTGTAGACTATTGACCGTTGACCGGTGATTCTTGATTGTTGACCGTTGATCGTTCACTGTTGATTGTTTCAGTTTATAAAAGAGAACTGTGATCTTTGATCATTGAAAGTTGACCGTGGACCATTGACTGTTGATTGTAGACTGTTGATTGTTGATCTATGAAAGTTGACCGTTGAGTGTGGAGTATTGACTGTTGACCATTGATAAAAGAGAACTGTGATCTTTGATCATTGATCGTTGATCGTGACCAACGACCAATGATCAATCTTCAAAGATCACAGTTCTCTTTTTATCAACGGTCAAAAGTCAATAGTCCACACTCACCGGTCAACGGTCAACTGTCAACTTTCAACAATCAACAATCAACGATCAACAATGAATGATCAAAGATCACAGTTCTCTTTTATCAACGATCAACGATCAACGATCCATGATCAATGACCAATGATCAATGATCAAAGATCACAGTTCTCTTTTATAAACAGTCAACGATCAATGGTCAACGATCAGTGATCAAAGTTCTCTTTTATAAACAGTCGACGATCAACTGTCAAAGGTCAACATTCAGCAGTCAAAGTTCAACAATCACTGATCAACGGTCAATGGTCCACACTCAACGGTCAACGGTCAATGATCAACCATCAATGATCAACGATCAATCATCATTGTAATTGGGTCATGTGACCTAGAACCATATTAAAATAATGAAAAATTCTTCATGTATTATTTCGACTAATAATACAGATTTTTTTAAGGTATAAAACTAGTTTTACACACACACAAATAAAATGAGGATAACACGAAATCAAAGAAAGCATGAAAGCGAGGATAGCATGAAAGCGAGAGTGAGGACAGTATGAAATCGAGGTAAATTTTGGCAGCCATTTTGTTTTATAGTTAAAACAAAAGCATTTGCAGCTAAAATAGAGAAGACTCGTACAAAATTTGGAAACAAAAGTTAACATTACGAATTGAGTAAAGTAAGACAATTATTTATTGTCAAGACAATTCAAGGTAAGTTATTGCAGACGCTTAAAACTTGACCACTTAAGTAGTCAAATTGTTATCTCATCTAGTTTAGTTATATCTACAGGCTTTTGTTTTGCTATTTATGCTCTCACACATAAGTAAAAGTATTTAGGTTAAAAAGCTTACAATTAAAAGAAAGAGAGAATTTTAAATTTATGTTTATACCCTTGATGACCTTGTTTTAGAGTCAAACATATGGAATGAATGACAGCTTCTGTCACACTCAGCCCTCTGAAAGAAGAAGTCAATAATGCTGACGAAACCGACTGGAGCAAATGTATAATTTGCCAAGTAGGCAAGTTTCCAAAAAAGAAGTTTGTCCTTTCAAAAGGCAAAAATGCAGTTATTTCCAGGGTTCTAGATTGTGCTGGTATTAGGCATAAATGTGAAGGAAATGCTTACAAAGGGTGCCCTAGAATAGAGAAAAGTTTGAAGGAAAAGGGAAGTCAAGATGTGTTGTGGCACAGGCAATGCTACAGCGAATTTACAAACAACGAACACATTGAGCGTTTACAAAAACGAGAATCAAGTAGAAAATCAGAAGAAAAGGTCCCTGAATTCGCCGTAAGAAGGTCATCTTTGGAACCCATTGACTGGGAAAAATGTATGTTTTGTCAAGAGATACTAACAAGCAAGCCTTAAACCAGATACAGACCTTCGAAACATCCGAAAAGATACTAAGGCAAGCAGTTTTCGATAAGGAGTTGAGTTGCAGACTAGCTGGAGTTACTGACTTGATAACTTCAGAGGGAAAATATCATCTCAAGTGCTATTAACGTTTTCAAAAAAGCACATGTTATGAAGGCCAACGTGCCTATCGTCATGAATAGTTTTGTTAGAAGATTCTAGAAGATCCTATTTTGTTTTCACAAGCCAGTAGTTGGTTTTAGAAAGTTCTATCTTGTTAGACTTCGTCGGGAATGTTCTAGAAAGACTATAAGTTTCGTTGTTCCAGAAGTCTATAAATAGAGCATGATGTAATATTAGAAAATACTGGAATGTTCTGGAGGGTCTGCCAGGCAAGCTAAGAGACATTTAAGTAGAACTAAGTCATAATTAAGATTAGGTTAAGAGTCCTAAGTTGTATCTAACCAGTTTTTTTTAAGGATATTAAAGTAGTTTTCACAGCAGTTTGCTGGGTCTACGTGTTTCTCTTGTTACTTGCACGTAACACACACAGAAGATCTAGCAGGATGATAAAGAAATTGATGCTAATTATGAATGTTTCAAAGAAGTTATGAGATTGCTCAAAAGGAGGCTGTCTAAAGGACACATCTACTCTGCTAAGGCCCTATGGACTTATTAGAGATGTTCCGTGTAAGCTCACTATTTTACTATAATGATAATGTAGTATTGTAATTACTAATGTAAACTGTAAAGAAGAGACTTATATTGCTGGTTTGTAAACTCTTTAATCCAACATGGCGGACCATCCAAAAGCACGCGGTTACACGCGCATGCGCGCCCAGGACAACCGCAGGTCAATATATAACAACTGCCCCCCTAATAAGAAGGCTAACAAATAAGGTTACAATGAGGTTCAGTTCAATCATTGTCTCAGCAACAGTTTTCTACTTTAACATTGTTCAATAAATCTTTCAGGTGGTTGTCTGTCACGTAAGGGATATCTCCTGACTTGTGGAGTAGTTGGCAGTGTTGAAGTAAGAGTACTGTTATCGTTGGGTAGAGCAGGCACTGTAGGGCCTACACCAGCAGGCACAGAGTAAGTCTCTGGAGTTTCCACCAAGTCTAAAGGTGAACTCCCGTGATCTGTAGTAGGAGTAATTGGCATAGTAGGCATGTCCCCCTGATTTGGTACCAATTGAGAGTTGGTACATTGGCTAGTGGGGATGTGTCGAGGACGTAACTGTTCCTCGTGACGTTTCCACACTACATCTCCTACTTGAATATCATAGTTCCTGGGACTGATGGTACCAATAATCATACCAGGTACCCATCTTGCCCCCCTTCCAAAATTACGAACAAACACAGGTTGATTTTGACTGTACTTAGGCCTATTATGGAGATTGTCCTGGAAAACCTTTACTTCCTGTTTGCTTGGGCTGCTCCTAAGGGCACTAAGCCTTAGTCTGGGCTGTCTATTCATGAGCAGTTCTGAAGGAGTCTTTCCAAGTGAAGTGGGAGTGGCTCTGTAAGTTAATAGATACCTGTCTAGTTTAGTTTGTAATGCCTCACCGGTATCCCCGATCTTGTTAAGTTTATCCTTGAAGTCCCCGACATAACGTTCGGCCATCCCGTTAGTGGCGGGATGGTTGGGTGCAGTAGTGGTGTGTCGGATGCAGTTTTCTCTAAGAAATGTCTGGAATTCAGCACTGGTAATTGACTACCATTATCAGTAACTAAGTGTTCCGGTAGTCCAAAATAACTAAAAGTATGACGTAAAGCAGCAATGGTAGTTGAAGAGGTGGCATGAGTCATTGGTATGATATCAATAAACTTGGAATAGGCATCCACAATCACTAAGAACATTTTACCTTGGTAAGGTCCGGCAAAATCCAGGTGTAAGCGTTTCCATGGCCCCCCGGGCCAAGACCATGAAGGATGTGGAGCCGATGGAGGGGCTTTAGCAGACTCCTGGCAAGCTGAACACAGTTTAACAGTTTCCTCTATGTCTTTATCCAGCTTAGGCCACCATAAGTAACGACGGGCTAACTGCTTCATTTTAACCATGCCTAAGTGTTCTGCATGTAGGTCATTAAGTAGTATAACACGAAGGGAGTCAGGGATAACAACCCTGGAATCCCAAATCAAAACACCATCTTCTTGCGTAAGTTCCAACCTCTTGGTGTGGTAGGGGAAATATTCAGGGCCTGGTTTTTCAGGCCATCCATGTTTAGTAAAGTACAGAACTTTGCTCAAAATTGGATCCTTCGTGGTTTCCGTAGCAACCATAGTGGAGTCAATAATCTGTTCTCCTTCAATAAACATAACTTGTACATTTACATGTTCCTCGGGTGAAGATTCAGCTTCCACTGGTTTTCTAGATAGATAATCTGCAAACACATTATCTTTACCAGCAATGAATTCAATAGTGTAATCATACGCTGCTAGAAGAAGAGCCCATCGTTTTATCCTTGCAGACGCTAGTTGTGGTACAGGCTTGTGCTCTCCGAGAAGTGTAATAAGGGGTTTGTGATCCGTCAGTAGTTTAAAATGCCGGCCCAGCAGGTACTGGCGAAACTTAGTAATGCCAAACACAATAGCTAATGATTCCCGCTCAATCTGGGAGTAATTCTGTTCAGCACTGTTCAATGTCCTAGAAGCATAAGCTACTGGTTGTAACTCACCATCAGGGCCAGGTTGTAATAGGGCTGCCCCGAGTCCCACAGAAGAGGCATCACATTGAAGAACTAGTTCTGCAGCAGGATCATAATGCCGCAAAACGGTATCGGAACACATAGCAGCCTTAATGTTTGCAAAAGCATCCTGCTCCCTCTTTCCCCACCTCCAGGTGGTCTCCTTTTTGAGTAGTTGGTACAGAGGGGACAAGATCTCAGCAAAATCTGGAACAAATTTACGAAGGAAATTGGCAGAGCCAATAAAAGACAGTAATTCAGCGAAACTCCTGCAGCAGTGATGGAAAATCCAAGGTACACAATTTCATCCATCATGAAATGGAACTTGTCCTTCTTAAGCTTAAGGTCTAGTTCCTGTAATCGTTGAAGTACCCCATGTAGGTTTTTCAAGTGTATTTCATCGGTTTCCCCTGTAATTAGTATGTCATAAATGTAGACACAACATCCGGGCAAGTCTTGAAGGGCATTCTCTATTGTTCGCTGGAAAATAGAGACTGCACTGCTGATACCGTAAGTAAGTAAGGCGTTTGTACTGGTACAGTCCCTTGTGGGTATTTATAGTAGTGTATTTCCTGCTTTCAGGCGTCAGCTCTAATTGGTGATAGGCTTGGGAGAGGTCAAGCTTAGTGTATTTACTTCCACCAGACAACTTGCTAAGTAGCTCTTCAAGGGTGGGTACGGGGTACTGCTCCAAAACAGAATGCTTATTTATGGTGACTGAGTAATCACCACATATCCTCATGCTGCCATCAGGCTTCACAACAGGGACTGTTGGAGAGGCCCAGTCTGAATGTTCAACCTTTTCAATAATATCCTCAGCTTCGAGCTTCTCTAAAGCTGCTTCATACTGACTGCGAACTGCAAATGGGACAACCCTGGGTTTTACAAATACAGGATTATCATCATTTACTTTCAAAGACACTTGTACATCCTTGAGTTTCCCTACCGTACTATTGTCAAATAGACCAGGGTACTGTTGAATAATATCATCTGAAGTAGTAGATACCACGCTGAATATATTGTGCCAGGGTAGAGTAAACTTATTCATCATGTCCCTTCCTAACAAAGAAGGTCCCTCTACAACTCTGATAGTAAGATCATGCACTTGATCTCCCACTCTCATACCCATCTCTTTCTCTCCAAGGCATTTTATGGTGTCTCCGGTGTAGCTTTTAAGAATAAGGGTAGCAGGTTTAAGGGTACTTGTACTGCCCCCTAACCTCTTAAAGTCACGTGAACTTAACAGTGTTACAGCACTGCCAGTGTCTACTTCCATAACAACATCTTTGTTGTCAATTGTAGTTGTAAGTTGATACAACGGGTACTTTGTAGATGAATTAACATTTCGAAAGTAGACAGTATCTGGAGTAAACAGGTTCTCTCTTACTTCACTTGTTGGTGTAGTGGTAACAAGATTAGTCTGGGGATTAGAGCCACTTTCTTTCTTTCGTTTAAAACACACCCTAGCTAAGTGTCCTGCCTTATGACAATAATTGCAGGTAGAATTTGCATGAATACATTTATCAGCTAGGTGTTGAGTTGAATCACATCGGTAGCATTTTTTCCCTCCAGCAGTGGATGTAGTAGCAACAGGTTTTGACTTATCTTTATGGCCAGATACAGCATGTACTTGTGGGTTTGCAGGAATATCAGTAACTTCAACAAGTCGTTTTGATTCTTTCTCGGCTAACTCGTCTGCCTGAGCGACTTTTAAAGCTTGATCAAATGTTCTGTCCTCGGACAGTAACTTTTTCCTGGTAGCTTGACTTCTCACTCCCCCTACAAATTGATCCCTCAACGCTCTGGTCAGGAATGGCCCAAAATTGCAATGTACTGCCAAGCGTTTTAGCTTGTTGGCGTATTCGATAACACTTTCGTTCTCACTTTGGATTGTGCGGTGGAAGCGGTAAGATTCAGCGACTTCAAGTACCTTGGGTTTGTAGTAACTTTGTAGGATTTCCTTGAGCTGTATGTATGTTTTATCTGTAGGTTTTTTAGGTAAACAGAGATCTTTCAACACTTTATAGGCCGACCTTCCTATAATTGATATAGCTGTAGCGACTTTTTGATGATCTGCTGCTTTACTTGTAGCTTCGTTGGCATCTGCATCCACAATACCTATTTTGTTTGCGAGCAGATATGAGTCGAGTCTTTCACTGTAGTCGGAAAAGTCATCTCCGTCAAACGGCTCTATCGCGCCGATTTGTGATTGTGCCATTTGTACACTTGAAGAACACTTGATTTTTTATCCTCGTCGCCAGTTGTAGTATTGTAATTACTAATGTAAACTGTAAAGAAGAGACTTATATTGCTGGTTTGTAAACTCTTTAATCCAACATGGCGGACCATCCAAAAGCACGCGGTTACACGCGCATGCGCGCCCAGGACAACCGCAGGTCAATATATAACAGATAATGAGTCAACAAAATATGCAAATGATTTTACTAACCACCCAAGCTTTGTAGCGTCTACAAACCTGACTGTATTTAACACACAAACACTTTTTTTCACAATTTGAAATTGATATTTTATTGAAACCAAAACAATATATGATCAATGTAGTATAGTATCTTGCGTGCTGTAGTATTTTGAGTGCTATGAAAGGTGAAACATAATCATCTAGTCGATACTGAAATAATCTGATTTACGAAGCTGAAATATTATTCACGAGAAATCAAAAATTCTCAAGTATATGTAACATAAATATTATTATTCACATTGGTCCTAGGTACTTTGTTAGTTCATCAAGTCTCAAACTGTCTGAAATAGCTCTATGTGACGCTGTGCGAGAAATGTGCACAGCTCAACAACAATCGGTTGGAACCAGCGTGGGTGACGCCAGAGAGATCCTATTGCTCTATATTATTTCACATGTTTGATTGTATGCTCGACAGAAACACGGTAGTAACTTAGGCGTCGGTTGAATTTCTGGGCACAGCGTTTCTGCAATATCCCCATTCATCTTATTTGCTGCTGTCGAAACAGTGTCACAAGAGGTTCTATATCAGGGTATCCTTGATCGGCTAAAAGAATAGCACCAGGAGGTAAATCAAGTGCTTTCCCAGGACCTACTGGAGTCATGAGCCTGTAAGTCATTGCATCAACCATACTACCAATAAACCCGGTCTGCAAAAATCTAATGTTCATTGTAGGTGATAATTTGTGTATTAAGGAGATGATAATGGCGATGTCCACTATAGAAATCACGCTGTGGTTCTACCTGTGGCCTATATATCCTGTGAGGGGTTCCATCAATGCACCCTACCGCATTTGGAAACGATTCCAAAGAGCCTATCATAGCATTCCACTCAGCTATGGTAGGCCAAGTAATTTGCTTTGAAAATATCTCCAAAGAACGGGAACATGATAGGTAATTGCTGATACAGTTTGAGTACTTACGTCAAATAACAACACAAGGCTATCAAGATAGGAATACTTCCTTAGCCAGATCATGACCATTAACACTTGATTTGTCATATTCAGTTTTCCTCTTCTCTGTCTCTGTCTAATGTTCCCATTTCTATTAGTACGACGCAATTCTGGAGTAACATCTCGAACTATCTGTTCTAGTGTCTCGGGTAATTCGCCAGTATTTAGCCAAAATAAATATCGATGTCGACGATACATGGTGAACACGTCACGCCCATAAAAAGGTAAGTGTGGTCCAAAGGGAAGACGGTTGATCAACGAAATGTTCGACTCTGTCATTGGAGGACCCAGAGAAATAAGAACAAGTATAAAAGGGACTACAATACGTTGCAAACAATTTTGAAAACTCACAAGCGAAGACGGATATGTCAAAAGAGGCAGTATAGTACTAAGCAGCATAGAAAGTTCAAGTACCCGCCCTCTCCTCTTTTTTCTACTAACATGCTTTCTCCTGTTTATCTTCGACATTATTCAGCTTGTGAAAAAATCACAAGCTAGTGAGCGCGTTTTATGCTGGAGATAAATACTTTCGCAAGTAGATGTGAAAATTGACAATGCTACCATCAATTCCAGCACGAGCTAGTGGCATTAGCATGCCTTGAATTTGTTTTCTCAGCATTTCTGACAAGACAGTGTTGGATGTAACTACACATAAGACGCGAGCTAGCTAGCTACATGTGAAGAAAGATCCTTTTACACGAGTAATATTGAGAAATCAGAGCAAGGTATTGTGAAAATTAAAGTTTTATGGTCGAGTCCTATAGGAAGCGTTTTGTTGTGTCTTCGTGTAGCACAGCATCAACATTCACTCTTCACACTGATTATTGTATACAGGTCCATCTCGTAAAACTCCAGGTAAGCGTGCTAGAATTACGAATCCAGAAAGAGAATTGGTACTTCGTTGCTACAAAGAAAAAAATGGACAAAGCTGGGAAGACATACTGGAGCATGTAAAAGACAACCTTGATTCCCTCCCTTTTTCTTCCTGCGTGGAATTCTACATGGAGAAAGATAGCCAACAAGCGATTAACCGCATGCGGCGAATTGTAAGTAGTGAGATAAAAACAGCCACTACCTCTGAGTCAAAGAATCCCGTTGTTTTCCTGGGCCAAGTGATCACTCGAGTTCTGCAGAGCAAAGTATTGTGGATGTGGAAAGCGCCAAAAAAGATGCAAAACGAAAAAAGCCCCAAGCTAAACGAAAAAAAACGATCCAAAGGTAAAAGCAAAGTGCAAAACATGCATGTAGCCATGTGCAAGAAAGCCATGAACACACTGGACAAGGTTAACATGCTATTGGACAAATACGCGGACAGCTCCAGCTCAACTGATTAATTCGAATCAGTATACTTAAATGTGATATACACAGGACCTTGTCTGAGGGAATTCAGGTTTAGACGTATTTGGTGTCGGTTTTAGACATATATTTAGTGTCAGACTAATATATAGACCCAATATTAATATTTCAGCTTCGTAAATCAGATTATTTCAGTATCGACTAGATGATTATATTTCACCTTTCATAGCACTCAAAATACTACAGCACGCAAGATACTATACTACATTGAATATATATTGTTTTGGTTTCAATAAAATATCAATTTCAAATTGTGAAAAAAAGTGTTTGTGTATTAAATACAGTCAGGTTTGTAGACGCTACAAAGCTTGGGTGGTTAGTAATTTGCATATTTTGTTGACTCATTATCATAAATAGTAAAATAGTGAGCTTACACGGAACATCTCTATTATACCCACAAACTCAAGCAAGATTATCATGTTAGTCAGGAGCTTACAGGAGCAACAGGTTTAAGGAAAGGATCCAAGGTTTTCTTGGTGGAAGGGTGACATTTCTCCCTCCATTAAATCCTTCTGAGCCCCATTCAATAGTCTCTCCAAATCTTGAGGAAGCTGCACTGCGTACATTGCTCAAAGAGCAAAATACTCAGGACGATTTAGAGGGAGCTGTATCGAGTGATGATGATTTGAACAATGATGCCTTAGAATATGTTGATATAGATGCTGAATTGTTAAGTTGGCTTTACCGTGTCGCAATTAAGGTTCACCATGATGTAAATTCTGCACCTGGCCATAATTGCATTGGAAGAAGTAATCAAGCAAGTGCCAAGGAAATAGTTCCAGAAAGTTTGTTTATTTTAATTTCTCTCTTGTGCTCTGGTCAACAAGAGGAGGAATCGGACGCAGATGTGCAAACATGAGTACTAAGTATTTGCCAAGACATGTTGCTCCTAGCTTCCAGGGGACGTAAGCTAACACTGAAGCATATTGGCTTGGGTCTCACTGTTTACCAGGCAACTCGATCGAAAGAGCTTGTACAGCTTTTGCACTCCGCAGGTCACTCTGTTAGCTATGAAACTGTTCTTACAATAGACAATACTATCGCAAATGATGTTCTTGAAACATACAAAGAAAATGGAAAGGTTTTTGTCCCACGCAACTTCACGGAAATGTCCGAAACAAGCTACATAAAATACGCTTTAGACAACATTGACATAAATGAAGAGACACTTAGTGGCACGGGCAAATTTCATGCAACTCAAGTTGCAGCTTTTCGTCGAAAGGAACCTGGTGAACCGGCAATGGATATTCAGTTGACTCCAAAATCAGACAGGCATCTGGATCTAGAAGTACCATCAGAGCTACATGAGCTCAGCGAAGTTTTACTTGAAAACAAGAAACCAGAACCAGCACTACAGGGAACTGTTAAGGAAGAGTGGTATACCCCCGACAAGATAAAAATCGACGAATCGTACAAGGAGCTTGGTTGGATTCTAAACCGGCTAGCTCTACAACAACCTGAGCTTCAGAAAATACCAGGGTGGTCTGGTTTTAATGGGGTATTGTCTACTAATGAATCACAGGTCACAGTCGTTGGCCCACTGCCTATCGTTAATGCCCCTGCACACGAATTTCAGACTTTGTTGACACTCATACAAAGATGCAAGGCAATGACGACGCTTAGAAATGGAAAATATATGGCGCGCTGATCTAGACAAAAATACATCATAATAAATATGATACTTTTTTGCAAATGTACGACTTATTTTGATGAAAATAAACCTTATTTGAAATTATAATACATTATTTCAATTGTTACTTGTATTAATATTTGATGTTTTTTGCCTAATACAAAACAAAACTTCCGAAAACGAACGACATTTGGAATCAGTAACTTGTTTATAAATATTTCGTACTTGTTCGAAAAAATTATTTCAATTATTTTTGATTATTTCAAAATATAATACTTGATTAAATAAATAATACTTGCTTGAAGATATTCATACTTGTTTGAATTTAATACTTGTTCGAATATAATACTTGTTGGCAAATATAATACTTAGCCCACGATCATTTGGTCAGCAGTATCTATTTTTCGAGGAGAGGTCCTGGCACTAGTTTGTCCCAAGTGAATGCCATCTTCGATATCATCTAAGATACTGGATCGCCTTGTAGAAGCCGTAAACTCCTTGAGGAAAAATAATTCTGGACGAACGAATACTACAAATGATGCATTAAGAGGCCGTGTCTGTAAAAATCAAACATCGCGTGGCCACAGTGAAAACATCGATTTTGTTCATATTTGGTCCAAACATGTAGAATACCACATAGTTAAACGTACTGGTGTTCATTTTCGATAATTTCACTTTTATTTTGAAAAAATCGATTTTGGTCGCCGGCGGCCTCAATTAAGCCCAAATCGAAGGCGAAAATGGTAGGTCTGAAAAAGGCGTTCGCGTAAAAAAATGAAGCAAACTAGAGAAAATCTGTTTAAAGAATAGGTTAAAGATAAATTTAAGCTAAAATATTAATAGGGACACACGATTTAATAAGTGATCAGAAACTATTTACGAACTACATTTTTCGGGTTCTTAGATATTTAAATTTCACCCTTAGTTTGCAAAGCTTATTTTCATGTGCACCGGGTACTCGGATTTATCTTAAATTCCAGCCATAATAACTTCGAATATTAAGCTAAATGATATGTAAAATTCAGTTTGGGTTATTCAATGAGCGCTATATACGAAACTCTCGAATTCAGAGAAATTTAGGTTGTTTCGACTTGGCATCCAAAAAAACCTGTTCGAGGCAGACATGACTGTATCCCATTATATTTTTATTATGCTTCATTTCTGATATTTGTCTTATATTAATATTAGATACTAAATGCAATACATTAAAATTCTTTGCCCTTGTTGGACTTTAGTTTAAAATCATTTTCGTTACATTTCAAAATAAGGATGTAAACATATGCACCGGCACGATCTATAGATAATTTCACGACCTATATTAATTATAGTACTTTGACAATTTCTAAAAACAACAAATTTTTTTATTTCATTCTTTATATTAATTTTTTTTTAAATATTAGATTTATGCGAAATTTAGACACACACACAAAACACAACATAACCGGCTGATGAGAATTAAAACTGAGATAAATTACCTGACGAAGAGCTAGTAGAAATGGTACATAAGTTGCAATTTCTAGTTGTGATACTTAAAGTAGCTAGGTATTTACCTATTCAAGATGAAGCGACCGGTGGCCAATTATTTACTTACGACCTTGAAATAAGGCCTTGATGAAAGTTGGCTTTACAGGTTTTACTCTTATTCTAAATATTTTCCTATACTTAAATTCGGGTTTTATAATTTTGGATCGCAGTTTATGTAGACAATGCTGAAATTTCGAAACACGATAATCAAAGAAAATGGCCTAAAGCAGAGCAAGGAATTGGAAAAATGTTCTTTGAAGTAATTTTTGAAAAAACCGGAAAATGTATACCAGTTGGTTCAGGTAAGTTGGTTCAGTATATCTCTCGTAAATTTGGCTTCGTGGATCGCGATAAATCCTTGCATTGGGCTCAGTTCTGTCATTTGCACGCAGTCTTCCATTCGGCCTAAGGTGTTCAGTGACTTCAAATTGTACTTGTTTGCATATTGTAAGGTATTTAGAATATAAGCATTGACTTTTATGAAAATGCATCTAAATTCATGAGCATTGCTAACATCGAGTTTTATTTTTGAAAAAAAAAAAAACCCAAAATGAAATGTACGAGGAAGATCGCGCGAGATAAGCTGAGTCGGCTATGCTAATTGATCGTTGGTTCATGGACGCTCATTGTCATTTTTGGCGGGAACCAAAAAAAAATCACTAAGATGGTACAAAGCCGGATCCAGGATTTTTGGAAGACGAGTTTGGCAGGCACAGCAAAATGATCGGAGATAACGAAATTAACATATATGAGGGGGGAAGGGGTGGGGCTTATAAACCTCTCAACCCCCCTGGAACCGCCCTTGAAGTTATACACTCATAAAAAGAAATACCATTCTATTATATACAAAATTATGGATAGTTTACTTTCTTATATCTTTTGTGTTCTCAGTCAGTATCAATCAGTATATTTTAATCAAATTATTTTCATAATCAATACTTAGCAAGGTATAAGGCATGATGCATCTTCAAATAACAAATAGCTCCAATTCCAAATCCTGTTGGGAGCTTTATGCACCAGGCATGAACATAAGCATATATTTGTTTCTTTTTTAGGGTTGTGCCGCAGTTGTAGAGGAATCCTCGATGCTATTTGTAAGGAAAAAAGTGATAAAACGAAATTAGCAGATCATGATAAGTCTACCAAAGAAGTTAAAGAAGAAGAAGACAGTGAAGTTACTTCTCTTTTCAAACCACTTGCATTATTGGTATGCTCATTTACCTGTTTAAAACTGCTATCCCCCACGTATCTATTCAAGCAAGAAGTCCATAGCTATAGACTTCTGTTTAAGCTGGTTTTTTAATTACTGTATTGTTTTTCTGTGTGAATGATTCTAAAAAACCTTATTTTCTCTTGCTGCAGACGCCTGAAAATCGCCCTATCGAGTTGAAGGATACTAGTGATCTTGATTCTTCTGCCAAAGAAGAAGTTGAAGAAGATGAAGTCAGTGCATTTACTTCTCATTTGAAAAAACTTACGTTGGTATGTTCATTAATCTGTTCAAGATTGATACACACGCATATACTGTATGTCTGTGTTTTTTTAATTTTCATTATAAATTATATTTTTCTGTGAATTATTTACCGGTTTTGTGAATGATTCTAAAAAACTCATGTTCTCTTGCTGCAGACGCCTGAAAATAGCCATATCGATGTGAAGGTTGGTAGTCATTACACGACAGGAAGTCTATCAACTGATGAAAAACGATCAAGCATCTATAGCATCTACAAGACAGTGATAGCTCCGAAGGTGATGATGCAGATTCAACCACACCTTTACAACAATTAAATATATATTTAGGAAAGCGTGACGTCATTCCAATTCGTAACATCTTAAAAACACCATGGGATCAAGCTCTGGCAGAACAAAAAGAAGATACACCCAAAAAGCTAAGAAAGTTGTTGAAACTGTTATGAAGGAAATTGCACCAAACGACCCGGACATGCTTTTTGCTTCTGTAAAATCAAGCGTTGACTCAAGTAAAGATGAAGCCGAAAGTATTGATGTTTCCTTAATGGATGCTTTAACCGAGTGCTACAAAAATGCAGGGCATTGGGAAGTTCGCCGTCAAATTCTTTCCATCATGGCTGACAAAGTCCATTTTCTAACACTACAAAAATGGATTCCAGACCTGACACGGTATCTGTATTACATCGCTAAGAAGCATTTACTTCTATATGGGAGAGGAACACCGGTCGAAAAACCTATCCAAACAAGAATGATGTGGCTCCAAAAAAATTAGAGCATTTTCTTTCCTTTATTACCAACCCGCATATCATTTGGAGAGAAAACTCTAAAACTTTCAACAGTTGAGATCAAAGTACCCAACGTAATCCGAACAATCATCCCCGAACGAATAGTGCAGCAGTACGAGGCCTTCTGTAGCGAAGTAAATTTTCCTCCTCTTAGCCGCAGTACTTTACACAGGATACTTAAAGTATGCTCAGCATCCCAGAGAAAATCCTTACAAGGCCTTGATAATTTCAGTGCATATGGTGTGCAAGCTTTCGACGATTTAGAAGAAATGGTCGAAAATCTTGGAGATAGAGGCATGGGAATGTCATGGTCCAATCTCCAAAGAAATAAATTGAAGTCGTCCAAACGCTACTTAAAAGGGGACTATAAGGTAAGCGATGGAGGCCTTATTTTATTCAGGCGCATGCATGTAGCCGCTTCTTAAAGCAATATCCCTTATTTGTTCCCTTAAAGGGGTCGAAAGGTTAGTTAGAGGAACGCCTCATGCAGTCGTAAAAGTGCAGTCATAGTACCATTAAACCATGTGTACATCTTTCAAACTATAAAGAGATAAAGGATATCAATAGTTCTCGGTAATGCAGAGATGAACTAGTTTTATCATCGAGTCTTTAAATTTACGAATTCTGAAAAAACGTTTCGATCTTAGCCCTTCGTATAGACCATGAGATACTTTAGCTATATATACTAATACTACTATTTGCGCCCTACTTGAGCTTACTGATACTTTAATTAAAATCCACATTTTTATGTTAATATTTGTTTGCTTGTTAAGGTACATGTCTCTGCGGCCTCTAAAGTTGCTGATCACTGTATTGCATATTCACTGAGTGACCCTAAGGACAAAGATTTTCAAATCGTTTGCAAGGATCACAAACATGACCTTCAGTGTGATCGCTGTTCCATCTTGAGGCAAGTACTACAAGACATTAAAGATTCAATAGCATGCCCTAAGGTAAATTGCAGTTCAGACGACAAAGAAGAGATGGAATACATTATCAAGCAATCTGAAGAGAGCATTCTTGCGTGGAAAGCCCACTTGCTAAGATCCATAAATCACGATGAAGCCCGACTTCGCGTTCTCGATAATTTAGATCCAAATTCAATTTTACTCGTACAAGACTGGGTACAAGAAGTACTTACCACGCAAGTTTCGAGAAAGTCAGAGCGACTGGTTCGCAAAACGCGGAATTCCGTGGCATGTCACCGTGGCTACCCGTAATGTTCCAGAAATTGAAAAGATCCCCTTTATTCATCTCTTTCCTGCATGTACTCAAGACAGCGTGTAATGTAATGTAATCTATCAATTGAAGAAGGTTATGCCGATGCTCAAGTCCATTTATTACAGACAGGACAATGCCGGCTGTTACCACTCAGGCCTTACCATGATAGGAGCTAAAGTTGTTGCAAAACGCCATGGAGTATCCCTGGAGCAATTAGATTTCTCTGATCCACAGGGAGGAAAGGGGCCATGTGACAGAAAGGCCGCCAACATAAAATCGCACATCAATTTCCACCTTAATTCAGGACACGATGTTGAAACAGCGCAACAGTTGAAGACGGCTATTCAGTCTTGTGGTGGTGTTCATGGCGTTAGGGTATCGCTGTGCAACCCCCCTCCATCTATCCCCACAGCAGTGAAAGACAATGCCATACCCAAACTGACTATTGAAGATCAAGATGAGACAAATGGTAAAGCCGTATGTTTCGTCCAGGTAAAGCCAAGACAACAAAAGAAAGTCAAACAGACCGCCTCCAAGGAAAATAAAGGCTCTTGTGATGACACATCTGATGATTTAGAAGAAATGGAATCAAGTCAGCTTTTTTCTTGCCCGGGGGAAGGGTGTGTCAAATCGTACCAACGTTATTCAGCTCTTGAGCATCATTTACAGTGTGGGTCCCATAGAAGAGTTCTTGAAGGCAATGTTGGGTTACTCAATGAAGCTTGAAGAAGGCATTTCCTCAGTTCCTAATACAGATGGAAACGCTGGTGGTAAGGTTGCTCGGAAGTCCAAGCCTTCTCTCAAGATGGGATGAGCGCTCAAGTCTGCTCAAGGGAAGAAACGATTTTCTTCCAAACAGAAAGACTATCTCGTCAAAGCGTTTAAAATTGGAGAGATATCTGGTCTCAAGAAAGATCCCAAGACAGTTACAAAGGAAATGCGAACAGCAAGAAACGAACACAGATAACGAACTTCTTCTCTCGCTATAAAGCAAACAAGAATAAGCAGGACACGGCGGAAGAGGATGCAGACACTGATGACGAAGATATTCAGAATATAGAAAGGGAGAAGGCCCTCAGTGACATCCGTGCTGAAGTCATAGAAGAAGCAACTCCATCTCATCCTATTGTGTACGACGTACATAACATTTGTGATCTCTCAGCAAGTTCAAAACTAAACAAGGTTTCCTTGAAAATGCTTGAAGAAATCTGCAATTACTTTGACATTTCTACGTCTGATATAAAAGTAAAATTGAAGAAGCCATACATTGATCGACTAGACTCGATGGTAAACCTTTGCTCCTGCAGCTCTAAATAGTTTATGGTAAAGGAAAATATAAAGAGGAGACTGACGTTCACTGTCTTTCAAACTCATGTTGAACTGGCCGGAAAGTTCGATATTCATGATCGTCTTGTGTTTAATTCCCACAACAAGGCTCATGCACGTTCAAGGTTTTCTACTGAACATCTTCAGCTTTGTTTCGGGTCTCTTTCTCTCGATGGTAAACTGCTAGCGAGATATCAGATTTTACAAAAATCAAAACAAGTGTGAACTGGATTGTTGTTAACTAAATCATATTTAAAGATATTCTTTACGGTGATCTTGCCTGAGTCGAGACAGTGGCCCAGCCACGTCATGAATGTTTTGACAGTTTATGACACAAGCCGACTGTGTGAATGTCGGACGACTTGTTTATATTTTATCGGAATGGGGAAGAGAAAAGTGGAAGCATGCAGTAAGATTAAAGATTAGCAAGCATGAGCTTTATTAAAAACATCCATTTTAATTTCTTCCCTTTATTTTCAGTTTTCCTTTTCAAACTTTTTAAATAATTGTACTCTTTTAGGCGGAAATAACATAAAAATGCGTGATTTATTGACTACTGACTAGCTAGTAAGCGGCGGCATTATCCGGCCGTCTTTAGTAAAATTGAGCCAGATTTAGTTGCTTTGTGGAGAAAAAAATATAAAGCTGCATGCTTGACTATGAATACCGGAAACAAGCAGGCCCCGCCACAGGGAGCCCACTTTAGATGAAAGTGAAAGGTAAAAATGAAACACCTTCCTCGAATTTATTTATCTTAAGGTAAAAATAGCTAATTCAGAATAAACTAAACTTTAAAACTGATTTTAATAGAAAGAATCGTTAGCAATTCAAGGCTCACTCCAATCTTCGATTGGCTAGTGACAACGACTTCGGTCTTAGATCGTGCCTGTGCATGTGTTTACATGCTTATTTTGAAATGTAAGGAAAATGATTTTAAACTAAAGTCCAACAAGGGCAAATAATTTTAATGTATTGCATTCAGTATCTAATATTAATATAAGACAAATATCAGAAATGAAGCAAAATTAAAATTAAAATTAAAAAACGGGATACAGTCATGTCTGCCTCGAACAGGTTTTCTTGGATGCCAAGTCGAAACAACCTAAATTTCTCTGAATTCGAGAGTTTCGTATATAGCTCTCATTGAATAACCCAAACTGAATTTTACATATGATTTAGCTTAATATTCGAAGTTATTATGGCTGGAATTTTAGATAAAT
This sequence comes from Anthopleura xanthogrammica, assembly GCA_964019055.1. NCBI lineage: Eukaryota > Metazoa > Cnidaria > Anthozoa > Actiniaria > Actiniidae > Anthopleura > Anthopleura xanthogrammica. Next base: position 13,566,638 of record OZ025211.1, on the reverse strand, counting down.
CCGAGTACCCGGTGCACATGAAAATAAGCTTTGCAAACTAAGGGTGAAATTTAAATATCTAAGAAACCCGAAAAATGTAGTTCGTAAATAGTTTCTGATCACTTATTAAATCGTGTTTCCCTATTAATATTTTAGCTTAAATTTATCTTTAACCTTTCCTTTATCAAGATTTTAAAACAGACTTTCTCTAGTTTGCTTCATTTTTTTACGCGAACACCTTTTTCAGACCTACCATTTTCGCCTTCAATTTGGGCTAAATTGAGGCCGCCGGCGACCAAAATCGATTTTCTCCATTTTTTCAAAATAAAAGTGAAATTATCGAAAATGAACACCAGTACGTTTATTTATGTGGTATTCCACGTGTTTGGACCAAATATGAACTAAATCGACTTTTTCAGTGTGGCCGCCGATTTTCGATTTTTTTGATTTTTACAGACATGCCCTCTTAAACAATCTTTACCCCAGTACACGTGGTCGTGGATCAACAACGACGTTTGTGAGACAACCGACAACTCAAGCAAGCAGTTCAGGTACCAGGGCAACTTTTCAGCCAAGTAAAAACTACAAAGGAAAAAAGGCATCTTTTCCAAAACAAAAGAAATCTAGCAAAGCCTCACGCAAGCCTGCAGTGCTGAAAGATGTTATTTTTACTACCTTCTTCCAATATGGAGAAAGTCCCACGAGGTGCCTTCAAAGAATCACTATATACACGAAATTTTGCGGCCGGTGCCATAGGGATCGAGGAGGATATGTCTGAGCAAGACCTAAGATCTACAAGCTACATGGTTTTTTTGATCCTATAAAATATGAATTCACTCGAGCAATTGGGAATAAAATTGTTAGTGTGAACGCTGGGACTGGTGATTTTACTGGCAAAGTGATAAAGTATTGATCAAAACAAGGTAAGTCTCAGTAAATATTATTTGAGCATTTGCTTTTTTTTTCATTAACTGATTTCAGCTGCATTATTTCATACACTCTAGTTCTCATCAAAAATGTCAATAATTATTTCTACTTATCCAGGTATATGTGATAAAGACATAAATGAAAATTATGCATTAATCAATTAAAACCCCTAGGCTTTTTAAACAACACGCGTAATCGTGAAAACAACAGTTCCAATGCCTCTTTGTCCAGTATAAAGAGCATTTGCTCTAATGTTGTTTATGGTTTCAGACCCTGTGATTTTCTTGAGGAGTAGGGTCTGGGTATGACGATGCAATCTATAACTTTTTTTAAATAAACTAGTCAGTTGTTTACAGACCACTGCAACTGAATAATTAAACAGAGTATCTACTAATCATTCACACACATGAGGAATTTACAAGTCCCAAACTAGTTAGTTACTGACTTCTTTTGGATGTTTGCTTTGGGAGCTAGCTTTTTCCCTGAGGTATTGACCAATCAAAAGTAATCAGTTTTAGTTCATCCCTTTAGAAAGGGTGATTAGGGTAGAAGTCAGGAAGGAATGCCCTACATAAAAACAGAAATCTAGCACCAGTACCAGGTCATAGAAATCCTTTTAAATTTAGAGCCCATTACTTAAAAACGTTTTACTGCTTTTGTATACTTTTACTCATTGCTTGGCAGAGGGCTACTACAACTATCAGCATTCTCTGTGAATTCTCTTACTTATTCAACTTCTAAATTGCTTTGGAGACTACTAGAAACAATTAGCACTACTTGCATTACAAAAAAAAGTGGGTAAAGCATTCTGGTAGTTTTTTATTTTTTTTATTTATTTTTTTGTAATATTTGTATTCGATTCACAATTATACTAAATACAAAAGTAAACTATTTATGAAAAATTTTAAGTAAACAAATTAATAATTGAAGGCCTGGTTAATTTTCTCCCACTTTTTTAAATGTAAAGGAAATTTGTTACTGCTTTGGGCTATCTGTTCTTCTATTCTTTTAGTGTTTTTAACTTTAGATTTGAAAATCTCTATATTTGGCATAAGTTTTTCATTTTGCAATAAAATATGCTTCTTTTTCCTAGGAGTATAAGTTGATTAACTAGGAGGCCATTGTCTATATTATACAAGCCGAAAATGATACTTGTAGATTCCGAAAGGTCTATTCTTATATCATATCTCTCTAGCCATTTTATGTCTTCTAACCAAAACTGTTGCGCGTATCGGCAATTACATTATAAATGTTCAAGCGTTTTGTCTTCCCCACAACCAAATGTACACGATGCTGATTCACAGTACCCAAACTTCTTCAACTGAACATTCGTGTACAAAATCCTATTAAGAATTTTGAATTGAAATTCCCTAGTTCGAGTGTCTAATGCGGCTTGGAAGGGGAAAGCATATATTTTTTCCCATTCGAGAGAAGAATTTGAAAATATTTCATTGTACCTTTCTTTGGCTGTGGGCACCACATAAAGTTTAGATGCAAACTCTCTTTATACATCTTTGGAAGTGACCTTTGCTATATCAGTTTCTACTGATACGAGAATTTTCGAATTGTTGCAGGAGTTGAAGGCTACCTTGCTTATGTCATTCCCTGGTTGTGATATCCTCTCTCGCCATTCACGAGGAATTGCATTTATCAAACCAAACCACACTAAATAATTGTCATTCATTAAACTTTTGGCCTTTAATTTATCCCATCGCAGAAAGCTCCCCTTGCCATTTAACATATCTCCAACTCTATGAATTCCAATACAGGTGTAATCGGAGAAATAGCACGACATGTTGTTATTTATATAACCTTATTATTCCATACATTTTGATTTAAAAGTTCGAGTATGGTCTCTTCTTTTGTGTGGGCAAAAGCCAAAGTTGACAAAAAGGATAGACATTCCCTGTAAAATGGCGATACTTTTAGAGGTAGACAATCAAACTCATAATTACATCTTAGTAAGTAGGACCCTCCAACTGGTTCCAGGAAAGTATCTAAAATTAACATCCATGAAGGTCTATCTTCTGCTTCTTCAACTAAGGAGTATCTTTTGAAAAATGATATTGTCTGTGCATTAATTAAACATTCCAAATCTAGCATTTTTCAATCTCCTTTCTGATAATCTCTAATTAAGGCTCTTCTTTTGACTTTATCTTTTCCATTCCAAATGAAATCAAAAATTATGCTATTTGCTTGTTTTATTATTTCCTTTGAATTAGGGACTAGCGATGCTCGGTATAGAAACTTGGAAAGAGGGAAAGTTTTGAAAATGTGGATTTTTCCAAGTATCGCTAAGTTTCTCCATTTCCAGAGATTAAGGTTTTTTTTTAAAGATCTAAGAATCGATTTCAAATTAAGTTGTAGTGATTTATTTCTGTTAAAGTAAAGGGAATTCCTAGAAGTTTTATGGGTTGATCTACTTGCTCTACATCAATGTCCATTTTTTCGGAGGACTCTCCGCCCAGATGAAGTGCTTCTAGTTTACTTTTGTTTATTTTAAGGCCGGAACACTTTCCAAAGCATAGCAATATTTTCATTAACCTATTATATGAATCTTATATGAATCTTATCATATTTGGTTGAGCGTTAGAATGGCGGCCTCAAGTTTTGTTCTCGCTCATACATTTTTGATTTCTTCTCGACTCAGTCTAGCTATATTTTTCTACAGTCAACCCAGTTTTTATTTTTAGCTTATCTGCTCTCAAAGAGCAGTCTTGGTTATCGAATTCTGGTCTAACTGTTCGCCGACTGACAACAACTGGATATCACTACTCGAATGTTCCAGTTCCAACAATTTCGCTGTTTATTCCTGGCCATGACCCACCTGTGGATATAACCATATTCAGTGACATTGCAGTAAACCCTGGGCCTAATCCTACAGATTTCTTTCCCAAATCAAATCTTCCTAAGTCTTCATTCAAGAATCCTAACCAGAATTTGCATATTGCTTCGACTTTGAATTCTAATCATTTCTCTTCGAGCCTTGAACAATACCTTCCAATTCCTGTGAGGATATCAACTAGACCTTGCAGAAGACAACAAATTTCATCAAGAAACTTGGATAACTTGGTTTATATTACACCAGGTAAAGTCCTAAATCAGCATTATGCACCGCCTAGAGTTAAGTTTGGCCTGCAGAATGCTCGTTCCATAAAGAACAAAACGACTTCATTGTCTGATTTCGTTATCTCCAACTAACTTGATTTTATGGTTTTGACCGAAACTTGGCTCTGTGGAGATGATCGTGATGCCCGGACGATAGCTGATCTTTCTAATACACTGTGTGGTTATAGAGTCATCCATCACCCTAGAGTAAACAAGAATGGTGGAGGCGTTGCTGTTATTCTGCTCAAAGGCTTAGAAATAAAATCAATTGACCATCCGACGTATAGTGCTATGGAATGTCTTGATCTCAATATAAAAGCTGGCAATTGCTCTTTGCGGCTTGTGACTGTCTACCGACCTCCTCCTTCAGTTAAGAACAAACTAACTTCGTCCATGTTTTTCGATGATTTTGGCAGTCTTACAGAATCCATATTGACTTCTCAGGGTTCCTGCTTAATCTGTGGTGATTTTAACTTACATATGGACGCAACCAATTCTGATGTGGAACTTTTTCAAGATCTTACAAACTCTGCAGATTTATATCAACACGTTGCTTTCCCGACCCATATAAAGGGTCATACTTTGGACCTCGTTATTACAAGCTGTCAAGAACTCGTTTCTCAACTACGACATTCATTCGATCTACCTTCTGATCATGCTTCTATCACCTGTTATCTGGACCTACCTAGACCTCCACTGATTAAAGTGTACTCCAAGAGCCGCAGAATGCGAAACATAGACTCTGATCGTTTCGCAGAGGATTTGTCTCGTCTTCCTTTAATCAATGACCCGCCTTCTTCTGAACTATCAGCTGCCGTTGACGCATACTACTCTGAGCTTAATAACTTACTGGATGAGCATGCTCCAATTCAAGAGCGTTCTACAACCTTGAGACCTCATGCACCTTGGTACTCTGATACCCTACGCTCTCTCAAACGTGAGAAACGACGGTCTGAAAGAAAGTGGGTGAGGTCTGGCCTTGAAATCCACAAGCAAATCCACAGAGAAACTATGACGCAATCAAGGAAGCGAAACAAACTTACTACAAGAACAAGGTTATGAACTCTGACCAGAAACAGCTGTTTCAATTAATCGATGGTTTGTTCAAAGTAAAAGGCACACATATACTTCCTTCCCACGACTCTGCCCAAGTTCTTGCTGATAAAGTGAGTGCATTAAGATGTGATCTGGCAAAAATACCACCTAAATGCCTATCTATACTTGTTCCTGAAACCGTGTACTATCTGTGACGGACGCTGTGAAGAAGTTTATCATGAATGCACCTTCCAAATCCTGCTCATTACATCCACTCCCGACGAGTATGGTGAAAACGTTTATCGATGTTCTTCTACCGTGTATTACTTCTATAACAAATCGATCTCTGGGCTTGTAACTCCAGTATTGAAAAAATCTGATGCTGACCATGAGGTACTTAAGAATTACAGGCCCATCAGCAACTTCCCTTTACTTGGAAAAGTGATTGAGCAATCGGTGGCAACGCAGCTGAAACACTACTTGGTCGAAAGCGATCTTTACGCCATAAACCAATCTGCATACCAAGCACACCACAGTACAGTATGTTGCCCAGTTTCGTGACACTTACAAATTAAACTCGTTTTTAGCGACGGCTATTTAATATTTCGGAAACCGAAGAGAACCGAAAGAAAGCCGAACATTCAACTTCGGAATGCATGTTTTGGCAATCTTTTTAAGGAACGTGTTTGTCAAGGAGAAGCCATGAAGGAGAAGTCAGGTGAGTGGAGTTGTCTCGACGAAAATCTTTGATTTTCACTGCGCAGTGAATTGCCCTGCGCTCGAAAACTAGGCATTAAAGTTGCTTATTCTCAAAGAAACAACTGAAGATTAGTACTGACGGAAGCTAGAGAGTTAAATGTCATTCTACAACTGTTTAATGTTCAGGAAGTTTTATATTTGCAAGAATATTAGATGAATAATATTGAGTCCCTTGTAAGATTAGGTGCCCAGTTTCGTGACATGCAAACACCAGTGATTACAAAAACGTGACTACACTGACAATTAATAATTATAAACAAAACTATAGTCGCAAATTGTTTCAAAACACACATGTTATGAATTCTGCAAATATTCACAGTTACAATGTAATTTTTAATCAAATAAACAGATTTACAAGCTCTTCTTTATCAAGTGATCATGCGAATTAATTAAATTTTCAACTCCCGTCGTATCATATTCCCCCATTTTAAAAATTTAAGGGACACTTCAAATTTCACAACAATGCATTTTTACAGCGTGTCACGAAACTGGCCCAGCTGTCACGAAACTGGGCACTTACGTGGCCGTCGAAATATTCCTTTTATTTTATCAAATTAAAAGATTCGAAGAAAATATCTACATCATAATGTTAACTGATAAATTTGCCTTTATGTGACAAAATGTTATAGAATTATCTTTTTCCGTAGAGAAGATATACTATTCACAACCTGAAGTGTCACGAAACTGGGCAACATACTGTACTGAAACAGCCTTGCTACGTGTTACTAACGATATAAACCTAGCTCTTGATAATCATAAAGAAGTCGTACTGGTGCTGCTTGATCTTTCGTCAGCCTTCGACACGATTGACTATAATATCCTTTTTGACAGACTGGAAACACACTTTGGTATAAGAAACACAGCCCTTGCCTGGATCAAGTCCTATGTGTCAAATCATACACAGTCAATAGTAATTAACCAAGCTAGGTCCTGTCCGTCAGCTTTAGAGTGTGGTGTTGCTCAGGGCTCAGTGCTAGGCCCGTTGTTGTTCTCATTATACGTGGCACTGCTTGAAGAAATCATTTATCAACATGGCCTTCAACCCATGATCTATGCAGACGATACCCAAATGTATTTGGTTATGGAGAGAACAGAGCAACCCTCGTGCCTTACAAAATTGGAGCTCTGCACCAACGACATTATACTGTGGATGACTAACAACAAGCTTGTATGCAACTCTTCTAAGACTGAAGTTATTCACTTCTCATCGCGCTATCTTAGTCGTGAGCCCGTTGAAAAGGTCACAATCAATGGCGTTGTAATCAAGTCTACATCTAATGTACGTGACCTAGGAGTAACACTTGACCATTCATTAACAATGCGTCCTTACATAAGCAATCTCTGCAGGTCAGCATCCTTTGCGGTCAAGCGCATTGGGAGTATCCGCAACTTCCTCGACTTACCAAGTACAGAAAAACTGATTCATGCTTTTATTTCTTCTAAAATCGATTATTGCAATAGCCTACTTTATGGGTTGCCAGATAAGGATATCACCAAACTCCAACGTATTCAGAACTCTGCCGCTCGCCTTGTTACCAAATGTAGGAAGTCCGACCATACTACTCCAGTCCTGCGCAAACTTCATTGGCTTCCTGTACGAAAGCGCATCACTTATAAGATTCTACTAATTACTTACAAGGTCCTTAATGGTATGGCTCCTCGATACCTGGTCGATCTGCTCACTCTACTCAAGCCTAACAGAGTCCTACGATCTAACGCCAATGAAAATTTACGCTTATCAAGACCAAAGTTTAGGACTAAAAACTATGGTTCTCGCGCATTTTCCATTTGTGCGCCTGTGCTGTGGAATGACCTACCCATATCTATAAGGAACGTTCCATCCATCGAATCCTTTAAAAGAAATCTGAAGACATTTTTATTCAATGCATAAAATGCAACTATTCTTATTAACTAATTAGCATTATTAGATCTTTATCTTATTATATAAAATTACCTTGTTAGGGGAGTGACGTCGCTCGTGATCAGTTCGGTTCGGTGTGGGCTGGCTGGGAGAGGCGTTGACTCTTATCTTGTCTGATTTTATTGTTGACGAGTGTCTGACATCCTTCTGTCTAACGTTTTGTCGTCCGTTAGTTATTGTGGTGTCGGACTCTTGTTTATTTATGACTCATATTTCTTACTATTTTTCTTTCTTTCTTTCTTTCTTTCTTTCTTTCTTTCCTTCTTTCTTTCTTTCTTTCTTTCTTTCTTTCTCTCTTTCTTTCACTCTTTCTTTTTTTCTTTCTTTCTTTATCTTTCTATTTATTTATTAATATAATTTATTTAATTGCTTGTTTGTTTGCTTCTTGTTTATCTATTTATTTATCAATGATGTGTTATGAGCCTGTCGCTACTCCCTGCTCTTCTGTCGCTATGTTGTGGTTGGGGTGGTGTCAGGCTCTCAACCTGTCACATATATTCCATTACGGTATTATTTATTATTTTATTATTTAGCTAGCTTATTGACTATTCATATTATACATTATCAACATACATATACATATATATATTTTCTTTCTTTTTTACTATTATTTTTTTTGTATATATTGTAAGAGCATTGAGATTTTGTGTAATGCGCTTAAGAATAAAATTATTATTATTATTATATAATCTTTATCTGCTAAAAAAGACGTTAAATCATCTGCAAATAAGTTGAGTTTGATTTGTCGATCGTCGATACAAAAACCTCTAACATTGAGGTCACCTCTAATGTTAATTGCTAATAAATCAAGGGCGATGATAAATAGATAGGGTGACAGGGGGTCACCCTGTCTAGCTCCCCTCTGAATTTCGAAAATTCTTGTTGCGTATCCATTGTTTAAAACACAGCTTTGGATGTTATTATACATAGTGTTTACCCAATTAATAAAAGAATCTCCAAAATTGAATGCTTTAAGCGATTTTCTCAAAAAACACCAACCTAGAGTATCAAAGGCTTTTCGAAATCAATTGCCAGCATTAATCCCGATAGATTATGCTCTTTAGTATAAAACATGAGGTCGTCTATTAATCTTACACTATCATGAATGAGTCTGCCTTCTACATAAGCGTTCTGGTCTCTGTGAATAACATATGGAAGAACAGACTCTAGTCGTTTTAGCGAGTGCTTTCGTTGCAATTTTCACATCGACATTCATCAATGATATTGGTCTCCAATTTTTTAAAAAGGTTTTGTCTTTATCTTTTTTCTCTATTAGCTTTATAATGGCTTGTTTTGTGAGGTGGAAAGTTTTCCTTTCTCGTAGGCTTCATTCAAACTATTTTGTCACTATTTCGTAGGAATCGGGCAATTATAGGTCTTGTGGTTTTTCTTTTCTTCTCTAACCGGTGGATCCGTTGGAATTCAATGTGTTCTGTACCATGCATACTTAACTCTTTTGATAGGAAGGAACGCAATACTTGCTCAGTTTCTTCTAATTGAATCTCGGGTATTCCAGTAAATATGCTTGAATTGAATATGCTTCTAAATAATCCATTTTCTTCTTTATCAAGAAAATCTCGTCCTGACTACGTGCTACATCGTCAGAGACATCCCTTTCTCTATCTGATACGAGATCGATAGTCACCGTTAAGTTTTGAATAGCTTTTTCTGTATCTAGGTTCTTCGTTTAAAGTACATCAACCCTCATTTCGGCAATATGTGATTCAATGGAGACGACTTTTTCCCATGGTTTTGGTTATTATTCAAGACTGTCTAGCTTTTCTAATTTCTGCAGTATCTTTTTCATGTTCTCACTGACTTCCTCTACCATTTATAAAGCTTGAAAGACTTCGTCTTCTTCGTTTAAATCGCTCTTTTTCTTTTTATCAGCTGGCGACTCGCCTTCACTTTTAGTTGATTCGCTGCTCGGTCTTGTCTTTCGCTTTGCCTTATCGTTTAGATTTGTGGCCATACTTTATATGAGGTCGGAGCTTCGGCGGGCACATCCTACTCCTTCGACATTCGAACCCAGTCTCTCGCATTCTGGTAGTTGTAGTTCACGACATCATCATGCAAATCACCTATTGCTCAAAATCTGTCAATGGCAAGTATCATTGGTATAAAAGATATGTTAGTCACCATAACCAGAACAGGTTTTAACCAGTATTAAATCAATAATTGGAAATTTATATGTCCTGATAGAGCTTCCTTTCTGAAGCAGGGCAGTATTATTAATGTAGTTGCCTACACTATTGAATATTCATTGATTTATAGGAAACCATAAGGGACCCTCCTGAATTCCCAACACATTTATTATGTAATTTAAGTAACAGTTTTTATTTTACTGTTGTAATTGTAGGTCCCGTGTACTTGAGATCCTTTTCCGTGGTGGATTTTAGGCTAAAAAGGAGCTATTTTAAAGACGCAGCTAACCTAATGAAACCATTTCAAAGTCAAACAAAATACAGAAGGTAGAAATTAGTGATGATGATGGCCCTTCAACGAGTGGAGTTACAAGTTCCTCAAGCAGCAGTATGCAGAATAAGCAACCACAAGAAAGCCAAACAACAGCCAGATATAACAACTATGTGGATATGCTTATTTTGGATTCTGATGAAGAGGATGCAGAAATGGCTGCTGCCATCCAAGCAAGCCTTGAAGAACAAAGCTAAGAAACTGTAGGAAAATCGTCTGCAGCTGAAATAGTGCCATTGGAAGTGATCAAAGCATTTGTAAATAAAAAAATTGACACCAAAACCGATATTATGTCAACAGCATCATAAATATATGGATTTAGGCATTGCCTAAAAGCGGAGCTCCCATAGTATATATAGTGCTAAAAACGTGACAATTGTGTGACGCGGCATAACGCCGGTTACAGCGTGACCACTTCTTTACCCGAACCCAGAAGGAAAAACTGAAAGAAAAACCATCATTTTAAGCCTTCAAAAGCATTAGAAAACTTTTCAATTCGAAAAAAAAAAAAAATAGATTATAGAATATATGAACACATATATGTATAGAACAAAGGATTTTATTCAGTAAATGAAAGTTATAAGATTTTTTTGGGTGGACTACACTGTGAACTACACTGAAATGTTTCGAGAAATATTACTTATAAGCTTAAGCTTACTTCACTTGAATTTCACATGCAACAAGAGACATTAATTAATGCAAGATAATAATTTTCTTTGTTAGTAATTGGTCTTTGTAAAGTTTTTTTCAGATTTATTCTTAACTTTATTATCGAACGAAATATCTTACAAAAACATAAGCTTATCCATAAAAAAAACAAGCTCATCATTTTTGCGATTGTGTAATAATAATAGCTGGAAAAGCCCGATAAATAGCGAATATTTGGTTTAATATGTATTCCTTTTTCATCTTTCATTCAACATTAAAATAAATTATCTATAAAAATGTCAAAATATCCATATAATCATGAAATATGGAATCTTGTTTTGACATCAGAATTCCTCGCGTGAGGCTCGCTGGCCATCAAATATATTTTTTCAAAGAACTAAGCTTTTTACTTTTTACTAAGTCTTTTTACTAAGTCTTAGCCTTTATTCTTGAAATGGGATCAAAAACAAAACTGGAAAGCTTCAAATATCGCTTTTCTGATTCACAAGTAATGAAAAAAAAGAGGATAAAAATCTAAAATCTAAAAAAAATCTAGTTGTTCTGACAAATGTTTGCCGAATCAACGTCCTTGGCTTGTCGAGAGTTTCTGCAGCTAGTTTACACATTTTTTGTCGATTCTTTACGAAATATTAGTTAACATTAATTAATTTACCTCTATGAAGTGTTTTCTACGGAACTGAAATATTATTCTTGCAGTATAATCAGGTTTTTCTGGTCTACAGGCCACTTTTTCTCTCACTGAAGTTTCAGTCACGAAACTTCATCGTAAGATTAAGAATCATCCCTCGCTAAATCTTCTTTAGCAAGTCACTAAAGTCAAAAAATTGTTTTTGTTCACTTTAAAAAAGACATGACTTCGATTAAACGTATTTTTGGCATTGCAAAAATAAGAAAAAATACTTCTTGATCCATCTTTGACTACATTTTTGCAATTTCTGTGCATTCGTGAGTAAGCAAAGCGTGCGGGAACCCTGTGCATAGTGGTACACCGGACGGACGTATGTATGTATGTATGGACAATAGAATGACGTAATCAAGCCATGAAAAATCAACTCGATGGATTACCTTTTTTTCTTAAGTATGGTGCTCCGCTTGCGCGGGAGCTCCGCTATAAATAGAAAGAATGTACTTTCAAGTACATTGAGAGCTATTGAGAGAAAACAGTTTTGTTTCAACAAAGAAGTATTTGTTACATTTTCTGGGGAAGATGGAGTTGATGCAGGTGGACCCAGAAGAGAATATTGTCGTCTACTTATGTTGTCACTAAAAAACCTTCGTGTTTTTCTGGGAAACTGGTTCTCACACAACTTGCAACTGCTGCATAGCAACAGATATGAACTTGCTGGGAAGTTGGTAGCATGGAGTATTTTGCAAGGAGGACCAGGACTTAAACACTTATCTCAGAATGCGTACTCTGTTATGAATGACCTTCCATATGAAAACAAACATGCAATCCAAGCTGTTGGGGATAGAAAGATGCAAGATATTTTTTATCTGAGTTAAGGAATTGCACTGATGATGAAATGTTTGATGCTTTTAAAGATTCAAAGGCTGATGCAATCGCTGATCATGGGTATACTTCCATTTACACTTGTGACAGAAGCAAGAAAGGAGACATTCAGCACTCCCTCTTAAAGCAAGCATTTTTTTCAGTGCATGCAGAAATTGATCAGTTCAAGAAAGACCTAAATTCCATGGGTGGATTTCGTGATATTGTAATGGGCAGTGCTGAGGTTTTTAATGTTGTTCTTTCTAAGGATAACAATGAAAAACTTAGTTTTCTTAGTATGAAGAAGCTGTATCAATTAAACTACTCAGAAGATGGATCCAATGACAGAGAAAAAGAAGAAAAAACAATGTATTGTTTTGAACTGTTCTTACAAGATCTAGAAGACAACGAAATTGAAGAGCTTTCTTTGCACGATCTACTTATATTCATAACTGGTGCTGACAGCATTCCACCACTTGGTTCGATGATCTTATAACAATAGCTTTCTATGATCAAGAAGACCAAGTTATGCGTCTTTCCTGGTCCTCAACCTGCTCTTTAAGCCTTAACCTACCAAGAGCCTTTGAAGACACCCAAGAGTTCAAGCATTTAATGAGTATGGCTTTGATTCATGGTGTGGGATTTGGCAAAAGCTAAGGCTAGCATTTGTTTGAAAAGACAGCCCATAAATCCAAACTGTATATTTTTGTTGAATACAAAAAACTTGTGAAATTATACACTTAATTGTATTACATTCTATTACACTTTATTGTCTACATTTTAATTGGATTTGGTGTATTACACTTTAACACGCCTTATTACAGTTCAGTTATCACACTTTGTTTTTTCACAGGATTTTGAAAACCAATGAAACTGTTGTCTATGTGATGGGATTAAATTGGACCACTTCTTTGGCCCCATTTATGCATCTAATTAATGCATAACATATAATTTGTCTCTAATTTGTAACATATACTTTTTTCTCTAATTTGTAACACATACTTGGCCACGCCTAGGATTTTGTGCACGGAATTTGTGCCTCTTTAACATTGACCAGGGCATTAGTTGCCAGATTGCATTTGATCAAGCCAATTATGTGAGAAGAAAAACATATTTAACTTTTTTCTTCAAACTATTGAAAATACATAATGCATTTAAAAGTTTTGTTATTTAATACTTGTTACTGTTATTGATTGGTCGGAGATGATATTTGAGAGAGCTAGAAATGCTGCCTCTATGAAAAAATGTATAAGTTTATGCTTCCAACCATTGGAACAAATTGCATTTCAACATTTTGTTATTGAATACTTGTTACTGTCATTGATCTGTTAGAGATGATATTTGTTAGTACCCTTTTGGTATTTTCATACAAAATAATACCATATTCATTGTCATTATCAAGTGGCTTAACTTCATCCAATAAAGAATTAATTTCATGCTGTGAAATTTGAATGTAGCTTTCTGGTACTTCAACATGATTGTTAGTTTGCAGTTCAGGTAATGTTGCATCATCATCAATTCCATAGTGATTGTCTACTATTGTGAAAGTAATAGAATGAGCAAGGCTATATAATCCCTCTGTCCACTTCTGCAGTGGTGAGTATGCTCCTTCTCTGGAAATAGGGTGATTATTCTACTGCATGACAAACTGTTCGATTGTGTAGTTGATGCGCGGTAGATAAACTAAATGCAATGCCAGCAAATCAACCTCATCATTTGGATTTAGCAGGTGTGTTTGTTCCAAATAGTAAAATATATTCTTATAATACAAAACTACATAAGCATGTACATCACGCCAAAGTCTTTCAATTTTCTGGTTATGAACTGATTGACCAGTAAGTACAGGATTGCACTCAGAACCATATCTAGTAAGCATTTCTCTTGCAACTGCTACATTCTCAGTTCCATAGTCAGTTCTTATTCTTCTTGGATAATTGTAGACTTGAGTTGCATTTAAAAAAAGTCCAGAACTGTTGTTGCTTTATTATTCGTAGATGCTTTCAGAAAAACAACACGAGAAAATCCATCAATTGCACGATGGATTACTATTCGCCACCTTATTAGCTTATGGTACCCATCTAGGTGCCTAGAAACATATGTTTGTCAATTAATATTTCGGATGCACTTTTATTACAGTATGTTGCCCAGTTTCGTGACACTTCAGGTTGTGAATACTAATCTTCTCTACGGAAAAAGATAATTCTATAAATTTTGTCACATAAAAACAAATTTATCAGGTAACATTATGATGTAGATATTTTCTTCGAATCTTTTAATTTGACAAAAAATAAAAGGAATATTTCATGACAGCTGGGCCAGTTTCGTGACACGTTGTAAAAATGCATTGTTTTTAAAGTAATTCACAACAAAATTCCATAAAACAAATCAAAAACATATTTTCTTACCTTTAACAATATTTTGTTGTGAAATTTGAGTGTTCCTTGTTAAATTTTTAAAATGGGGGAATATGATACGACGGGAGTTGAAAATCTAATTAATTCGCAAGATCACTTGAGAAAGAAGAGATTGTAAATCTGTTTATTCGATTAAAAATTACATTGTAACTGTGAATATTTGCAGAATTCATAACATGTGTGTTTTGAAACAATTTGCGGCTATAGTTTTGTTAATAATTATTATTTCCATCATCTTCTTCCCAAGAACTTGAAATTGCCAGGGGTAAAATGAAGGCTTGTGCAGCTGACATTGACAAATGGATGACTGCCAATAAATTAAAATTAATCAATGATAAAACTGAAATTCTAATATTATCGAATGCTCATCGTCCTCGACCACCAATTGATTCTCTCAAAATACCAGAGTCCAGTATTTCCCCATCTCACTCTGTAAGAAATATTGGAGTGATTTTTGATGAGAAGTTTTCTTTTCATGAACATATAATTGCTGTGTGCAAATCTTGTTTTTGCCATATACATAATCTTTGGAAAATTACCTGTGAGACTCTTGTCCATGCCTTCATTATATCTAAACTTGATTTCTGCAACTCTCTTTTGTATGGGCTTCCAAAATCTTCTCTACAAAAACTGCAGTTTGCTCAAAATGCAGCGGCGAGGCTTGTAACCTTCACTTGTAAGCAAGATCATATAACACCTATCTTGTATGACTTACATTGGCTGCCAGTGGAACAGCGAATTGTTTTCAAACTTTTTTTACTTACTTTTAAAGTTTTGAACAAAACAGCGATCTCCTACTTATGTGATCTAGTCAAACCTTATGTTCCCTCTCGTGTTTTAAGATCTTCCTCTTTACATCTATTAGCCGAGAAACCTTTCAACCTTAAAACGTATGGAAGGAGATCCTTTTCTTGTGCTGCCCCTGAACTGTAGAATTCTCTTCCTCCAAGCATAAGATGTTGCAGTACAATTCCAGCTTTTAAACAGGGAGTAAAAACCTGGCTTTTTAAACAAGCTTTTAATTAACTTATTAATTTTTTTTGATATATATTTATAGTTATTATCGAATTGTGTGTAATTTATTAAATATTAATAAAATTGTTAAATAAAAGATAAATATGATTGATGTTCTATTGAAGTAAATTATAAAAGTGCTAAATCTAGTAAATGAAGTTGCAATGTTTTAATCATGCTAATTTAGATTATTAATTTTTATTATATCTAATATTATGTATACGTTGAAGTTTGTAGTTGAATTTTTAGTCTTAAAGTAGTAATCTTACTATATTTTTTAGTATAAATATTTGTAAAGCGCTATTGAACTCCAAGGAATTGGCGCTAAATAAATTATAATAAATTATTATTATTATTATTGTCAGTGTAGTCACGCTTTTGTAATCACTGGTGTTTGCGTGTCACGAAACTGGGCACCTAATCTTAAAACGAACTCAATGCTATTCATCTAAGATTCTTGCAAATATAAAACTTCCTGAACATTAAACAGTTGTAGAATGAAATCTAACTATCTAGCTTCCGTCTGTACTAATCTTAAGTTGTTTCTTTGAGAATAAGCAACTTTAATGCCTAGTTTTCGAGTGCAGGGCAATTCACTGTGCATTGAAAATCAAAGATTTTCGTCGAGACAACTCCACTCACCTGACAAAAATGGCTTCTCCTTGACAAACACGTTCTTTAAAAAGATCGCCAAAACATGCATTCGAAGTTGAATGTTCGGCTTTCTTTCGGTTCTCTTCGTTTTCCGAAATATCAAATAGCCGTCGCTAAAAACAAGTTTGATTTGTAAGTGTCACGAAACTGGTACTGTCACGAAACTGGGCAACATACTGTATTCATAAAAATATGGACCAATGACAGCCAGTAATAGAGATTGTCACCAAACCTTAGCTTTTATCATGAGAGGGGTGGAGTGGGCAGATTAATACTTGTTTTTCTAATATGCAAACATAATTTATTGCCATAATACATATGGATTGACTCAACAAAATGTAAACTGTGTTATTTATATGGTTCATTGGTGAATAGTTACTGAACGTTGATCATAATTTGTGCTTTTTAAACTTTTGATCACATTGAAGTTCAGTGGTCATTATTAGCAATCAAATAGTGCCCTGTAATTAATAATTTGCCTTTTGAGTACTAACAATCTTGGACAAAAGTACATGACTTGTGTGTGTTTTAGAGCACAAAATGTAAATATATTTCTATGTTAACCCCTATCCTCTGCTCCAATGTTGATGTTATGAATTATTTGTTATTGTCTCAGCCAAAAAACATTGGTATGGAGGGGGACGGGACGTCGAGCTGCATTATGTCAGATAGGGGCTAAAACATGTTTAATTGTGAAATGTCTGAAGTGTTTTATCTGTGATTCTGTTTGTGGTATACTACATGTTGAATATTGACATGAAAGAAATATTACGGTTATTACCGCTTGAGTGAGAAACTACAAAGTTTTGTGATGTGTTTTAACTTGAAAATAACAATGTTGTTGAGGGCAAACTGTAAGTTTGTGACATCATCAGGCTATAAAGCATTTTAAAGCAAATTAAAGATTCCATATATTGATGAGTTCACAAACTTACAGCCAACAGGCTGCCCCTCACAAATTATATTGTTGCTTTCGCATCGAAACATACAAAACTTTGTCATTTTTTACTCAAGCAATAAGTGTGGTAGGTGATTTATATTATGTTGCCATTCAAATTACAACTACCAGCACTCTTTGAAAATTCACTTTCCTATTAAGTTCCTAATCCCTTTTGAGATAAAATGGTGTTAGCAAAGAAAGTGGACAAAGCGTTCTGATAGTTGTAGTAAAAGACACAAGAGCCATGATTCCTATTTCTTATCATAATGCATTGGGGTTTGGGATTGAATATACTCTTCTTTTGGTAACAGTTTTTCTTCTGAGCTCTCTTCCCAAAGATCGACCCTCATCACTGATTCTCTTAGCCTCCATCTTTGTATACGGATTCCTTTCCCTTTAAACCAGCCAATAAGCATTCTTTCTCCTGACTTTGGTGAAATATCTAGAGCTGTCTTTATAAAATGATCAATTTCATCATCCGATGTCAGAACATTTTTCGAATGTACTGGAAATATCAAACTCTTCTCTTCTTCGTTTCAATGTCTTTTCTGATACACCAAGCAACTTAGCCATTGCAGCCCAAGAGAACGGAGACCTTCTATTTGTTCTTGGGGAATAACGAGGCTTGGCCGACCTCTACTTTGATTTGAAGAAACACTTGGACATGAGTAAGTCACTCCCTTATCTTGAAAGACACTATATTGCTCTTCCAGCATATCATAAAGTTTCTGGAACTCGACTACAGCTTGTTCAATATCTCCTATTAGAAAAAACCTACTAATGGTCTATCACCAATCGAGCCCTGTGATTGGCTGAGCTACTAGGGGTGTTTTAGTGATAGGCCTCTAGTAGCGAAAAGCGCCGGTTTTGAAAACCAAAAAAATATATATTTAAAGCAAAATCCAAAACTTTTTGCATCCTTTTATTGGACCGATTAGTAGGTTTTTACTCAAACAATTATACCTCTCGCCCTCATGGCCTACGAGTCTATTGACTCGTAGACCATTCGGACTCGAGGACTAATTGTTAATTATATGTTGATGGAAATCGAAGCAATAAGAAGTGCTATGATGAATTGAAAGCAACGATTACGAAGCTTTTCTACAGTTTCGTCGTCAACAACAAATAAGTTTTCTTTATAAGCTTTCTGAGAAATGCACGAGAGTTGATGTAGTATTTGACTGCTACCTCGAAAATTCCATCAAAGGAGGCACCAGAACGAAGCTCAAAGGAGGAAAGGACAAGGGCTTCAGAAGAAATGTTGAGAGCAGAGAACAGAGAACTGGCAGTTGGGATAGATTCATTGTCATAGAGGAAAACAAGGCCAGCCTAGCTTACTTTTTGTCTACAAAAATTTCGCGAAGTTACATTGCACATCGCCGACCTGTACTGGTAGTTAGCAGAGGGTTCCATGACATATTGAAGGTGTGGTCATCTGATATGTCAAGGAAAGATTTTCAAGGGCTGGCATCAAACTACAAGGAAGCAGATACAAGAATTTTGTTACAGGCCAGGGATGCTAGCATAAGATGGTTCAGGCAGTTGAATGTCGTGTCATGACACAGATGTTCTTATTCTCCTACTGGTACACAGGGAAAGTCTTTGTCCAGACTTATGGATGTTTTCTGGAACATCAAGAAAAAGGAACTACATACCGAGTCACAAGATCACATTGAGTGAGAAGAAGAGGAAGTCACTGCTAGCGTTTCACACCAAAACTGGTTGTGATACAACAAGCCAATTTACCGGTATTGGGAAACATTCAGAGTGGAAAGTCTTCAACCATAGCTGCTTACCAGAGCTTCTTGAACAACTTGGCGAAGAAAGCCCCCCAAATAAAAGTGTTCTTGAAGATGCTGAAGCCTTTGTCTGTCAACTCCACAACAAGGGCACAAAGGAAGCTAATATCAATAACGAGAGAGCTGCGGCATTTCGCAAGTCAAAGAAAAACCTTGATGCCCTTCCACTGACACAGGATGCATTGAATCTCCACATAAAGCGAGCGAACTACCAAACCATGATTTGCAAGAATGCTCTACTGCCTTGCCCTTCTCTCCCAAGCCAATAGGATAATGGGTGGTACTATGATGAAGGAGTTCTAAAGCCGAAGTTGATGTCCCAGAAGGAAATATCAGCAGAATGTTTGCAATTAGCATTCTGCACGCCAGGCCTGGGAGCCCGCGATTGTAGCCATTTCAGTGTCAGCCGTAGTTTTTCAAGATGGCGGCTAATTCATTCAGCTCAAGCGATCACATTATAAACATTATAATAAATTAAGCATTAAATAAAACCATGAATTATTCCTCTTTTTTCATAATGTTTTTGAGGTAAGTTTTACAGACTTTTTTACGTCTAAAGGCACACTCGTATGGCACTTATTCCTGTGATTTTCCCATGAATTTTTTATTGCTTAGCTTTTGAAGAGTTAAAAGTTTTAACAGCAAAGACCTACTAGAAGCCATGTTGGTCACGATGAACGTTTTAGCTATCCCAATACATTTATTAAAGTATTTTGATTTTTTTACCACATTTTTGCATCAAAATGTGGGTAATGTAGCGCCTGAAGCTCATTTGTATTTTCCAAGCGAAAACGAGTGACTTTTTGACTTTTTACCCATAACCCTAAGTCATTAATAAGCTTAATTAGCTTTAAGCTTACAATGGACCAGTCGAGTTAATGAAGATTATTTATAGTGAATTTAGCACCCTTATCCTATGAGTTTTGGTTCTCTTTGGTATTAAATTGACTATTGCACTAATAAATAACACTTTGTTTCATTGTGTTATGAAAACCAATTTTTTAAAGCTAAAACATCATTAAAAGAATTTATGGTTTTCTTACTTTCAACAGCATTCAGTAGTGAGCTTATATTATCTTCATTACAAAATAAGCTTGTTTCCTAAAATATTTATATATTGTTTTAATTCAGAATGTACTAAAATGGAAGGTGTTTGGGCCTCCTGTGCCTCAGGCACATCACGTGCACACCTCGTGTTAGTGTTTTTACGGAACATGTGAGCAGTTCGTTTGGGACGCTTCGTCAATAGTCAAGTTTGTTATTGTTTTTCTTCTTTCCCCCTTTACACGGCACGATTGTAAGTAGCAAATTTACTTCCTGTAGTGTTCGAGTTTACTTTGTAATGTTTATGTCCTTTTTTGTACAGTTTTTACCGCTTGTATTGAGTTATCGCTGAATTAAGTGGACGAAGGTCAAGTCAATAAACCCTCGTGAATCCAGTAAATCGAACTCAGACTCGAATTAACTACAATATTATTAGCGAGTTGGAAGGCGTGCCGCCGTGAAATCAATTGTCCTACACATACAGTAAAAAAATCCACCGTTTCTACAGTGTTTATATGAAAATTCAAGTTTGAATATTCAAGAGTTTGCCAACGAGTGAAACTATGGAATGGAGCCGGGACTACGGATTATCCGGAAATGAGATGGCGTTTGGTCATTTACAGTTCAATCCCGAAGATGACGGACTTCCAAGGGAAACTCTTCCAACTACAACAGCAGCATTCAACACCAACGAACCCACCGTATCACAACCAACAGTGCGGTACAATTTCAGGACTCATCGAATACCAAATCGTCAGTTTGACCCAAGTGAGCTGTTACGCCAAAGGGCTACAAGCGAACAACGTAGTTTAGCGGCGACATGGACACAGATTTGCAAGGACATAGAAGACGAGATTGATCGCCTGCAAGTTTATACGTGGGACCACATCTCAGCTGCAACAAGTGCTGAGAAACTACAGAGACTTTGCGCTTCACTCGGAGCCATCTACGAGCAATATCTTCCAGGAATTAAAGACAGAAAGCGCCTTGAAACTGTCGTCAGTGTTTATAAATCGCTCAAGGAACGATCAGCACGTGCAATAGAAGAGTATCAAAGGCAAGTTCAGTCTGTAATTAACCTCGACCAAGGCAGCGTCTGCAATGTTAGTAGTACTTCTCGGTGCTCAGAAAGTTCAAAGGAAAAATTAAAAACGATGCTTATGACAAAAAGGAAACTAGAGCTCGCCAAGGCCAGACAAGAGGAAGAAGCAGGTATGGCGAGGTCAATGCATGAGATGAACGCCAGAAGGGAATTACGAAAACTTGAAGAAGAAGTTGCGATCGCAGAGGTAATATGGAGAGTTGAATACGAGTTCGACGAGGAAGCAAGTACAACTGGTAATCTACAGGATGAAATAAAGCTCACTACTCCTTTTGACTACCTGCCAAGGCCTTCCAGACCTGCTGGTGCCACAGCGTCGCACTCAACCCCCAAGTCAAACCTCACGGTCGACGTAACAGCTCCGGCAGACGGCAGACTTCATACTTTGGAGCTGACCAAACCCTACGACTGTCAGGAGACGTTTGCCATGGAAACTCCTCTAACGAAGCTACCAATACTGAAATCAGAACAAACAGCCCAGTCTTCAGCCTCTAATCGTGACAGCAGAGATAGCAAGGTGTCTGTAGACCACGTCGCTGCGATGTTGAAGATACAGCTTCTAAACGGTATACGTCCCACACAGTTTGGAGGGAATCCATCAGACTTCCCCTTCTTCCGTAAGCAAATACGTGAACACTTGGAATCCGAACTCTTGTCCGACGCACAATGCGTGGAATACCTGCCAAAGTTCTTGTGCGGTGAAGCACTCGAAGTCGTTAAAAGGAACAGAGGCTGCTCGTTCGACGATCTGATGGAGACTCTGGCAAAGCACTACGGCCAACCTGTACAGGTCTCGCAAGCCTGCATAGAAGAACTGGTATCTGGTCCAAAACTGAACTACGGTGACAACATCGGACTCTTGAACTTTGCTGAAAGGCTCAACGCAGCCACTAAGATACTGACCGGCCCCGATGAACAAGAAATCAGTGTCGCTACCAACCTACGCAAGATAATCAATCGTTTGCCAAATGATCTAATAGCAAAATGGCAAAACGCGAACTATGAGATCCTTAAGCGTGGCTCATGTGCACGCCTTAAGGATATCTCTGACTTTGTTGCGAAACATGCAACAATCAAAAATGATCCGGTCTTTGGATTGCCAAAGAAGGAAATCAAGGATGCCAAAAATGCAGTAAAAACGACGAAGTCGTACTTACCTATACAGAAACAGTCGACGATATCGACCGCCAATGTTGACAAGCCACCAACTACCAAGCACGCTGACCCATGTGGAGTGTGCAAGGGTCCAGCCCACAACTTGAAAGATAGCCCAACTATTAAGGGGTGCGAACACGTAGATGTACGACGACAATATGCAGCTTCCTGCCGCTTCTACTTCAACTGTGGAAGGCCTCGTCCGGGACATGGTTCTGGGAACTGCCCAGATACGCCGTCCTGCTCGCGCTGTAACGGTCGCCACCTAGACATCCTGCATAAAGACAAACCAAGTAGTGGTCCAAGCTCTGGTGCTACGATTCCAACCTCTCCCCAACAGAGGTCAATTACTGAGGTTGATAGAGCAAAACAACAAGAACCAAAGAAACAGACAAAGGCGGTGTCCTCTTCAGCAGCAAACGCTGTCAGATCGTCTGTAGTACTCAACGTCTTACCAGTCATCATCACATCCAGTGAAAACAAGTCCATATCCACCTACGCGTTCTTGGACAACGGATGCACAGACACTCTGATCGAACAACGATTAGCTGATCAGCTCAATATGAAAGGAATCCCTGATGAAATACAGATCAATACAATCACGAACTGTCAACAAACCAAAACCGAAAGAGTTAACTTCACGCTAAGATCACCTGACGGAGACGGTGAAAGGATCATCGTCAAGGACGCCTATGTTCTGCCCGACTTACACCAGTCTAGCCAAGTGCTTCCTGAGTCAGTAGATGTTTCTAGCTGTCCTCACCTGCGTGATATAAGCTTCCCGAGTGTGGACGTTCCACGTGTCTCGATAATGGTCGGGAGTAACGTTCCAAAGGCTCACGTACAGAAGGAAATTAGAGTTCCCGAAGATGATGAAAACGGTCTCTTTGGTTATCGCTAGGCACTCGGATGGAGCCTCTGCGGTCCGACTGGCGTAGAGACTGAACAATCAACATCGTTGAACAATGTATCGTTAGACAAAAATCTTGACTCAAAACTTGAGAAGTTCTGGAGAAAGACTCGTTCTCCGAAGAGGATCGACGCGCAGTCAAGATAATCCAAGAAACCACGAACCTAAAGGACGGTCACTATGAGGTAGGACTGCTGTGGAGAGATGATCAACCCTATCTCCCAGACAACCGCACTCTTGCAGAGAGACGATTAGATCTGTTGAAGCGTCGCCTATTAAAACCAGAAAACAATGAACTTGCAACAAAGTATCGCGAGGTTATGCAAGGCAACATCGAGAAAGGCTATGCAAGAAAGCTCACCGAGGAAGAGATCAAGGCAGAGAGTCCTGTACGCTGGTACTTACCACACCATCCAGTGCTGAACCCCAATAAACCAGGCAAGGTCCGCATCGTGTTTGATGCCGCGGCAGAATTCCAAGGCACTTCACTCAACAAGGCTCTTCTACAAGGTCCCGACTCAACCAACAACCTTGTCGGTGTCCTTCTTCGCTTCAGACAGGGAAACACAGCACTGGCTGCAGACGTCGAATCAATGTTCCATCAAGTCCGGGTTCCAGAACAAGATCAACAAGCTTTGCGCTTTCTTTGGTGGACCAACGGGTACGACAAGCCTCCGGATGTTTACGTCATGCAAGTCCATATCTTTGGAGCCACCTCTTCGCCCTGCGTAGTGAATTCTA
Organism: Anthopleura xanthogrammica; assembly: GCA_964019055.1. Classification (NCBI taxonomy): domain Eukaryota; kingdom Metazoa; phylum Cnidaria; class Anthozoa; order Actiniaria; family Actiniidae; genus Anthopleura; species Anthopleura xanthogrammica. The sequence goes on along the minus strand of OZ025211.1, from coordinate 13,542,503 downwards.
CATTGAGAAGAGTTGCAGACGATAACGCAAATGACTTTACTGCCGAAGTCGTAAAAGCTGTGAAGACTAACTTCTATGTAGATGACGGCTTACCATCCACCAACGGTTCAGCATCTGCAATATCACTTGCAAAGGAACTGATTGAACTCCTTCAGAGAGGAGGGTTTAATCTTACAAAGTTTACTTCAAATAACAAAGATGTTTTGTCACAAATTCCATCGCAGAGAAGAGCCAAACCAGAATTGAATCTTGACCTCGATGAACTGCCGGTTGAGAGAGCTCTGGGAGTTCGCTGGCATCTCGAGACGGATGAGCTTGGATTTGAAGTTAAGCAGCTTGATCGCCCTGAAACGAAGCGGGGAATCCTTTCCACATTGTGCTCCCTGTACGATCCCCTTGGTATGGCTGCGCCAGTCACCCTGCAAGCAAAGAGTGTCATCCAAGACCTCTGGAGAGCTAAAGTTGAGTGGGATGAACCACTAAGTGAAATCTATCTCAACAGATGGCGAATCTGGAAGGAAAACCTACTGCACCTTAGTAATGTCCACGTACCTCGATGTTACTTCCTACCTGAAACGGATGTGTCGCAGTGTCAGCTGCAGATACACCACTTTGCCGACGCGTCTGAAGTCGGCTTTGGAACTGCATCTTACCTACGAGTGCAATACCCAGACGGTAGCGTCCACTGTTCATTCCTGATGGGGAAATCCAGAAACGCCCCCTTGAAATTTATGAGTATACCTAGACTCGAGCTCCAAGCAGCAGTTCTGGCCACCCGCATGAACAGTTCACTTAGAGCGGAGCTTGATCTAGACATTGAAAGAACACAGTATTGGACAGACAGTGAAATAGTGTTGCACTATCTCAGAAATGTCAAACGTCGTTTCCAGACTTTGTGGCCAACAGAGTCCAAGAGATTAAAGAGAACTCCCAGGTGGGAGAATGGAGACATGTGCCGGGCATCTTGAATCCAGCAGATGATGCTTCTAGAGGGCTCGACCCATCCAGGTTATCTGCAGACGGCAGATGGCTACGTGGCCCAGATTTCTTGTGGAAAGATGAATCCTGCTGGCCCACCGAAGAGCTAAAGGGAGTCCCCGAGGAGCAACTCGAGATCAAGAGAGAAAGGCATGTGAACTCCACAAGTATAAAACCAGAAAGATCCAAGCCGGAGCCAAAGCGTACTGATCCTGGCACCTTGCAACAAGTAATCAACAGCTGCTCAGACTGGACCATCCTTGTACGAAGAATCGCATGGCTCAACAGATTCGTTCAATACATACAAGACAGAAAAGGAGTGTCTGCTGGTAATCTGACGGTTGATGAAACCGAGAATGCAGTGGCGCTGATTGCAAGGATCACCCAAAGGGCCCACTATCCTGACGAGATTAAGAAGTTGCTTTCTAGACAAGCAATCAAACCATCAAGCAAAATCGCAAGTCTCAATCCAATTCTTGACTCACAACAAGTACTGAGAGTAAATGGAAGAGTCACCACTGGCCCGACTATGAAGACGACAACTCGGCCGTTGATATTACCGAAGAACAGCCACGTCGCAACCCTGCTAGTTACGCACCTTCACCAGTCCTGCGGTCACCTTGGGCGAGAACATATTTTGGCCAAGCTTCGTGAGAAGTTCTGGATCCCTCAAGCGCGCGTGTTAATCAGATATCGCCTACGAAGATGTATTGTGTGCAGGAAACTGAACGCTAGACCTATCACTCAACTGATGGCACTGCTTTTAAGTTCCCGCACAGCCGTATACGAGCCTCCCTTCACACGCACAGGTATGGACCTTTTCGGACCACTCTACGTCAAACACGGTCGAGGAACAGCTAAACGCTGGTGCTGTCTATTTACCTGCCTCACCACCCGCGCTGTCCACTTAGAGGTAGTGAACTCTATGAACACGGACGATTTCATTATGTGCTTGAGAAGGTTTCTGAATCGCCGAGGTGAAGTCGCAGAGCTGCGCTGTGATAATGGCACTAACTTCGTGGGAGCGGAACGGGAATTAAAGGAAAGCATGAAGGCCTGGAACCAAACCCAGATAGAAAAGGAGCTTGTTCAGCGTGAATGCAGTTGGAAGTTCCAGCCGCCTACAGCCTCAAGTATGTCAGGAGTATGGGAGAGATTAGTCAGAAGTGCAAAGTCTGTGCTTAAGTCCATTATCGGTTCCCATACGGTGTGTGACGCTGTCCTGACTACAGTACTGACGGAAGTTGAACGCATCCTGAACAGCCGAGCTCTGACTGCAAATTCTGAAGACCCAAATGATTTGGACCCCTTGACATTGGCGCACTTCCTCGTGCAACGCAAGGTCATCTCGTTACCTCCCGGTCTCTTCACTGAGGCGGACGGTATTCTCAGACGCAAATGGCGACAAGCGCAGTTTCTCGCCGACCTTTTCTGGTCGAGATGGATAAAGGAATATTTACCATCACTACAAGTCAGAGGCAAATGGCCTACTGTGAAGCAGAACCTGAAGCCGAACGACCTGGTGCTACTCGTAGAAGATAACGTACCAAGAGGACGCTGGAACCTAGGCAGAATCGTGGACACCTACCCAGGCAAAGATAACCTAGTCAGGACGGTGAAAGTGAAGACCAAAACTGGAAAGTTCGTTCGACCAATTCAAAAACTTTGTTTGCTAGAAAAGGATCTAGAGTGACTGTAGTGACATTTATTTAGACTCGTATATAGTTGAACATTAGTTGTTATATTTCGCTAGGTTGGGTCCTACTGCTGGTAGTACCAAGGTGGCCGGTATGTTTGGGCCTCCTGTGCCTCAGGCACATCACGTGCACACCTCGTGTTAGTGTTTTTTTGGAACATGTGAGCAGTTCGTTTGGGACGCTTCGTCAATAGTCAAGTTTGTTGTTTTTCTTCTTTCCCCCTTTACACGGCACGATTGTAAGTAGCAAATTTACTTCCTGTAGTGTTCGAGTTTACTTTGTAATGTTTATGTCCTTTTTTGTACAGTTTTTACCGCTTGTATTGAGTTATCGCTGAATTAAGTGGACGAAGGTCAAGTCAATAAACCCTCGTGAATCCAGTAAATCGAACTCAGACTCGAATTAACTACAATATTATTAGCGAGTTGGAAGGCGTGCCGCCGTGAAATCAATTGTCCTAAACAGAAGGCTTCGAAACATGTAGAAGAACTTAAGATTTACTCAATGGATAACTTCATTTACCTACTCCTTCAGAAAACCATGGATGGTGGCATTTGCAAGGAACATTACATTTGAAGAATATAATTGCTTGAGTGGAATAGTGATCTCATGGCAGCTGGGAGAGAACACTAAGGCGACGAAACACGTAGAAAAACTTAAGATTGACTCAATGGATAACTTCATTTACCTTATGGTGGCAGTAGCAAAGCAATACTACAAGAATGCTTTAAATGAGGACACTGTTTTATACAAACAGACCAAAGATAGTGGAATATGCAAGCCAGTGGTAAATAGTAACCATTAAATCAAGAATACTTCTAACAGACTGTAGCCACTGTCTACATAGTAGGAAACAAAGGTATTCTAATCACATTTAGAATATATTTTTTCTTGCAAACATTGCTATTAATTTAATTATTCAATCAATTTCTAGGGTCGCTATCTTCCATTCATAGAATGGGAAGACAGGGCATACAAAAGTATAAGAAAAGCACCAAAAGAATTGTTAAAGATAGTTTCTACCCCATTGGTCTGCATGCAACAAAGAAACGAGAGCAGAAAGAAATACAGGAACAGCTAGTTGAAGCAAACACGAAATCAGAGGTAAGAATAAATCTTTCTTTTAAAGTCCCTTTATCAGAAAAATCAGGCAGGAGAAGACGAAAAGAAAAAATCGAGGCATGTGGTGAAGTACATGGTGCTCATGAAAACAACCCAACTCCTGCACTTGATGGGATGTGGTGTACTTTAAAAAATGAAATTACACCAAAAAAGCTTGAAAGGTACATTTCCACATCAAACAAAGCTAAAATAAAAGCCTTGCCAAATGTTGTAGAGAAAGAAGTTAAGAAATTTGAAGACAGTAAGGAAAACATTATCCGCAGTGTCAAGGTATTATATAGTGGAGGCCTTCTAAGTAAGGAGAAGTACAAATCTATTCGAACCAACCTTTCTTTTAATAATACAACTAAAAAGAGGCTTACCTTTATGGAAGGGGTTGGCTTACCTAATCTAGTACCATATGACCGATTAGTGAAATTCATTCAGGCAGTTGATTTCAATGATAATGTGAAGGATATGGCAGTACTACAAGATGATGATGATGATGTTGTGCATGGAGCTTACCGTGAACGTAAAGCATACCTTTTAGTTCTTGCTGAAATGTATGTTTCTATAGATTAAGCCCTTGGAGAAAATTCATTTATCTATCACTTTGGAAGTGAAAAATTTCATTTCAGACTTGCAATTGGTGCAGATGGAGCCCCCTTTGGCGACATGATGAGGCGACAGCATGGTTATTGTCCTTTTTAAATTTTGGAAGCAGAATTACCAGTCAGAATGAGAACTTTTTGATTGCTGGGGCAAACTGTAGTGAAGGTCATCCTCGTATGCAAAAGTATGCCAAAAAAATAATCCAAGAAATCAATACCATTTCATGTAAGCCATATGAAATAAGTGGCTTCAGAGTAAAATTCTCCTTTGAACTTTCGCCCTGTGATATGAAGTGGTTGGCATTTGTCGCAGGAGAACTAACAAATGCAGCACACTTTTTCTCTTCATTTGGAAATGTAAACCATGATGACAAGGCAACTGTACATGCTTCTCTTGGGAGTGATGAACAATCCACATGGCATCCCTGGTCATATACCTAAAGGCTTGAGAGCGCGACAAAGGTTCAGGGCAAGAAGCAAGAGTTAGACAACACAAATTTGTGTGACTCAACAAAGCGAAAGAAAGTGCTAGAATTTATCAGATCTGAAAATTCTCGGCAAGAGAGAGAACCACTTTTAGAAAGATTGATAGACTTTGCCTATGCTGAGCCATTGCACTTAGGCAATAATGGGTGGCAGTATTTACATAATTGTTTCCTTGAACTTGCCATAACTAAATCCAACATACCTCGTACTTGCACTAATGCCGCTGACCTTCCTGCAGACTGTCCTTTCAATCTTTATCTTACCTGCCTAAAAACTGAAGTAAATGTCACTCGCCTGGCCAAAAAGTTGAACAAATGGTTTAGAGAAGGGAGAAAGCAGACGTTTGACTACAGATTCACAGGAAAGGAAACTAAAAAAATGTGTTCCAAATACATGTGATAATACTGATGAAAGTGATCCACCTGAAACAAAGCTGAATATGTCAGTCTTAGCAATATAGGTTTTCAGTTGAAGGATATAGTCTCAACATTTTCAAGAGTAGAAACAAGTTAGGAAGAAGTCCATCAATTAAAAACATTGTGTAAGCATTACTTTAATGCTAATTCCCTGCTTTTGAATAACATTTCTCCAACTGTATGGACAAAAGGACATGCAGTTCCATACCATTCAGACATTCTGTTTACAAAGTATGGTCTTGGCTTAGGATTAAACAGTATGCAACGAAGGGAAGCAAAGCATGTAAGACTTTCACAATATGCAAAACATGCAACCTTGGAAAAGAGATGGCAACTAGTTTTTCGACAAGACTTCATGGCAACAGTGTGGCTAAGACGAGAAGAATAAAGAGGAGTACATCCCCCAGCACATCCAGCCGCCTTCATATTGTTACTGTGGATTTTCTAAGGATGTTCAGGAAGAGAGTTGCAAGTACTGTTCATCAGAACTTTATAAATCAGTAGCTGAGACAGCTGAATCTGGTGTTTTGGCAGTAGATATATGCACTTTTGCTAGCATATCTAGTTAGGTTACTGAGAAACAGTGTTTATTTATTTGTTTTTATTCATTCATTCATTCATTTTTGGCCTCAAAAAAGTACAGCTCATTAACTTATTAAGCTTACATCAGTCGATCAGTTTGATTCTGAAGAATAAAAAATTGTGCCTTTGTGCATTCTTTTGGTTTAAAGCAAAAGTTCATCCTGCTGCATGACTATGAGCATTTTAATCAGAAATTGTTGAGTCTGATTGCCCTTTTTGTGAGATAATTAAGGGATTTAAATTTTTTTAATCATTTTTCCAATAGAACTCTTTACCTTGGGTGTAATGTTTTTCCATTTCAGACCATGTGTCATTCTCTTGAGAATAAGATTCTTTGTTTCATTTGTATCCATATTCATGCGTCTTCTCATGCGCAACCATTAAACAAAGAAATTATACTCTAGGGAACGACACGTGATTTGAAATGGGAAAACATTACGCCCAAGGTAAAGAGGTCTATTCATAAGTGCAAGAGCTGAAAAAGGTTTAAGTAAGGCTTAGTATTGCTGTGTTTGGCTCTGATAATTAAGTGACAGAATGCTAAGACAGGTTTGTAGTATCTGAGATTTCTAGCTTTGTGTCAATCAATGTAGACTCACACATGAAGGGAAGCCAGCTACATTAGCAATAGAATAAACATAGAAATTACTTTCTAAAATCTTTGAAAGTACCTGCCCACAGCACCTACAAGCTACCCCCTTCCACAAGAAAAAAAGGACATTGCATTTACCCTGCAAATCTATAACTAATCAGTCAGTGCTTATATTCTTGACAGAGTTTGAGACAAGAAGAAGCCCTGACATGCTACAACTGAGGAAATCAAAGTCATTGGTTAATTAAATTAAATAAAGAGTGTGAGAAAATTTATTATTATTATTATTATTATTATTATTATTATTATCGGCTTCGTGATACAATGTCACAATGAGCTTTGGGATCTGGAAGCAGAGCTGCTGGGCACAGTGTGTAAGGATGTAGAGGTGGAGCCGGTTCTTCAGCAGATAACCGGAGAGACCTTGAACAGGGATGCGAACAGATCCCCCGACGCCCGTCTTGACATCCACGCCAGAGGTTTCTGGGAGCGACAGAGGTCTGTATACTTTGATGTCCGGGTATGCCACCCTTATGCAGACTCCTACCGTGATCAGACACCTGAGCAAGTCTACAGGCAGCATGAGAATGAGAAGAAACGCAAATATGCCAACAGGGTCATGGAGGTGGAGCAAGGAACGTTTACGCCTTTAGTGTTCAGTACAACAGGTGGAATGGGCATTGAGTACAAGATTTATCATAAACGCTTAGCTGAATTATTATCGATTAAGAAGGGAGAGAACTATGCCAATACGATTTCATGGGTTAGGGCCAAAGTTTCTTTTGAACTCATACGTTCTGCTCTGCTTTGCCTTAGAGGATCAAGGTCTATAAGAAGAACAGTTGATACAACAAATATAGACATCTCCCTCGATAATGCTATTGCCCGAATGAGCTAGACTTTTATTTTTATATTTTTATTTCTATATATATTTTTAAATTTATATTATATATATATATGTTGTTTTTTTAAAGATTGAACTTATATCTAAAGCATAAGGTTTTAGATAAAACTAGTGGTATATTTTCCCCATGGACTCATAACCTCGTTTTGATGTTCATCAGTACTTTTTCTTTTGCTACTTTTAGAGATACGAATATAGTTATAAATTGTCTTGTTATAGATTGTGTAATTTGTTATTAATAAGTTTTATCAATGGATTATTATTATTAAAATTATTATAAAAAATAAGATAATAAAAAATTATTATTATTATTATTATCATTATTATTTATTTCCAATTTGCTTAACGTTTTGCTTACAAAATTCTTAGCTGCCGAGTCCAATCCATGAGCCTTTGGAAAACTAGAATGTATTTAATTACTGATTTATTAAAAAATAAATAAAAAAATAGAGGATTGAAAGCTGATTAAATGATGAAAAACAAATCAATTAATCATAAGAGTTCTCCTGATGATGTGAGCAGTTCCTAGGAGGCCAATCTTCTGCATTTTTGCGATAGGTATGTCTCCTAGTAATTTATTGACGTACTGCTCTAGTCCTTTGTGTATCAACCCAAGTGCCCCGATGACGATAGGTATGGTTTTTGTTTCCATACCCCACATTTTTCTTATTTCTATTTCTAGATCTTTGTATTTGGAGAGTTTTTCTATCTGTTTTAAGGACACATTTCTTTCTGCTGGGATTGACACATCGATTAGAAGACATCGTTTTTCTAATTTGTTCTTGACTATGATGTCTGGTCTGTTAGCTTTGATGGTTTTGTCCGTGTGTACTTGCATGTCCCATAAAATTGTTGCTGTATCGTTGTCCATTACTTTTTCAGGGTCATGTTCATACCATTTCCTGCATACGTCGAATCCATACTGCTTGCAAAGCTTTCAGTGAACGTATGTCCCAACTTTATCGTGTCTTTCTATGAACTCTTTCTTTGCGAGAACAGGACAGCCTGATATAATGTGATCGATAGTTTCGTCGTATTCACCGCACGTTCTGCATTTGATGTTAACATCTTTTCCTATGATCTTGTTCTCGTAGTACCTTGTAGCAAGTGTCTGATCTTGCGCTGCTATGATGAGTCCCTCTGTCTCTGCCTTTAAGCCTGTTCCTTTCAACCAACTGTGTGTTCTCTGTTTGTCCACATCTGCTTTGTTCACTTGCCTTTTGTACTGGCCATGAAGGGGTTTAGATTCCCACTTTTCACGTTGTTCCGTTTGCAGATGGTCTTTGTAGGTGGTCTTTAATCTTCGTGCTTTTTCGATACTGGAAACGTCTTTTTCTTTCGGTAAAGATTCTGGAACATTTGCTTCGGCAGTTTCAGCTTTGAATCTTTTGCTTTCTTTGTGTATTGAGTACATCTTTTTGTTGTTTTCATGCTTAGAGACTAGACCTAGAAGGCATTCTTGGTTTTCTTTCAGGTACATGTCCAGGCCGATAGTTGATATTTTGTACGACTTTTCTATCTGGACGAGTCCCCTACCTCCTTCTTTCCTTTTTACATAAAATCTGTCAACATCCGCTTTAGGGTGATGCATACGGTTCATTGTTAGATATTTCCTTGTCTTTGTGTCTAATCTTTTGATCTCACTTAACTTCCAGTTGATTATGTTGAAACTGTATGATACTACAGGCACAGCTAAGATGTTAAGAGTGAATGTCAGTAAAAATCAAACAAAATTCAAAAATTCGCGGACACGGCCCAAAAATCGTGTTGGCTTATATTTTGATCATTGATAGGGTAGGGTATGTAGGTAAGCGAAACGGGGTTGATTAGTTGAAATATTCGTTATTTTGAAAAATATCGACCAAAGACGATGCCAGCCTGATTTCGACTCACGCGACTAGGTATTTAGCCGATTTTTGAGTGTCTCGTAAACTCGCTAAAACAAAATAAAAAGTCATTCATTCATTGTATCTAGGTCAATTGGGCCTAGTACGGCCAAGAAATAACAGTTTCATTAAATATGGATTATTTTGGATAGGAACGGAGGCCTTTTATAAAGACGATATGCGTACAGCGATAAATGAACTAGTAAACTACCCGTTACTCGAGCGAAGAATAATATACGAGGTGTTTCATCAAAACTCTCGATATTTATACCAGAAGGTTCACAAAAGGATGTTCTTTAAAGTTATAAAAAAAATTCTGGACTCTTTTTGATTTTAGTCGAATAAGAGCCCTTTACTTTTCACAAATTTCGGGTTTTGTTCCACTGACACTGAAAGCGACAACCAACCTCATTTGCGAAGTTGCGAGTCAAAAAATAGTTTTTCAAGACTAAAAATGTTTCCAGGATTGCTAGAAAATATTACTTTATATCATGAAAAGTATTTCTAATACGTCTAGCAATTTGATTGTGAACTGGTTGAAATATTTTGTCAAACTAAAGAAAAATAATAGTGCTGCCGCAGTCTGCGTAGTCAGTCAAATAAGGGCATAATATATATCGCAACTGACATATTTAGGGTACACTGCAGTACTATATTAATATGAAAATGATTAGAAGTACTGTACTCGTAAATACAAGCTGCTTTTAATGAATATCAAATAAAATTTGGAACCTTATTGATACGATTCTTTTTGCAATATGTCATTGTGATGAACAACTTGTAGATTTCAAACCGCCCTAATTAGTATTCATGTTGTCTTTCTCGTCGGTCGTCGTATATGTAAAGTTTTATTTCAAAAGATGTCGTGCTCCTTCAGCGTTTAAGGAGGAGAATGTGGTCTAGATGTTCGCGATAGGAAAGCTGAAACTGTAATAACATTATCATCCTGCTGTAAGGATATATCAAATCACAAGAGATTGTTAAATTTTTCTGGCGTTGAAACGAAAGTTGACCTCATACTTTCCCGGTGTGGTATTTTCCAGTCGACAGCTAAACATGAATTGACTATTTGCCTGTCACATAGATCTAGGTTTGGAATTGGTTAGAGAAGGACAAAAAAGTTGTGCTGTGTGCCAACCGTTGCCAGAAATATGGAACATGAGCCTGCTCACACATGCGCAATGATGCGTTTCAGCTTACAAAATAGCCGCCGAGTCTTATAGGAAATGTATGGGGAAAATAGAGCTTCCTCTATTTACGGCAAATAGGGTTTTAAGAGAAGATATCTGTAAAAACCAGACAATCGCGGCAATGCTCAAAAAATCGATTTTGCTCATATTTGAACCATAGGTAGCCCTTAACATGAAATACATCATGGTGCTTTTTGTTTTTAAAAAGATTGAATATTTTAGGAGAAAATCGCGAAAAACGGAATTTCGTCAAAGCGCCGCTTTGAGACGCTCGATTTTTTGTCAACTTTGGCGGCCTCGTGTGGCAAAATTAAATACTGTAATGACTCGAAACCTTCTCAAAGTTGTTAATTATTATCTCAAGTTTAGTCCCTAGCCTTTATATGGATTTCCACCTACTTTGTAGCATAATTAAAAAAATATTTCTAAGTTATACTTTTCGCTTTCACAAAAATAGGGCAAAAACAAAAATTATTTTACTGTGTGCTACCAAAAATTATTTGATAATATTCTGTAGTCTGAAAGTTAAGATAGTAAATATATGACTGTGAAAAAATCAGCTTGGGTAAATGTATTCGAGCGAAGTTATGGAGCTCTGAACTTGCCCAAAATCGTGCAAGTCTAACGTCGGCTAAGATCAGTCAAATTGCCAAGTCGCGGTAAACAATTTGCATAAACAGTCATGCTTTTCTTATTTTATCGCAAACTGTCTTGAAATAAAAACAAAAACAACAAAATCATGTTTTGCCTTTAAAATTGGAGGATTTTAAAAACTTTTTTGCTCTAAATCTTGTAATTTCGGTTTATAGTGAACCTCTAAGCGCTGCATAATTTATGCAAAGCACTTCGATCTATATTATGGTACTCATCATTTGAATTGAAATTATTCGTGTTTTTGCTTTCTTATTAGAATTTTTTTAGTTGCTTTTCTTTAAATCAGTTTTTCAGAAAATATTTGGAAGATTTAATAATTCATATTCGTTCAAATAAAATAGTGAAAAGCTTCACAAGTTCCAACTCTATGCCCATATTTTTTGATCGACAAGATAAGGATGACTGGACCTAATTAACTTTGACATGTTATGTATGTTTCTAAAAAGTCCGGCAGAGCAATAACAAAATAGTTGTTCAGTCGGGCTGTTAAGATGTTAGTCTCGATGGATTTGCAATGCTCTTTTAAAGCACTTACTGGAGGGGGATGTGGTCATGATCCAAGAGATCGCCATAAATATTCTAATGTGATTCCTTTCCTTGCATGTAAAAAGGAGATTTCTAGCCATGAGAATCTATTTCAATTTGCTGGACACGAGAATGAAATAGATCTGATTTTAAGTAGAGCGGGATTGTTTACACGTCCCAAAGATATCGAAACATGGACAATTTGTCCACTTCATCGCGGGAAGCTAGGGCTTGGTTGGACGAGGAAGTCTACACGGTGTAGAGTACCGGTTCAAATCTCTAATCATGGAAAAGGCAAAAGAACGTGGCCGAAGGGTGAAAGAGGAATTGGTAAGAGGGATACGCAATTGATCTTGAAGAGAACCGGCGTGTTTGTTCAAGCTGGATCAGGTATATGACATTATTTTTGTTCATTCTATTAAATCAATCCAGGCTTACTTAGTCCAGTACTCTTATATTCTTATCAGGTATCTGTGTCAACTGTAGAAAACTACTAAGGGAAATGGAAAAAGAAGAAGAAAAAAATCAAGAAACTGAGGTCACTATTGAAATGACTAATTTGACACTGGTATGGACTGTAAATAAATTGGATCTTATTAAATGCGGTGTGTGCACGTGCCTCTCTCTTCATCCCTCCTACCCCCAAGTATATGATGACGATGCAAACACAGGTATCCCAACCATTCTCCCATCTGAGACTATTGTTATGAAACTTAAATAAAAGATAAAAGCATAAAACATAATATCAAAAATGAATAATAGATCCTTGCATGCTGTAGACATTCATGTTAGTAAAACATTCAGTTACTCATTGGTCATATATTCGGCATATGTTTGTTTTATGCAAATAAAGTGATAATGCATACGCGCAAAAAAATTATTTCAAAATGATCAATACTGTGTCACAAAAAAAAATCATTGCGTGTTTCTATCTTTAGGATGAAAACGAAGACGACGAGGTGTCGTTCAGACCAGTATTTGTAAGTCCAACACTCTCTCAAATAGATGATACTGAATGCTTTAGTCGAGATACCCCAAAAAGCCTTTACGAGCCAAGTCAAGAGTCCCTTTTCTGTTCTCCTGTTGCAGAAAAATCCCCAAGAGAAAAAATGAATTCATATCTTAGGTCCAGAGATGTAAGTCCCATTCGATATACTCTCTCGATACCATGGGAAAATGCGTCAGAGCGCACTAAAAGATTCCATCTAAGAAAGGCGCAACATGTGGTTCATACCTGTCTCGAAGAAATTGCCCCAGGAGAATCAGCCAAGCTATTTAATCAGTTGGATAAGAAAAAGCTAGATGGTTCCGGCAATAACGTTGATTGTTCTATAATGGAGGCCCTGTCTGAATGTTATAATAATGCAGAACACTGGAGTTCTCGTCGCCAGATACTTTCTATAATGGCTGATAAGGTTGGGTTTAAAGATTTGCTTAGGTGGATACCAACCTTAACGAAATATCGCTATGACATTGCTAGGCATCACATATTATTGCATGGCCGAGGAGCAGCATTACCACCTGTTAATAACACTAGAATGTGTGTGAAAGAAGAGAAATTGGAACACTTTCTTTCATTTATAACGAGTAATCACATAGTACAAGATTTGCCTTTCGGTGAAAAGACACTTAGGCTTTCATCTGATGCACAAATCAAGATCCCCAATGTTGTTCGAACATTGATACCAGAGCAGATAATCCGAAAGTATCAAGGATACTGTAATGAAATTGGATTTGAGCCAATGAGCCGCAGTACCTTGTGGAGAGTCCTTAACGTTTGCTCAGCATCCACCCGCAAATCTCTGCAAGGTTTAGATTATTTTTCAGCGGTTGGTGCAGAAGCCTTTGACGAGCTGCAAAAGGTCATCGATAAACTCGGAGATGAATGTGGAAAGGGTCTTACTTGGGCCAAAGATATACGTGACAGACTTAAACTTGCCAAGCGATACCTTAAATGTGATTACAAGGTAATGTAAATTTAAAGCAACTGAGGGAGTGTGCTCACTTTTTTACATATGTAATGTACCCCGCCTTTTCCAAGATTATTAAAAGGGAATCGGCTCTAAGCATTTTTAACATCTAGAGAGACAAGGAACAAGTCTTCAATACTATTTTGTTTTATACTGAATACTTTTTTTGTTGTTTTTCCTCTTCGTTGATTTCAGGTCCACGTTTCAAAAAGTTCAATGGTTGCTGATCATTGTAGAACTTTTGCACTCAGTGACCCAGATGATGACGATTTTTCTAGTGGTTGTGACCATGAACACAATATGCAGTGTGACAGATGCCAACTCCTTTCTGCTGCTATGGATGAAATACAGGTAGTTCTTGCAAGCACCGAATGTTCCAAGGAAGAAAGAGAAGAACTGGAATATATCGTTTCAACTTCCATACACCGTATCAGTGCTTGGAAAGCTCATCTCCTTAGAAACGTGAACCAAGATTCCGCTAGACAAGAGATTATTGACAAGTTAGATGAACATTCTGTTCTTTTAGTATCAGAGTGGGCGATGAAGTTCTTGCCAAGGAAGTACCGCGAAAGTCAACGAGACTGGTATGGAAAGTGGGGAATATCTTGGCACCTAACAGTAGCCATACGAAAGAGTGCTGATGGAGAAATCCAAATGCTAACTTTCGTTCATCCCTTCCAAAGTTGCAACCAGGATAGCAGTGCAATTTTGGCTATTTTTGATGACGTACTTAAAGAGTTGAAAAGCGTCGAGCCAGAAATTCCGTTTTTCGCGATTTTCTCCTAAAATATTCAATTTTTTTCAAAACAAAAAGCACCATGATGTATTTCATGTTACGGGCTATGGTTCAAATATGAGCAAAATCGATTTTTTGAGCGTTGCCGCGATTGTCTGGTTTTTACAGATATCTTCTCTTAATTACTCTGAGCTCCACATCGCGACAAACAACCCACCCTACAAGCTACTAAATAAGCGTAAAGTGATCATTGAATCATGCGACATATTGGTTCCCGGACTACTTGCCTTCGAAAGCTCTAGATTCAATACATCGTCTATAAATCTGGCCAAACTTGACCCCAAAATCGTCTTATTTGAAATCGAAAAAATTTAAAAGTAAGAGAGCTCCACCTCGATATCACCAAACGAGTGTTTAATAAATCCAAATCCGCTCAAAATAGACAGCATGCTTTCAGAATGTTGGTTCTCAAGAAGCTTGGAGTTAGGTTAAATTTTAAGCGATTCGATGCGTTGTTAGCTCGTAGTTTTCAGTTAAAAATGACAAGAAACCACAGAGAACTGCTCCAAACAGCTTCAAAACCCCCTAAATATCGCCGCCATTTTGTTTTTACAAGCTCCTATTGACTGCTGAGATACAATAAGGAAGCTAAAAGTAACGATTTACGTTTGAAACTTGTTTCTTGTCCTTCATGGGCTTCCTGTGGTGAGGCTTATCAACAAAAAAATACTAGTTGTTCTTTTGATTGTCAAGTAACTTTTTTTGGTAAGAATTGTTTTACTAACATCATAGTTGAATATAAATATGTGCTTGGAAACCATGTAGTTATATTTTTCCTCTAAAAAACCACTTCATTTTCATTCATGCGTAACACCGCTGACAATGTCCAATATTTCTGGCAATGCTAAATCGCAAAGCATGCAAAAGTTCCAAGACATGCTGCGTTGGCACAAAGAGGACAGAGTCTTCTTCAAGCTCGCAAAATTCTTGAAATGACAAAAAACCTTGTCCCGGTTAGTTCTGGTAAGAAATGAACATTCACTAATCTATATGTTTTAATTTGTTTATGTCAGGAAAGGTTTACTACTTCTATATCGTTGGGTTGGGTTGTTACTATGCGCAAAATTGTTACTGTTTGTGATATACTTCTAATGCCATAAAATAAGACATATTTAATGGATTACAACCCTAAAACCATACAATTCCTGTTTCACAATGTACAGCTCAGATTAATTGTAACTACAAGCGTAAACTGCACTCAATTTCTTTTATGAATTTCTTTTAACCTTGTGATTTTGAGCTAGCGAAATTGCACAATCTCTAGACAGACTTTCTGGACTTGCCCAGATCTGCCCATGTTGTTTTGAATACCGTCTTGATATATTTCTTAAAGATTTATCAAAAGCATGGTTACAAAATACTATATAACGTTTTGCAAATGTCTTAAAGATAGCTGTCTACAGTAAAAATCAAAAGTGTTGATACACTACCTCATAATGTTGGAAAAATTAAGCATGCAGTGTAAGAAAAAGCGCTTTAAAAATTGTATATAAACTAAATCCCCCCCTCCCCCATTCAATGTTGTTCCTTGAGAATGTAGCTAGCTCACGGTACCCAACTTTGGCCATTTAGACAACATTGCAAGGGGAGGGGGAGCGTACAGTGGACATCAGTCATTTCACGCAGCCAATTTTGGGGGCATCATAGGGGTCGTGTATCAACACATTTCGATTTTTACTGTAGATAGCATGGTTTTGTCAAAATACTTTTAAATATTCTAGCAGTGTTAAAATAAACAAAAAAGCGTTGAACTACCTGAGATGATGAGCTCTCGAATACGCGAACGAAATGTGTGTATTTTTATTACTGGATTACCTGTGGTAAACCAGTCATAAAATACCTTCGTTGTTTCTTTTTTTTTTTTTTTTTCCATTCTGATTCCTTCGCGACAAAATGGCAAAGTTGCGCAATAGTACCCAGGGGTCTTCAGAACTATACCCAAGTGGCCTTAGCGGGCATCTGCTACAGGGTTCCTGTCTATAGTCCTATCAATTAGCATGTGCCAACTGTCAATCAATGTCACTACATTGCCAACTAATTAAGAGAGGGCAGAGCTAGCGTATCACGTGACATAAATTAATGTCTACGCATGCTCTATTTCGTTGACTGCTGTAATTAAAGAGTGAGCCGAGTCAGAATTTTTAATCTATTCGTAAACAAGGATAATTCTAATGCAGCCCGGAATTCTGAAGAATTTGCATTGCTCACGGCAAATCCGCTAACTTTGATTAAGTACTCGTGCTTTGACTCAGCTATCTATAGCAGTATTATCTGTAGTATCAGTACAAAAGGAAAAAGCTAGCCAAGGCCAATATTTAATTCTTGTGTTAAAGAATTTCTACGTACTCCAAGCTAAATCAAACCGATGGGACGTCCTGACTTCATTCGAGTTTTACCGACACGATTTTCGGATGCTTTATTTAATGGTTTGACTCAACAAGACTACTACAAATAAACATGAGGTACAAAGAAGTTTATTCGGGCTTTCATTTTGATATTAAGAACTGAAGAGTAATGAGAAATATTGTTAAATCGAACGCATGTATTTTGATTCTCAGATCGATCTCTTATAAAGTCATTCAACTCGCAGCTCACTCGTCAAACATTTACGAACTGTCGATTGATTTACAAATATATACGAACATAGAAAATTATAAAATGTAAAACAATTCTGAGGGTAGTTTTGAGCAATTATTTGCTCGTCTTACCGTTCTAAACGAAGGATTCATGTAGTAAACAAATAATGCTGACCTCAAGCAAATGTGTCTCCGTCAGCTCGCTTTGCCGACTTTCTGCCTGCGACTTAATTACGTATGATAAAACTCGGACTGGAATCGGAGATATGGAAGTTGAAACTGTGGAACTTCACCAAAATGGGTATTTTCGATGATTTAGTTTTTGATTTAATTTTTTCCAATATGGCTTTCACTGTACATTTTGGTAGGCAGTCTCTCACTGTCTTTTGAAAAACGACGAAAAAAGAAAACGAGGGCCTTGACAGTACGACACATCAGAAATATTAAAAACCAAATTACAGTCAGCTTATTTTATAATTGATCACTGTTTTTCCACAAAGGGTGGGTCAAGGGCACCCTAGGACCCTCCCCCTCCCTCCTGCCCCTGGTCCCACCCGGTCCAGGTAACCCAGTGCACGCTGCCACCAGCATCTTGTTCAAGAAATATAAAACATTCATGTACGAGTAAATTTTGCTGAAACCACGTATACACTCGCTATCACAAAGTTAATTGCGCCGAAAATGCCACGATACATCTGAGCATTGAGGGTAGGGAGTGCGGTATGTACCATTTTTATTTTCCAGCCAAAACCACAGGAATCCCGCAAGCAGAAAGGAAAAAATATTGGTTCCGATATATATATGATTGTTTTAAGAGAGGGAGCCTCGTTATCATAAATTGTGAGACTAATTTGTATTTTTTGTAACATTTGTTCAAGGAATTTGTCCTAAATGCCGCATGTGGCTTAATAAAGTACAGACAGAACAGATAAAATTACAAACACATACAATTTACAATTAAAAAAAAAAGAAAAGAAAAGTGGATAGTACAAGATACATGATAAAACTAGTATCAAGCACCCTAGACCTTATTCTAGATATAACAATGTAATATTTTACATGTCACTGTACAGTAAACAGTCGTCACTAGTAGATTTCTAACAACAAATATCGTGAAAACTCGTAAATAAATTCAAATTTTATGTGACATTCATTAAGAGCTGCTTGTATTTGTACTCTTATTTATTTTCATGCTAATAAATATAGTGCGTGCTACAGTGTACGACGACCGACGAGAAAGACAACATGAATACTAATTAGGGCGGTTTGAAATCTACAAGTGGTTCATCACAATGACATATCGCAAAAAGAATCGTATCAATAAAGTTCCAAATTTTATTTGATATTCATTAAAAGCAGCTTGTATTTACGAGTACAGTACTTCTAATCATTTTCATATTAATATAGTACTGCAGTGTACCCTAAATATGTCAGTTGTGATATATATTATGCCCTTATTTGACTGAATATGCAGACTGCGGCAGCACTATTATTTTTCTTTAGTTTGACAAAATATTTCAACCAGTTCACAATCAAATTGCTAGACCTATTAGAAATACTTTTCATGATATAAAGTAATATTTTCTAGCAATCCTGGAAACATTTTTAGTCTTGAAAAATTAGTTTTTGACTCGCAACTTCGCAAATGAGGTTGGTTGTCGCTTTCAGTGTCAGTGGAACAAAACCCGAAATTTGTGAAAAGTAAAGGGCTCTTATTCGACTAAAATCAAAAAGAGTCCAGAATTTTTTTTATAACTTTAAAGAACATCCTTTTGTGAACCTTCTGGTATAAATATCGAGAGTTTTGATGAAACACCTCGTATATTATTCTTCGCTCGAGTAACAGGTAGTTTACTAGTTAATTTATCGCTGTACGCATATCGTCTTTATAAAAGGCCTCCGTTCCTATCCAAAATAATCCATATTTAATGAAACTGTTATATCTTGGCCGTACTAGGCCCAATTGACCTACAATCTTGGACAAAATGGTTGAGAATGTTTGAGTTTTTAAGGATATATTGTGTAAAACACAGTTAAATCCCTCTCGAACGACCCTTCTCCCCCCAGAACAATGTTGGGTCTGTCGAGAGGGATTTGTGCTAGCCAATGGAACCAACATTGTGCTGGGGGGGAGGGGGAATTTTAGTTTAGATAATATTTTATGAGGAAAATTCCATTTTTTTGATATGATCAAAAATTCTCAACCCTTTTTGTCCAAGATTGTCTGGAAATGGTATTTGTAATTAAAAGAGATGCCAGGCAGTTTAAAAGGGAATAAGCGTCAATTATAAGAAATAGACTGAGAGATATTAGAAAATGTTACTTTTGAATTAATTAATTTGAATTAAGTCATAAATGCAAAGGAAAATGTGAGGTCACAAAAAGTGGATATTGATAGAAGTCCAAAAACTGGTATTTAGAAAGGCTAATAATTTGGAATAAAAGGTATACGCCGTTTACATTTACCTAAAAAAGCAACAAAGTAGTAGATATTGCAAAGGAGGCCAAGATGGGTCTAGAATCAGTGTATATTTTTCAAAATTTTAATATAAAGTTTGATAATATAAGACAGAACGCTTATTGTACGACGTTTCGATGTCGCTGACATCATTTTCAAGTGAGTTGGTTTATTCGATAAATTTGAATATTACATTGAGATGAATTATCCTCTTGGGATCAATGCGCATGACAAATTATTAAACAAATATTTTTGCACGTATGGAGTCTGATTGTGTGTTTAGACTTGGTCCTTTGTTCCTAATCAACAACATTTCATTGATTAAGCAGTCGAGCTTGTCCTTGCATTTCCTCAGGATTGTAAAACAATATAAAGGCTCAAAAAAGGAACAAAAAAGGCAAAGAGCCCTGTAAGACTCAGGAACAAATACCCAATGGATGGAAAGACAACTCTTTTGTGAAGTTAAAATTCTACGGAAGGAAAGTCCGATTTTTTCTTCCAAAAAAGCTAATGACAAAGAAAATACTAATCTCAAGTATTGTAAATGATACGCATTTAATTCTTTTTTAATGAAATGAGTATTCAAACGTTTACTTCCGGTTCATTATTAAAGCTTCACTTCCGGTTTGTTAACCGTGGTCGCTCTAATGGCCAAATAAGTGTAATATCTTACTCACTTTCAAACGAAAGCACATAATATAAATAAGAAACTTTAGAACAACCTAAAAACTTTAAAAAATAACGGTAAACAACAAGATTGGAGTCAATTTTCCACGGTTCACAACGGTTAACATTCAAATCGCGATAAAAAGATATTTTAGAATAATTCTTTTTATTATAGGGTAAATGGCTGTAAACCGTTGTGAACCGTGCTTTATAAATATATAAATTAGCTTATTATTATTATTATTATTATTATTATTTTCTTTCGTATTTTATCAAAACCAGTATTATTTCAAATATACGGTAAAATCTCGCCTTGATAGAAGCTTCTGTACGTTAGGTAGGCTATATGTTACTTAATGAAAGGGCCTCATTTCGTTTGGTAAATTCATTTCTTCCTTCGTGGGATGGTTCTAATAGTCCGGAAGATAAGGGACAAAAATAGTCGAATTGTTCACATTAGTGATACAAGCACCAAATTTTCAGAATAAACACACTTTACCATGTAGATTGATAAACCATTAAGATCCGGTCTGGATCCTAATCGTAAAGGTATGATTTAAGGTGGTTTTAGGAGGCGGTCAGCGGTAGGGACAGCAGGCTCAATAAAGATCGCAATTATGGATCACACTTGATCAAATTTTGCCCGTACTGTCTGAGTACCATGTATAAAACATATTTGTTTTAAAATTAGTGTGAAACAGTTTTTTTTAATCAAATAAAAGCATATTAAAATCTTTCACTAAAACCCCGGGGTCCCTGTGGTGCTCTCCAGGAACGCCTGACTGATTTGAACCTACTAGCAGGTTGTTTAGTTGTGGATGCTAAAGTAAAATGGCTGAGTCCTTAAATACTGGGAAAAACTGGGAATTATGTGCTCTGTGCGAAAAAGATAATGCTAGTGAAAAGCTTGTATGTCCTTTTAACAACAAACGAAAAGACTGTGTATCAGGTTACGAAAGTTTAGCAGAAATTTTACCGAAGTTTGAAGAGATTGGTGAACTGCCAATTCAAGTACCATTATCGAGACTTGACGATGGAAGAGGGATTGCCGAAACACTAAGATCACGCCGTGCATCATGGGACAGAGCATGTTTTTATCGATGTAGTAACGAAAAGCTGATTATAGCTCAGAAGAGAAAACTAGTGGATTTAAGTGAAGGCTCTGACGAAGACACTTCCAGACAACACAGTCCTGTTAAAACTCGTGCTTCCCTGGGAATAGCAGCTAAATCAAGAGATGGCGTAAGACAATGCTTCTTTTGCGAAGAAACGGGTAAATTCTCTTTTCTTATATTTTTTTCTTGATATTTGAGGTAAAAAAAGAAATAGAATGCTACTTAGACAGACAGACAGAGCGATACAGACAATAAAAGCTAAGACAAGACTAAAAATATTTTCGCAGATTTCTAGTACTAATTATCAAAATATTTTAAAATTCTATAAGTTTTGAAGTCGTGTTTCATTGGGTTTGAAAACTAACATTGTCATGAGTTATTATTGAGTTTGAGAATATTTTTTTCTTATTATTAAAAGGCGGGTATCTACGTAGAGCAGCTACTCTTACTGTTGATGGCAAAGTTAAAGCAGCAGCTACAAAATTGCAAGACCGTTAGCTATTAGCAAAGTTGGCCGCCGGCGATATGCATGCTATCGATGTATATTACCATGCATCGTGCCTTATATCTCTTTACAATCGAGCAAGAAGTGTTCGACTCTCTCAAGACCAAGAGACTAGTGACAGTGCTCAACCTTCATTAGAAGCTATTGCTTTAGCAGAGCTCGTGATATTCATCGAGGAAGCTACACGCCCCATAGTTTTTCAGTTGTCAGATCTAACCAAAATGTAGACATCATCCCTTGAGCAGCTTGGAGGTGATGTGCCTCGAAGAGTCAACAGAACCAGATTGAAAGATCTTCTTCTCACACAAATACCCGATCTTTGTGCTTACAATGAAGGAAAAGAGGTAAAGCTTGCTTTTACTGACGATATTGGCGCAGCTTTAAATTTAGCCCAAGACCACGACTATGACACGGAGGCTATGCACCTGGCCAAAGCTGCAATGATTGTAAGAAAAGATATGGTAGCTAAGAAGCAAAGCTTCAACGGCACTTTTGATGGTGATTGCCAGCGTTCGGCAGTACCAGACTTACTACTCGCGCTGGTGAACATGATATTAGAGGGGCCAAATTTCAAGGAAAAAGATGATGAAGATAAAAGCGCAGGTGTCGTGCTGTCCCAGCTATTAATCTATAACTCCGTTAAACGTAAGAGGGACACACAAGTTGATGCCACATGTACAACAACTAGGCACAGCAAGACCAGAGAGACCCCACTACCCATATATCTTGGATTACTCATAGATGCTGAAACAAGAAAGAAAACATTAGTGGATAAACTGTACAGATTGGGACTGTCTGTGTCTTACGATCGAGTAATGCAGATTTCAGCAGATCTCGGAAACAGTGTATGTGCGCAGTTCGAGGAGGAGGGTGTAGTTTGCCCTTCGAAGCTAAAGAAGTCACTATTTACTACTGGTAGTGTGGACAACATAGACCACAATCCAAGTTCGCGCACAGCCAAAGATTCCTTCCATGGAACGGCAATTTCTTAACTGAGCACCCTACTGTTGACTTAAGTGGTATTGACAGAAACCGAGTTCTGATAAATGCTGACATGCCAAAGAGAAAAACTGTTTCTGATCTACCAGAAGCCTACACTAGTATCCAGCCGTATGCAGAACGACAGAATCGAGATTACTACGTCCCAGTAGGGTACAGCGTTAACAAGCCGCTGTCAGATCTGGTCACTGAAAATATGAAAAGTGAGTACCAATGGCTGAGAAAAGTCGAAGATTTGTTAGAGAAGGAAAAGCGTGAGGAGAAAGATTATCTTTCATGGTCCGCTCACTTTGCCTACTTGCAAACTGGAAGTATCCCACCTCCTGCCATAACGTCGCTGTTACCTCTCTTCGAAGACAATGCACACAGCAAAGCAATGATCCAACATTCCATGAAATTGGTTAAAGACAAGATCGCATACATCAATCCTGGACAGACACCCATCATCGGAATGGACCAGCCCCTCTACGCCCTTGCCAAACAGATTCAGTGGGAGAGAGCAGATTTGTATGGGGAGAGTAGCTATGTCGTTATGATGGGCAGCTTGCATATCGAGATGGCCTCGTTGAAAATGGTCGGCAATTGGTTGAGTAACAGTGGATGGGATAGCGCTTTAGTCCAAGCTGAGATCACTACCAGTGGAAGAGCGGATGCTATACTGAAGGCGACCCAGATCACTCGTTCTCGTTATGCTCATCAAGTTAGTGCGTGCGCACTGCATATCTTAAAGAGAAACGCTTACCAGGCTAGTGTAGTTGACAATAACGAGCCTGAAGATCTTACTTCTTGGTCATAGAAGGGATGTGTAACACGTCCACAGTTTTGTTTCTGGTCAACTGCACTTGATTTGGAACTGCTTGTTCTAGAATTCGTCCGATCCACTAGAGAAGGAAACTTTCCTTTGTATGTGCAGGTTCTTGGCAAGCTAATTCCTTGGATGTTTGCTTTGGGTTTGGTTAACTATGCAAGATGGCTTTCTATCCACATCAGAGACCTGGTCAATCTAAAGGAGAGGCACCCATCAGTTTATGCTGAGTTTCAACAAGGGAAATTCGTGGTCCAGAAATCCCAACATCTGTTCTCAAAAATTTCATTGGACCAGAACCACGAACAGGAGAATGAGATGATCAAAGGAGACGGTGGGGCAGTAGGGCTAACAGAGAGCCCCGCAGCCCTTCGACGCTGGATGGTGGCAGGACCAGATATAGCCAGAGCAGTGAAAGAGTTTGAAACCACATATAGTGTACTGAAGCCTAATAACATTCATCACCATGAGCAAGTTCCTTTTGTTCAGAAAGCTTTCGCTAAAGACGTGGAAAGTATGGTCAGTGTAATAGAGGAAATGGGAAACCCCTTCAGCGAAGAGAGTACAGATCTTTTTGTACTGGACACCAAGGAGATTATGCCTCAATCTGTTGTGGAAGGAATTTCAACAGCCAAGGCCAAAGGAGAGTCAATGTACGACAAATATGTAGAGGAACGACTTGGTGCCAATCGTTCCAAGGCCATTACAGATACTATCAAACAGTGCAAAATACCTTTGTTTGGGATGTCAGAGAAAAGACAATCAAAAAAGACAAGTAATCAAGTTAGCGATCTGAAAACCAACTGCAACCTATTTGCCAGGCTGTACATCGCTTGTCAAGCACGAGAGGGAAATCTTGACGAGTTTTTTAAGCATGAAAACAGTTCAAGTCCCCCGTCCCTTTCTCGTAATGGCCACATGCGCACAGGACAGAAATCGGAACTGATCAACTCTATTGAAGTCAATACAACATTGCAGCGTCCTTTAGTAGATGTCGTTGTTCTTGATGCAGCAGCTACTGTTAACATGCTGACACCCGGAAAGTGCAAAACCTTCAACGAATATGCAACCACTGTGTTTCTCCCTTATGTCATCCAACAGGCCAAGAATGTTAAGAGAATTGATCTGGTTTGGGATCGTTATCTGCCAGACAGCTTAAAGCAAGGTACACGTGAATCCAGAGGATCAGGAGCTCGTAGACGTGTATGCGACAGTGCATCGATACCTTCAAATTGGAAGGCATTTCTGAGGCTGGATGATAATAAGAAAGAGCTCTTCCACTATCTTGCAGAAAATGTTGCATCTATCAACCTACCAGCAGTAGAGGTGATCAGCACGGCTGGTGTGGTGTGATCAGTCCAACCGATGTAGACAAGGAAGGTTTAGCACCCTGCAATCATGAGGAAGCGGATACGCGTATCTTCGTCCATGCAAAGCATGCGTCAGTTAATGGTATGAAAAAGATCCTCATACGAACTGTCGACACAGACGTTGTCGTCCTAGCAATTGCTTTTCACCATAAATTACAAGTAGAAGAGCTTTGGATTGCCTTTGGTGTTGGCAAATATTTGCGATATTTGCCTGTCAATACCATAGCCAGTTCATTCACAACACAACAATGTGAAGGATTACCGTTCTTTCACGCCCTCACCGGATGTGACACTGTCTCATACTTTTTAGGAAAAGGGAAAAAGACAGCACTTTTAGCGTGGAAGTGTTATCCCGAAGTGACAGAGGTCTTCCGTAGTCTTTCATTACCACAAGCAGCGGTCTCTGAGGAGCAATTTAAGCTGTTGGAGCGGTTCGTGGTTATTATGTACTCCAGAACAAGTCCCCATGAGAATGTATGTAATGCACGCAAAGCCATGTTTGCCCAAGGCACTAAAAGCATCGAAAGTATTCCTCCCACCCAATCGGCTCTGGAGCAACATGTTAAGAGGGCAGCATTTCAAGCTGGGCATGTCTGGGGGCGCAAACTAGATCCCATCCAAGACCTTCCGAGTGCAGCAGATTGGGGCTGGCATCATTCTGCAGAGGGATGGAAACCTACCTGGACAATATTACCTGAGGCATCCAAAGCATGCAGTGAACTCATAAGATGTGGATGCAAACGTGCATGCCGGGGACTTTGCAAGTGTACTAAAGCAAACCTGCCCTGCACTGCCCTATGTTTCTGCAATGGCAGC
Source organism: Anthopleura xanthogrammica (assembly GCA_964019055.1). Taxonomy (NCBI): domain Eukaryota; kingdom Metazoa; phylum Cnidaria; class Anthozoa; order Actiniaria; family Actiniidae; genus Anthopleura; species Anthopleura xanthogrammica. The sequence goes on along the minus strand of OZ025211.1, from coordinate 13,516,805 downwards.
TGTTATCAAGAGTGAAAAATACTGGTAGATAAAATATTCTTTGAGCTAAATCACTAAGTTATATTGTTACTCTCTTAAAATATCTTAGTAAAATGTTACCAGGGATGATTTATCAAAAATTTAGGATCGTAAGAATTATAATTTGAAAATTTTCGATTTTTCATGAATTGGGATCCCTGTGCTTTCTATATAAAATATATAGGAAACTTTTCCTCTCGAAAAACGTTTCAACCGATTAGGATCCAAGGTGGATCTTAATCGTCTATTGTTACCAACCCCAATCTTCCGGACTATAAGAGTGATTCTTCTTGGGATTCGTACTCCTTGAAAATCTTTGCATTCAAATTAACACCCTAAAGTTCTATGGTTAACGAGTTACCGCTACTTTTCGAAGAAAAAAATGCCATTCTTTGTGACGTCATGCAATTTACGACATGTGTAGCAGTCGGATATCAGTCGGATTGTATACAAATCCATACCTATATTGAATTACGAAGGATGTACAATGTCATTTTGTCTCATTATCATAAGGGTCCGATTTGTAAAACAAGAAATATGGGTTATTGAATGTGTTTTATTGTGATTCGACGGAAGAATTCATGATTTTTAGCATATACAGATCGCAGACGATCTTGGACAAAATGGTTGAGAATTTTTGAGTTTTTAAGGATATATTGTGTAAAACACAGTTAAATCCCTCTCGAACGACCCCCCTCCCCCCAGAACAATGTTGGGTCTGTTGAGAGGGAACTGTGCTAGCCAATGGAACCAACATTGTGCTGGGGGGGAGGGAGAATTTTAGTTTAGATAATATTTTATGAGGAAAATTCCATTTTTTTGATATGATAAAAAATTCTCAACCCTTTTAGTCCACGATTGTAGATACAATGAATGAATGACTTTTTATTTTGTTTTAGCGAGTTTACGAGACACTCAAAAATCGGCTAAATACCTAGTAGTGTGAGTCGGTTTGAGCCGAAATCAGGCTTGCATCGTCTTTGGTCGATATTTTTCAAAATAACGAATATTTCAACAAATCAACCCCGTTTCGTTTACCTACATACCCTACCCTATCAATGATCAAAATATAAGCCAACACGATTTTTGGGCCGTGTCCGCGAATTTTTGAATTTTGTTTGATTTCTACTGACATTCACTCTTAATAGCCTGGATCTTATTCGCTGCGTTCAACTCACTTTGTAGTACCAATCTGAGTCTTCGATAGTACTCCTCACTTTTTCTTTTATCTTGGAATGCTGTATTCCATCACTTTCATCGATGCCTAGGTACTTGTAGGTTTTCTCGTGGTGAAGTTCTTTAATGACTGTGTCAAGATCAAGTTGGATGTTCGATTTCTTCGTTAATTTACCTTTCTTGAAAGTAGCTTTGGCACACTTGTCGAGGCCAAATCTCATGTTGATGTTGTTACTGAAATGGTGTACAGTGTGGAGAAGTGTTTCAAGATGGCTGTCGTCTTTTGAATATAGCTTTAGATCGTCTACGTAGAAGAGATGTCCGACCTTCGCGTTTTCAACGCTGTATCCACATTCTGTGCTATTTAACATGTTGCTAAGTGGTGTCAGGGCCAAGCAGAACAACAGTGGTGATAGTGAGTCTCCTGGATAGATCCTGCTTTTGATGGTGATCGTTCTTGTTGTTAGTGTTCCTGTTGTGTGGTTTAGGATCATGGATGTTTTCCAGGTTTTCATGCTGTGTTTCAGGAAGCTCGATAGTAGTGGCGATATCTTGTAGATCTGCAAGGTCTTTAATATCCATGGATGAGGGACACTATCAAACGCTTTTCTGTAATCAATCCATGCTGTACTGAGATTTTTCTTTTTTTGCTTGCAATTTTCAAGTATCATCTTATTTTTTAAGAGCTGATCTTTGCATCCATAACATCCTTTTCTGCATCCTTTTTGCTCTTTTGGTACGAGTTGATTGGTCTCCAGATGATGATAAATTCGACTTGTCATGATTGATGACATGAGCTTGTACATGGTAGACAGACATGTTATTGGTCTGTAATTCTTTGCTTCCTTTGTTTCCTCGGTCTTTGGGAGGAGGTAGGTAATACCTTGCGTCATCTATTCTGGACATGTCTCTGGGTTCTTCAACATATCATTGACACTCTTAGCAAGATCGCCGTGCAAAGCTGTGATGTGTTTAAGCCAGAAGTTGTGAATTTGATCCAGACCAGGAGATTTCCAGTTGCCTGCTTTGGTTAACGCAGATGCGATTTCAGCTTGTGTAATGTTGCTCCATGTCTGCTGTTTGATCTTGCTGTTTTGATTTTCTGTCCGTTTTATCCATTCTGCTTGTTTGTTATAACTTTTTTCTTGCTCTAGAGTTTCTTTCCAGAATTCTTCAACTTCCTCTACCGTCGGTGGTTTTTCTACCGTTATCTGCTTTTTTCCAAGCTCCCTGTACAATTTCTTGGTGTCTTCTCTAAACATTACGGTTGCCATTTGAACATTGTGGAGTGGAGTTCGTTCCAGAAGCTAACTTTTCGTTCTCGACCTGGTTCCTCACCGAAGAACGTGCTCCTTGTTGATCCCCAAGATGAGCGATTTGGTTTCTATTCGATTCTTTGTTCTTTTGCATTATCGGTTTTGTTTAAACGTTTCAGTGCGCGTCCATCCCGTGTCAGTTATGTGCTCGAGCTTAATTCAAATTATAACGAACTATCTATAGCTCGCTCTGATTCAAATATGAAAAAACGAAAACAAACATTGGTTCTAGAAATTTAAAAAAATAAAGAAAATCTAAGACAAAAAAATTAGATAAATATTAAGATCAAACAGCATGAACAATAGTTAAAGGAATTACTGACCTAGGAAAAAGAAACGTAAATCTCACTAGTGAGAATTGCTTTATAATATTAACTCTTGCCGTGACATAAATACTGGATGAATAGAAATACAAGGAAGAAATGTTTTGAGACGATCACTTCTTGACTACCTAAAGAAAATATTATTATTATTATAATAATAAATTATATTTTATTAAGCGCTAATTCCCCATGGTTCAACTGCGCTTTACAAATGTATTATATAAAAGTTTTGGGAACATTAACTTAATCTTTATTGTATCATGTATAATTGGACTTTATGTACATTTTATGTTTAATTTATTAATATATATATATATATATATAGACAACATGATAAAAGTAGTGTATAGATATAAAATTATAAAGTTTATAAAAATGTAAAATATTATGGTTTCAGAATAAGACGACTTATAAAATGCTTGCTTAAAAAGCCCGGTTTTAACCTCATGTTTGAACTGTGAGAGTGAAATAGATGATCTTATGTTCTGTGGGAGGCTGTTCCATAGTTCAGGGGCTGCAGTGGAGAAGGCTTTTTTGCCATAGTGATTTAGGTTATAATTAGGTTTCGTCAAAAGGTTCTGAGACTTTGATCTTAAGGAACGTGATGGCACATAAGGTTGCACCAAGTCAAACAGATAAGAAGGAGTCTGATTATGTAAAACTTTGAAAGTAAGTAGAAGAATCTTGAAAACAATACGCTGTTCAACAGGTAGCCAGTGCAAATCATATAAGATGGGAGTGATATGTTCTTGTTTCCTTGAGAAGGTAACAAGCCTAGCGGCTGCGTTTTGAACATGTTGCAACTTTTTCAGAGAAACATTAGGGAGACCATATAGTAAAGAATTGCAGAAGTCAAGCTTCGAGGAAATGAGGGCATGGACAAGAGTTTCACATGCATTTCGACTCAAATACTTTCTAAGTTTCCAAATATTATGAATATGAAAAAAACAGGTTTTACATACAGAAAGTATCTGATTTTCCAACGACAATGACTCATCAAAGATGACACCGATGTTACGAGCTGATGTTGATAGAGCAATAGATGAGTTCGAAATTTGAAGGGATTCAATAGGTGGTCTAGGACGACAAGGGTTAGTTAAAACAAGAATTTCAGTTTTGTCGTCATTAAGTTTCAACTTGTTGGAAGTCATCCATCTATCAATTTCTGATACACAGGTCTCAATTTGCTGGTTTGCTCTATCCCACTCAATTGAGGAAGATGTAGAAAATGTGAAATAAAGTTGGGTGTCATCAGCATATAAATGAAAGTTGATGTTGCACTTCCGCATAATATCACCAATTGGTGCGGTGTATAAAAGAAATAAAATGGGTCCCAGAATAGAGCCTTGGGAGACATCGCATTCTAGAAGTTGAGAAGAAGATGAAGCACCGTTTACTTTCACTCGATAGCATCTATCACTGAGGTAGGATTTAAACCATCGAAGAACTTTTCCATTGATGCTGTATCTAGTTGAAAGCCTCTCAAGAAGAATGTTATGATCTACCGTATCGAAAGCAGCTGATAGATCAAGTAATACTAAAATAACTGCAGACTGTCTGTCAATAGCTTGAAGAATATCATTGTGAACTCTCAAAAGTGCTGTCTCAACACTATGGAATTTCTTGTAGGCTGATTGAAATTTTTCATGGAGATCAATTTTCTCCAAGTGCTCTGCCAGTTGAGAGGCGACCACCTTTTCTACAACCTTGGAGAGAAATGTCAAGTTTGATATTGGTCTGAAACTGGAAAATTCATCTTGAGGCAGATTATGTTTTTTGATGACTGGTCTCACTATCGCTTCCTTTAAATTGCTAGGCACTGTTGCAGTATTTAAAGATAAGTTGACAATTTTTGTAATGGAAGGAAGGAGCATTTCAATGGTTCTTTTGAGAATAACACCAGGCAAAGGGTCAAGAACACAGGATTTGCTGACAAGTGGAAGTATGAGTTTAGACAGATCATCACATGCAATTTCAGAAAATGAAATAAGATGTTGAGACGCTGGTAAAACTGGATGGATGCCCAGGTGGGATGAATGAGAAACAAAACTACTTTGATAAGCCTTAATTTTGCCAACAAAGAAGTCCCTAAAAGAGTTAGCAAGATGTTTAGCGGTAGGTGCAACAGGAAAGGATTCCTCCGGATTCCTGTGTAGCCATTTGTCAAAAGTGGAAAACAAAACTTTCTGATTGGACATATTGTCCTTAATAATGTTAGAAAAATGTTCATCTTTAGATTTCTGAATAAGTTTCTTTACTACCCAACATTGCTCTACATATAAATCACGATGAATTGTAAGACGTGAGCCTCGCCAGGTTCTCTCAAGTCTTCGACGCTTAGTCTTTTCAGATTTTATCCCTTCCGTGTACCAAGGAGCAGATGGTCTCATTGTTATAATACGCTCTTTGACAGGAGCATGTGAGTCTAGGATAGACAACAGCTCAGAGTGATATTGTGAAGTAAGGCTGTTGATATCATCTGCTGGTGAGGTTATTAAACTGGAACAATCAATATCTTTTTTTAATGATTCAACGTCAATTGATCTGATCTTTAGGCATTTTGAAACAATTCTTTCAAAAGATGGCTTTTTAGTAAGTAGTTCACAAAACACAGCAGAGTGGTCGGATATTGCAGGATCAGAGACAGAAACTTTATCAATTAAATTGCTATTTGTATTGGTAATAATAAGGTCGAGTATGTGTTTCTCTTTGTATGTAGGCAGTTCAACATGTTGAGACAAATTGAAAAGATTCAAGATATTAAGAAATTCAAGAGCATGAGAATTAGTTTGATCTTCAACATGAAAGTTGAAATCACCCACAAGAAGAAATGAGGCTGAGTTAATAGAAAACTGTTCTAGAAAATGAGAAAACTCATCAAAAAACATTTGATTTGAAAGTTTGTTCCGACTTGATGGAGGTGGTCTAAATAAAACAAAAATTGAAATAGTAGACGGAGATGAGTTTAGAGATATACCCATGATCTCAAACGACTTAAATTTAGATATCGAAATTTTATTTAATTTCAGAGATTTTTTAAAAAGTAGACCAACACCTCCTCCTCTAGAGTTTCTAGGGATGTGGTGAAAAACATAGCCCTTCGGAGTTATTTCATTAATAACTAATTGTAAATTTGAATTATTTGTATTCAACCAAGTTTCAGTTAAACAAAGCAACTCAATATCATTTTCAACAATAAAATCATTTATAATCAAAGGTTTATTGCATACTGACCGGCAGTTTAATAGGCAAAGTTTAGAGCTTCTTCGAACATTTGATGATAAAGGTATGCGGCGAGGGTAGCACAAGTTATTGGTATTGATTCCACGATGAAAATGCTTGTGTTTATTTGCGGTGTTCAGCCAAGGTGAACGAAGGAACGAATCTTGAATATTTAATATCCTGGTAGAACGCGAAAAGATTGATTTTATCGATCGAATACCATCGTCTTTTGCTTGAGATCGACCACCACGTTTTCCTCTGAACTGACGTAAGATACCAAGAGATTTCATAGTATTCCAAGTCGAAGAATCCAGTGGAAATTGACCATAGCGATGACCAGTTGTCAAACAATGGCGGGAAGTTTGAAAGCCAACAGAACATTTCCACCACAAACAGCGAGATAGCAAAGAATTTCTCGAATAAGAAAGCATAATTTGACAGTACAAATACTTAGAAACAAAATTAGCGTGGTAAAAAGCATCAAAAGTATCTAAATTAGAGATAAAACGTTTAAAACATCAAGAGCTAATTTCTTAAGCAACTATACTCGGAGTGCTAATATGCTTATAATAATAATAATAATAATAATAATAATAATAATTATAATTATAATAATAATAATTATAATTATAATAATAATAATAATAATAATAATTATTATTATTATTGAGTGCATTTAGTAAAAGCGTGAAACTTTACTGATACTAAATTGTACTATTTTGTACAAATTAGTAATTAGTAAATTTAGAGTGCATGTGCAATCACTGAACCGCGATTCAAGTTAACGAAAAAAGTTTTTTTTCCACTCTTCATGCATCTGTATGCAAACACTCTCCAAATACCCAGAATATCAACATCTAAGAAAGCTCTTTGACAACATGACAACAATATTTAATTCTTTGATTCACCATAATTTGTGTTAAGCTAACAGTAAAAAAATTCAGACCACAATGTTATGTCTCTTTATACTGTATATGGCTTACTGACAATGGATAAACTTGTAATGTAGGACAAATCTGCTTTTTCAAAGTAATCATTGGCCGAACATTCCACATATCTAAACATCTACACATGCGCATATATATATGTATAGGGAATAAATATAAATCACCATATAACAGTAAATAGTACATATTTTTTACAACTTGGGATTAATTTCCACTCTTGTTTTTGAAAGGGCTTGAATAATTATATTCATCAAAACATTAGATCTTAAAACGGGACATGGTTACAGCTTATTTAGTGTGAAATGGTGTGTTCGGAAATTTCCATTCTATTCCATCTTCCATAGCGAAAATTGACACGAACAATTTCTATTTTTTTTGAATACTTAATGTTTATTGGATGGTTGATATTTACCACTGCCTTGCATATTCCACCATCTTTGCCTGTTTGTATAAAACAGTGTCCTCATTTAAAGCATTCTTGTCGTATTTGTTTGCTACTGCCACCATAAGGTAAATGAAGTTATCCATTGAGTAAATCTTAAGTTCTTCTACGTGTTTCGTCGCCTTAGTCTTCTCTCCCAGCTGCCATGAGATCACTATTCCACTCAAGCTATTATATTCTTCAAATGTAATGTTCCTTGGAGATGCCACTGTCCATGGTTTTCTCAAGGAGCAGGAAATGTTCATCCTCCTAACTGCTTAAGTATTCCTTTGTTCAAATTCCTTACCAAGCATTCTGTAAGGTTGAGCAAACGTACTTAAATTCAGCTTCCTAGCCAAGTATGTTATTTGATAACTGCTCTTGACAACTGAAGTACTTCAGACGTTATTTTGATGGCGATATCCTTTTCTGATGGAGTTCTGCATTCGTTAATGTACTCGTTTGTTATTTCATGCATTTTTTCGATGAAGGCCGCCATCTTGAAAACGAATGATATGAAGCGGAATACTGCTGATATGAGCGCGGGCATATTCGTCGAGATGGCCGAATTTGACTCCCTGAGAGCCCAGCATGCTGCGGTTGTTCTCGTGAAAGCAGCTGTGCAAACAGACGATGTACTTGTGTTCGTTTATCTCTTCATTGCTCCAAGGCTTGTAAGTGTGGAGACGTATGTAGAAACACTTAACAGAAGATGAAGTTTGACCCATTATACTACATGCCCAATCAAGGTTGTCATACCGTCCGGAACCGACTATTTAAATACTGACACTGTTAGTCACTGTTCATTATAAAGAATAAGTCAAAGTATGGAAACTACAGTTCGTACGATTTGGTACTGGGAATGAAGTTTAATATATTAACTTTAAGTAGTACATGTTTTGATGATATTGTTAATATGTGAATATGATTATGGTAATAATAGTCAACAGCCAAATAGAAACATTGTTTAAGGTCTTCCAATTTGACAGCTTTCAAAGTTTGCTTCATCATTTTCGCATTTCAAATTGAACCTCGGATCAAAGCCACATCAGCGAGTAAAAAAGTCCTATTTGCAAGCGCAGAAATATTAGTATTTTAAAAAACCATCACAAGATGAGAAAATAAAGGTGTATTTATATTTTTCATTTAAACTGACGAAAAAGGTACAAATATTTTGGTCTTTCACAACTATCTCATGACAAGTAAGGTCACGTGACCTAATCACATTTATGAAGATTAATGTAAACCAAGTGTCAATTGCTTAAGAGTCATTGTCCCAGAAAGTGTTCCAGAAGATGGGAATGGGGTTCCACCGAATTTGACGAAACTTGGTGCAGAAGTTAGACTTAATGAGATATGGCAAAGCCTGATTTGGTTTTGATTTCTGCCTTTTGCTTCAAAAGTTACAGGGGTGGGTCACTTTTTAGGCCACAAATCATGAAAAATCCTGTTTTTGGAAGGCTATGTTATAATCCTCATAACACTATACATACCAAATCCATGAGGAAATATACTGTATGGTGTGTTTCTACTATGATTGCTCTTTCAGGTCATATGTGAGGATTTAGCATAAAGGTGTATTAGGAAGGGTTTGTTTTGGAGTATTTTAATAGTAATTCGGTTTTTCTGAAAAACTCTCGGTCCGCCGTAACTTTCAATGTGCGAAAATCACGGCTTTAGAATATTTCGGCGAATTACCTGAAATCTAACATTGATTTTCTTAAAAATAGTTGGAATCGTTTTGCAATAGCTTGAAGTTGGTGATGTCGTTTGCCGCTTGTCTAGGTCTCATCGAGTTTTAGAGTTATTCGATAAAAACCAATTTCAACAATATTTGTTTATCGTTGCCAAGGTAACGTCAGTCAAGCTAAAATTAACATCATTTTAAGATTTCATCTTAGCTCTATAACTGGTCCAAAAATAAAGTATATAGGTATAAGTTAAGACTATGAATAAGCCAAATGAAAATGAAAGGTTAGACCCTTTTTGAAATTTCTATTAGAAAATTGACATTTAGCTGGTAGAAAATTCCTTTGAGACCTGAAATGACGTGTAATTATGTAAGTTTTTTCAGCTTCGTCTACTTACTCTTCGTTCTTATTCTCGAGTTCCTGCACTTAATTGTTCTCCTGTTCTTGCTCTTGCTGTTGGTGCTGTCGCTGTTGGTGCTGTCGCTGTTGGTGCTGTTGCTGTTGGTGCTGTTGCTGTTGGTGCTGTTGCTGTCGGTGCTGTTTCTCTTGTGCTGTTGCTGTTGGTGCTACCTGTGCTGTCTTAGACCTGTTCTTCTGGTAATCGTTTTAATTACGAAGTAAAAAATAAATCTATTATAAAAACTAAAGATAAGAGATTACGTTTTGTCGTCATGACAACAGACTTGTTCAGACAGTGTTGCTGTTAAGTGACGCATCACATGGAATAGACCTTCGAAGAAGAGCTCTGATCAAATCGGATATGAAATTCGAATATCGCTTGTTGTGTAGTGACCAAAATCCTGTCACAGACCTATTATTTGGAACTGAGCTGAGCAAATTAGTAAAAGATCTGACGGAGGAAGGTGACATCTAAGCTTACACATTCAAGCATAACTACAATAGCCAAGGTTCTACTTGAAACCAAAATACGAGGTCTGAGCAAAGAAGACCATTTCCTTTTTTAAGCCGGGGTAGAGGCTATACTAGAAGGCAAAGAAGCCGATACACAGGAAACAGAAATGCACCTCAAAGAAACCAGTACTAACCTTAAATACAAGTTTAACCACATTTGTCTCTAGCGTCCAGGTGAGTACCAATGTTGAAAATGCAAATAAATCAGATAAATCTGATTTCAAGTGACCCCTGTTTTCAAGAAGGGACAAAAATCAGACCCTAATATTTATCGCTCCATTCAAGTTATACTAGCCTGCGTGCAGCCGAATGAAAACCCAGGTTATGTCCGTCTGCGAATCAGCGACACAAATCGTGTTCTAGACCCCCAGCACTGTACCGAGATATATGTACTAGATACTGATTGGTTACTTCGATTACAATTCTTACGCGCGCTCTCATTGGCTGTATCCTACTCGTACCAGGCCGACTCATGTGTCATGGCTTGTTTTGGCTTTTCCCGGCAAAAAGATTTCGCATGGATTTCGAAAAGTGTTGTATTCTTTGTTCTCGAGATATTTTAGAACACAGCAAGAGGTATTTAGTGAAGGGAAAAGGAAGTTTCAAGGTTAAAGAAGAGCTTAAGAACCTTCCCTTTTCTTTTTCGCGATCAAGCGACTATATTTGCAAAACTTGTTTAGAACTATTGAAGAAACGTCGAGGTGTGATTGAGCAACAAGAGAGACTTTATAGCCTTATACAAGAACGATACAACTTATCCAAACCTCCTCAGAATTCTCAACTGAAGAGAAGTGCTTCTGAAGATGTGATCTCCACGCCTAAGAAAGTTTGCGTAGATTCCGACGAGTCAATCAAAGTGCCTTCTTCAAGCGCAAGTTTATGTTCGACACCCGTTCGAACAAGAGCACCGCCGCGTGAAACATGCACAGTATCTCCTATTAAAATCGGAAGCCTTCCGATTTCGACCGAAAAAAAAAGTGTTGATGTAAAAGTCAGGATACAATGGCCCTCCAAAGAAAAAGAAAGGAAGTTACCAGAGGATTTAGAGTCACTAGGAAAGATGCTCGTTCGTGGTACTTACAAGCAGATAGCACATGCGGCCTGGAAATCTCCTTGTGTCAAGAAAGAACTGATAGCACTCATGGCGAAAGACGTCGAGAATGAAGCGAATGGCGTTCAAAAACGAATCCCAGTTGCCTGAGGAAGACAGATAAGTCTAGCATGTTATCGTTTACTGTGGAAAAGTTGGCAAACGAGATCAAAGAGCGAGCTCCACTATTCTACTACCTCTTATCAGCCGCTAGTATCAACAGCAAGAGAAGAGCAACTCACCCATCACGAACCAATTTTGGAGCGATCGGCATGGCAGCAGCGATTTGTTTGAAAAACAGATCAAAATTCATGATTGCAGTTCAACTTTTGGTTACTACCTTCCTCTATCATTCAAACTGGATGGTAAGTAGATATCATGTAAAGTTTTCCCAAGTAGTTGAGATGTATGCGGGCTTTATAAACTCTTGAGATATAAAGCACCTATGGGACGGAGGCCGGGCATGGGGTGGGGATAATACTGATCAATATACTGAAATGATAATAATTTATTATGCAAGAGTCATTTTGTGGAAGGTGTGTTTTGCTGAAATCTCAATCCCATTTTTCTATTGTTTTTTTAAAAAATAAATCCCAGTACCACTGCATGAAATCCCATTTCCCAGCCCACAAAAAAAGTGAATCCCAACTCGGACCATTTTACCCCTTAATTCTTGATCAGGGCCCTCTCACTTGCTTGTACGTGAAACGAAATGGCTGGTTTTGAGTCTGTCGCTCTACTTCGCCTTTCTTTAGAAAAACAAAACTGACAAGATATTCATGTATAGTGACTGCAAATAATAAGCTGATGATAAATATTTCCATATTCTCTATAGGGAACTTTAGCTCGACTTGGTCCTCTTAAGCTGACCACAAGCCATACATTCCTCTACAAGAAGCTGGATGAATTTGGTCAGGATTACAATAAGCAAATTAAAGATGCAGTCCTCAAACAGAGTCACTACATGGCCAAAACACAGGAGAGTGCTCAACAGAGTGAGTCGACAAATGCCAATCATGATGAAAATAAGGAGAACAACTTGTTGCAAGTAGTTTCTGAAGATTGTGGAAGGAAAATCACCTTTGACAATCTTGATTACAAACAAGAGGTACACTATATGACTGAGGACCACCAAAGTGAAGACAAACATTGTGTTACAATGATGTCAACTGAAAATAGAGTTCCTGGTAACCAATTATCTGATGAGGCTCCAAGTGATGGAGTCCTTGAAATGTTCAATGGAGTCTGCATACCAAGTGCCAATGAAAATATGAAGCAAAAAGCAAATTACATCATATTGGTGGAACGTATAATTGTTGAGAACATCCCATGTCTCAACTTCCTGTCAGATGTCACAACCACACATATCCCCCATCAGTATAGAACAGAGATGATGCAGAAAACTGATACGGTAGGGACCACTTATTATGTAAAGTGAGTGGAGGGTCAGGGTGGCATGCATGGGTTTCAATAACACATTCAAATTAAAAAAAAGATCATCAAAAATGTGACATGTGCATGACCCTCTACTATAAATCCCTGTAAAAGATGATAATTCAATATCAAAAACATCATGTTGTATTTTATTGTATTATATCAAATCCTGTTAACCCATATATTATTATAATTTTTGTATCAAACTCATTAGAAAGATACTCATTTCAAAATTTGGCATAAATATATATATATATATATAGATTATGGATTGTAGATAGATCAAAGACAAGACATAACTTTTGCTGTTACTCGGAGTTTCACGCTTACGTGATCTTCAGACAGTCTTTAATAAAGAATGATCCATACTGTAGTCTATATATACCTGAGGCGCTATAATCTATAATAGGAGTATTGTTATGTATTTACAATAGTGTTATTGTTCTATCAAGGTGCGATAATTTATGTTATCCGGCTTAAGTAATATTTGTTTTCGTGGCGGCATTTTGAAATAAGTTCTGATCTTTTGTTGAGAAGGTTGGCTTTATCTGCTTTAATAATGTTCAAGTTTTCTGCTAAGCAGAGATTGCATTTCTTAGAAATATTATTGTAGGCTTTTGCTGAGGTGATGATTGACCATTTGATGTGGTAAATTTTCTTGTTGTCTTGAAGTGTCCAGATGTGTTTTGATAGTTCAGTGCTGTTGGCGTATTTTCTGTTTCGGAAAGATAGCTTGTGTTGCGTATACCGTTGTTTAAATGTTCCTTCTGTTAGTCCGATGTAGTTCTTTGCGGGTATGTCGTCTTCTGTGGTTACTCGTGCGTTGTACACTATGCTGGTTGTGAGGCAGTTGTTTTCTAGTGGGCATTGGTCTTTTTTTCGGCAGTTGCAGTCGTTCTGTGAAGAGGTTGCGGGGCTGTTGTTAGTTATTTTCTTGTTGTGTTTGTTGATTATGCTTGTCATATTTTCCATGCAACTGTAGCTGACTTTAACGTTGTTAAGAAACACGGCCTTAATATCACCATACAAACCAACCTGAAAGCAGTAAACTACCTTGACGTCACATTCAACTTAACAAACGAATCCTACTACCCCTACAGAAAGCCAAACGACGAGCCACTGTATATCAACACGAAATCTAACCACCCACCTTCCATAATCAAACAGCTACCCGCAGCTATCAACCGCAGAATAACCGACATTTCATGCAACGAAGAAGCATTCAACGCAGCTAAGCCACTCTACGAAACAGCACTAAAAAACAGCGGATTCACAGAAACCCTCACATACAATAACCATAACACATCTGCACCACAAAGAAGAAACAGAAAGAGAAATATTATATGGTTTAACCCCCCATTCAGCAAAAACGTACAAACTAACGTAGGAAAAACCTTCCTTAACCTTATTCAGAAGCACTTCCCTAAAAATCACAAGTTCCACTGCATCTTCAACAAGAACAACGTTAAAGTCAGCTACAGTTGCATGGAAAATATGACAAGCATAATCAACAAACACAACAAGAAAATAACTAACAACAGCCCCGCAACCTCTTCACAGAACGACTGCAACTGCCGAAAAAAAGACCAATGCCCACTAGAAAACAACTGCCTCACAACCAGCATAGTGTACAACGCACGAGTAACCACAGAAGACGACATACCCGCAAAGAACTACATCGGACTAACAGAAGGAACATTTAAACAACGGTATACGCAACACAAGCTATCTTTCCGAAACAGAAAATACGCCAACAGCACTGAACTATCAAAACACATCTGGACACTTCAAGACAACAAGAAAATTTACCACATCAAATGGTCAATCATCACCTCAGCAAAAGCCTACAATAATATTTCTAAGAAATGCAATCTCTGCTTAGCAGAAAAATTGAACATTATTAAAGCAGATAAAGCCAACCTTCTCAACAAAAGATCAGAACTTATTTCAAAATGCCGCCACGAAAACAAATATTACTTAAGCCGGATAACATAAATTATCGCACCTTGATAGAACAATAACACTATTGTAAATACATAACAATACTCCTATTATAGATTATAGCGCCTCAGGTATATATAGACTACAGTATTGATCATTCTTTATTAAAGACTGTCTGAAGATCGCGTAAGCGTGAAACTCCGAGTAACAGCAAAAGTTATGTCTTGTCTTTGATCTATCTACAATCCATAATCTATAACGCTCTACATGTCAATGTATTGAGCACTTTACCGTCAAAATAGACACATCCAGATATATATATATATATATATATATATTTTGAGTGATCATGCTTAATGGCAACATTTTTCGATTATATATAGTGAATTGTTAAAACACAACATTGAGATATAGCTTTCTTTTTTTTTCCACTTCCACTGGTATATGTAAATTTATCATTGGGATAAGGTGGGCATTAAAATCTCAAGTGCATGTTTATGCTGTCATAGGGTGCATTTTATCCCTATAGGGTAATAATGATGTTTGAATGAACAAAACTTGCTAATAGATGACTTTTCTTTTAGACTTTCTTAGGAATAATGGACGAGAATGAAAATGATGCCAATGGGATAATTGAAATTTTGAAATCTCTCCATGACTATGTGCCTTTCCATGGTGATGGTGACGAGAGAGTATATGCTTCTCAAGGAGTGGTTGGTGACCAACTGAGTGTAGAGTGTGGAGTAAATGGCCACATGTCTCTTGCTAATGGCTTCACTCCTGAAGAAAGACTTGATGGGTTGCATTTCGAGGTGGCAGACTGGCATGCAGGAAACAAGTTCTTGGAGGTGATTATCAATATTAAAATTCTAAATAAAAACATCTCTTTAAAAACAAATTTTCTAGAAGTATAAAACCAAGGTACTCATATAAATGGCAACAGGAAAAGTTGTAGTGATCACCAGTACTATTTTTTTCTTTTTTCAGCAGGCAACTTCAAATTTCCCTATATTTTACAATTAATTAGTCCTCATAATCCCAAAATGGTCTCTGAAGTCCATTGACTCGTAGGCCATATGAGGGCAAATTAAGGTCTATAATTAGTTGTTTTAGTAAAAACCTAGTAATCGGTCCAATAAAGGATGAAAAATGTTGATATTTGAATGAAATAATTTATTTTTGGTTCTAAAATCCGGCCCTTTTCGCTACAAGAGGTGTATCACTTATGGACCCCTAACAGCTAAGCCAATCAGAGGATTTTTTTCTAATGCCATTTTAGACATATTTGCAATCAATAACAATACAAAAGGAGATAAAAATTTAATATGATAATTTCATGCATCTTACTTACAGGTTGGCTTCTCAAAGTTATACAGTGCTACATCTGGTGGAGACAAGTGTACTTTATTTAGCGACAGAAATTTAATCAACAGAAGAAATGTTAAAAGTGATGTTTCTTCAGCAGCAAATGCTTGCCGCAGATTTTTCACTCTTGAGGTACAGGCAAGAGTAGTTGCTGCTGCATTAAATATTCTGGGTATGAGCAAACTAGATGAAAAGCCCAGAAAAAATGTTATTTCAGAGGGACTTAATAAAGATTCACCCAAACAAGATAAGAAGGCCTACCTCAATGAAGTAGCTTCACTTGTTGTTGACACATTCATTGTTGACAAGGAGAGAAATCAAGACATTGAGCAATCATGTCAGCACCTGGAGGATGAGCAGAAGAAGAATGTTGTGAATGCAGAAGGAAGATATCCATGTAGATATCCTGGATGCAAAAAAACCTTCGCTCATGATGGAAAGCTAAGGAGAGAGCATGAAGAAGAGCATAACCCCCCTGAGCCTGCCATTCCCAATCAACAGGGTTCCACCAAGAAAAAGGAGGAAGAGATCACTGATCAAAATAAGGGTGATGATATGCTTGCATATCAGAGGTCCCTTCTGGATTATGGCATGTTGTTGCTAAATTTTTGGGATGCGATTTCTGAGGGGGATGGGCAACGAGTTATTCGCTGTTGGAAATTCTTTTTATTATATCTGAAGCATGAGGGGGGTTCTTCCAAGTATTCCTTGGAAACTCTGTATTTAATGTTTCAGATACATGCTTTGCTGAGTCCAAGGTCATCTCACCGATTGATATGGAACAGGTTTAGCAAAAACAAGTCAGGGATAGGAGGGCACATCCCATTAGATCTGCAACTGGAGTTCTTTAACAAGTCTGTTAAAGAGGCTATAAAAAAGCTTGGTCCAGCTGCATCACAGAAGTCATTGGACAGAATTTGTCACTCTCTAAGAACCACAATGGAACTTATGGCAAATTTTGACACCAATTTGTTGGTATACAAAAGGTCTGGGAAGCACATCAAGCAATCAGCAAAGAGTGATCTGGAGAAGGTTGTAAAGGAATTGGTTGCACAAAGTGCCTTTACTTACACAGAAGGTCGAAGATACCAGTACTACGTGGATGTACCACCAAGTATTCTTTCTGGGTTTGACATGCAGAAAATGTATACCTGGATAAACCAACACAAGAAGTATATGATACTTAATAGAAGAGCAAGATGATATAAACACAAGGAGATTAAAACAATACTTCCAATCCACACCTCAAATTTTCAAAATTATTTAATTAATATCATAAACTTCATTGAAAGAATTCCAAGGATCTTTAGATGTCATTGAGCTTTAATAAGATTTATAAAACAGCTTCACCATACATCTTAATTTGTATGTCATATTTCTTTAAATATATTTATTTATTATACACAGACATTTCTTTGATTATATTGTTTGTGCTTTTTGGTAGCTGTTTATATATAATTATATATTTTTAAATCATAAAATCAAAAAAGGATGAATGCTGGATTAATGCATTGAAAATTTTTTTCTCTATTCCCATAATCTTTCATGTGGGAGCTAAATAATATGCATAAGATTTCTAATAGACTCTTGGTGAATAATTCAATGAAGTTTTACCAAAAATCAAATTTTGAACGTATTATAGCGGAGCTCCCGCGCGGGCCACCATACTTAAGAAGAAATGGTAACCCATCGAGTTGATTTTTCATGGCTTGATTACGTCATCACCTTGTCCATACATACATACATACGTACATACATACATACATACATACGTCCGTCCGTGTACCACTTTGCACAGGGTTCCCGCGCGCTTTGCTTACTCACAAATGCACAGAAAAATTGCAATAATGTACTGAAAGATGGATCAAGAAGTATTTTTTCTTATTTTTGCAATGCGAAAAATACGTTTAATCGAAGTCATGTCTGTCTTAAAGTGAACAAAAACAATTTTTCGACTTTAGCGACTTGCTAAAGAAGATTTAGCGAGGGAAAGCGAGGGAAGATTCTTAATCTTACGATGAAGTTTCGTGACTGAAACTTCAGTGACAGAAAAAGTGGCCTGTAGACCAGAAAAACCTGATTATACTGCAAGAATAATATTTCAGCTCCATAGAAAGCACTTCATAGAAGGTAAATTCATTAATGTTAACTAATATTTCGTAAAAAAAACGACAAGAAATGTGTAAACTAGCTGGAGAAACTCTCAGACAAGCCAAGGACTTTGGTTCGGCAAACATTGTCAGAAAAACTTGGATAGTTTGTCGTTTTTACTGCATTCTAGATTTTTATCATCTTTTTCTTCATTACTTGTGAACCAAAAAAGCGATATTTGAAGCTTTGAATTTTTGTTTTTGATCCCATATCAAGAAAAAAGGCTAAGACTTAGTAAAAAGACTTGGTTCTTTGAAAAAATATATTTGACGGCCAGCGAACCTCACGCGAAGTTAAAACAAGATTCCAGTTTCATATGAATATTTTGACATTTTTATAGATAATTTATTTTAATGTTGAATGAAATATGAAAAAAGAAATACATATCACACCAAATATTTGCTATTTATCGGGCTTTTCCAGCTATTACTATTACACAATCGCAAAAATGATGAGCTTGTTTTTCTTTATAAATAAGCTTATGTTTTTGTAAGATATTTCGCTCGATAATCTGAAAAAAAACTTTTCAAAGACCAACTTACTAACAAAGAACATTATTATCTTGCATTAATGAATATGTCTCTTTTTACATATGAAGTTCAAGTGAATGTAAGCTTAAGCTTATCAGTAATATTTTTCGACAATTTTCAGTGTAGTTCACTTTCCACCTAAAAAACTTACAACTTTGATTACTAAGATTTGCTGAATGAAATCCTTTGTTCTATACATGTATTCATATGTTGTACAATCTATAATTATTTTTCTTCGAATTGAAAAGTTTTGTAATGCTTTTGAAGGCTTAAAATAATGGTTTTTCTTTTAGTTTTTCCTCCTGGATTCTGGTAAAATCAAACGAAGTGGTAACGCTATAACCAGCGTTATGCCGCGTCACACAATTGTCACGTTTTTAGCAATAAATATACTATTTATGGGAGCTCCGCTTTTAGGCAGTGCCTAAATCTATATATTATGAATTATGTGTACTAATAATGGCAGCAATATAATTTAGCTAAAGTTGTGTTATGATCACCTCCAAAAGCCATGCATGCACTACTCATTCATTACTAGTACATGAATTGTATGTGTCCATGGAGCTTCCTATTCCTTCAAGGTCTTGAGTGTCAAAGAAGTTTGGTAACAAGGTAGAATCATCTCTAATGTTATTCCACTCAGAAAATCCTGATTCATCAAAGTCCAAATCTTGTTTATGAATAGCAGAAAAATCAACATCTACATCCTGAAATATCTCACTGATTATCTTCAGAATAGCAACAGCATAGTAACTTCGCCATACCTCCACAGACTCAAAAACATCTTTTATGGTGAATAAGGAGTGACATCTTGCTAGGACTAATATAATATTAGGACAGGAAACCATAGCACACACTTCAATGTTCTTTTGCAAATTTTGCTGAAATTCCAAAAGTTTTTCACAAAGAATAGAGACATTTCCCTTGGTAACAACTCTTGTGAGGTGTTGTTTGACTCTTGACTTTTTAAAGTAAGAATTTGAAAAGTTATCATCTTCAAATTCAAGTTTACATAGTTCAGGGCATTTTCCACAACTACATTTAGCATGACAGTACTTACAGCAGTTGTGCAAAGGAGTTAAGCTGGTGTTAGATTTAGATGCTGTTTGACTGAAGTGCACCATCAATAGCTTTCGTAGACATGCTTCTTCAGCTTGAACATATCTCTTCATATCATTGTCACAATAAGCTGAGAGCAAACCATTAAATAACAGAACACATGTACTTGGCCCACACTCTTGTATGTACATTTCAATTGATTTTGATGGGCCGAAATGAACAATTCGTCTCACTTTTTTGCAGTTGACTCCCATGCCAAATGCAACAGTTGAAATCAAGATGCGAAGATGTCCCTCACACTTAGTCATGTTTTCAATTATGTTTTCCTTTACTGAAGCTGGGGTACCAGCATGGTACATTTCAACTAGGCGGTTTCGAGGTTTTCTGTCTCCGTTAAACAATTTTTGGCCCAGAAACATTTCAAACATGGCAAAAAGAAGTGAACACTGCTTCCGAGTTTGGCAATAAATAATAGTTCTAGGAGTGTCTTTGCCCAGTGTTTCTACTTCTTTAATTAAACCTCCTAATGCTCTCTCCAATGGCTGGTTCTTGTCTAGGTACACTGTACTGTAAAACAAATTGGGTCTATCAGGGCTCTGTTCTATGACTTTGACATTTTGAAATGTCAAGTTAAGGGAGCTCATACTTTGTTGTTTTGTTGCTGTAGTTGCAGTTGCAGTTAGAACCATGAGGTTGCATCCCTCTGGAATAAGCGAGCGCAGCTCTCCTAAACGGCCAAACCATTTCCTGAATGGAACTTTTTGGTCTCCAGGTAAACCCCTGCAGGTAGATAATAAATATGTGCATTAGAGATTACATCACAACTGCATATATGACTAACTGCTGCTCATTTTGCATGTCTGTAGTATTTATAATATAGTGTATCACATAATCACACTTATTCATTTTAGTTTTATAAACTTATATAAATGTATGATAAAAACAATGATATTTTCACGTTGTATTACTATATTAATAAACAAAATTCAAGTGAGAAAAATCGTTCTATTTATTTGTCTTCGTAAAAAGTAAAATTCATACAATCAAACTTTAGCTTACCACTGTGTTATGCAATGAGCCTCGTCATCAGCAACTCCAATCAGCATTTCTTTGAAGCTTTCCGCATTAAATATTTCACGCGAAGTTGAAGTCGACAACAAACATTCGGGGGATATAAACACGATGATAAAGTTTCCATTAATAACCTGCTGAATCATTTCAGCATCAGTCTCAGTCCCTATGGCTATAGCAGGAATTCCCAGATTCTGTAAACTGGCAACTTGGTCCTCCATCAAAGACTTGAGCGGAGAGACGACAACAACTAAACTTGAACCTCGAGGTTTGTTGTTGATCACGTCTGAGACGACAGGAAGGCATTGGAAAATGAGAGACTTCCCGAATCCAGTTGGTAAATTTACGAAAACATTTAGGCCATTAAAGAATGCTCGAATTGCTTCTTCTTGTTCGGCCATCAATTCTTCCATCAAAAACAGTTCGAGAACTTGCGATATAGCTGTTTTCCACACGCTTTCTGGTACAGTAGAAGACATTTTTTTCCAATGTATAAAGCTGGTAATCTTTAGGGACTTTCACGGAGTTATACTTTTCTTGATAAAGCTAAATACCTCTTGCTGTGTTCTAAAATATCTCGAGAACAAAGAATACAACACTTTTCGAAATCCATGCGAAATCTTTTTGCCGGGAAAAGCCAAAACAAGCCATGACACATGAGTCGGCCTGGTACGAGTAGGATACAGCCAATGAGAGCGCGCGTAAGAATTGTAATCGAAGTAACCAATCAGTATCTAGTACATATATCTCGGTACAGTGCTGGGAGTCTAGAACACGATTTGTGTCGCTGATTCGCAGACGGACATAACCTGGGTTTTCGTTCGGCTGCACGCAGGCTAAGTTATACCTGTAGTTTCGAAAATTTTCGGAAACATTATTTACGACCAGCTATATGCATATTTAAATAACGAGCTGTTAACAAACTGTCAATCGGGATTCCGGTCACTTCATAGTACAATGACAGTTCTACTTCGAGCTACAAACAATTGGTCAATTAATATTGACAAAGGCCTTATATACGGTATTATATCTATCGACCTCAAGAAGGCCTTCGATACAATAAATCATGACATAATTATATGTAAGCTGCAAAACTATGGACTTGACCGAAACACCCTTGTGTGGTTTCAGTCGTACTTAAGTAATCGAAGTCTAAAGTGCCAAGTTAATGGTAATCTATCAGACTCACGTTTGATAACTTGCGGTGTGCCACAAGGGAGTATAATCGGTACATTACTCTTCCTAGTGTACATAAATGACTTGCCTAACTGCCTTGAGTTGGCGGTTCCTAATATGTTTGCCGACGATACTAATGTCAATCTTTCTGCCGATAACCTAAATGACCTCCAAGTCACAATGAGCTCGGAGCTTCATAATCTTGCTTGTTGGTGAAAGGCAAACAGGCTTAGTCTTGATATAGCGAAGACAGAGTTCATGGTGATGGGCTCATGGCAAAAGCTTTCGGTATTAGGCAATGATCAAATCGAAATAGAAATAGAAGGGACTAGAATTGAAAGAGTCCATCATACGAAATCATTAGGGCTTTTATTTGACGACAGACTCTCTTGGACTCATCATATCAATGAAATTTCTAAAAAGATCGCTTCAGGAATTAGTGTACTGAGAAGAGTGAGACTGTTTATCTCCATGAAAACTGCAGTCACGATCTACAAAGCCTTAATCCTTCCACACATGGACTATTGTTGCCAGATGTGGGATGGATTAAGTAGCTACTTGTCTGACAAACTATAAAAGCTGCAAAATCGTGCCGCCAGATTTCTTACCATGGGATAAATTTCATTACACACTGTAAAAAGCTTAAAGCAATAATGATGTACTGTTTCTCTGGTCGGTCCTTAAATTCGAAAAACGCAAATCGCGCGCTTATAGTCTTTAAATAATTTGAATCGTTGTAAGACATACTTTTCGCCCTGATGATGCACTAGAAGTGCGAAAGCTCGGTATAATATTAAAAAATAGTGGAAGAAACAAACGTAAACAAGATGTATAAATCCATAAATAAGCTCTACCCGGCGTATCTGAATGAATTGTTCCTCCCGAATATAACCAAGTATGACTTACGCAATCATGAAGGCAAACTAGTCCTAACGGTACCATGTACCAATTATCTAAAACGGTCCTTTACCTATTGGTGCCGATTTATGGAATAAATTAACCCAAGAAGTAAGAAACGCTGGCTCATTAGCTGACTTTAAGAGGAAACTGAACCATGTTTCATTATTACTTTGGATTCGCACACGGCAATCTTGTAAAATAGTAACTATCTTAACTTTTATTATGAAATTTGACTGATGATTTTAATTCCGTGTATAAATAAAGTTATTCGTTCATTCACACTATGTTCAATGTACGAATATACAATATGCTAAAAGATGTCAAAGGTAGCTCATTGCCTTTTGGAGGAATTAGTATAATAGCTATTGGTGATCTATTCCAACTTCAGCCAGTCATGGATGGGTACATATTAAAAAATATGGATAACAATGAATATGGTATTCTTGCACCTAATATATGGCAAGAACTTTTTAAAATGTTTAAACTCAAACAAATAATGAGAAAAAGAGAAAGTAAGACATTTGTAGAAATGTTAAATAGGTTCAGAGAGGGTAACCACACCAAAGAAGATATTATAAAATTCAAGGAACGAGTTATTGCCCAGACTAGTCCTCACTATCCAAGAGATGCACCTCACTTTTTTATTCAGAATGCTAAGGTGAATGAGTTCAATGACAGGGCACACCATGCTCTATCAGTTACTAAGTACTCCATTATGACAGTGTTATAGGAGCTTAGTCACAAAAACTTAGAGACAAAATCTTGAAACAAATACCTAGTGATTCTAGGAAACCAAACCGTTGCATTCTCTGCTGAACTTAGCAGTAGAAGAGAAAACTGAGATCTCCTTGAACACTAGGACAAATGATGGCATGACAAATGATGCTGGTAATGTGATTAAGCTGGTGCAAGTACATCAAACAGACAAACCGTCAGGTATAATATGGGTACAGTTTGATCATAATCATGTTGGTGAGAAAACCAGACATAATAATAGACCTACATGGACACCTATCAAACTTGTCACTACACAATTTGCAGTAGGTAGAAATAAAACACTTCAAGTTGTAAGAAAACAGTTTCCATTGAGACCTGCTGCAGCAAAAACTATTCACAGATCACCTGGTGATACAGAGACTAGAAATGTTGTAAACTTTGAAACAAAGAGAACTATTCCACATATACATTATGTAGGATTCAGTAGAATAACAACCATAGAAGGTTAACATATCACTGACCAATGTGAAAACAAAATAGCGGTTTGTCAAGATGTTCAGGAAGAGATGGAACGTCTTAGAACTAAAGGCAATCTTGAACTTGTCCTGCATCCTATTTATGTCAAGTGTCAAGTAGTATGTCAACCAATATACGGCCATTTGGAAGAACGGTAGTCTATAGTAAGCTTGATTATTATCCAGGTTATCCTTATTGCTACAACACAGGTGGTGTTGAAATGACTGTCTTAAGAATCATGATCCCTCCACTGTAATCAGTTATTAGTGTATATCGCCCTCCAGGCATACCAGCAAGGCAGCTATGTAGTTCATTAAGGCAAATACTTAATATGTTATCAACTACCTTTAACATATTCATTGGAGATTTCAATATTAACTGGCTATATGAAAAGGAAAGAGCACCCCTGTATAATTTGTTTATCAATGATAATTACAGACAACTGGTATCCTGTTATACGACTGATAATAGGACTTGTATAGACCATATATATATCAATTTTCCTGAATCACAAGTAATTTTTTTAAATATATTAAAATATATTAAAATATTGTTTACGTTTGTTTCTTCCACTATTTTTTAATATAATACCGAGCTTTCGCACTTCTAGTGCATCATCAGGGCGAAAAGTATGTTTTACAACGATTCAAATTATTTAAAGACTATAAGCGCGTGCGATTTGCGTTTTACGAATACAAGGACCAATCAGAGAAACAATACGATCTACGTGTATAAACAGATCTAAACGAACCTAACAGGAAAGAGACAGAGCGCGCACTGTAGAAAATAAAGCGCGAGCAAAAGAACTTAGGAACACTAATGTACGGTTTAAACCAATTCTAGATAGGACCTAAGATGAATATAAATAAACTATATAAAATAAGATAAATAAATATGATTAATGAATGAAAGAATGAATAAAAGAATGAAAGAATAAATGAAAGAATGAATGAATAAATGAATGAATGGATGAATGAGTGAATGAGTGAATGAATGAATGAATGAATGGATGAACGTACGAACGTACGAACGTATGAACGTATGAATGTATGAATGTATGAATGTATGAATGTATGAATGTATGAATGTATGAATGTATGAATGTATGAATGAATGAATGAATGAATGAATGAGTGAATGAGTGAATGAATGAATGAATGGATGAACGAATGAACGAATGAACGAATGAACGAATGAACGAATGAACGAATGAACGAATGAACGAATGAACGAATGAACGAATGAACGAATGAACGAATGAACGAATGAACGAATGAACGAATGAACGAATGAACGAATGAACGAATGAACGAATGAACGAATGAACGAATGAACGAATGAACGAATGAACGAATGAACGAATGAACGAATGAACGAATGAACGAATGAACGAATGAACGAATGAACGAATGAACGAATGAACGAATGAACGAATGAACGAATGAACGAATGAACGAATGAACGAATGAACGAATGAACGAATGAAGGAATGAACGAATGAACGAATGAACGAATGAACGAATGAACGAATGAACGAATGAACGAATGAACGAATGAACGAATGAACGAATGAACGAATGAACGAATGAACGAATGAACGAATGAACGAATGAACGAATGAACGAATGAACGAATGAACGAATGAACGAATGAACGAATGAACGAATGAACGAATGAACGAATGAACGAATGAACGAATGAACGAATGAACGAATGAACGAATGAACGAATGAACGAATGAACGAATGAACGAATGAACGAATGAACGAATGAACGAATGAACGAATGAACGAATGAACGAATGAACGAATGAACGAATGAACGAATGAACGAATGAACGAATGAATGAATGAATGAATGAATGAATGAATGAATGAATGAATGAATGAATGAATGAATGAAAGCAAACATTAAAGAAATAATTTAGAAAATTATAAGAATTTTTTTGAGAATAGGTTCGTAGCATGGCGGGATTGTCCTTCCGCTATCTCTATTAAATATTACATTATTGTTTTTAGCTATGAGACAAGCCTCAGTCCATTTTCTCTGGTGCCATCTGCTTTCACTTGCGAGGATCTTATATTTTAATATATATTAAAATATATTAAAATATATTAGAGACCTATTTTTCAGACCACAAAGCAATTGCCTGTTTCATTATTTTTTTGTAGAGAACTAGTGTATTATTGTGGCTTATCGTTAATGGGGTTTGTTATAATGATTACAAAAGGTCTGTACACTAATAAATTATATAATTACAAATAGCATCTCAAGCCTAATATTATATTTCTATCTCCTAACACAGGACCAAAATTCAGATTTACAGCACTTTAATTTTAGCGTAAAGCGGCATAAAGTCAGCGAATAAAATTTAAGCTGTAAGTTAAAGGAAGTTATTTCTGCTTAAAGTTGAACTTTACGTAAAATGCCTTAAAGGTAGCATAAACACGGCGTAAAGTTTGTTATTGAGCTTTATGCCACGTTTACGGATGCTCGTAAAGTTAACTTAAGGCATTCTTTACAGTCATTCAGCTTTACGACACATTTACGGATGTCGTAAAGTTAACTTAAGCCATTCTTTACAGTCGACTGATAAGGGTGTAAAGTAAACTTGGCGTAAAGTATGTCATTCAGCTTTACGCCACATTAATGGATGCTCGTAAAGTTAACTTAGGGCATTCTTTACAGTCATTTAGCTTTACGACACATTTACGGATGCTCGTAAAGTTAGTTTAAGCCATTCTTTACAGTCGACTGATAAAGGTGGCGTAAAACATGGCGTACAAGTGCTATTTGAACTCTTTGAAATACACACAAGTGAAGTGATCACTCAAAAATGTGCATGAAATATTTTTAATTTGACTTGCATGTAATCTGCAATCTGGATTTTGAACCCCAACCCTCGGGTTAGTACTCCAGTTGCTCTACCAGCTAAGCTACAAGGTCATACCGAGGAGTAGGCCTAGGATAATATTCATCATAGCTTATTAATAGAGAGGAACTGTGCTTTGATAAAACATCTAATAGTACATTTAAAAAATATTTCATTCTTCATTTTCTTTTGTATCTATGTGTTTTGGTATGTTTTGTTATACGCAGGGCCCTTATTTATACTAGTACTTTGTACTGACCACTTAGCTGCACATTTTATTTAAAAAAATAGATCCCTAAATTTGAAAGCTCAAAAGTTCAATAATGTTTGGTTTTCAAAAGTTCACAAAATTAGTTATAGGAAAGTACCAACTTCTTTTCACCATCCATCTCTATGTTACAAGAGGCAAAAGTATGTTTTATGCGCTGAACTGGCATGTAAGTAGATGGGCCAGGATTGTCAAACTCATTCAGCTTCCAAACTTGAATTGGTTTCCCAAAGTGATCCTGATCCTGATCAATGCTATACCACCAGACACAAGCAAAAATGTGCTGAAGAGGTACCTCATTTATCTCTATGCAATGTTTAATGTAACAATTAACTTGTCCTGGTCTGATAAAGGCTGAAGGGTTAATATTTCCATCTATTTCTGTCCAAGAGCTAAAACCCTTGCAGATCGAAGACTTCTGCTTTCCATCTTTGAGCCAAACGTTTCACCTCCAAGAAATATCTTTCTATATTTCCTGCATGTTAATGACAGTGATGATAATGGTATGTTGCTATCAGGATAAATTATTTTATAAGTAGAGTGCAACAATTTTAAATCATCTGCTTCTATGACTTCATTTTTATAAGAGATTGGTAATCCTACAATTTCCAAGTTGCTCCAGACAATATCTTGTAAGTTGTAGCAGGTTGCACTCTTGAAAAGTTTGAAGGCATTAAGTGGGTTGAACTGTTCTACAAAGCTTTTCCTTTTTTCTTCAAAAAAAGGTGCAAAGTGGCTTTTAAACTCTTCTGGAAACTGTACATTCCACATATACTTTCCTGCTAACAGCTTTCTCATCATCTGCACTTCAATAGACTTCCCATTCAATTGTGTTGCACCAAGGATACCATTAAATCCTTCTAAACTGAAGCACCAAAATACATGTGCAGGGCAAAAATCCATAATGCATTCCTTGAGATGGCAGTGGAGATGCATATTTGGGGTAATACTGCTTTTCCCATACAGATGCTGAACTTGTTTTCCAAACTTTAGAAATAATAAATCAGCTTTTAGCACATCATCAGTAGAAATTATTGGATTAACCAAGTACTGACAAGCAAGAACAAATGTTTGCCAGCATCTAAGATGATCTTGAGGAATGATTTCATTCAGCACATAAACAGATAAACACATAAACATACACTAATGTCCAGTTTTCCATTGAGATGCAGTGTAACTACCGTAATTGGATGATATCTTATGAGGTAATCTGCCAAAACCAGTCGCAACATCTACAGACTTGATCTTTTCCTCTAGAAGTTAAATTTTTGTTGATTTAGGAGATCTCTTGCTAGCCAAAGTTTAAACATGTGTTTTGCAGTTCCCAAAAACAAATTGTGCATTGGATCAATAGCAGAGTATCTTAAAAGGGTTTACTGACTTTGGTTCTTTACTTAATTCTGGTATAATCCCTGCTACAATAATGTTTTCCCATTTATATCGTTCTTGACGAGGAAGATTAAGAAGCACCAAGTAGATTGCACCAACTGATCTGTCTTTTCTGTGTTTAAAAGGCTGAAACCAATCCACATTAATACCAAATGCTAGATTTCTTGGACTGTTTAAAAAATCTTTGCCTTTATAAACGAGGAAATCTTTCCATATTTTTCCATCATATATATCATTCATAATTCCTTGTTCCGTATTTCTTTGCCTCCACTGTTCACACATTTCAGGAATACCTGGTCTTTTATGGACTGTTTCAAGCTGATTGATTACACTGCTTATGCAATATAATTTATGAGGGTAGAAATACACTTTGCCATTTTATAAAATAACTTTCTTTGCCAAAGCTGTTCCACACTCTTTTGAGCGACCTTTTGTAAAAGCTTTTACAGAACATATTCTAGGTACTAGTTGGTTGCCAACGTGTACAGTGCAACTGTCGAGACTGTATAGTGTGCAGCATTTTGGACATACCACAAATTTTGTAAAGTTATCACGATTAAACGTTATGAGCTGATGTGCTAGGTATAAGAAACTGGGAAACATTAATGCCAACTTAGTTAAGTATTCATTGTCACAGGTAATTCCAACGGAATGTAGAAATTGGAAAAGAAAACGCAGTAGCCATTCCACACCATTATCGCTTATCTTACATGTTGCTTGCCACAACAGAATGAAGTAAACGAACCACTGAAGTAAATATTTCAGGGATTGTAAAGTTGTTTTATCAGGGCTGGGTTCTGGAAGTGCCTCGCCAGTTAGGTCTTGAAGTAGCTGAGCAGCATCTTCCTCAGGCCATATTTCCTCATCACTTTCACACCCACAGCTGGATTTATCCTCACCATCAGTTTCTGATTCATCCTCCTTGAATGAAAGCAGACAAATCAAAACTTAAAATCAGATGGTAAAAAACATGCCACAATGACCCCCCCCCCAACACATGGCATCAACCCTTGTTTAGTATATTAAAAAAACAGTGCCAACATATATTTTTTTATAAATAATGATAATAATTACTTTAATGATATAATCACATAATTGTTCCACTTTTAAATATTCATGAAATTTAACTTGTCTAATAATTATTATAATTATTGTTTTCATACCATTGCATCACTGTCGACAACTTCCACATGATCACACTCTGGTTGCTCTTTCTCTTGGCTATGTTCGTTTTCTTGGCTAACTTCACCTATGGAGTAAATAAAGTCAAAACATTAAAAATCTGAAATAGTAAGGATTAGGGTTAAAAAATCAGAGTAATATCTAATATCGCGTGATACTTCTTTCGGTCTTTAAGTCTTTTTTCACAGGACAACCTTTTTGACAATAACTGTAATACGAGATAAAATTTACTTATCCAAAATAAAACTAAACATCTCCCAGTTATTTTAGATTCTGTAGTATGAAATTTTTTTCATTGTTCTGTAATATGAAAGACATGGAAATTATAATCAATGGCAATTAAGTGTTGGTATTGCTCAGTTTTTGCATTGCTATGGTAACATAAGACGCGATCAGTTAATAACAAAATCAATCCTTGTGGCTGCCATATCGGGTATTCAGTGTATAAAGCCGTAAAATCCTATCTAGAGTTTCATCCGGACCTGTAAAAGCCTATGGAACCGTATTAAAGCTTGCTTATTTTTGCGTTTGCTGCAGCATGTTGTGCCAGACGTCAAATTCCAATTCATAAATACCTAGTATTTTTTTTCTTCCAATAAGCTTACTTATGACTCACAAAAAGCCTTAAGATAGATATGACAGTAAAATTTCGCTTCTAAAAATTACCTGTAATTTCCATTTCCATGTCAGAGTTTTCACTATCAGAAGTAGCAAAATTGCTCTGAAAAGCCTGTGAGCGTTCAGCTGTGCTAACATGAGATTTTGCTTGAAAGGGGATGTTTTCGTAGTTTTCTTTGTCCATTTTCCTGACTTGTCATTATAATATGCCTTTCGATGTCTCCAAAAAGAGGTTCTTGACAAATATTCCTCACAATGGCCACAGTAGATACTACTTTGCTTTCGGAAACGAAATCGTGGTAAAGACATTTTATATTACACGATGCTGAGCTGCTACAGCGCGCTATGTTAAGTTGTCCGTAATAAGATGGCCTGGGTACGAGAATGCTTGGTGATCACGTGTGTATGTCGACCAATCACTTAGCTTAACCTCGTTCCCAGGAACGACATAGAGTCGGCAGGCTGTATCGATATCCGCTGTCCGCTGTGGTGTTGTTGCTTGATGTTGAAGTGAAGGTTCATCTTTCCTCTGTTAATAAGGCAATGGCTGAAGAAATAAGTTTACCCGATCACTACGTAAATTTGCTTGAAAGGGTCATCGAAGAAAACAAAAATTTGAGAGAGGAGGTGAGAGCGAATGCAGTGATACAGCAAAAGGTTCTCGAAGAATTGAATCAGAACACTCTTAAAGTGATTTTCTTAATTCGAGTGCCTTATGGATTGAAATAAGTAACTGAATATTATGAATTTAAGTTTGGAAATATTATTTCAAGTTTTAAGTAAATGTCCATGCAAATTAAGTACTGATATTATTAAAACAAGATTGAAGTAATGTTATTTTAAGCCGTGATTATTATTTCAAGGTTACGATTATAAACTTGAAATACATTTTAAGTCGAAATAGCTTGTTTCACCACACAATAAAATGTGCATAACTGGTTTTAAGGTATGGTTGCTAAAAAGCACATTTCCATTCTTACATCTAGTTCACTTGGTTCTTATTACCAGCAAGTATTCTTAAAACTAATAAATATCTATTCATGGAAATTGAAGGAAAAACCATCACTTAAATCTTTTTGTAGAACTATTATTTAATTAATTATTTGTATATATAATTTTGGGAATACAAATTTAAGTAATTTTTTTAAATATATCATTTATTATTGTAAAGTTAGGTCATCCTCTCGATTAGTTTATGCTATTTAGGATGACCTTTTCTCTTTATATGTAAATTATTCCATTCTTGTAAATATTTGTCGTGTACATTACTTATTGGATATTTTGTAAATAACTCTTTTTATTATTACATATCAAAGAAGAATAAAAATATTGATTGATTGATTGATTCATCGTTTTTGCAAGTTTTTGATTTATTTCCCTTTATTTCCCGGACCAAACTGGAAAAATGTAAATTATTCTTCATCAACCACAAGACCAGTGTTTGGCGATTATTATTTATTGATGTACAGCACAATAGATGGACCGAGATTACGCTCTATCAGAAACTCATAAGGGGGTTGAAACATGTAACATCGGAACCATGCTTCAGAGAGGGTCCTGAAGGGGGGGGGGGGGTCCGAATCCCATTTCCCAGTTTATATTTTGACCAAATCCCACAGTTACAAAACCCATCAATACCATAGTTCTGCTCAAATTTTCAATCCCACTCCCACTTTCTATTGTTCTTTTATTGTAAATCCCAGTCCCAGTGCATCAAATCCCATTTCCCAGCCTCAAAAACAAGCAAATCCCAGTTTCCATTTTACCCCTTCAGGACCCTCTTCGGAATATTCAAATGAACACGAATCGACCTTTTCTCAACATGACAATGATTTTTCAATTAGATGTATGGCTAAAAGCCGAGGTTCGAGGGATTTAATTCTTACTTACAAAAAAGTGAGTTGTAACGAAATCTTTTCAACATTTGACCTTACAGTGCGACTACTTGAACCAAGGCCACCCAAACAAATTTTAAATCAAATTCATAAATCACTAGTTAATTTTTTTGTAACCAGGTCTGCATGACTAACCACAAAACTTGTTAGCATTGAGCCCGTGCATATCTGCAATGCGGTGTCGCGCAAAAGCATAAAAAGGCAGCAGGGAAAACCCCAAAGCTCCATTTGTCGAAATAACTTTGCCGTAAAAAGGAGTATTCAGGTTTATGTGGTTAAAATTCAGAATTCACGAACGAAAAATAAAACGTAACGTTTATTCATTGATGAAACTTTTATTTTTCTTTATTTGCAAAACGCGATAACTTCATTGTAAACGTATTACATATGATGGTGTATACACGGGGAAGGAGTATTAAAAACGCTTATAGACCTTGCTTCGGGGTGGCTTTGGTTGTTAGTAGTTGCACTGTAAATCTTGTCTTCAAGTGTATGAAAATGGATTCTCCTTGACAATGACATGCATATCATTTCTGAATCTATAGGAATGGAAAATAAAAGGAACATCCAAATTTTCATAATGAGTAATTTCCAATCCCTCAGGTAATTCTTGCTCTTGTATTTGGAATGTGTTGAAAATGTCATTATATTTCAAAGTTGTCATTACTTGTAACCCAAAATATATTCCGTGGTTGGGTTCAAACCATATTTTTTGAATGCGTCCAAACTTCGGCAACTCATCAAGGAAACCGATGTGCAAATAACAAGATTGTTCGTTACTTTTATAATGGATTCCACGTATGTGCACCGTGTCCACTTCATGTAAAGCACTTACTTCATGATCATAAAATCTTTTTATGTATGACTTTGCGCTGTCCTTTTGAGTTCCATTCAGTTCCCTCGTTACACCAAAAGTTGTATTTTCATTAAATACAGTGCTTGTATCTTTCTCGTGGAGCCTTATGCTGTCGGCTTGGAAGCTGTTTATGTACCTTTTGGCCAAAGAAAAAGGAAGATTTTTGAAATTTTTAACATGCCTGGCTTCTTCTTTAAAATACGAATGTTTGGCTTCAAAACGCATACACCATAGGCGAATCAATGGACCAAACTTCAATGTCTGTGAAGGCAAATGAACCAAATAATGTTGTTTCGGAATAATGTTGGCTTGGGGATATATTTTCTTAAATAGACCCAAGTGCTCTTTAATTGCTCGTTTCATATACAATACGGCTGGGATAGAAATTTTGTGTGAAAGGCATACAGACATAATTTCCAGCAATGAAATGAGACATTTCCATCTTTCAGAATTCGTATCAATGAAATCAGCTAGAATTAAAGGCAGGACGCAAGACAGTAACCACATTTGGGACGCATTCTGTCCAAGATTTGTGTGTGATTGCTGATTTAAATCGCGTTCCAATATTATCGAAGGCTTGTTTTTGCGATGACTATATCCATATGGGAAGTTTTGTATTTTAGTATTCAAGTCGGTTAATCCAAAAGCATTAACTTCCAGGATATAATAATGAATAAAAAGTCTCAATTCATAGGCAACCACACCCTCCAAGAAAACATGCATCACGTCTTGAGGAAGCTGTTCACATGGATCAAAGTAGGGAGCATCCATCAGTTTTGTTTTTCGGTTTATCTCGTAAAATTTGGAATAGAATGCTTTAAGGAATCCCGAACCAGTGTTTTCTACTTTGGATAAATGTTTTTTGTGTTCGTCAATATCACGCAAATTGAAATCCTCTTCCGTAAAACCAATTTGCATTGTATGAAATGTGGCCATGCAATGTCGGCATTTCCTTCGTGATCCGCCTACACCCTCCTTAAATCCGCCAGCCTTCTGGCTCGCTGGTGTATCGGCAATACATGAAAAAATGCTCCTCTTAAATTTATAACATTATCGGAAGGTCCCAGGGAAAATGTAAAACCACGGTCCCTACCCAACAGTTTTAAGTCTTTCACTAGCGGTTCCACTATTTTGTCAAAGCCATAAGCAGGATTTGAAATATGGGCTGTTTTTGACACCGCGAATAAATGTATACACCTGAGTTTCGATCTGCATTCTGTGGGCAAATTCCCAAGCTGGTAGTAAAACATACTAATTTTGTGCGGCTTGTTCGTCATTGGATTGACAAAGTTTACATCATCGTAATACACTAATATTTGTAGAGCCCGTTCATCGTTAGAAAATAATTCATGTGTTTTAAAAAATGAACCATCACATAGATCCTGAAGAATATTGGGATTTGTGTTTTTAGGGGTGTTGTACAATACCATATCCAATATTTCAGTGCACTTCAATTGAACTCCAATTGTTTCTAGAACTGGAATGTAATAGAAAACATCATCGACTTCTACGATTCTTTTCTTGTTATTTCGCTTGGCTGTCGTGCGATGTTGGCCTAAAACACATCTCACAGGTTGCTGCAAAGGGGAAAAAGCAAAATAAGAGGAATCTAATGTTTACCTTCAATGACCTGAACAAATCTCTCCCATATACCTTTAATCGCTATTAAATAACGAATTTTTTTGGTACGTATAGTTTCATGTTGGTATCCGCCATTACTTTTCTATCAAAAACTCCTTAACTAGTTGCACAGCACAAAAAAAGAGATTTACATGGGTTTAATGTTGATGTATTGTGAAGAAAATATGTTGCTTGGCTACTATCGTGGCCATATAGATACGTTTAACCAAGTTTCAAGTCATTTCCAATTTTCATCGATTTTCAATTCAAGTGCCCCTTTAAGTAAGAAGCATAACAGACTTTTATTAAAAGGAAGGAAAACAAAACTATTTCGAGTCTTTACAACGATTCTCAAAATTCTGCGAACCTAAACACTTCAACGGTTTGTTGTGAAATTGGTTTTTCGCTTCCGTCAATCAATGATAATCAGTCGGTACCTTTGATATTTTTGGCTGGCGGCAACGAAAAACCAAATTCCAATGTGCAACTAGCAACTACCGAGTTCGCAGAATTTTGAGAATCGCTATAACCCCTGCGATAAACTTACGATTTGAGGAGGCAAATGAGGATTGCTTTCAGGTCTGCTTGATATTTCGGTTACTGGAGATCCCAAGAAGCTTATCTCTTGTGCTGCCTCCGAAAAAACTCTGTCTACTCTTTTTTTTTCCTCGCCACAAGTACCGAATTCGTCAAGTATTTCTCCGACTTTTCTGTTTACGCTTGCCAAAGTTTGCTCCAGGAAATAATTTGTCGACATAGCAATGTTTTGTATTGTTGTTCCAGATAAATGACTTTGGCCCCGTATTTTACATAAAAACTGGTTACCAAGAACTTCCAAAGAAGGGACGTTGACATGGCTATCGTTGACTTCAGAAATGGAAGACGCCACACTCCTAGGACTATTGCATGCTTCAGAGTCATGTACCTAGGAGAAAATGAACTCAAGATGACTGAAATCTAGCTTTTTTCAAAACAATTTGAAAACAACAGCAAACGAAGAGAAAAATCATAAATTTAGTCTATTGGCCATAGACATATGCTTAACTTAGAGTAATGGTATGCAAAAATGTTCATGCAACCCTCCTAAGCTCCGATCCAAACATGTTGACTTTGGGTTAAGCCCTACACAGGTAACGTCGATCCTACACCATTTACTCCTTTGTTTATGAGAGAAATGTTCCGTATAATATTTTCGATACGTATGTTACTGATTCGATGCGGCTATCTTTAGATTTAGCTTTGGTTCATCCAAATTATTCGCTTATATTGTACGATATTCTTGTAATCTCCTAAGTACAGAAAAATCGGAAGTATTATTTTATATAATAAATATACATACTACTTCTTGTGGAATATCGCTCTCAACATGTGTCTGTGTACTTTCATCACCTGGACCAGAACAAATAAACCATTTCAGCTAACGACATTAATTACTTAATTCCAATCGATATCATCCTCTAAATGATATGAAAGTGGCTATATATAAAATGTAATGAATAATAATTATACTTACCATGCACTATCACTGGCTGGCCACCGGTGCCATTATTAGTGCAGAATAACCAATGCGAATGGTGGGTTCTTATATGTTTGGTTAGGGAATTGACCTTAGAGTATTGCCTGGTGCAACCATCTATATTACAACGAATTTTCCAATCTTGACCTATATTGGGTAACTTATGTTCTGAGTTAAAGTGAGTAACTAACGTTGATAATAATAAAGCTGTAAATGTGATACAGAACACGCATCTCCACGCCATGCTGGTAGATATGGTCAAAATGGTGTATGATTTGATGCATTTTATATCTCAGAACTAGGATTACAATAACAATACAAGCTATCTTTCAATGAAAAGCTTTAACAGAATCGGATTCTAGGATTACGTAACCAGTCATCCTTAAATGAATAGCTTACCCAACTGGGATTGCACCCCTTACACTTGAAATCAATATTTCAGTACTTGGATTAAGTAACCAGTCATCCTTAAATGAATAGCTTAACCAACTGGGATTACACCCCTTACACTTGAAATCAATATTTCAGTACTTGGATTACGTAACCAGGCATCCTTAAATGAATAGCTTTAACTGAATGGGAGCGCATACCTTGCACTCGAATTAAAAACATTCATTTGCAATGCTTTAAAAAAAAACCATCCAAACTTGTCTCAAGGGGTTATGAAATATAGTATAAATAAGACTCAGAGTTTCTTTCAGGTTCATTGGGGATTATTCAAAGCAATAGAGAGAGCAAAGTAAGCACCAATTGAAGGAACTCGCCCTGTTTGACTTTCGTTATCATTCGCTGTAATGGCAACCTCCCAGCCGCCAAAAGACATGAAAAAACTTCTAGATTTCCTTCGTCAGAAAGGATTTGATGACGTTTTTGTTGACTGTGTAGAAGGTGAGCTGTGTAGAGAAAAAAAAAAGCCAGATCTAGATTTTGCCTTTTAAATTTCATTACCTGGTTTTCAATCGTTCTTTTCTTTTACTTCAGAAAACAACCTGGACGCCAAAATCATCTTGGACCTTACAAGATCCGATCTGAAGGACTTTATTCCTGATAGTTTTATCACCCGAAAAAAGACCTGGGATTTACTGGATGATTGGGTAAATATTGTCCTATACGGAGCACGCTCCATTTAATGCACATCCAATTCTAAAACTCTCGCACGGAAATCCAAGCACTAAACCCAATTTCAATTTGTAGCCCGATATAAACGATTATTCAAGAGTTGAGTGTGGGCACGTTGAATTAGGATGCGCGCTTAGAATCTGCTGAATTAAAGGTTTAATCCTATAGAACGATTTGATCTGCAGTTTGTAATTGGGTATGCAAGTGGGTTCCGACTTGTTATGGCTTCTAAAAAAGAAATAGTTTCTACCGATAACGTCAGTTTAAGGGAGTTATCATTATTTATCGGAGGGAGGGCCACTAAATTTGTGGGGAGGGCCATATTTTTTTGAATGTGTGTTTGGGGAGGTTTGAATTTTTTTTAATGAGCTTTAATAATATTTTCTATCCTATTCAAGGGCGGGCCACATTTTTTTCTTTGCCTTCCAAGGGAGGGCCTTTTCTCTACAGGGCTCAATGCAATTTTAGTGGCCCACCCCCCCCCCAGATAAATAATGATAACTCCCTAAATATACACAAATCTAAACATTGTAAATTACGCAGTTAGAATTGACCAGTAACTAGTTGTAAAGATTACTTCTCTCTTAAGTAGGAATTATTATTTTTACCGTTTTGGAAAGAGGTTTCTTTATTTAATTAGCAAAATTATTATCACAGACTTCCAACTTCAAATAACCTTTTTTTTTATTAGAGAAATAAGCTTTCGAATGCCGAGAAGAAGAAGTCTGGGCAAACAGAACATGAGGAAGATGAACCCGCACAAGAAAAAGTAAGTAAACAAGCCGGTCCAAAGTAAAGATGAGCGTTTTAAAAAAACGAAATTGTTACCGTAAATCAGAGTTTATAATCTATGTAGCTGTTTGGATGGCCTTAATTCTCTTAAATTTTAGTAATTTGTATTAGCATGGATCTTCGTTTTACATTTTTGGCGCTGGTTTTGTAATTATTCCTTCGCTGTTGTGGACTTGCAAGAAATATTTAATATCAGGCAAATAAACAACATCGTAAAAAGAAAATAGAAGGAAAAACACAAAAAAAAAGAAAAATCAAATGAAAGGAAAGAAATTTGATGAAATGAAAAGAAAAGAATAAAAAAGCCTTGCATAATTTTAATTCAAGTCTTACAAAGAATCTTGTATGTAATTGTTTATTAGGAACTTCCTACAAAAAGACAAAGAACTACTGCAAAGCAAACCACATCATTGGCATCAACATCCTCTAACGCAACAGATACTGATGGTGAACTATTGGTGGATTTTAAGTTTCCCATAACAGAGTCGATGAAACGATGTAACCAGTCTGGAAAATATCCAGAAGATGATGACAGAAGACAGCTGATTAGAGATGCAGCTTCCTGTCTTCAGGCTGCGGTTGGGGAAGGGAAATTAAACCAAGAACATCTAGTGGTCGCAGCAAGGAGAATATGTGACGCAATTCCCGTGCTTAAGGATCCCAAGCCCGCTTCATTTTCTTTGGAATCCGGGACAACATTCCCATACTGGGTAAATAATTACATAATTGTTTTGTACTTGTTTGTACTAGTATTGCTTAAGAACGTTTATGGACATTGTTTTCGCGCATCCCTTCTACGCATGGAATCCAAGCAAAAGTGAATTTTTTGATGAGCAAGATATAAAGGAAACAAGATTTTCGCTTTAACTTCTCATGGCTGGAAAATGCAGTGGGAGACCACACTTTTTTATTTGCTTATTTTGCTTCTAGTATGTTTTGACTTTTTATAATTTCAAAAACAAATCTGACGACAAGTTCTAATTCTCATAACTGTTTATTTTCTAGGGCACTGTGATGTTTCTCTTGAAACGGCGTTTAAGTAACATAAAAACCTACCAAAAAAGAAAAGAAAAAAAATTAAAAGTTTGCAAGACAGGAAAGTCATCGGCAAAAGAGGAAAGACTTGAAGAAAGAGATGTGGAAGATTTGAATGCAGAGCTTCTGAAAGAAATAAAAAAGAAAAAGAAAAACAAAGAAAACATAAAAGAACTACAGTCAATTACCTTCGCCCACAGGAGGAATGTCGTCAAAGGCGTCGAAGAAGAAGATGTTTTAGGAACAATTGTTGATGCCTTTCCTTTTTTTAAAGAGGACTCAAATGT
This sequence comes from Anthopleura xanthogrammica, assembly GCA_964019055.1. Taxonomy (NCBI): domain Eukaryota; kingdom Metazoa; phylum Cnidaria; class Anthozoa; order Actiniaria; family Actiniidae; genus Anthopleura; species Anthopleura xanthogrammica. The sequence continues at coordinate 13,477,380 of OZ025211.1, read as the reverse complement.
TGTGAGTATGGCATGTGTTATAGCCCAGATCACATGCAACCTCTCGCGATTTCCTTTTTGTTGCGACAAGTGCTTCGATGATTTTTAGGAAAACACAAATCTATTAATTGGCCTTTTCCATATCGAGCAAGGGACTGGGTACGAGTGTGAAAAACTAATTGAATTATAGTTCCAGAAAAAATGACCCCATCACATGGAAGAGTAACCTAATATAAGCTTATTGACAAAGTTGCAGAACGTTTGGCGGAATAACATTTTTTTTATAAGCAACCAAACTCTGCCAAAATTACAGAGAAATGTATGGTGTCCTTCCAAAACGTCCTTCCAAACATACATTCTCTGTATTTTCGAAAACAATCAAAATATCATATTTTCGTTGCAATCTGCACAAACTTGTTCAAACTTTCAAATCTTACTAATCTGTAATTGTTCTTAAGGGGTTTGTTTTTGAATTAAGATAATTTTGAGAAACTCGTTTCCAGTCCCTTGCTCGTTATGGAAAAGGCCAATACGGACGTCTCATGGAATGTTGTAGGAACGCCTTGGTTGACGCCTGCTAAAAACCAATTTGTCTTAACGAAAAAGAAACATGAAATGAATTCAAAATTGTAACAATAGAAATTGCTAGACAGTAACAAATTGGTTTTAATTCATGAAAATACTGTTTGTCTTTACAATGAAAAAAAGAAATACTTAGTCGTAACAATAACTGATTTTTTTTTTTTGACAGAGTCACATTTATGGCTTCAAATAGTGTGATAACAATTTTACCAAAATCTTTTTATTTATTCACTTTTAATTTCTTTTTCTTTTTTCGAAGTTTCTAAATGAACTAGAGCTGTACTGTACCCATCGAAACGCGAACGCAGTTACAATGGCACAGTTTCATCAAAACTGGGAACATATTTCTTCTGATGTTAATAATGCTTTCAGTGATAATGAAGATGTATCTCAAGATATGGACAGTGGTATGTTAATAGGACAATAAAATGACTTTTGGAGGGCATATTGTTTATTTGTGGCCCGAGTAGCAGGATGGCATTACGTGTGCGCATGCGCTGCCCGAACGCGGGAAGACCAAGGCAAGCGTTTCTGTAATGACTTGTTTAATACGTGAAGTCCGTCTTTTTCATCGTTTTTTACCGCTTATTTGGCTACGATGAAACACAGAAACTCAATTCAATCAATTTATTGAACTGTTAATTTTGATAAATGTAAGAATAGAAGAATTATTTCAGCGATAATCGAGTCTAAACCACTTGAGCTTTCATCGATGATTAATTAAGTCGAATATATCGAAATCTAGTATATATCCCCCAATTTAGCAAGCTGAATCAATGATGTGATAAAATGCTGTGCTAATTCTGTTAGGAAAATTTGGGAACATTGAAAATTATTATATTTCATTTGTTTATACTCGCTAACTTGAACTTTATCACTAAATTACTATCGCTATGTACCTATAAGCGAAGAAATAATTTCATGAAAATTTGCCTTCTGTTTGTTTCTTATATACATTGAAATAGAAAATAAGTGTTTGTACGAAGATCGCTAGAAATATTATAAATTTTTTCGGTGTTGTAAAAAATGCAAATTTCTCTATAGAAATTATCTAGTTCTCCATATATTTTAAGATCTACACGACATCCCCCAAGGAAATTCTACCGCAAATACATATTTATCTTATCTATTTTCAAAATATATCATGGAAATTGGTAGCAAAAATTGGGAAGTACTCAAAATTTATATTTGTTTTAGATATCGTCAGTATCATCAAGGATTTAAATACTGGAGCCATATTGTCTCCCGCGATTACAAAGTCACTGGCCAGCGGTCTCGCGCCTGCGCACGCAAAATGTCATCCTGCTGGCCCGAGTAGCATCATTTGGGCCCGAGCGCAGCAAGGGTGCAAATGTTGCTACAAGGGCCACAAATAAATAATATGCTCTACAAAAGTCATGTTATTATTATTATCATCAATATACTTGGCCAAATCTTAGCAAATTTCTCCAATGTTTTTATTAAATGAGCAACAGGGCTGCAAATCGTATTTGCGGCCCGCCAAAATCCATTATCGCCCGCTAGGCGTGCGTTTTCAAGAGGGCAGTTTGTTATTTGGCCTAGTATACTGATGATAATCAGTATTATTAGCTGAAGGGCAATGTTGCAATGGCTGTTGTTAAATAACATATTCACTTTGATCTTATTTGATTGAAGACCATTGATAACGTTTACATATCCAAATTTTCCATTGATAGTTTTCTTTTCTTTTTTCATTTTAGATGACGTGTGTGGCGCATTCCTGATCCATTCCAATTGGTTGGATACCAAAATGACCAGACCACTTCTGAACTCCATTGAAGAACAGGTAAAAAAAAATATGGGAAGATATTTGTAACGTTAGAGTGCAGTCAGTAAACCAGTGAAATACGCGTAGCTATTTAGCCGTAGTACATGCAACTACTGCTATTTGATGAAAGGTCTGTCACACGAATAGTTCAAAATTGGAATTTGAATTGCACAGATTTGATATTTGCTCTGTTAATAATAATGATGATGCAATGATAATGTAACAATAATAATAGCAGTAGTTATTGTTGTAAACAACTTAAGAACTTTTAAGTTAAAAGTTATACGCCAATACGCTAATTGTTTCTTTCTTGTCGGTTCTGTAGCATATATCTGATATCAACGAAGTAATTCAAAGCAAATCTAAATCGAAGCAGCCAAGTCTATGGTGCACTGTGGATGAAGATAATACGGCCGACCAGATGTTTTTGGTAATTGACAAGAAAGTGTTTTTGGAATTATCAAATGAATCATACCTTGATTCTTTGCTAATCTTGATGGGAAGCTATTTTGCTTTCAATTTTTCGTACGACAAAAGCCAGGAGCTTGCTTTGATAATGATAGAGAAATTCGTTTTGGGAATTAAGTCATCTAAAAAATCTTTAGCGTATAGAAAGTTTTGCTCAAAAGTTTTAAGTTAAGTCAGGGTGGAATGCTCTTTTTACATCCAGGTGATCTGACTAGGCGCGCAAAGCATCATTTCCGTTTTAGAAAAAAGAATCAATCCCATCATCCTCCGCACGCTCAATTCACTGGCTGACACTTCTCTTCGTATTTTCCTTGTTCGCCATTTTTTTTCCCCCTCGTTCAAGGAGAATTTGACGTGCAAAGGCGTATGGAATTGATTCGTTTTTCGAAAACACGATTCGCAATCTGATTGGCTAATCGATTTTCCTGGATGCTTTATCATAATATCAGTGTTCATAATCAATAGGAGATATCGTAGTTACACTCCATTGCCTTGAAACAATTGTTTGAAATCAAGGCATTTGGGTCAGTGTGTATACATTTACTGTATTGTTGACCCAATTGCCTCAACTTGAAACAATTGTTTGAAGGCAATGGAGTGTAACTACGATATCTCCTATTGAAATATCTTATTCATATTTTTCACACTCCATCTTTATTTCATAGTTTTTACATACCGTTTCCCCCTCCTGAAGGCATAAAAAAGGAATAGTCCATAATTGTCATGTAATTCCGAAACAGGAAAACGAAAACATTTGCCTTTAAAGATTTCAGTAGAGAAGTCACTCGAACCATAAACACTGATGGTTTTATAATAATTAACTTTTGGGCGAATTATAGATCTGCTTTTAACAAAGAAAAGCAAAATTTGGTAGGTGTGTCATAAGTACATCCAATCACATCAAATGATTGAAAATGTTTAGGAGTTTTTTATCTAGTGTTTTTTTTTGGGACTATGGGAGCCTACATCACATACATTATGTCGCATGCGTGTATTGTGTTTGGATAACGACTAATACATACGTGGACTATCTCCAACTGAAAGATTTACAGTGTGAAATTCGCAGTAGTAAGGCTAATTTTCAGAGCATAGTGAAGTTTCGTCTCTTGAAAAATGTTACAGCTGTTATTTATATACAAACCGGTGGGTGTAATGAAATAATTGTAAAAATAATTTACCAATAAAATCTTGAATAGCGCATTAATGGGTCATTAAAAATTCTAATATGTAGTATTTGTACATATATTACACAGAAACCCAACAACTTCCCAGATGGCAAAGTTAGTAGGTAGCTGGGCAATGGTGAACGAGGTAAATACAATATTTGATTAATAAAAATTGTAAATAGTTGATTGTGTTAGCCAGTAGTAATTGATTCCATATATGAGTTGACTAAATTAATAAAAAAATTGTTAACCCTAGGAATTACTATAATAATACTATAATAATAATAAAATACTTTTAACTTTTTGTTTTAAGTTGGTACGTCTTGTTTTAAGTGACCGAGTAGCTGATTTTCAAGATCTTGATTTAAGTTGGTACGTCTTGTTTTTAGCGACCGAGTAGCTGATTATCAAGATCTTGATTTAAGTTGGTACGTCTTGTTTTAAGCGACCGAGTAGCTGATTTTCAAGATCTTAATTTAAGTTGGTTACGTCTTGTTTTAAGCGACCGAGTAACTGATTTTCAAGATCTTGATTTAAGTTGGTTACGTCTTGTTTTAAGTGACCGAGTAGCTGATTTTCAAGATCTTGATTTAAGTTGGTACGTCTTGTTTTAAGCGACCGAGTAGCTGATTTTCAAGATCTTGATTTAAGTTGGTTACGTCTTGTTTTAAGCGACCGAGTAGCTGATTTTCAAGATCTTGATTTAAGTTGGTACGTCTTGTTTTAAGTGACCGAGTAGCTGATTATCAAGATCTTGATTTAAGTTGGTTACGTCTTGTTTTAAGCGACCGAGTAGCTGATTTTCAAGATCTTGATTTAAGTTGGTACGTCTTGTTTTAAGCGACCGAGTAGCTGATTTTCAAGATCTTGATTTAAGTTGGTACGTCTTGTTTTAAGCGACCGAGTAGCTGATTTTCAAGATCTTGATTTAAGTTGGTACGTCTTGTTTTAAGCGACCGAGTAGCTGATTTTCAAGATCTTGATTTAAGTTAGATATATTAATTCAAGTAATTTCATTCTTACCAGAGGACATTAAAACAAGAAAATGTTATTTAAGAAAATCACTTTAAGAGTGAGAACAAGGCTTCCAGTTCTGATTCTGGCAAATATTCTCGATCTTCAAAAAGAAAAGATTTTAGAAGGACTTACAATACCTTATTGAAAGCAGACAGTTTTAAAGGCTTTAACATGGATGAAAGGTACTTTTAAATGATTAACATGAAATGGTAATTTACTTGTTATTGACATTTTATATTAATATTATTCACTACTTTCACTTTGCCCATAATATATTTCCGTTTGGATAGGGGGGAGGGGGTAACCAGAGTAAGAAATGCACAAATTATGCTGAAGACTGATCAGAGGATGTTGCAAATAGGGTTTTCCGATTTAGCGGCAATTCACAAAATATTACCAATCTATTAGCATGTTGTTATATAAGCCCTTTGTTTCGTTTCAAGAGAATGTAATTGCATGCTTAAATCACGGTGGTAAAAAACGCACGCAAAATCGACAATGTTTCGCGTACTCGTCGCCATATTGGACGCGTATATATTTTTGGGGGCCTGGGACCTAGTTTACGAAGTCAAATTTTGGCTTCGTGTATGAGCTCGTTAGCTCGTCGTATTTATTCCGATGGGAAATCGATTAGCGGGAAATGATAATGCTCGAGTTTGCCGAGGTTTTGATATCAAACATGGCCGATAATGGTTAAGGATTCATTTTTTTTCGTTATCCTAAACTTTGAATAGGACATGTCTTAACAAACCGTCAATTGAACCTCATTATTTGAGGCTTGTTTTAACTTTTTATGGAACAGCAGGATGGAATGTTTTCTCTATATACTGGATAGTCCTATGATCTAAATACATGACCTTCTTTTTAGTTTTGTAAAATTTTGTTTCCTCGCGGAGAAAATTCAAGTTTAAAATGCCGCGTTTTAATGTTGGTGGCTTCATGAAAGCCCAGAAACAGTTGAAAGAAGACCTAGCGGATAGAAACAACATCATCGCCGAACTAAACAGAGAGATAATGGAGAAGGACAAAGAAGTCGAAGTGAAAAGGGCAAAGCTTCGGAGGTTGAATGGAAAGGTATGACAAATAAAGCTAACTTGCTAGCAAATTGTTGCTTGCCATTATTCTGATGATTGTAAGTTTTAGTAAACTTACTATCTAATACGGCAGTGTCACGACAGGGTCTTTAATTTTTTTAATAACACGCGCGTTCCATTTGTGATTTTTAGTATAATATCAGATAGAAAATCAATGCAGCTTGGTTTAGCTGGGTATAAAACAATGTCTGTAATGGTCACCTACGCCATGAAGAATAGAAAAATCTATAATTTTCAAAATTTGTCAAAACAATGCACTTACAGCCCTGTTTACAAATATATAAGTTTTAGATTCATCCGATCGGTTTTGTCCGAGTAAAGAATTATGTCTTCGAAGTATTTCAAACATTTTTATTAAGTATTTCGAAAACTGGAATGTTTTGTTCTTATATAAATTCAAGTGGAAATTAAGCTTAAGTAAAGCTTAAATTTAGGCTTAGTTTAGATTAGTTTAGTTTATCGGTGACTGTTACAACTGAAATAAAACTTATAAATTTGAAATTACAATGCATGAAAATTATGTATAATACAACAAAAAGGAATACAAGAAAGTGTTCAAAAATATGAGAAAAAGTTATTGACAAGATTGTGCCATTTTAATGGTCAAATTGGTTCGATTTTTGTTTTAGACATTTGCACTAAGCTATATATATGTATATATATATATACAATCACTGCTACTAGATCTAATATGAATATAAAATAATTATTACAGGTAGACAGTTTAGTAGCAGAGACAGAGCAGTTAGAGAGCACCAGAGTAGAGCTAAGTGGAAAGGAGGGGGATGGTGGGAAGTTTTTGTCATTGCGTGCAGTTAATGCAAGAAAAAAGCAGCCGACTGGAATTAATTTGAAGAACACCACCACACGGAAACGCAGACGAGAGACGATGGAAGCAGCAATAGAAATACATGGGAGTCAGGAGGGAGCAAGCTATGGGTTGGTTGATACTGTGGACAAGCTGGTGAAGGCAGACAAGATCATGCAAGCTGTGGAGGATTCAAAGAGCAAGAATATCAAGCTGAAGGTTCTACCAAAAATTTATAAAAAGTCACTCAAAAAATTTGAAAAATCCACTGATAATGTAACAAGATCTGTAGCAACTTATTATAGTAGGGGGGTTATGGGGAAGAAGAAGTATCTGGGTGTTTATAGATCTAACGCATTTAAGGATAATAGAAAGGTAAAAGGTAAAAGGAAGGCTAGTCGGTTAACTATTTCAGGCTGCCCCATTCCAAAGCTGATTCCGTATTACAGGTTAATGTTTTTTATCAGTGATATTAATATAGGTACTTTGTATAGTGTTCGAGAAACGTTGTGTGCTGACTTGCAGGAAAAGGAAAAGGTAGATGGTATGTATAGGAACTTAGAAGAGCTTTTGATTAGTATTTGTACTTTTTATCTTAACAATGACTATGAGCTTTCTTATTTTGGTGATCCGGACACTTTCCATGTAGCTTTGGGCGGAGATGGAGCTCCTTGTGGTAAAGACGATACCTCGGTGGCATTGGCTTGTCAGTATTCTTAACATTGGGCAGCGAGTTTTAAGCAGTTCAGAGAACTTTCTTCTCTTTGGTGCTAACTGCAATGAAAATTGTTTAGCAGTCAGACGCTTTGTAACACAAGTAATGCAAGAAGTAGACAGAATAGAGAAAACAACATATACTCTCAATCTGAATAATGGTTCAACACGTAACATCAAATTTTGTTTTTCAGAGTTTCCCAATGATATGAAAATGCTTTGTTTTTTGACAGGTGAGCTCAGCAACAGTGCCACTTATTTTTCTTCCTTTGCCGACATCTCCTTAAAAAGCTCAAAATCTGAGTCTGTACTTTCTGGTACTTTTGGTCCTGAGCCTTCTGACACTTGGAAAGCATGGAAGTACAGTTTTAGAGTTAAAGTTGCCAAGGCTGTAGCAAAATTTAAAGCTGAACTAGACAAGAAAAAACTAGCTGAGTCAACTCGACGAAAAAATACCACCAAATTTATTGCTGAACAGAAAAGTAGGCAAGAATTTCTACCACTACTGGGTAAGTTAGTTGACAATATACATGTTGATTCTCTGCACCTTAAGAACAATGCATGTGCTCATGCACACCGATATTTTCTTGATGAGCTACTCAATCAATGCTCTCAAGGCATTTATAACTATTCTTCTTTTTCTAAATTGCCAAAAAATTCAAAATTTGTGAAATATGTAGAAACATTGAAGCAAAAATGTTGTCTTACAAGGCTGGCCAAGAAGGTTGTAAGATGGTTCGAAGACAGCAAAGGATCGAAATGCGATAGCTTTGACTATCGATTCACAGGGAGAGATTCTCGTATGTTTTTGTTTAATTTTATGTTTTTGATTGAGGTTCTTGAAGAAGGTACAGATGGTGAACACTATCAACAGCGTATCTATGGCCTTGCGTTGATTTGCCTTTATTTACGTGATTCAGTTTCCCTTTTTACTAGAATTAACATAACATCTGAACAGGTTAGTAAACTTAAAGAACTTTGTAACAAATATTTACGTGCTAACTATGTTTTTTATAGTGTTAATCCCACAGTTTGGACCGTTGCCTGTGTTGTTCCTTCGCACACTGAACAAATGCTGGCTAAGTATGGGATGGGGTTGGGACTTAATTCTATGGAGGGGAGGGAAGCAAAGCACATCTCCATTGCTAAATTTTCCAGAAATACTTTTTACATCAAGAGATGGGAACAAATATTCCGCCATGAACATGTCTCACTTCTATGGCTAAGAGATAAGGGTTTTGATGTGTCTGCTAAGCCTAACCAACAAATCTCCTATATTCCTCAACGTGTTAGTAAGCCATCGTATTGCAACTGTGGGTTTACTAAAAAAGAAAACCTGGATCAGTGTCGGTTTTGTTGCCATCCCATGATGGCCAAGGCCATGGTAAGTATGGACAAAGGTAAATGGAAAAACTAAAAATGAAAATCTTGAAATACTCCAGTTTCATGTTCAATAAATACTGCTGTACACTATGACCTCAGATTCATTTGCACAGGCTTAGCCTGTCGGTGGTCATAATGAACAGCAGTATTTACGAAACATGAAACTGGAGTACATGTATTTTACTTAATGTGTTTATTAAGTCTCAGTAACCAAAGCAGACCTGTTTTCTCTTAAACTGAAATTTGTTAAAATGGTTTACTGGTATTTTCTGACTGGTTCCCTCAGTGCTTTAAGCTAGTAAGAAAAGTCTTTGAGTGATTATTTGCCAAAGTTTGGTTAGTTAAAAAGTGTACTGGGTCTACATGTGTGACTTGGCATGATGTGAGCAAAGCCCCTAACCCTACCCCCCCCCCAAAAAGTGGTTAATGTCTGAAATATATTTTAAGTAGCAACTCAGTTTCATAATTGAATAGGATAAATAGATATGTTATCACTATTATCACTATTATTATTATTATTATCATTATTATTATTATTATTATTATTATTATTATTATAGCTATTGTAGTTGTTGCTTTTGTAGATGTTCATGGCACTGTTGTTGTGAATGAACGGATGCAGGGATGGATGGATGGATTGATTGGATATATAGATGGATGGATGGATAGATTGCTTGATTGGATAGAGGGATGGATGAATCAATTGTGTTTGTAATGAAGATCCCTAACTTGCAAAATTACTTTGTTTTTTTATTACTGATTCAGGCCTTGTAACCTGTCTTGCTGAAATTTAAGTACACAGTTTGGTTTTTAGTATTTTATATTTTCAAAAAAAAAAAATTAGTCACAAATTCAAACATCAGTTCTTGAAATGGGGTTTACTTGTATAGTTAATTCATTTTGAAAGTTAATTTGCAATTTGAATACAGCAGTAGAATTCCTTGTACAAATGCCATGTGTCCGGTGCAAAAACATGTTGTCTTATGTTATATAGAGCTTACTTAATTAATAACCACTCAAAAGATAGCCAATCCTTTGCCTTTTACACTCTCTTGCTTATTTTTATTTAATATAAGAAATGAAAAAGTCATTCACTAGTTGTAAGCAGCAGTAGAATGAGTTACTGTTTTGCTCACATTTGTGAATAAAAGAAAGTCATTCACTAGTTGTAAGCAGCAGTAGAATGAGTTACTGTTTTGCTCGCATTTGTGAATAAAAGAAAAAGTCGTTCAGTAGTTGTAAGCAGCAGTAGAATGAGTTGCTGTTTTGCTTACATTTTTAATCTTTTAAATAAAAGAAAAAAGTTATTCAGTATTGGTAAGCAGCAGTAGAATGAGTTACTGTTTTGCTCACTTTTGTGAATAAAAGAAAGTCATTCACTAGTTGTAAGCAGCAGTAGAATGAGTTGCTGTTTTGCTTACATTTGTGAAAAAAAGAAAAAGTTATTCAGTAGTTATGAGCAGCAGTAGAATGAGTTACTGTTTTGCTTACATTTTTAATCTTTTAAATAAAAGAAAAAAGTTATTCAGTATTGGTAAGCAGCAGTAGAATGAGTTGCTGTTTTGCTTACATTTTTAATCTTTTAAATAAAAGAAAAAAGTTATTCAGTATTGGTAAGCAGCAGTAGAATGAGTTGCTGTTTTGCTTACATTTGTGAAAAAAAGAAAAAGTTATTCAGTAGTTATGAGCAGCAGTAGAATGAGTTGCTGTTTTGCTCACATTTGTGAAAAAAAGAAAAAGTCATTTAGTAGTTGTAAGCAGCAGTAGAATGAGTTGCTGTTTTGCTTACATTTTTAATCTTTTAAATAAAAGAAAAAAGTTATTCAGTATTGGTAAGCAGCAGTAGAATGAGTTACTGTTTTGCTCACTTTTGTAAATAAAAGAAAAAGTTATTCAGTAGTTGTAAGCAGCAGTAGAATGAGTTGCTGTTTTGCTTACATTTTTAATCTTTTAAATAAAAGATAAAAGTTATTCACTAGTTGTAAGGAGCAGTAGAATGAGTTGCTGTTTTGCTTACATTTTTAATCTTTGTAAATAGAATTTGAGGAAATTAGTACATGGTATTTATAATTATTATTTCAAATATGTTTTCCCCTTTATAGAACATGTATGTATTTAATGTCACATACCTTCAATCCAATTTGTCTTAATCTTCATGCAAACTTCATGACCAATAATATTTATTATTTATTATTGCAAATAAATTTTTATCATAATGTGTTGTCCATAACTATTAAAGGTTTACTGGAAAAAAAATCAATTTTTTGAGGTAAAATTTGAAAAAGTGAAAAAGTAAAAAGTGAAATTACCCACTAGTGGGCATGTTTTTTCTTAGCCCACACCTTTTTACAAGCATGCAAATACTGTCCCACTCCCCATTTTTTCCAGCCCACCCCCTCTGTACTTTGTGATCGGTCTCTTAAGCATTTGAAAAAACAAATCATGAGCGTTCGTATATTTTACTCCATGTTTCCTTCTGATATTATGATGAATTTGGAAGTGCAGGTATGTACTTGATTCAACAACAACAAACCTTCACTAACTTTTTATACAGATAATTTGATGACAGGATGGTTTTACTAAACCATAAAATTGTTTGAACATTAATAAGAAACATCAGTAAAACAGTATTTCTTTCTAGACCATTTCTTATTTTTATTAATTTGTATTGAAAAATTACAAGTTTTCACAGCATGGAGTATGTTACTGTATGTTAACAATCAAACACAAAAATATGTGCTCAAATAAGGGGTGGGGATTTGAACAAAATCCTTTTAAAATATTCAAAAGGGAGGGGAAGCAGTTTTCGATCAAATAACATGAAAAAAAGAGAAGGATAAAGGGAAAATTGTGAACTAAATGCCAAAATCTCTGATCAAATTCTCGACTCAGCTGGGTTACATGTACACACAGGGTTTACTTTGATAGGTGCATTAGTCTAAAATAATTAAAAAATAAAATTGTCCTTAATACTATGTCGATATTAGTTGTGTTGAGGTGCACCAGAGATGTTCCATTCTCCATAGTGGTAGCTTACTGTAAGTTCTCCTTTCTTGTATTTGTAGATGAATGCAAAGTCTTTATTTTCGTCAACAATGACTGACACTTTGTGCCCCATTCTCATCCCTGAAGTGAGTGTCCTTTTAAAAAATCCACATACTTCCTGGCCAGTTAAACCAGTTAAAAGACAGAAGAACTCTTTTACTAGCCGCAGTGTAGTAAAAGTGATTACCTCTGCCTTTTTATTTTTGCTGTGATAGCAAAAAGGAGCTGCAAATCCGTTGGAATTTCGCACGACGCGAATCACAACATTGAATATAGTTTTCGGTATAGATCTATGGATCTCTGCATAAAAAGGTCTTCGGATGGTTCTGCGGCCAGACAGACGGCGAAAAATACTCTCCAGCCACATTTTCCCCTCATCTAGTAAAAGTGGTCCCGCGTTGATTGTCTGGCTCAGCAAAGATCGTGCTGTTGTGTCGTTCTTGCTGAATTCCCACAGGCTCACCAATTCACGCACAGCCGACTCAACAAACCTCCTTTTTCTTTCTTTTTCGGACTCTGGAACTCGTAGCCTCAGAAGACATTTCTCTAGCTTTACAACAATGTCTTCTTTGACCACAACATCCTCCGCTTCACTGCAATCACTATATTCGCTGTTCAACTCATGATCACATTCTTTCAAAAACGCCGCCATTTTGAAAAATCAAAACAACTTTCACGCGCGCGACCGCTGGACACAAATAATGGCGTACATTGTCGATTTAGCATGCGTTTTTTGCCACCGTGAATTCATTAGCAAGTGCGACAATGCAAAACCTCAAAGGGTGTTTTTATTATAGCGGCAGGTTAGGCAAAAATGGATCTGCCTTAATATTTCGTGATAGTGTGTAAAGATGAGTTCTATGATGATAAACAATTGTCTCCCATCTCGCTCTTATTACAATAGTATTGGATATTTGAAACAGGCATATGTTTAGCTGCTAAATAACAAGGTGAATGGACATGGAGTTCTACTGCTGAATTTTTATTCAGATTCACAAAAAAAACGATCCCCTTTATTATTACTAAATTGCATGTAAAGCATAAATTTTAAACATTAACTGACATTATTTCCAATCAAAACTAGTGGTTCCGCATGTCTATACGCATTATTGTCCCCTTGCTCGAGAAATTAACATTTTTCGCCTGTTGGTTAACAAGCCACACGTAGTAACAACAATAGGCAAAAAGCTTCGCTTTTGCCTAAAAACTTTACCAACCGATTTGTAAATTTTCACTGCACCAATTGTGTGCTCAACTTTCACTCGGATTTGTCTTAGCTTTCGGTTAGCAGTTCTCTGGACACGATTTCTTGCTATTCTGTGTGGTGCGACGAGAGGTATTTGAGCAGGGTATCCTCCATCTGCAAGTATCCTTGCATTTCTGGGAAGAGGCCGCTGCCGACCAAATCCAATGCTTGGAAGATATCGATACGTCGAAGCGTCGTTTAGATGCCCAGGAAAGCTAAAAATTATTAAAGAAAAAGCATCATAGATTCATAAAAACGTTAAAAAACATCAGCAAAATCATATTTTGAAACAAACAAATACAAGAGGCATTCCCTTACCCTGAAATAAGCATTACTATCATGCCATCCGCAACGACAATTAACTGTGTTGACATAAAGTGCGTTTTCTTGTCTCCCCGATAAAATTATCCTTGTCTTCTTCCAGAGGGACGTCGTATGCGGTGTATCGTAGCGTCCACAATACCCACTGCATTAGGAAAATTCCTCCAATGTCCAAGAAATGAAGACCATTGTCTTAAATTATGCCATGTTATCAAGTTTCGAAACTGCAGAAACAGAATAGGGACCACATGATAAATTTCTTCTTGAACAGTGCTTTTGCTGATGCCGAAAAGTGAGGCTAAGGAATAGTAGGTTGGGTAATTCCTAAGCCAAATTACGACAAGAATAACTCTATTCTTTACATCAAGAATGCAGCTTCGTCGTCTTCCAGAAATTGGCATTCTTGGCAGCATACAGCTTGTACGACTCTGTCGAGCGAAATAATCGTATCTCCAGTTGCGTACCAAAACTTCCTCGGATCTTTTTCCAACTTTTGCCATATGTCTCTCCCATAGTTTCTACTAAAAACCGCACCTCGAAAGAGTAGTTGCAGGAGTGTTTCGCTGAAACCCAAAAACTTTAATAGATAAACCACGACAGCGATCATATTCATTGCAGGAAGAAATGGCGGAGGAACATTTGTGTTAGAAGAATCGTTAGCAATATACAAAGCCAACAAACATGTATTAAGAGTTTGAACAAGAAAAGTTGGGAAAGGCGGAGGAGCTCTATCCATGATTCAGTATCTTTCGCAAGCATTTACAATGTTCTATTCTTTTTGTATACACCCTATTCATCATGTGTTAATTAGTCTGTGAAGGTCGACAGCAGCCTTACACTATATGTCAGTATCTTTCGCAAGCATTTACAATCGACAGCAGCCTTACACTATATGTGCTGACAGACAAAAAGCCTTTCAAATCTCCAATAGTCAAACATTTTTGCCATCACCCTTTTGATCATAGAGTTGAATAAAGGTGTAATAAATGTACACATACAACTATAAAAAGACATGGTTTAAATTGTTTACTCCTGCAGTTTTTACATATGGTAGTTCATTCTCTCGCGTTCTGACTATGGAAGAAGACAATATTTTTTTAAGAGCTGCAATGAGTAAGACTGTTGTTGATGTCTCAAACTCAGTCGAGAGTCCGACAAAAAGCAATAAAGACGAGAATCCACAGAAGACTCTGACTGGCAGCAAGAATAGTGGCTCCCAGAAGCTGCGAAGTACCCCTGTCGAAAGAATGCTGCTTGGCGAGGCCATGAAAAAGTATGGGAAATGTTTTAAAGCTGTCGTTGCTTTCATGACAAAACACTGTGAAGTTCTTGGTGGAGAGCTGCAAGAGTACTATAGAAAAACAGATAGACGTGGTAGCGGTATCAACAAAGCAAAAAAAGAAAGAGTACGCAAGATTGCTCAAAAGAATTTAAATACAACAAGGTAGGGTTGATTAACTTAAAAAATATATACTGACTTCCTACATTACTTCTTGCAAACTGTAAAGGCTAATTATTATTTTTTACGAACAGCACATTTCAACAAAGTCCTAAGGCAAAAGGTTCGACATCTGTAACCAGAGCTCACTACGAGTTCGTACCCTCTTTTGAAGATGAAGATGAAGATGAGGATGACTTGGATACGCAAGAAAATGTTAACAGCTGGGAAGAAACAGCAAGAGATATTGCAGCTCACGATACACGATATCTTGGTATTCAGGATGAAATAGATAGGGAGGGAATTACGGCCAGCCTAAACTACACCGAGAGCAAAACAGAAGAGAAAACCAGTAGAAAAAAGTAATGAAATGTTGTGGCTAAGTTATCCGAGAAAACTCGCATAGGCAAAATTGCCACATGCTATAATTGTTTTGTTGTTGCGTCTGTTACACCCGTTTAATTATTTCTTATTTATCTACTGGTATTCTTTTTATGCAAACAGGAAAAAAAGTTCTCCTAACAAGAAGTCCAAGAAGAAGAAAATTGATGAAGTTCTCGAGGCGATGCCCGAAATGATACGCCTAGCTAGTGCCGCTGCAAACGACCACAGTCATGCTCTACAGAAATGGACAAAAGGAATGGAATCTTCTCAATCAGAATAAAGATGCTGAGAAATAATGTAAAATCTAGCGTATGTACTTTTTTCTAGGTGCTTTGCATGATTTGTAATAAGTCTTCAAAACAAACTTGTCAAATTAAAGAAATACAGACTTTGCTTAGGCTAAATAGCAGCTTGATAATGTAATAAATAAAATTCAATATTTAAGTTTATCCAGTGAAAGTTTTGATGCCGTTTTTCCCCCTAGTCAGCTATTTCTTGCCCAGATATGCCCGTTGTGTGATTTGTGTGTAAGTGCGGCATGTGAACCTGCTCCACAGGTCAGGAGGATTACACAGAAAGCTGCCTTTATTTTATCTCCGTTTCCGCATTTTAGACTAATACAGTCCACACAAAAACACAGAAATGATGCATGTTTTCGTAAATATGATATTGAAAAGAGTCTAAAGGCAAATAATAAATCGTTTACATATTAGAGTGGTTTTCCTTAACCTGTGAAACAAAGTGTACTGATTAGAGTGTAATATTCAGAAACACAATAGAAAACAAAATAATCAGAGTGAAGTAGTGCTAAATATGCTAAAGTTTATTTCACGGGTTTATGAAAACCACTCTAATGTTTACGTTTAGGTCTAGACTAACAGAATTGAAATAATATTGCCAAAATGGTCAAAAAGCCGCTAAATCGGAAAACCCTAATGCATCTTATGATATTGAAAGATGTGTATGAAACAAGCAAAAACAAATAACAATTTTGAAGCAGCACTTTGAGCGCTTCTTCACTACTCACTTAAGCTATAGGAAAACGTTTGGAGTTGATTGCTTTTTAAAGAATATGTGCTTAGTTGGTATGCAGTCACTTCATAAGAGAATACACTAAGTTCAGTAACCCAGGTTTCATATTCTATGTTCAGCATAGCTGTCACAAAGCCATATCTTTTTCGAATTTTTCTTAAAAAAATATTCATATGTGTAACTATAGTATACTACGAATAAAGTTTCCTGGAAAACGGTAAATTATGTTCAAAATAGATTGAATTATAGGATAACAGAAAATTTTTTGTTAAACCTCTCAGCTCCCTGGTAAATTGCATTAAATTTTGATTAATATGTTATGTGCCTCCTCTCATTAGTTTTGGAACAAGTGAAAACCAGGAGATTACAATGGTGGTTATAAGGGCTGTCATAGCTGATAATGGTGGACAAGACAAATGCTCGTGGTCACATGCAGAATTGAAAGGTACAGTAGGGTCTATAGAATCTTTGCAGCTTGTGCAATGGGTCTACCACTTGTATACAACAAATTTATCCCTCTGAAATCAAAATAGTGAGTTTTAAATTGTTGTTGTAACTCCGTTGCAAGGACTAGTTGGTAGCTTAATTTGAGGATTTGAACTTATGAAAACAAATCTATAATTCAAAAATGCTAGATTTAAGATAAAAAGGAATCTTTGTATTTTAAGTAATTAAATTGTGACCTCAATAAAAAAAAGTTCAAGAGGACTTCATGAAAAAAAATGTTTTCCCTCTATGCTAGCATGAGAAGGATATATCTAATTATGATTTGTATAAAGTTAAACAAGATTGAAATTGTATTATGTTTCATGTAGGAGCTGCATCAACTTATTTTAAATCAAGGAAGGATAAACATGCCAGAAAAGTAAACGGAGACATTGATAAACATAGAATAGCATGCATGAGACAAGGACGATTGAGAGATGTAAGTATATAATTCATTGATAATTCTGCGACTGCATAACTGATGAATGTAATTACCATAAATCTTCTATAAACCCCCCAGGATGTAACAAAATGCAGTACAATGTATGCTGTCATAAATGTTATAACTTTCTTTAAAGTGCATATAAGCCCTACTGCAGGATGCCTTCATGATTTAAAGGCCCTTATAAAATAGATATAAAACGTGATCATTTTTCTCAATCCCAATACCTGGTAATTATAATCTTGAATATCTTGGCAACAAAAAGAGATATCAAAGACAATTAATCACCATTCATATTTATTTTATAAGGGCTTTTGAATCATGAAGGCATCCTGTAGGGCTTATATGCACTTTAAACACTGTAAATTCAGGACTAAGAATATTACAATGTTATGACGTTTCCCTATGTTATGGTTCTCGTCATGGTTGACCTGAATTTTCAAGAAAAAAAAAGGAAATAGTACTTTATTCAGTGAACATGCAGTGTTATATTTTAGTTGAGAAGGGGAGGGGATCGAGGGAAGGGGGCTTAAAAAGATGATGGGGGTGTTTAATAGAGGATTGACGGTATAAGAATGAAGTTATTATCTAGTGCAACCTATTTAAAGTTTTTTAATTC
Organism: Anthopleura xanthogrammica; assembly: GCA_964019055.1. Taxonomy (NCBI): domain Eukaryota; kingdom Metazoa; phylum Cnidaria; class Anthozoa; order Actiniaria; family Actiniidae; genus Anthopleura; species Anthopleura xanthogrammica. The sequence continues at coordinate 13,459,367 of OZ025211.1, read as the reverse complement.
GAAATTTATTTTGCGTTGTAGAAACTACAAAGAAGAATCGAGATGCTTGATTCTGTACAATGTTCAGAGGAAAAGCGTGACACAATAAGGGAAGCTTTGATTATGAATTATACCAGCTCGGATGAAAGCGATCTGTCAGAAGATGAAAATGGAGATATAACGATGAAGGGCTACTTGGTGAAGAAATTACCCTGGGAAAGGTCAGCTTTGCGAAAAATTAAGCAAGATCTTGATGACCTTCATCTCAAAAGCTTAACACCTCGTGCGAGGTGCATAGCTCAACACCGAAGAGCCATATTTCTAAATCTGTGTGAAATATTATATATCCATTGTTGTTTAATTTTAAATTGTTTAATTGCCCTTATTTCACTTTGGCGTCACATCAACACACTCAATTGTTTTAACACTAAGGATCATGGTCTCCAGATAGGGTGCCAAAATAGCAGCAACACAAATTAATTCACAATAAGAATTGGTTTTTGATTTAGTGGGAAGTGAGAGCAGCTAATATTACACTAAATAAATACCCTGAAAGAAGATTTAGCCTAAATTTATATTCTTGTCCATGTAAACAAGCTGTGACGTCATAGTGAAATAGGGCAATTGCATTAGATTCTTTACATTTAGCTACTCATTCTGCATAGAAAATTATTAATAATGGTTCCAGTTCTATATTTTATTATACATTTGCAATTTGTAAATACTGCATTTCATAATTATTAATGAATTTTTTCATTAACATTATAGAAGTGATTTTTGAAGAAGTGAAATAGGGCAATTGCATTAGATTCTTTACATTTAGCTACTCATTCTGCATAGAAAATTATTAATAATGGTTCCAGTTCTATATTTTATTATTTATTTGTAATTTGTAAATACCGCATTTCATAATTATTAATTAATGAATTTTTAATGAATTAATGAATTTAGAAGTGATTTTTAAATGAAAACAATTTGAATTTTTACTGAAGAATTAAGATTTCATGAGTTATATCATTTTACCTTGTAGTTGATCAATGAAGTCTACAATCATTAATAAATCTACAATCATGAATATGACATGTAATGTTGTGTTGTTTTAAGAAAATATATTTCAAGATGAACATGTAGAACTTAAAGACGGTCTCAGACCCGTAAACGTAGAATACAAACACTTTTGGGCCAAATTCACATTAACTAAACAAATGTAGACTCCAAATTTACCGGTTTATAAAACTTTTTGCGTGTATTTACGACACCCTAACGTTTAGTGATGGCATGTAAACCCAAACTTTCCGGATATTTACGACAACTTTACGTTGAGTGAAGGCATGTAAACTCAAACTTTCCGGCTATTTACGACACATTTACGTTGAGTGATGGCATGTAAACTCAAATTGTCCGGGTATTTACGACAACTTTACGTCGAGTGAAGGCATGTAAACTCAAACTTTCCGGGTATTTACGACAACTTTACGTTGAGTGAAGGCATGTAAACTCAAACTTTCCGGGTATTTACGACAACTTTATGTTGAGTGATGGCATGTAAACTCAAACTTTCCGGGTATTTACAACAACTTTACGTTGAGTGATAACATGTAAACTCGAACTTTACGACACCTTTACGTTGTCATTAACTACGGCGTTAAGTGTTCCATTAAGCCATGTTTAAGTATAGCCATAAAGCTAGCGTAAAGCTAACATTTACGAACCGTAAACAAAGATTAAAGGGGCGTAAACCTATTCTTTACGGCAGCCTTACGTTGCATTTACGCCTTCGTAAATCTGAATTTTGGTCCTGTGTAAATAATATAAAATATTATACAACGGTGGATATCCAACATTATGGGGCAGTGTATCAACACTTTTGATTTTTACTGTAGAAAGATGCCAACAACTGCACTTGCGTTTCTGAGACCATTATACGATATTGCTGTCTAGCAATTTTTAGTGATGTATTGATTTACCAACAAAACGAACTCAACTATGACTTCAATCTAATCTAATGTGCAAGCTGCTGGATGCCAAGGCATTTAGCCATTTGAAAGGAAACTTGAGAAAGAAGAAGTCAAGACTAGGACCGATAACTGGAAACCTAGAGAGCGTGCCACAAAATGTATCATCAAATGGTGACACGCCCCAAAAAGCGTGTCCTTGAAATCACTGACTTTCGAAGAACTCAGCCAACCAATGTGCACGCCCTCGTTCAGTAAGGAAATGCCTGTTGTTATTTTTGAGGCTGTCCCTGCCAAGAATGTTGCAGTGATCTTGATTGCAGAATACCGGAAGAACTGCTTTCAGCACTTAGAATTTTGGATTTCGACTAAGAAAAAGATCAAGAAAGAATGCAGTTATGCAAAAGAAAAAGGGATTGCTAATTCTGATATGTAAGGAACGACTGGCCTGTCAAAGCTGACACCTGTAAACTTCGGGTTTCCACGTCTATGTGACGCGTTTTACTGAGTATCAGTCTTTTATCATGTGTTTCTTATGAGTTGAAAACAATATGGTAAATTTGTAGTCGCTTGCACAATTCTAGAAAGATGCCACCAAAAATACAGAGAGAAGAAGCAAAGTGTGCGAGAGAAAGGGTAAATACATTGTAACTCACGCTTACACATTCACTTACGCTAATTCAATATCTGAGTTATGCTGTGAAGATTAGAAGTCAAGAAGATGGATATTCCTAGAGTCGGCCGACTATGTTATGGGCATAACATCATTACTGAAATGCACAGAGAGTGCAACTAAACTGTAGGTGCACTCGTTACAAAAACCAAAAAATACAGAGAAATGAAGAGACAAACTATTTAAACGTTTTAACCACCCAGTGTCTCTAGTAGAGCAGATATGGGCTAAAGAACTTTATTATATAGATATCAATAAAATACCAGGATTTATCCGGTGTCTCAAACCTCGTACATTCTACACAGTGAGGATATCACAGTTGGCATGACTACTTTATTATCAACCAATCACACATAAGGCCTTCGAGCGCGGTTTCTTTTCAATCCTCAGTAGTCAGTAAAAATGGCAGATTCCACAGCGAACGAGAACTTTGACCTGTTTCCTGAATTTAGTATTATAGTAGGAACAAAGAGTACAGATAGTAAACAAGAGGCAGGAAGATTTGCGACAGTCACTGATAGTGACGTTGATAAATTAATTGAAGGAGAAGAAAAAAAAACAAGAGAAAACCTATTATGACTTAAAGCTTTTCAAGCAATTTCTCGAGGAACAACATAAGGAAGAAAGAGAAATACAGAACATTCAACCTAGTGACCTAGTGAGCTGAATATTTATCTGAGCCAGTTCATAGTCACTGCGAGAACTAAGACGGGGAAAGACTACGAACCGTCCTCGCTTTGTGGTATTTTATCGAGTGATGAATGCCATTTAAGCCGCCTCAATTACGGTAAATCCATTTTTAAAGATCGTGAATTTCAAAAAACCAGAGATGCATGAAGTCAAAGCAAAAGCAATTACAGCGACATGGCCGTGGAAGCACACCACAAGCAACAACAGCTCTTTCTGATGTAGAAATTAAGATTTTATTTGAGAAACAATTGCTCGGAATAAGCTCACAACAAGCTTTGCAGAACACAGTTTGGCTAAACAACATGATTCACTTTGGTTTACGTGGATGCAGAGAGCGGAGGGAATTATGCTGGGGAGATGTCGTTTTAAAGACAGACCTCAAGGAAAGGAATATCTTGAGTACTCTGAACGGCAAACAAAAACTAGAACTGGAAATAATCCACGGATTCAACGCCAGGTCAAACCCAGAATGTACGACAACAAAGCTGCCGTTTCTGTTGAACGTGACCCTGCAAGGGCGGATCCAGAGGGGAAAAGGGGGGCTGAAGCCCCCCTCTTCAGCAGAAAACAAAACAAAGCAAAACTGAAGAATTGTTTGTTGTGAAGGTTTCCATATATCAAAGTATGTGTTTGAATGGAAAACCAAATCGATCAAATTTTAATAAAATAAAGCATTTTTCAAAAAGTAAGTCCAGGATCGGACGCCATGCCCCGATTCACCATTTTTTTATTACTTGGGATCCCTGTGATAGCCTGTGGCGGGAAACCTTTGACGCGCCTTCCATCGTATTTATTGTACATGTGCATAGCAAGTTAGTTTGGATTCTTCAGTCCTTTGATCACTGGATCAACTCGTTCAGTTGTGAAAATCAATGTGTCCTTCTTCTCTGAAAGGTAAGTCTTTTTTTCACTTTAAAGCACTAACATGAATTTGGAAGAAAAACTTTTCTTTGTGAGTTAAAAAATGTCAAACAATTGTTCTGAATTAAAAAGGTAAATGTGATTTATTCACCGAGGTTGTGACAACATGTGACTTGGCACGTTCTTTTACTTTAATCCTGGCAGTTGTTTTTATGGCAAAATGATGCTTTCCTGAAAAAGGACAGCAGCATATACGCATATTTTTTTCCATATTTACGATTTTGAGTAGTTTTGTGTAGGGGAACATACTACTGTGTTTCAGACTTATTAAAACCAAAGCTTTTTTGATTGTGCACAAGACGCTAAAAAATCAATATGTTCTATAAATTTATTTTTTTAATTTTATAAGCTTACAAATTTTGATGAAAATTTATTACATCTATATATACAATAGCCAAGAATCCCTATACAACCAGCTAGTAATGCTGAACAATTAAAAGGTAAGCTTAATTACTTCAGTTTAAGATACGGTCATTTCCAAAACACTTTCTTTCATAATTACGATGATGATTATATTTAAGACTTTATTTTTTAAAGCAGTTGAGCGAAATATTCCATGTAAACAGTTAAAGCCTCAGCGCAACACACCGTGGTTGTAAACCTAACTACGAAAATTAATTCAAAGGAAACGAAGACTACGGAAACTCTAATGTAACTATGTAAAAGATCAATTGAACAAAGCGTATTGGAACTATGTAAATGACTTAACAGTCTCATTAAGTTCTAACCCCAAAAAATTCTGGTCTTTTGTTAAAGCTCGTACCGGAAATTCTAACGTGGTAAGTTGTATTAAGCATGAAGGAAAAAGAGCATATTCACCACTTGAAAAGGCTAGACCTTTTAACGAGTTTTTCCAGTCTGTTTTCAATAAGAACTCAGATGAAAACCCCAGTGATTTCCAGCTGAACCCGAGTCAGCTGACCGATTATGTTATCGATGATTTGCTCTGTAGTAAAGAAGAGGTGGCGAAACTCCTTCAATCAATTGATGTAAACAACGCATCTGGCCCAGATAACATTCCTCCAAGAATTCTCAAGAAATGTGCCGTTGAATTGGCTCCATCACTGGCTACTATGTTTAACTTTTCTTTATCACTGGGTAGTATTCCAACAGATTGGAAAGTTGCAAATGTTGTACCAATCTTCAAAACTGGCAAAAATAACTTGAATGACAATTAGGCAGTGAATTCCATAATTTTGCACCATCGTAACTGAAACCCTTTTTTTAAGAACTCAGTTTTTGGTAATGGCAAAGCAACCTTATTTGAAGAATCACGTAAAAACAATTACTGGAGGCTGCATATAATTCCCTAATAGCACCAATTCCTGATGAGACGTTTTTAGCTACTACGTCAATATGTTTTTCCCAAGTAAGGTTTTCATCTATGTGTACCCCTAGTACCTTGGTACTATGAACTCGTTTGATTGATTCACTTCCAATAACGATATTTAGTTCATCCAATTCACTTAATCTATTCTAGATCCTACCAGGACATATTCTGTTTTAGCCATGTTTAGGCTTAGTTTATTTGCTGCGAGCCAGCTTTTGATACTGTTCAGATCGTGGTTTAAAATGATTTATGCTTCGGTTAATGACTTTTCAGCTACTGTAATATTAGTATCGTCAGCAAACATTCTAGGTGTTTTTTTTAATTATTATTATATTTAATGAGGAAGCCACACTCATCAGTGATGATTTTCAGGAGGGTCCTCTAAAATGAACATGAATGATATAATGAGATATAGATATTACACATATTATATGCATAATTCAAGTAATATAACCTATTTAGTTATAAAGAAACGATTTTAAAGTAGACAAAAAAATTTTTAACGATAACTTAAAATTAATGCTTGAAGGTAAAGCGTTCCAGTCATTTATGAAAAGAAAGTTAGATTTGTCTTGCCCCCAATTCGTTCTGAATAGCGGTGGCCTTATGGCTGTTGCTTGCCTTGTGTTGTGGGTATGAAGTTGACTGCCATAGTTTATATTGAATTTGAAATCAACTAAGTTATTAACTGCCTTGTACATAAAGATACAACGATGGAAAAGTCTTCTCTTTCGTAGTTGATGCCATTGCAGTGATTTTAGAGCGTCAGTAGCAGAAGACCATGGAGGCAAGTTGAGGACCAGCTTGGCAGCTTTGTTGTGACAGGTTTCCAGGGAATTCATGAGACTTGAGTTGTGGCGGTCGCCCCATACTATGTCTCCGTAGTCGAGCAGAGGAAGGACTGTTGTTTTAACTACTAAGTCTCTGGTTTTTGTTGGCAACAAGTGTTTTATGCGGCGGAGTACGCCAAGCCTTGACGACACTTTTCGTTTGATATAGTCAACGTGGTCTGACCAATTCATGGTTTGGTTTACCATAACCCCAATATGTTTAAAAGAGGTGACCTGGTCGAGACGTGTGCCATTGACTGTCACCTCGATTGGGTTTATAGATTTTATTTTCTTGGAATTTCCGACGAGCATGAATTTAGATTTCTTGGTATTTAGAGTAAGTCTATTTTGTTGTAGCCAATTTAAAACGTTAAGTAAGTCAGAGTTCAGCTTGTCTTGAATATCTGATGCATCATCGGAGGAATAATACAAAGCAGTGTCATCAGCATACATAGTTACGTTGGTGAATTTAAGATGTTGAGGAAGATCATTTATGTAGATTAAAAACATGAGTGGTCCAAGTATTGATCCTTGGGGAACTCCCAATGTAATGAGCGCACGATCAGAAAGGTATTCGCCTGATACTGTGATCTGTTGACGATTTCTCAGATAAGATTGGAACCATGCTTGAGAAGATTCGGAGATACCCAAAGAGCTCAACTTTTGTAGTAAAATATTGTGATCGACAGTGTCAAAAGCTTTTTTAAGGTCCAGGAAGAGAACGTCAGTTAGTTTACCATCCTCAAGGTTTTGTAACAGTTCATCAGTGAAGTTTAATAGAGCTGTACATGTAGAAGACTTAGGTCTAAAACCGAACTGCTTTGAAGACAGTAGCTTGTGCTTGTGAAGGTGGTCGTACAGCTGTTGGTGTATGATTTTCTCAAGAATCTTACTCACAGTGGGCAATACGGAAATAGGTCTGTAATTTCCAGGATCGGTTCGTTCTCCAGATTTAAATAAAGCCACGACTTTAGCATTCTTCCAAACATCAGGAAGTGTAGAAGATGAGATGGAGAGATTAAAAATGTTTGCTAGATGAAGTCCAATCACTTCGGCCGAATCCTTTAGAAGCCTTGCACTAATTTTATCGAGTCCTATTGCTTTATTGGTTTTCAGATTTACGAGATGTTTGATGACGTCATCTGTTGATACTTCTTGAAATGAGAGTGTTGTTCCAAGGTGAAGAAGTGCAGTTTTAACGGTAGGTTTAGTAGGAGTTTTGGTGAAATTTTCTGCTAATATCTGACCAATGGTAACGAAGTAATTGTTGAAGATTTTTACAATGTCCTTTGATTCGGTGTATGTTTTTCCATCGTGAATGATCGAAGAAACGGAAGAAGTAGCTTTTTTGCATGGTAAAGATTGCTTGATTGCATTTCAAAGCTGGTTGCTATCATCCTTTGAGCTTTCTATAAGGTTGCAGTAGTAGTCGGATTTAGCTTTCCTGATCTCAATATTTGTTAAATTTCTCAGTTTTCTAAAAGTTTCCCAGTGATGTTCAGTTTTTGACTGGATGGCCTTGCGGTGGTAGTGGTCGCGATCATGTGTCAGTTTACAAAGTTTCGAAGATAGCCATGGCGCTGGCTGGTCCTTAACACGACGTCCTTTGATTGGAGCGTGCTTGTTTGCGATGTCATTGAACAAATTCTCCCATGTGTTAACTGCATCGTTTACATCATTCGTTGAGTAGATTAAATCCCATGGTAATTTAGAGAGTTCATATATGAAATCATCTTTCACATAGTTTTTATAAGCGCGGTATTCAATTGTTTTGGGTTTGGATTTTGGTACACCAGATTTTAGAACGCAATATACCAGAGAATGATCACTAAATCCTACTGGAATTATTCCTGAATCAACGATTCGGTGTTGTGTATTGGTAAAAATCAAGTCGATTGTAGTAGAGGAGTGCTCTGAGATTCTTGTGGGTCCAACGATGATTTGTTTCAAGTCAAAGTTTGTAGCGCATTTCAAAAGTTTTTTCTTGAAATGTTTTTCTCCTTTGTTGTGGCAAGAGAGAACATCAAGGTTAAAATCCCCAAGTAATAAAACTTCTAAATGGATTGTGTCAATAGTAGAAAAAGTCATTTCGAATTTTGCAATGAAGTCGTCTATAGATTGCTTTGGTGGACGATAAACAGAAGCCAGAAGTAGCGGTTTACACTTTGGTCTATTTACTTCAATCCAGGTACATTCATTTTCGTTCTCCAGGTCTTCACGATGAGTAAATATAATTCCTTCACGAAGAAAGATGGCCACGCCTCCACCTCTCGTTCCTGTATTTCGGTCCTTTCTAATGCAGATGCATCCTGGTAATGTGATTTCGGTGGTAAGAATTGTGTTGCTCAGCCACGTTTCAGAGACTGTTAGAATGTCGAAGGGCTTCGAGTGCATCAATAGCTTAACTGAATCTATGTTTTTGTATAGACTACGGACGTTTAAGTGAGCTATTTTAAGTCCTCTGGATGATACTTTTATAGGTAGAACGTCATTGCTTTCTTGATTTGACGAATTGATAGGTGAGTCAGATGTTGAGTTAACAGAACTGTTGAGACTAGTTGATGGCAATATACAAGGATTACATATCCAAGGAACAGCAGGATCACAATGTTTCTTGAATTCCTCTTTATCCATAGCCATGCACTTTGAATGGTACCATTTATAACAGCTATCGCATTGAATCGCCATTTGATTTGATCTGCAACCTCTCTTACAAATTTCACAAGGATCTTTTATGGGACCAGGATTTAAGAGAAGTCCAGTGTCTCCTGAAAGGTAGACGAGCGTTGCGGCCATAGCTGCAATTTGAAGTAGTTTTATGCTCCTTGTAAGTTTTAGTGTGTTGGGAATAATTGTTTCTTTAGTTGATGTACGTTTTGTGCGTTGAGCAGGAAGACCAACGTTTGTAGTACTACTAGAGGTGTAGACTTGAACAGCATGGTGAGGTTTATTGAAGCCAGCGTTTTTGAAAAGGAATTGATTAAAGGAGAGCCACAGAATGAAGAAGATACACATGGTACGAAGAGTATTAGCTCCTGATGGCAGTGTGTTGACACTAAGAAGGCTACGTGCATTCCAGACGAAGGCTTTAAGTATTGATCTTGACTTTAAGTTTGTTTCTGGAGCCATGATATGATCTTTGTGGTTTGTGTTTAATTCTCGACAGTTGCTCGGGTTTGCGCGACGTAGAATGTTTGTGTCTGTTGACTTTGACTTTGCACGCGCACTCTCTTGATGAACGGTTTTTGCTCGAGCAGATTTAAAACTGGTACAGCGAAAGCAACAAAAGTAAACAAACAACCAACAATGGCAGTTGAAATTGTGTTTTCAAAAAGAAAAGGAATAAAATAAAATAAAAAATGGATATACAAAGATAGATATACGTGCAGGAAGATAAGTGATGATAGTTTTCTTAACAAAAAGAGAGAGAATAAATAAGATCAAGTTGTTGCTAAAAGAGCCACAGGCTTGATAGAGAAAGTATGAGATATAATCATGAAATGAAAGATGATTGCAGTGAGACACTGCTCGCTCCTAGCTAGTAGGATGTTGTGCTAAGCAGAAAAATTGTGAAAATGATGAAGAAGAAAAAATGGGAGCAAAAAGAGTATTGATTAAGTAAGAAGATCCCTAAGTGGGATTTTGGTAAGAAGAGTAGATCAGTGAGAAAGTATTAGTTTCCCAAAGACGAATGAGGTAGCCAGATAAAATGGCTTCAGGACCGATGGGTCAAATATGTAGTTAGAGTAAAAAAATAAATACGAAGGGAAAATGAAAGAAGAAGATAATGAACATATGAAACAAACCTTAGTAAGCAGAACTTGATGGAAAAGAATTGACGAGCCACCAAAAAAGGCGTAAAAAATAGTGAAAAATTAGAGAGAAAACCGAGCCAACCCACCACCGCAAGAGTGCGCGCAAGGTGTTGTGAAACTTAGACAATTTGGCAAATCATTAATGTATAGTAAGAAGAAAAGCGACCCAGGATGGAATTAGATATCAATAGAGGAGTACCACAGGAACAGTCCTAGGCCCCATTATGTTCTCGTTAATGGTCAATGACATCACGCTGACTAATCCCAGGAGAAACCTTATGGTGAAATACGCTGACGATATCACGATTAGCATACCTATCAGCAACAACAACACTGGCACAGCAATAGAAGAAGTCAATAGTATGAAATGTTGGGCTACGAGCAACAGGATGACTTTAAACCTCTCAAAGACGTCCGAGATGCTGATAGATCATGGCAAGACTACTGAGCCTACTCCACCATCGATACCCGACATTGAACGTAAGAACTGGCTTAAGTTACTTGGAATAACATTTCAAGAAAACCCCTGCTGTTGGGATCTCCACTTTGACCAGCTCCCAAGGACGAACACAGAACGTTTTAAAAACACTTTCATTAATAGATGTCTATTTAAATTTGTATAGTATGTATTATATATATAGAATATAGATGAGCTTTTCCGCATAAGACCAATCTTTAGCCGTAGACATGCAAATATGCACTTTGTGACTTTAGATATGCTAATTATTAGTTTTCACGTGCTGTAACATCGTTTTATTCCCTAAACAACAAACATCAAATACCGTAAAAGTTTTTAAGGTTTTATCGAACTCTTGTAGACGTTTTTTTTTGCAAGATTTGACGTATTTCAACTGTATTGTCGCAGTCTTCATCCAAAATATAAGCTGACATGTTTTATATATAAAAAGGAGAAAACAAAACCTGACGTGCGCTAGGATATTAGGGTTAAGGTTCAAGAAAACATGAATAACCATGACCCGCATTAAGCTTCAACCTTATACAACACATAACAAATATATCCAAATAACAAATTTATTAGGCATCATTCTTCGTTCCAATGTGAAAGTCGCACCTTCTGGAAACCTATCAAAACAAAAACTAATTCTTGAGGACCGTGATATAATAACATCAACTGTATTTGAGAGCAACGTAACTTTTGGGTTTCTCAGTTCTCAATTTACACTCTCATCTCTAGTATTGTAAGTCTAATATAACCTTAATTTTGTATTAGTATAGTTTATATAGGCTTACAGATCATCTAATTTGTGATCGAGCTTTTCCAGCACTTTCGTCATAAAGGCCATGCTTGTGGTTGCTTGCTCGCACATTTTGGTGTGGGCCTTTTGAGCTTCAAAAGTGACTTCTTTAACTGTTTGTTTCTTCTTCTTGGTTGGTCTTACGCGGAAAAGCTCTAGAGAATATATATATATGATAATTTCTTACACTAATATATTATATTGAACCTTTATTCTATTTTTTTGTAAAAACTCACGTCTGTTGAGTTTATCTATACCAATGAAGACTATTATTAACCTTGTGGAATGCCACACCATATTTGTCCCTGATTAGAATAACTCCCATTTACCTGACATGTTTGCTTTAAATCTTTTAAGTAAGAACTGAGTAGATTCAGAGAATTTCCTTTGACACCATAAGCCACGAGCTTAGCCAGCAGGAACTCATGATTTACGGTGTCAAAAGCCTTCTTCAGGTCAAGAAATACTACCAAGTAAAAGACGCCACGATCCATGTTGATATACCATTCATTAGTACAATCAAGTACAGCTGACGCAGTTGAATGTTGACGTCTAAATCCGAATTGGTGATCAGACAAAATATTCTCTGTGTCAAGATATTCAATCAACTGCTCATACAATAGTTTTTCATAGATTTTACTTATCACTGGAAGGATTGATATGGGTCTATAATTATCAAGCATGTCACGTGGGCCTTTTTTGTGTAATGGAATAACCCTAGCTATTTTCCATTCTGCTGGAAAGGTCTGAGAAGCAATCGAGGCATTAATAATTGTTGTCAATGATTGAGAAATAACTGGTGGTGATAATTTCAAGACTTTTGCTGATATATTATCAATGCCAGTAGACTTAGATACCGACAAAGAACAAAGAAATTTATAAATTTTTGCTGCTGTTACGTAGTCATGTCGTTTTCAAAAGCTAATCTGTCGTAATAGACCTCGCTCGAATATCAACACAAGAATCGTGATCATCTCACATCAAAATCACAAGAAACCATTCAAAATAATATATGAATTGCGTCGTTTTCAAAAGCTAATCTGTCGTAATAGACCTCGCTCGAATATCAACACAAGAATCGTGATCATCTCACATCAAAATCACAAGAAACCATTAAAAACAATATATGAATTGCGTCATTTTCAAAAGCTAATCTGTCGTAATAGACCTCGCTCGAATATCAACACAAGAATCGTGATCATCTCACATCAAAATCACAAGAAACCATTCAAAATAATATATGAATAGCGTCGTTTTCAAAAGCTAATCTATCGTAATAGACCTCGCTCGAATATCAACACAAGAATCGTGATCATCTCACATCAAAATCACAAGAAACCATTCAAAATAATATATGAATTGCGTCGTTTTCAAAAGCTAATCCATCGTAATAGACCTCGCTCGAATATCAACACAACTATCACAGTGGATCATTGGGACAAGAAAACATTCAAAATAGTATTGTATCGTGATCATCTTACATCAAAATCACAAGTAACCATTCAAAATAGTATAATAGACTTCGCTCGAATATCAACACAACTATCACGTACAGTGGATCATTGGGACAAGAATCAACGTAAATTTATGACTCACGGTTGTATTGGTTTTTCAGATATCATTTAATTCGTGACGTTAACAGACATTTCCTTATAACTATATACTGAAGAAAAGGAAAACTTCTCGTTTAAACAAAACAGGGTATAAATAGCGTTAATTTCTAATAATCCTATCGTTTTAAAACAGATGAAAAGACTTGACATGAATCACAATTTGTAATTGAACATTTTCCTTGAACATAACAAAACAAAGAATTGGTGGATCAAGGGATTATAAGTACCGTTGAACCATAGAATTAAAGGTTTAGCCAAATATTATATCAAATAACAAAAAAGTTTAAAATATTGGATAGCATAGTCTAAATGAATTGATAATGGACTACTACTGGCTTAAGAGCCTGTCCATGAGAGGACCAGGCAGACGTGATACATGCCATCTCTCCGATTTCAATGAAACTTGGCACAAAGAAAGGCTTCACTCAAAAACTCAACATGCCAAAATATTTCGGAATTCGGAATTATCCGGGGGGAGTTAGACCACCCCCCCTGCTTTTTTTCCAAAAATCTCAAAAAATTCACCCTGCAAAATGGAAAAAGTGAAGACCTCCCAAACTCTCAGAATTCAACAGATTTTATTTTGACTGGACATGAGTATACTTACATCTTTTGTCAATCCATGACAGGAGTTTGCAGTGGTTTGATTGAAGCCTTGTCAATCAGCAGACGTTAATAATTAACCCTATAAAATAACATGCCAAAATAGGCCAATTTGATGACCAAATATCTCCAATGGCCAAGGCTATATTCAAATGACAACACCATCACCGTTTAACTCTATGGTTGGTCTAAGGAATTCAAGAATAAAATTATTGGGACCTCTAAATTTCTTTGCGCAGGCCGTGCTTGAAACCTGTCATTGAGAGCAATAATATTTTCTCCAAATCGTCAAACTACGATGGCAAGATGAGAATTTTGGTGCATTTCCAACCGTTTTTCCAACTCTTTTGCATGTTTACTTAATCATTGGACTCCCTGAGAGGTTCAAAAACAGTGAAACTCCGATATAATTAGAGATAAGGCCATTTTTTTTCGAAAAACAGCGTCAACTTATCACTTTGTAAATGATGATTCTTCCGAAAAAGCTCGATATTTTCGATATCTAAGTACATAAATGAAATCGTTGAATATATGCCATAACTTAGCATTATAATAAAGATTTGTATTATATTTATTCTAAATTTTGGTCGGCGGCTGAAGGGTTGACAAGTACAAGTGAGTGAAAATCTACGCTTACGTGACAATGTTGACATTATGCATTTTGATGGCATTTGGCTTCGCATAACAATATCAAGAACGGCTTTCTAAAATTGTATAGTGGATTACTTCAGTAACATGGAAGCTGTTTCCTTGGATCAACTATGTATCAATCAATAAATTTTTTTATACTTACATCAGGCCCTCTTGCAGTGTGCTAAAGTGGCTGCTGTATTTCAAAGGACCGTCGGTCGTTCGATAGTCTTATAGCGAAGCATTCCTTTCGGCGAAGGGCAAAACAACACAAAATTTGATGAATATACACATCATATATCTTCCTCTTTACTACCTAAGAAAACTACCGACCATATTCCTAGATTGCTACGGTATACTTTGCTTTGCTATGAAATCCGAGCAAAATTCGAGCATCTCATGGCGTGACTGAGCCTGTGGTCAGCGGACGTCACACAGGAAACCCGCCAGTCAATGTGCATAAAATCGCTTGTTATAGGGAAAACACGTGAGTTGGACTTAATGCATTTTAATGCATTTTAAAGCAATGTCTCAACTGTTATGTTCATTTGCAAGGCATTGTACTATTCAATGTAGTCTTTCATCTAGACAGTATCGTGGAGAACAAAATGAGCTTCGCCCTCTTATTTCATGTTCTAGCAATCCTCATCTTAGACAATTGAAAGTTGCCCAAGGAAGTGTTTCCTCTGAAAAGGAGCTAATACTTGCGCGAGTGGGCCTATTTGATGAAGCCGGCACTGATCATGACTTAACAATTTTGCCCAAAACACCGAGATGAAATAGCTTATCAAGTCCAGGGCCTCAAAAAAGTGTCAGCATTCTCTACATGGTGAACGTAAAGGAAAGCCTGAAAGGGGAGTTAACCTACAAATGGCCAAGGATATCAAATCCAAATGGAATGTGATCGTCCCTATTTGTGTAGGTAATAGGAAATATGTCATTTGTATTCTAACTACAAGGTATCAGGCTTTCTTTTGGTTAATTGATTTACCGTAAATCCTTTATTAAGTCCCCCGGGGGGCTTATTTATTTCAGGCACGTTTGAGAGGGGGGCTTATTTGAGAGGGTGGACTTAAAAGAGAGGGGGACTTAATAAATTTCTCCCTTTAAAGGGGGGGGGGGCTTATTAGATAGGGGGGGCGTATTTGAGGAGGGGCTTAATAGTGGATTTACGGTATATTTTCCTGAAAAGGCAACTCTGCTCTTTATGGGTTTCCTGTAGTTTGAGATCGGCCTGGTTTCTTTTTCTTCACACGGGGTTCAAAAATATCAAAGTTAAAAGTTTTTTTAGTGAGGTGTAAAGTTTATGTCCGACTAGAGTAAAGGTGGTTGTCGTAACAAACCTCGCGCTTTGACAAACAGAATGCTTTATTATTACGTTCGCTTACAACACTATGTTCCATCTATCGGTTTTTTTAATAAATGCTTTTCTTTTTTCAACTAAGCATTTTTTGTAATACTTTATGATTAACAGGTATGTAAACCTAAACTGGCTTCAACGTCATTTTGATTGACATCTGCATAAATTTCAGTTTTGATTGACATTATGTTAAGGAAAGCCAAATTCCCCAGAGTCCAAATACCTGACCAATCACCGATAAGCTCAGTATCATATGAATATTCAACAATCATAATTGAGTTAAAATCTTCTTAACGAGAAAAGTCCATGAAACAATAGCCATTGTGCGCCATGGGTTATCTTGTATAAGTGCGAAAATCGCATCATAAGTGCGATCTCCAGTTGCTGGGGCAAATTGAGGTTATCAGCGTGGACATATTGACGGGGTGGCTGTAAGAAGGGGTTAGATTATATTTAGAACACAGGGACCCCGTGTGAAGAAAAAGAAACCAGGCCGATCTCAAACTACAGGAAACCCATAAAGAGCAGAGTTGCCTTTTCAGGAAAATATACCGTAAATCCACTATTAAGCCCCTCCTCAAATACGCCCCCCCTATCTAATAAGCCCCCCCCCCTTTAAAGGGAGAAATTTATTAAGTCCCCCTCTCTTTTAAGTCCACCCTCTCAAATAAGCCCCCCTCTCAAACGTGCCTGAAATAAATAAGCCCCCCGGGGGACTTAATAAAGGATTTACGGTAAATCAATTAACCAAAAGAAAGCCTGATACCTTGTAGTTAGAATACAAATGACATATTTCCTATTACCTACACAAATAGGGACGATCACATTCCATTTGGATTTGATATCCTTGGCCATTTGTAGGTTAACTCCCCTTTCAGGCTTTCCTTTACGTTCACCATGTAGAGAATGCTGACACTTTTTTGAGGCCCTGGACTTGATAAGCTATTTCATCTCGGTGTTTTGGGCAAAATTGTTAAGTCATGATCAGTGCCGGCTTCATCAAATAGGCCCACTCGCGCAAGTATTAGCTCCTTTTCAGAGGAAACACTTCCTTGGGCAACTTTCAATTGTCTAAGATGAGGATTGCTAGAACATGAAATAAGAGGGCGAAGCTCATTTTGTTCTCCACGATACTGTCTAGATGAAAGACTACATTGAATAGTACAATGCCTTGCAAATGAACATAACAGTTGAGACATTGCTTTAAAATGCATTAAAATGCATTAAGTCCAACTCACGTGTTTTCCCTATAACAAGCGATTTTATGCACATTGACCGGCGGGTTTCCTGTGTGACGTCCGCTGACCACAGGCTCAGTCACGCCATGAGATGCTCGAATTTTGCTCGGATTTCATAGCAAAGCAAAGTATACCGTAGCAATCTAGGAATATGGTCGGTAGTTTTCTTAGGTAGTAAAGAGGAAGATATATGATGTGTATATTCATCAAATTTTGTGTTGTTTTGCACTTCGCCGAAAGGAATGCTTCGCTATAAGACTATCGAACGACCGACGGTCCTTTGAAATACAGCAGCCACTTTAGCACACTGCAAGAGGGCCTGATGTAAGTATAAAAAAATTTATTGATTGATACATAGTTGATCCAAGGAAACAGCTTCCATGTTACTGAAGTAATCCACTATACAATTTTAGAAAGCCGTTCTTGATATTGTTATGCGAAGCCAAATGCCATCAAAATGCATAATGTCAACATTGTCACGTAAGCGTAGATTTTCACTCACTTGTACTTGTCAACCCTTCAGCCGCCGACCAAAATTTAGAATAAATATAATACAAATCTTTATTATAATGCTAAGTTATGGCATATATTCAACGATTTCATTTATGTACTTAGATATCGAAAATATCGAGCTTTTTCGGAAGAATCATCATTTACAAAGTGATAAGTTGACGCTGTTTTTCGAAAAAAAATGGCCTTATCTCTAATTATATCGGAGTTTCACTGTTTTTGAACCTCTCAGGGAGTCCAATGATTAAGTAAACATGCAAAAGAGTTGGAAAAACGGTTGGAAATGCACCAAAATTCTCATCTTGCCATCGTAGTTTGACGATTTGGAGAAAATATTATTGCTCTCAATGACAGGTTTCAAGCACGGCCTGCGCAAAGAAATTTAGAGTTCCCAATAATTTTATTCTTGAATTCCTTAGACCAACCATAGAGTTAAACGGTGTTGGTGTTGTCATTTGAATATAGCCTTGGCCATTGGAGATATTTGGTCATCAAATTGGCCTATTTTGGCATGTTATTTTATAGGGTTAATTATTAACGTCTGCTGATTGACAAGGCTTCAATCAAACCACTGCAAACTCCTGTCATGGATTGACAAAAGATGTAAGTATACTCATGTCCAGTCAAAATAAAATCTGTTGAATTCTGAGAGTTTGGGAGGTCTTCACTTTTTCCATTTTGCAGGGTGAATTTTTTGAGATTTTTGGAAAAAAAGCAGGGGGGTGGTCTAACTCCCCCCGGATAATTCCGAATTCCAAAATATTTTGGCATGTTGAGTTTGTGAGTGAAGCCTTTCTTTGTGCCAAGTTTCATTGAAATCGGAGAGATGGCATGTATCACGTCTGCCTGGTCCTCTCATGGACAGGCTCTTAACATTTCAAGGCTCATAACAAATCCCCCACATTTCTCCTTGTAACCCCACCTTGTCCCGGGGTGGGGAAGGGGTTGGGGTTCATATTGACTCACACATTACATAAACTAATATATCAGTTTCAGTAGAATGAAGTTCCCATCCACAAGGCATGTGCTGTGTAGGGGAATCCAGGGGATTTTTTAAAATGTATAAGCTCTTTAAAAATCACTTTACAGTTTTCTTACCCAAAATATAACAATAAAAGACTTCTTTATGTATCGTTTTAAATTTTCTCTAGGTATAAATATAACAGATAATATAACATACTTATTTCCATTCGTACATCCATACTAACAACTTATAATCTAGCTTTTGTCACTCTGAAAGCTTTAAGTTTCTTTGAGTATATATTTTTTGGCTTCAAGCGCAGTGCACAGTGCACACAATGTATACCATAGCCACTTCAAATAATTTTTGCTTTGGTACAAATGTTAACCCAGAGCAACAAACCTGGTATGCAATCAATGGACCTGGTTGCATATTTGTATAAATTCAAAAACTGCTTCCTCAATACCAATGTTAACTATGAAAAACTAGTATATATTTAAAATACTTAATACTTAATTATTCTTACTTTATTAATACTAAATACAGTATTATATATACACACCAAAACATGTATTCTAGAAAGTACTAGTTCTTTTTTGATATACATATATTTATAGTACTTGTATATGAAAAATTAATTAACTCCCAAGATTGCAATTACATGGTATGAAAGGTAGAGAGGTCTTAATATTGAATAACCCTGGCCTGTACATATTTTGCTTAAACAATATTCTGTATATTTTATTCCATTTTAATGCCATAAATGTTACAGTCATAGAGTGAAGTCATTCAACCTGTTAAATATATGTTTCACTAATAAATGATGATAAAACTCAATTCCATGGTAACCCCTTTTGTTTTGTGTGCATTCTAGCTGAGTTTAACTTCAGAGAAATTAAGGTAAACAAACCAGAATATTGCGATTGGTAGTTGAAGATATGACATTTTATTTTCATTACCTCTTTCAACAAGAAGATTCAAACTAAGCACAGAATTCAATTTCAATCAACAATATAAGTGTACATTTAAACCTTAGTTCAAGGTTGGATAATAATAACCAAAAATAGCCCCCTATATATAATAATACCCCGATCCTGCATTATCCCACTCACATCGGACAAGCTAAAATGTGTTTTCCATATACACGTGAAACAGACTGCAGTGATTTCTAAAAATTGTAAATATCTGTCTTACAATAAATGCATTCTAAGGTTCATTTAGAAAAGAATCCATAACTGCTAAAAATTTTCTATCAATTTGAGCTTGTTTATCAAACGTTCGAGCTCAAAAGTTCTGTATTCCATTGGGAAAACTATACCCATTTCACATTATTTTAAAACATATTTTTTTCACATATTTCCATAAATTTATCAGAACATATATATGGAACTCCTTCCTTTATGCAAACCAAAAGGCCAAAAGAATTTCAATACTTTATATTTTAATATGTAAAAGAGAGAACATATCACACTAGTCAGTCTAAGGCACAGTACATGTTTAATGAGGGGGAGGACTGAGGACTGGAGATTTTCATCTCAAGCAGAAAGAAATTGTGATGACCCTCCCCCTTATTTTTCTGGAAAAAACATGGCCCTTCATTGTTGATTTTTTAATAAATTTTTACTTCGCAGTTACCCTGGACATTAGAACCTGGGCGACTGCCGCACATGAAGTATTTCTAGAGGCTGGATGTCCAGCAATCAGTTCAGATCACAAAAATATTAATAACTGTCGAATCCCCGAGTGATCACGTTCATCAGAATAGTTTTGAAAACCTAAACAAGGTCATCTCGCTTTTACTTCACTACATTAACTAGTGATTTTTATTAAATATTTCGACTGCCGGACTAGGACCTTATTTATTGACATTCTGTCCTAGCAATCAGCTCATATCACAATATTCCAAGTGTTATAACTATTACGTCGTTTGTATACTATGTTGAGCGCCGAGGAAACTTACAATCCTCAAATGACCATGTTCGAAAGAAGAGCTTTGAAAACGTAAACAAATAATGTCAACTTCCCTTTACTGGACTACATTGCTTTAGGTTATCTGCAGCCATCATAGATGCAGGATCTTACTTGTACAAATCGCGAAGATGGTAAAGATATATATAGTTGAAGTTTCCATGTAACAAAAGTACTCCATTCATTAGGTTCACGGATTGCACGAGACGTACGATCCATACGGATCGTGAGGGCCCAGTTGACTTGAGTTAAGCCCATAACACAGGAAGCCCATTCATGAATTTTCACGGATTGCACGAAATGATAATTAGATGCACGGTTCGTGCGATCCGTACGGATCGTAGGGATGGTGAGGTTCCAGTTGACTTGAGTCAAGCCCATAACACAGGAAGCCTATTCATGAATTTTAACAGATTGCACGAAATGCACGAAATGATAATTAGATGCGCGGTTTGTACGATCCATACGGATCGTACGGATGGTGAGGGCCAAGTTGAGTTGAGTCAAGCCCATAACACAGGAAGCCCATTCATGAATTTTCACGGATTGCACGAAGACTTTTTTGCCAAGATAGCTCTCAATTCGTACCATACATACGATTCGTACATATTGTACCATCTGTAAGTGGTAGGGTACAATTTTTTTTTACCCTTCATCCCTTAAATTTGTTAAAGTTAAAAACTTCAACCTTTACCATTCCCGGCTATAGTAATGTGTAAGTAAGGTCTTTAGTACAAAGGTTGAAGGGTGTGTTAGGGATCATCGGAATTACCACAGGGTTACCACAGGGTGAACATCACACAGGATTACCGTAAAACGTTGTACATAGTCATAGATAAAAATATGCTTGTTTTATGCATATAAATGAGTTTCACGAACCGTACGGATCGTGAACTGCACTGACGATCCGTATCAGGTCGACCGTATTGGACAACCCTTAAAATGAAAATTTCCCTTCGATTTTTTAACAAAGTCATTGAAATTTACTCTTTCATTATTCTCGATGCCCTGGGCCAAAGCTGAACCTATGTTGGTGAAATAATCGTTAAAATGATTTGCCATTGCACCCGCAGACGTAATGGAATAATTGTTAAATTTAATTTCAGTGACATGACTATCTTTCTGTTTACCTCCAAGGATATCATTAACGATTTTCATTAACGATAATAGTTAGCTTTGGCTTTACGTAATGCAATGTTGACCTCATTTCTAGAATATTCATTTTAATCGATCCCTTTCAAACATCTTTTCCTTTATTTCCTTAGATAGCCATGGGAGATTAGGTTTATTTTTTTTACGCTCTTGGATCTTAATGGAGCATGTTTGTCAAGAACTTCAAGAAATAAATTCCTCCATGTGAGGAGTGTAGAGTGTAGTCTTAGCATGGGAATTTAGTTTCCCCCTACTGCTCTCCTGTAACCACTTGCTCTACGTATTTATTTATTTTCATTTGTAACTGATTATAAATACCGATTAAGAGGGGGTGTCAGCATAAATCAAACATTTCGTGGCAACAGTTGAAAAATAGATTTCGCTCACATTCTAACCTTAGATAGGCCTTAACCTAAATAGCATCATGGTGTAGTTCGTTTGGAAAAATACCGCTTAGTTTCCGAGAAAAACGAAAAAATGCAGTTTTCGGAATTTCGGCCCTGTGACGGGAGGGAAAAATCGACAACTTCAGAGGTTCGCGTCGGCAAAGGAAAGTAATTCAGACACATAAAAGCACCTGAATCTTATTAACTGTCATCTTAACTTCCATTAGGAGCATTTTTAGCTATCTCAGAGTCCTTTTTCAAGACAAAAAAAACATTTTTTAACCCATACATTTTACGATGCTAAAAGTAGAGGAAGTTTAAAAAAATATTTTGGCATGTGCTATATAAAATAATTGGCTCAAGTTTTTTCCAGTTAAAGTTAAGATATTATATTATCATATTCCACTGAAATTCGTTTGGGTAAATAATTTATCGCGGAAATAAAAAGCTTGGAATTCTTTGAAAATTCAGCAAATGGTCTGTCGGCAAAGATCAGTCGATTTCAATAGTACGACACAAACAACACAATAAACCCATGATTATTCTTTTTTCAAGCAGTAATCTAAAGTCAAACTACTCTAGAAGGCCTAAGTTATTATTTAGAAGGTAAAAAAATAACTTTATGAGACTCCTATTCTAGTACGCTGTCGCTCAGCAATTCGCGAGAAGTAGACTATATTGTAAACAAACTTGAAATAACAAAGAGCTTACAGTATTCTCCCGTATTTTCGGCTAATTTCAGAATATTCTGCCTTATTCGGTGAATATTGCTAATAGATAGGCGAAGGATAAGAAGTTGTTCTATTTTTCCTGCTCCTAGCATGATAAAATGGGAAACGACTTGAATCTAGATGTAAACATGCAATCTACAAAGCCGCGCGCTGGTAAAAACACAATAACGTCAAAGTAAAACTGACAGTGACAGTGACATCTGTTTCTAGTTATGCATATTGTTTTCCTCTATTGAATAAAAAAGAAATGCGTGTTGGCGTTGTTGCTTAAGGTGATTGTAGATATATTATGGAAGTAAGTTGCTCTTTTAAATCTTTGGTTGGAGGAAGCTGCGGGTTCGATCCAAAAGACAGGAAACGAGATGCTACGATAATCCCTCTATTGGCATGTAAAAAGGAGATTTCTGACCACAAGACTGCCTTTGTGTTCTCTGGTCCCGAAAATGAAGTTGATTTGATCTTGAGTCGCGCAGCCATATTTATTTGTCCAGATAATGTCGATACGTGGACGATATGTCCATTCCATCGTTCAAAATTAGGGTTGGGATGGACAAGAGGTTGCAATACAAGGTGCAGAATACCTGTAGAAATCTCGAAGCATCAAAAGACCAAAGGGAAATGGCCGAGGTATGAAAGAGGAATAGGAACAGCAGATTCGGCTTTGATATTAAAGAAGACTGGCGTATTCCTACAAGTAGGTTCAGGTAAGAAGTTTGTATTGACCCTTAAGTTTTGATTTGCGCAATTTTTCTGTCTAATATGTAATATATTTGTATATTAATGAAAATATGAATTGTTGTTTAGGGATGTGCATAAATTGCAGAAAAACATTAAAAAAACTCCAAGACTGTGATACCCAGAATCCGCTCAACACCACCGCCAGCGGCTCCCAAGAACTCGACCTAGAACAGAGAGTTGTCGAGGAGATAAGTCATCTGTCACTTGTAAGTATCTCTTCTTAGAAAACCCTTGGAAACGGAATGAGTTTATCACTGATCTAAGATTAATTCATTTTTGTACGCAAGTGTGTTTTTGAAATCTTGGTTTTGCTATTTAAAAAAAATGCTCATTTGCTTATCAGTTTGAATAATCAGAATAAATTAGTTAATTAAAAAGGCCAATTGCGGCGGATTGGTACAAAGCGTGCAAGGGGGGGGGGGGGGGTGGGAGAGGAAGGGGAAAACTCTAAAAATAAATAAAAGAAGTACTGCGTATATTTTACACAGTTTTGTTGTTTGGAAATCTATTCATACATGAATACTAGAATCGTTTCCCTCATCTTTTAGCCTTCCAATAACGCCGCAGTTCAAACTAGTTACTCGCGAGTCATTTTTTAAATCACAATTTTAGTAAAATGCAAAAATCGCAATCACAGAACTATTGGGCTTCAAAAAGAGATGAAAACTAGAGAAAAAACTATATTTTCACCAGCTACAATTTGCATTCAGAAAATATTCCGGCTACCCGAGTTTTCAGTTGGTGATAATTTGTTTTAAAGTTATTAGAATTGGTCCATTTTTGTATCAAGCTACCTTATTAAAATAAAAATAAGAAAGGCGTTCATTGTCTTTATATTTTCTTGTTTTTATTTTAATAATTTTATATAGGACGAAAAGGAGGAAGTAACGTTTAATCCAAAGTTCTCCTCGCCCATGAGTCTGTATCAGCCAAGCGATGCTTCTTACTTATCTGTTACTGCAGAAGAACCGGAGACTGATGCTTCCCCAAAAGAAAAACTGAATGCCTTCCTTTGTTCACGGGACATTAGCCCTATCCGTCATTCCCTTTCTTTACCTTATGAGCATACATCAGAGCGCACAAAGCGTTTTCATATCCGGAAAGCACAACAGGTTGTAGATGCATGCCTGAGGGAGATTGCTCCTGACGATGCTGACATGTTATTTGCCTCATTGAAAACAACAAATTCTAATGAACGCAGTGTTGATGACACCGTTATGGAGGCCTTATCTGAATGTTACAACAACAGCAGTTCTTGGAGCACTCGCAGACAGATCTTATCCATCATGGCGGACAAAGTGAGTTTTCGAGAGCTTTGACGAGATATCGCTTCAATATTGCAAGACACCACCTTTTACTCCACGGCAGAGGGGCAGTTTTACCTTCCACTAAGAACACGAGAATGTACGTGAAACCAGAAAAACTTGAGCACTTCATTTCCTTCATTACCAGCTCACATTGTACAAGATTTGCCATTTGGCGAGAAAACCCTAAAGCTATCGTCACAAACAGAAATCATAATCCCAAATGTCATAAGATCTTTGATACCTGAGCAAGTTATTTGTCAGTACCAAAGCTATTGTCAAGAAACAGGCTTCGAACCAATGAGTCGTAGTTCGTTATGCAGAGTTCTGAGTGTGTGTTCAGCTTCAGTGCGCAAATCTCTACAGGGCCTAGACAACTTTTCAGCACTCGGAGCAAAAGCCTTTGATGATCTTGAGGAGATAGTTGAAAAGCTTGGAGAAACTTACGGGAATGGGCTTACTTGGGCAAAGGAAACAAAGCAGAAGCTCAAACTAGCAAAGCGTTACCTCAAAGGCGATTATAAGGTAAGATGGACTTCCACTTTCAGTCATAATGTAACAGAATCGGCTCTATTGAAAGCGGGCACTGCATTGAAGATGCGAGCTCCCAACCAACGAGAGCGTAAAGGCCTATTTACACGGCAAGATTGTCGTGTGCGACTTAACGTATACGGCAAAATTTAGGTACCATTTACACGCGCACAACTTATCGCACGCGGCACTAAAAAAACGCGAGCAATTCACTCTGTATGCCTTATGAGAGACTGGGGCGAGCAACAAACAAATTGGCGGACAACAGTTCCAGTCCCAATCACGGTCGAACACGTCATTTTCCTACGATTGTCGTAGGATTTTAAGCTAAAGTTTAAAATTCTACGACAAGTCTTGAAGCTGCCGTGTAAATAGGCCTTAAGGAAATTCAAATATTGTTATAATCCTTTGTTTTAGGTTCACATTTCCAAAAGCTCAAATGTTGCAGATCACTGCAGAACGCACGCCCTAAGTTATCCAAGTGAAGATGACCACATGGCTGACTGTGACCATGAGCATGACATGAAATGCGATAGGTGTAATCTATTTCCAGTAAATCTGAAAGAAATAAAATGCGTTGCAGAAAGCACAAGATGCTCCTCGGAAGAAAAGGATGAAATGGAGTTCTTGATTTCCCAATCCGCGCAGAACATCGACGCCTGGACGTCCCATCTTTTACGATCAATCAATCAAGATCAAGCAAGGCAGGAAATTATTCAAGATCTAAACAAGGAGGCAGTGCATTTAGTTTCCGATTGGGCAATGAAATTTTTGCCTAGAAAGTTTCGGGAAAGCCAACAAGACTGGTTTGGTAAGCGTGGGATCCCCTGGCACATAACTGTTGCCATGACCAAAACAGATGAAGGTGAAATGAAAATGTTGACTTTTGTACATATATTTGAAAGCTGTATCCAAGACAGCCCCGCTGTTCTAGCTATTTTTGACGACGTTCTACAGCAGCTAAAGAGCATCACTCCTGACATTACCTCTCTGTACCTTAGACAAGATAATGCCGGATGCTATCATTCTGCGTCAACTATGCTTGGCATTTATCAGGTTGCATCACAAAACGACTTTAATCTTGTGCGCACTGATTTCTCAGACCCGCAGGGTGGCAAAGGTTCGTGCGATAGAAAGGCTGCAACTATCAAGAATCACATGAAGAAGTATTTGAAGTCAGGACATGATATAGATACTGCTCAGCAGATGAAGTGTGCTATGGAGTCCTTTGGAGGAATCCCTGGGGTAAGAGTATCACTGTGTGGCGCTCAAGCTTCTCCGGATATATCAGAGAAATGGGAAGGCGTGAGCTTTATTAACAACATCGCTTACAGCAAGACAGGAATCACAGTTTGGAGAGCTTACAAAGTTGGAGCTGGTAAATTTATAGCTTGGAGTAACTTTAGTCTTCCAGCCGAATTGCCAAAGCTGAACAAGATTCCAGATGATGAAGTATCAAAGGTTACCTTTGTTTCCATCAAAGCATGGTGCTACTGACGTTCCTCAAATAGATGGAAACACTACCATCAATCTAGATCATGATCAAGTGCTTCCTAAAGGATGGGCACTGAAATCAGCTGCAAAACGAAAGAGATTTAATAAAGATCAGAAAAAATATCTCACCGATATTTTTGAAAACGGAGAATCCACTGGACGAAAGGCCAATCCGGCAACTGTGGCGCAGAACATGAGAAGGGCTAAAAACGAAGACGGAACGAGTATGTTCAATAAGAACGAGTATCTTACATCGCAACAAATAGCTGGCTTTTTCTCGCGCTTGGCAAGGAAAGAGAAGCTAGGCTCTTCTGAGGATTTGGAAGATGAGGATGAAATGAAGAACAATGACGAAAGCAAAGAAAGACAAATCTTTAAAGTAATGAATGAAGTAATGGAAATGGTTGCTGCACAACATCCAATTATGTTTGATACTTACAATATCTGCGAGATGGCATCGAAGTCCAAGCTATCCTCTTTTTCAATTCATATGCTCCAAGAAATATGTGCCTCCTATGAGCTTGACACGTCACAAATTAAGATAAGACGCAAGAAGCCCTACTTGCTTCTCCTGCAAGAACTAGTTAACACCTGTAGCTGCAGTGCAAGTACCTGAACATCTTTTATCAAAAATATTTTTGAAGGTAAGATTTTTTTAATTTAAAGGAAATCCATCACATAAAATTCAAAACACACGATCTCTTAATTATCATAATCACTGTCACTGTCAATTTTACTTTGACGTTTATTGTTTTTTATCGGCGCGCGGCATCGTAGATTGCATGTTTACATCTAGATTCAAAAATTTCCTTTCCCATTTTATCATGCTACAAGCAAGAAAAATAGAACAACTTCTTATCCTTCGCCTATCTATTAGCTATATTCACCGAATAAGGCAGAATATTCTGAAATTAGCCGAAAAAACGGGAGAATACTGTAAGCTCTTTGTTATTTCAAGTTTGTTTACAATATAGTCTACTTCTCGCGAATTGCTGAGTGACAGCGTGCTAGAATAGGAGCCTCATAAAGTTATTTTTTTACCTTCTAAATAATAACTTAGGCCTTCTAGAGTAGTTTGACTTTAGATTACTGCTCAGGGGCGTAGCGAGGACCAGCAAAAAAAAACAAAAAAAAACAGCGATATTTGCGAATTTTGGGGGATCCAAAAAATAGGTAAACGAACAAACAATTACGTAATTTGCTCCCCCTCGCTAAGCCACTGTTACTGCTTGAAAAAAGAATAATCACGGGTTTATTGTGTTGTTTGTGTGTTTGCCGACAGACCATTTGCTGAATTTTCAAAGAATTCCAAGCTTTTTATTTCCGCGATAAATTATTTACCCAAACGGATTTCAGTAGAATATGATAATATAATATCTTAACTTTAACTGGAAAAAACTTGAGCCAATTATTTTATATAGCACATGCCAAAATAGTTTTTTAAACTTCCTCTACTTTTAGCATCGTAAAATGTATGGGTTAAAAATTATTATTTTTTGTCTTGAAAAAGGACTCTGAGATAGCTAAAAATGCTCCTAATGGAAGTTAGGATGACAGTTAATAGGATTCAGGTGCTTTTATGTGTCTGAATTACTTTCCTTTGCCGACGCGAACCTCTGAAGTTGTCGAATTTTCCCTCCCGTCACAGGGCCGAAATTCCGAAAAATGCATTTTTTCGTTTTTCTCGGAAACTAAGCGGTATTTTTCCAAACGAACTACACCATGATGCTATTTAGGTTAAGGCCTATCTAAGGTTACAATATGAGCGAAATCTATTTTTCGACTGTTGCCACGAAATTTCGAAAATGTTTGATTTATGCTGACATCCCCTCTTAAAGATTAAAGATATTGGCGGATCAGAATGAATAACTTGTGAAATGGAATACAATAAGCTTATAATAATTGTGTCAGAAAAAATATCCGAATTCATTTAGTTATAAAAATTGCAATTTTGCCTCTGGTGTATTTCTTTTCATAAACAGGGCAGATAGTAGCAGACAAGGACAAAACTGGTACCCATTGTTCGCAACACCTTTCTGGGTCATCAGAAACAGTCCATCAAACTCCAGGTGATCACCTACCAGCTGGCCACATCCTTCATCTGAAGATTGTGGGTGATTTTCGTGGTTTAGTAAGTTACCTATTAGTGAACTTTAAGAAAGGCTTGTAAGCCCTAGAAAATCATGAGAATACATGATATCAAAAAAATGGCTACTCTATGATGGTGGATTTCCTAGACACCATGTCTGGAAAGCGTCCTAGTATTATCGCAGAACTTAGTTCCTCATATTCTGCACAAATAGAGAAGAATAGGAAAGTTCTGAGGTCCATTATAGCAACTTTAGAAGTTTGTGGCCGCCAAGGAATTGCTATCAGAGGTCACAGAGAAGACGCAAAAGACATAGAAGACCCAAATAATAACCCTGGTAACTTCCAGGCCCTGCTTCAATTTCGCTATGATGCTGGATTATTGTAAGGATGAGCTCGAGTAGATTTTGCCAGCTCTGTAAAAATCCGTAGTAGATAAAATCTACCAAGATTGTAGATGCATTCTTTGTGCAAAAACTCTGGAATATAGAAGAACGAAGAAGGAAAGCATCAGAGACAGAAGAAGAAGAGATGGTAAGGAGAACGCGTGCTTATTAATATCATATTCAGTTTCCCCTCAGTTTGTACTTCATTTTGCTATTTCCATTTGCTGTGGTTATGTTCGAGTAATAACGATGCGGTAGTTTTAGATCTTTTATCCCATACTCTTAGCTATTTTGAACACACACTCAGAATATCTAAATACATATGCAGTTTTTAAATATGGTGTAATGCTTCGAGCGAAGTCAGTTGTCTGATTTTGGTAGTCAAGATGAATGCGAGATCCCCAAACGAATTTGCAATCTTTGCAAAAATCAGGGGGTCCTCGCTCCCATGCGCAAAGAGTACTAGTGCATATACTAAGAATGTAGATGCACTCTGTGTGCGAAAGCTTTAAGATACAGGACAGCCAAGAAAGAATGTATGAGAGCTATTTTATTTATTTATCATCAAGCTTGGCTGTGCTTGACTAGCTGCACTATGAAACTCTCTCTCTCTCCGAAGCTTTTTGTAGATCATTACTGTTGATCTAACTCTCAATTCAACAATTTGTTTCTTCCAAAAGTGATATGGCTGCATAAAGATACTCGAGAGATGCTCTCTTGTCCATTTCTTCCTCGATTGCCAAAACTCGTATTTCTCGCGACATTTGGTCCGTATTTAGATATGTTGGAATCGCAAGAAACATGACCAAACGTGGATGTAGAGCAGGTCTGTCTTTACAACGATCAATTAGACACACCACAGAGTTCAATTACAACAACCAAAATCCTTTGTGCTGCTTAAAAAGTCCTGCAGCTCAAAATAATATTCAGGACGCCATATTGTCTTCGAAGAATATGCAAATATCGCTCAGCACGTCCTTTTGGGACGGCAATGGAATGAACACATTAGCTCCGATAACTAACAGGAAAGACGCAGATATTCAGCATCCTGTTTATATTAAAGAATCTCAAGACTTTGACAAGAAGAAGAAGAAGAAGAAGAATGCACTAAAATATTGTCACATTGGAGATCCATGACATTAAACATCCAGTCGTGCTCTGATAAATATGACGATCGACTTGACAGTATTTTGGAGCTCGCGTCCATCAAAAAAATAAGCTTGGTATCTCTTACAGAATGTAGAAGACTCGGAAAGGATAGCAGAACAATCAAAACAAAGTATGGTGACATCTGGGACGTCTTTTGGAGCGGCTATGACAGAAAAAGACAACACGGAGTTGCTATTGTTGTAAAACGCATTTCTAAAGTTAAACTTCTCCAACTAATAGAATGCAACGTTCCTACGAGAAAAGCTATGGAACTCTCGTCTTACTATGGTTAGGCTTTGCCGATGATTTGGCTATACTAGCAAAGTCAGTAAAAGATCTTCAAAAATCACTTGAAATCCTACAGTCAATATGCAGATGATTTGGCATGATAATGAGCTTGATGGAGACTACCCAAAGTATATTTGTATTCTGGAGGATTCTCCTCTAGAGAATGTAGAATCATTTACGTATCTTGGACAAATCTTTCAGTACAATCAACCATACACTGCTACAAACGAGCTTCTTAAAAGAAAGTATAGTGCCATCAACTCCTACTACAACGACGAAACATTCTACAAGAACCATTCAATTGCATTGAACACCAGAAGGATGATTTTTGACTCTTTGATTAGAAGCAAGATGATTTACACCTGCCAAACATGGTCGACAACAGCTGTATCATTAAAGATACTATGCAATGCTTACTGCAGACTGCTACGAAATCTAGTTAAGGGTTGTACCTTTAGAAAGCTAACACCTCTTAAGGAGTCACTTCCATTAGATGATGAAGAACAATCATTTCTCAAACTCATTAATAATTCATGACTTCATAGTCCAATCGGGTGCTTATTTTAGTATCACGTGCATACCCTTGGATACCATGATCCAACATCGGATGGTAATTAGATCCAAACCCATGGGTTTGGAACTCATTAACATAAATTTGTTAGGCTTCTAAAATTTCTGGCTCACTTATTATCACTTATCTTTTTTTGGTCTTTTTTCTCTTTTTTTCTCTTTCTCTTACTTCCTTAATCTTTATTTGACCTAATAAACTTTTATTTTATTTTATATTATTTTATTTTATTACCCTACTTCTTACCATTGGTGTGTCTCGAACCAGTGACCTTTGGGTTTTGAGTCCAGTGCATAACCAACTAAGCTAGTGATGATTTCGTTGAAAGTATTGGGTTTGACGTTTTATTTATATTTTTCTATGCGGTGATAATAATTTATTACATGTACAAAATCGATAGATCTATATTGCTAAAAAAGTGATAACTTTATAGTTTTCCACGATACATTTTATGGTCAGTTTTTTTTATGGTCATTCTAATATAGATGAGTACATTTTCTGTGATTTTAACTCATCTTTATTCAGTTTACATACATGCAATCAGTTCAATTCATATGCGTGAACATTACATTTTCTTATGATTGTTGTAATACAGGTTTATAATGAATTATTAATTTGTTTGAGAAACCACATCAAAAACTCGTGCTTCGTGTTTCATCAGGGGAATCCAAACACCTCGAAACAGATAAAAGCACTCGGCCGCAAACACTCACAAATGATCAGATATACAAATACAGTGGTGCAATTTCATTACTCTATTTTGTACATACACAACAACTGGTTTGCACATATAATACGCTCAACAAACATTAGGTACATTAAAAAGCTAACCTTTTCTGATGAAAAGAACACAAGACATGGTCAGCCACTACAGACACTGGAATGATCAATCTACAAACGCTACCCTCTTAAGAACAAATCAGAGTAACTCCTAAATGTCATTCATAGAATGACGAGGAATAAATCGATTGATTGATTATTTTATTTGTTTATTTTATTTATATATTATTGTTTTACTTCTTAATTGATGGGATTATTAGAAGAACGCGTCTGAAAGCCCTTATTAGAGGAACTGAAGGGCAGAGCAACAACAGCAAGAAACCACAGCAAGAAAAACCGCAAGAACAAAAGCAACAGCAAGAACAAAAGAAACAGCAAGAACAAATGCAACAGCAAAGGACCACGGTCTCAAAAGGTTAATTTATGCTATATAGTACTTATTAGTATTATTTGTTTAATGGAATTATCGTTTCATGGATTAATTTTTCTTTCAAAAAAACTCCTGCCTACTTCGGTCGATTTGCTTCCTGTATTACTGGAATCTTGAATAGAGTTGTTCTTATTAAGCAAGGGATAAAGTGGATAAAGCGGGTGGAGTGGGTGAAGTAGATGGAGCGGGTGGAAATGGGGATGAGGAAAGGTGGTTCGTGAGAAGGGGGAGAAGGGGAAGAAAAAGAAGAGAGCAAGGAAAGCATGGAAGATTTAATTAAAGAAAACCTTTTTTAAGAAAGCATGCACTATACCTGGATAGTGTAATTAAAAAAAGAGATCAAAAGATACGTTCTTTGGAGGAAGAGTTAAGTAGAGACAAACGGAAACGGTTGATTCTTGAACAGGGAACTTCAGTCTCTGCCGACACACCAGTGTGTCGAGTAGCGCCTTTCAATCTCGCAACGGCCCACTGCGAAGAAGATGAAGAAGGCTAGATGATAAACGGACTGAGTTTTCCTAGTCTACTTCTTCTTCTTGTTAACCCAAGTCAGCATGATAAAACCCAGGATAGCATGATAAAAAAAGAGGACAGATACGTTCTTTGAAGGAACAGTTAAGAGCCTGTCCAAGAGAGGACAAATAAGACGTGATACATGCCATCTCTCCGATTTCAATGAAACTTGGCACAGAGAAAGGCTTCACTCAAAAACTCAACATGCCAAAATATTTCGGAATTCGGAATTATCGGGGGGGAGTTAGACCACCCCCCCTGCTTTTTTCCAAAAATCTCAAAAAATTCACCCTGCAAAATGGAAAAAGTAAAGACCTCCCAAACTCTCAGAATTCAACAGATTTTATTTTGGCTGGACATGAGTATACTTACATTTTTTGTCAATCCATGACAGGAGTTTGCAGTAGTTTGATTGAAAACTTGTCAATCAGCAGACGTTAATAATTAACCCTATAAAATAACATGCCAAAATAGGCCAATTTAATGACCAAATATCTCCAATGGCCAAGGCTATATTCAAATGACAACACCATCACTAAGGAATTCAAGAATAAAATTAATGGGACCTCTTAATTTCTTTGCGCAGGCCGTGCTTGAAACCTGTCATTGAGAGCAATAATATTTTCTCCAAATCGTCAAACTACGATGGCAAGATGAGAAGTTTGGTGCATTTCAAACCGTTTTTCCAACTCTTTTGCATGTTTACTTAATCATTGGACTCCCTGAGAGGTTCAAAAACAGTGAAACTCCGATATAATTAGAGATAAGGCAAATTTTTTTCGAAAAACAGCGTCAACTTATCACTTTGTAAATGATGATTCTTCCGAAAAAGCTCGATATTTTCGATATCTAAGTACATAAATGAAATCGTTGAATATATGCCATAACTTAGCATTATAATGAAGATTTGTATTATATTTATTCTAAATTTTGGTCGGCGGCTGAAGGGTTGACAAGTTCAGGTGAGTGAAAATCTACGCTTACGTGACAATGTTGACATAATGATTATGCATTTTGATGGCATTTGGCTTCACATAACAATAACAAGAACAGCTTTCTAAAATTGTATAGTGGATTACTTCAGTAACATGGAAGCTGTTCCCTCGGATGAACTATGTATCAATCAATAAAACTTTTTATACTTACATCAGGCCCTCTTGCAGTGTGCTAAAGCTGCTGCTGTATTTCAAAGGACCGTCGGTCGTTCGATACTCTTATGGCGAAACATTCCTTTTGGCGAAGTGCAAAACAACACAAAATTTGATGAATATAAACATTATATATCTTCCTCTTTAGTAACTATGAAAACTACCGACCATATTCCTAGATTGGTACGGTAT
This sequence comes from Anthopleura xanthogrammica, assembly GCA_964019055.1. Classification (NCBI taxonomy): domain Eukaryota; kingdom Metazoa; phylum Cnidaria; class Anthozoa; order Actiniaria; family Actiniidae; genus Anthopleura; species Anthopleura xanthogrammica. Next base: position 13,425,157 of record OZ025211.1, on the reverse strand, counting down.
ACTTTGCTTTCCTATGAAATCCGAGCAAAATTCGAGCATCTCATGACTGAGCCTGTGGCCAGCGGATGTCACACAGGAAACCCACCAGTCAATGTGCATAAAAATTGCTTGTTATAAGGAAAAGTCGTGAGTTGCACTTAATCACATGAGTTGGACTTAATGCAATTCAATGCATTTTAAAGCAATGTCTCAACTGTTATTTTCATTTGCAAGGCATTGTACTATTCAATGTAGTCTTTCATCTAGACAGTATCGTGGAGAACAAAATGAGCTTCGCCCTCTACTTTCATGTTTTATCAACGTGAATCCTCATCTTAAACAATAAGCCACTACACGGTTTTGTCCGCCATCTTGAAATTGGGGCAATCGCCGCAAAATATATAGGAATCTGGATCACTTTGACTTCCCGTAACTCCGCTCAATTTTGATGGATTTTCAAGATTTAAACTTTTTTGAAAAGATATTTTCTTTGTTAGTTATACCTCTAAATATGATGGAAAATGCAAAGCTCTAAATTAAGAAAATAAATGTTTGTTTTTATAATAAAACGATGGGCACGTGAATATGAAAAAATTGTAAAAATAAGATGAGTCACAAAACTAGTTAAAACACCTACATTGGTTTTATTTTTTTCGTTCTACAACAGGTATACACAGCTGCTGATAATTGAAGCATAAATTTTGAAAATCCATTAAAAATGAGGGGAGTTACAGAAAGTCAAAGTGATCCAGATTCCGGGGGGGGGGGGTACTTCGGGTCGTTCCATACGGGGATGCTCAGCCCGGACTCTCGAACACTTACCCTTTGATATACCAAATTTAAGCAAAAAGTAACCCCTTCTATACTTTTGAAGAAAAACTACCCCTTTTTATACCAAAATTCACAAATTCCCACCCCTTTTCTATACTGCAGCCTGAAAAACGTACCCCTTTCGGGTGGAGCATCCCCGTATAGTCCATTATAGGGAGTACCCCCCCCCCCCACCCACCCCGCGTTAGCCCCAATTTCAAGATGGCGGATGAAACCGTGAAGTGGCTTATTGAAAGTTCCCGAAGTAAGCGTTTTCTCTGAAAAGGAGCTAATACTTGCACGAGTGGGCCTATTTGATGAAGACGGCACTGGTCATGATTTCACAAACTGTCCAAAACACCGAGGTGAATAAGGTATCAAGTTCAGGGCCTCAAAAACTGCTGCATTCACTACATGGTGAACGTAAAGGAAAGCCTGAAAGGGGAGTTAACCTACAAATGGCCAAGGATATCAAATCAAAATGGAATGTGATCGTCCCTATTTGTGCAGGTAATTGGAAATATGTCATTTGTATTCTAACTACAAGGTATCAGGCTTTCTTTTGGTTTGTCGTAAATCCTCTATTAAGAGGAGTTACCTCTAACACGACATCGACTGTCCACTCAGCTTTTCTCCTGTAGTAATGCTGTGTCGACGACGTAATTGTCAGAACGTCAGGTGTGACGGAACAATTTCTTGTCTGCGACAGCGCGAGTTCGTTGAGTTGTGCAGGGCAATTACATGTTACACATTACATCAAGACAAATAGTTTACTTTATTGATACGAAAATCTCACACGCATCAGTCTCAAACATACATAACTGGTAAGCACGATTCACGAGATAGCCATTGTAAAAGATTCACATTACCTTATATGCTAGTGTGTCCTTCCTTACATGTTGTTTAGTCCCTTAAATTTTAGTCTCTACTTCTGCTCAACTCTTGGGGCACTCTTCTATATTGCGGCTACTCTCTGGGCTACTCAACTCTCAATTCTGGCGCGTGCTCCGACTTAAATAGTAGCGCTATGCCATGATGGACAGATGCCAATCTAATGTAACTTCTCTTAACAACTGATGAGGTGTGCACCCCCGGCTGGTAGCTATTAAGAAGTAATTCCTAAGTTTTCTTATAAATTCGTTAAACAGTACATTAAAGTAAAATAGCAAATGCAAAGAACAACTAATTGTACGACTTTCTATCAAAAGAAATCTAAGTTTTAGCGAAGTTCGTTATGAGAATAAGCTAGCTAAAACTTTGGTAACAGTAAACATTAAATATCGTAAACAACTCATAAATTAGCTAAAATATTAAAAACATATTCAAGGACTTCCCATTTTATAGCGTCTCTGGCAACCGTGGTTTCCAACGTAATATCAATGGTACTGAAAGACTATTTACTCAATGGACTTATGTCCAAATAATAAGGGATTAACTTAGCATACACTAGAGATAAACACAATGAAGGCCGATTCCAGATTCTTATTGTGTGGACATGTAGTACATTTTTACCTATTATTAAGTAATCCTTTTTCATGTTTGATTCATGTTCCAAGGATTACAGTAATTGAATACGATAACAGCTGTGATTAATATGGGCAAGAGTTGAAAGAAGACGACTAGAATTCCGTGTCGTCACAGAGGTACACTGTGATCTGACGGGGCTGACTCTCCCTTCTGCAGTCCTCCTGATGAAGTGATTCAAGTTTTGTAGGTCCGAGTCATGATCAGTATCGTCTTCATCAAATAGGCCCACTCGCGCAAGTATTAGCTCCTTTTCAGAGAAAACGCTTCCTTGTGCAACTTTCAATTATCTAAGATGAGGATTCACGTTGCTAAAACCATGAAATCAGAGGGCGAAGCTCATTTTGATCTCCACAATACTGTCGTGATGAAAGACTACATTGAATAGTACAATGCCTTGCAAATGAACATAACAGTTGAGACATTGCTTTAAAATGCACTGAATTGCATTAAAATGCATTAAGTCCAACTCATGTGATTATAAAGTCCAACTCACGTGTTTTCCCTATAACAAGCAATTTTTATGCACATTGATCGGCGGGTTTCCTGTGTGACATCCGCTGGCCACAGGCTCAGTCACGCTATGAGGTGCTCGAGTTTTGCTCGGATTTCATAGGAAAGCAAAGTATACCGTACCAATCTAGGAATATGGTCGGTAGTTTTCATAGTTACTAAAGAGGAAGATATATAATGTTTATATTCATCAAATTTTGTGTTGTTTTGCACTTCGCCAAAAGGAATGTTTCGCCATAAGAGTATCGAACGACCGACGGTCCTTTGAAATACAGCAGCAGCTTTAGCACACTGCAAGAGGGCCTGATGTAAGTATAAAAAGTTTTATTGATTGATACATAGTTCATCCGAGGGAACAGCTTCCATGTTACTGAAGTAATCCACTATACAATTTTAGAAAGCTGTTCTTGTTATTGTTATGTGAAGCCAAATGCCATCAAAATGCATAATCATTATGTCAACATTGTCACGTAAGCGTAGATTTTCACTCACCTGAACTTGTCAACCCTTCAGCCGCCGACCAAAATTTAGAATAAATATAATACAAATCTTCATTATAATGCTAAGTTATGGCATATATTCAACGATTTCATTTATGTACTTAGATAACGAAAATATCGGGCTTTTTCGGAAGAATCATCATTTACAAAGTGATAAGTTGACGCTGTTTTTCGAAAACAATTGGCCTTATCTCTAATTATATCGGAGTTTCACTGTTTTTGAACCTCTCAGGGAGTCCAATGATTAAGTAAACATGCAAAAGAGTTGGAAAAACGGTTTGAAATGCACCAAACTTCTCATCTTGCCATCGTAGTTTGACGATTTGGAGAAAATATTATTGCTCTCAATGACAGGTTTCAAGCACGGCCTGCGCAAAGAAATTAAGAGGTCCCAATAATTTTATTCTTGAATTCCTTAGACCAACCATAGAGTTAAACGGTGATGGTGTTGTCATTTGAATATAGCCTTGGCCATTGGAGATATTTGGTCATTAAATTGGCCTATTTTGGCATGTTATTTTATAGGGTTAATTATTAACGTCTGCTGATTGACAAGTCTTCAATCAAACTACTGCAAACTCCTGTCATGGATTGACAAAAAATGTAAGTATACTCATGTCCAGCCAAAGTAAAATCTGTTGAATTCTGAGAGTTTGGGAGGTCTTTACTTTTTCCATTTTGCAGGGTGAATTTTTTGAGATTTTTGGAAAAAAAGCAGGGGGGTGGTCTAACTCCCCCCCGATATTTCCGAATTCCGAAATATTTTGGCATGTTGAGTTTTTGAGTGAAAACTTTCTCTGCGCCAAGTTTCATTGAAATCGGAGAGATGGCATGTATCACGTCTGCCTTGTCCTCTCATGGACAGGCTCTTAAGTAGAGAGAAACGGAAACGGGTGAGGCTGGAACAGAGTACTTTAGTCTCTGCAAACACACCAGTGTGTCGAGTAGCGCCTTTCAATCTCGCAACAGCCCACTGCGAAGGAGACTACATGATAAACGATCTGAGTTTTCCTAGTCGCGAAGACGATGAAGAAAACTATGCTCAGGGGATTAAAAAGTGGTATAATATGTTGTAAAATATGCAATTCTACCTCACCAATCGATACTACGGATCACGTGAGATTGAGCACGTGACCAGTAAACCACATGAGCGACTTTGTAAACCACGGAGAAGGTTGTTGTTGGACGAGGTCCTAATAAATACGAGTAAATACAGCGGCAGAAAAGAAAAATTCACTTAATCAACTGAACGATGTCTGAGGAGAAGACAGAATCAGAGCTTGGTGGCGAAAAAACCGGGAAGAAACGGCCGGCGTCAGGGAAAATACCAACCAAGGCCAACAAGAAGAGACACATCCAAGATGGCGATTTTCCCGCCGAAACACAACATCTTGACGACCTCAGAAAGAGAGAGGACAATCCCTCAAAAGATGCCCCAAAAGGGGAACTGAGAACCATGGTGAACATGCTTCACACAACGGTAAAAGTACCGAAAATGACAAGATAGTCATGCTGCTAGAGTCAATGAATACACTCGTTCAGCAGCAGGTGAGCGGGCAATCAAAATTGAACGCCACGCAACGAACAATGGGAGACAAAATTGCCTCTCTGCAAGATCAGTTAGATAAATCTAATACTGAAGACGAGGAAGAGGTATCCAGTGAAACATCTAGGGGAAACTTAGAGAAGAACCTCGAAGATCGTCTCGCAGGCCTCGAGAATGATGAGGGGAAAAATCCCAACAATAATTCCTCAGGAATGTGACGATCTCCTTCAAGAGATTGCGGGAGACTTTACTGAAGACACGGACATGGGACCAGATATCAATGAAAAATTGTCCAGCATCATAAATGATGCAGTGTTCAAAAAATTAGGGGAAGAAAAAATCAAGGAGCTATTAGAGAAATACCCAAGACCAAAAAACTGCTCCACTCATGTGCCTAAGGTCAATCCAGAAATCTGGACCAAGCTCCCACCACCTTCAAAGTCAAAAGACATAAGAAGTGCAAAAATCACAAAAGTACTTAGAAAAGGCTATTTCATCACTTAGCATCCTGTCAGACAACATACTGTCCTTAAAGACAAATAAAACCCCAGAAAAACTGGATCTTAGTGACACACTAAGAAAACTTCTGGATGCAATTACCTTTGTGGGGCTAGCACAGCAAGATTTAAACCTCAAAAGGAGGGAACTCATGAAACAGGACATGAACCCAGAATATAGACAGCTGTGCTCAGCCCAGGTTCCTGTAACCAAGCTACTATTTGGAGATGACCTACCCAAGTCGATAAAAGAATTTAATGAAACAAACAAAGTTGCAGGAAAATTGGGATTTCAAAGCTTTAAAGGCAAAAATGCATATGCAAGCAAAGGGAGAAATTTTTTAGGCCAAAGGAACCAGGGGTACTCCCAAAACAGAGGTGCCTTCCAGAGACAAAATCAATACCCCAAGTGGAAGCAACAGAAATGGAAGGACAGGAAACAATAATACATGTGCACACAAATGCAAGTAATTTTTCCCATAATTGGGAACCCTTTATCAAAGATTTAAACAACCGTTTACCTTCTATTGTAAATGACTTCAGAGGAGGTAGATTGAAACACTTTGCCCAAAATTGGAAGGATCTTACTACAGATGAATGGATCCTCGAAAATATTGAGGGTTGTTCCATTGAATTTACTGAAAACCCATTACAAAATAAGGCTCCACGTGCTAAGTCATTCAGTATGAGCGAAGAAAAGATAATTGATCTGGAAATTGAAAGACTCCAGAAAGAAGTTTTAATGCAAACTACCCATTCTGTGGGGGAATTCATTTCAACAATCTTTATAAGATGTAAAAAAGATGGAGGCCACAGACTTATACTGAACCTCAGAAAATTGAATGAGAAGGTGGAAAAACACCATTTCAAAATGCAAACATTTACATCAGCTTTAACTCTGATAACAAAAGATTGTTATATGGCCTCCATAGACTGGAAAGATGCATACTACTCTGTACCAGTCTTGCCCGAATATCAGAAATTTTTGCGATTTCAGTGGAAAGGGCAATTTTTTCAATATACCTGCCTCCCTAATGGCTTGTCCAGTGCACCACGGATATTTACCAAGATAACCAAGCCATTTTTTTCAGTATTAAGAAGGAAAGGACATTTAAATTCCTCTTACATTGATGACTCACTCCTAATTGGAGATAAATTAACTGAATGCAGAGAAAATGTAATGGATACTGTGGAATTAACACTTAAAGCAGGATTTGTTATACACCCCCAAAAATCAGTGTTTGAACCCTCTCAAACCCTTACATATTTGGGATTTATTATTAACTCTGTAGAAATGAGTGTTACATTAACAGAGGGAAAAATCACAAAACTTACAAAATCCTGCACAGACATACTTAGAAAAAACATGATAACCATAAGAGAGTTATCAGAACTTATTGGGCAGTTGGTAGCCAGTTTCCCAGCAGTGGAACATGGAAGGTTATTCTACAGGTTAAAAGAAAATGAAAAATTAGCTGCCCTTAAACAAGAAAAAGGAGATTTTGATTCTCAAATATGTATCTCTGACCAAGGAGAGATATTCAATGGTGGATTTCTAATATATCCACCTCCTCCTGTCCCATATCACTTGGGAACCCCAACTTGATTATGAAAACAGATGCCTCTGGCTCAGGTTGGGGTGGAGTCAAGGGTGAGATAAAAACAGGGGGACCCTTGAACCTAGAAGAGCAAAACTATCATATAAATTGTCTAGAGCTGTTAGCTGTTCTACTCTCCCTTAAAGCTTTGTGCAGCAATGAAAAATCAGTCCACATACAGGTTAAATCAGATAACACCACTACTGTAAGCTACATCAATAACATGGGGGTACGAAAGACTCCTGCTACAAAATAACCAGAGATATTTGGGACTGGTGTATTGAGAGGGAGATCTGGTTGAGTGCCTGTCACTTGCCAGGTGTTGAAAACACAGAAGCAGAAAAAGAGAGCAGGGTGAATCATGATAACACTGAATGGCAACTAAATCCAAAATTATTCCATGCCATAGAAAAGGTGTGGGCTACACCAAAAATTGACCTCTTTGCATCTAGGGTAAATAAACAAATCCTGCCTTATAATGCATGGAAACCTGATCCTGAAGCTCATGCTGTAGATGCATTTTCTATCCCTTGGAACAAATACTTTTATGCTTTCCCACTTATCTGCCTCATAGGTAAGGCATTAGCAAAGATCCAAGAGGACAGAGCTACTGGTATTTTGATAGCCCCCCTGTGGACTACCCAAACATGGTTCCCAAAACTGGGGAATATGCTAACAGATTGTCCTTTATTACTCCCTAGAACAAAGAACACTCTAATACTGCCATACAAACGCCAAGCTGTTCATCCATTAAGCTCAAATATGAGGTTAGCAGCTTTTCTTGTGTCAGGGATTCCCTCGACGACTCAACATTTCGCAATCGGCTAAAGACATCATCATGTCATCATGGCGGCCATCAACACAAAAGCAGTATGGACCCTACATCAGACAATGAATGGACTTTTGCAGTAAAAGGAGTGAAAGTAACAGCTCACCCAATTTGGGAACTGTAATTGAGTTTTTAACCTCATTGTTTAACAGAAATCTGGGTTACAGTGCTGTAAATACAGCTCGTTCAGCGTTATCTTGCATATTGTATACAGAGTCAGGACAGCCCATAGGCAAACACCCAATGATTGTCAGATTTATGAAAGGTGTATTTGAAAAAAGGCCAAGCCTGCCCAGAAACAATGTCACATGGGACACAAAAATTGTGCTTAGTTATCTAAGGACACTAAGCCCCCCAGCTGAACTTTCGTTAAAGATGTTGACATTCAAAACAGTTACTTTAGTTGCACTGTTAAGTGCTCAACAAGCTCAAACTATTTATCTACTGAGTTTGGAAAATATGACAATCACTTCCAGTTTTTACAAGTTCAGAATAGCCAAACCTATAAAAACAACAAAACCAGGAAAGCACATTCAAGAATTAGAATTTGCAGCCTATCCTGAGGACAAAGATATTTGCATAGTCACTACCTTAAAGGAAAATATCACGAGAACTGAAAAACTTAGGGGTCAGGAGAAAGCACTGTTTATCAGTTTTTCAAAACCCTATAACATAGTATCCAAGTCTACAATATCAAGATGGATCAAAACCACACTGACAAATGCTGGTATAGACATGAATATCTTTACTCCACACAGTACTCGTGCGGCATCAACAAGCAAAGTGCAAAATACAGTCTCATTGGAGACAATCCTGAAAACAGCAACATGGAGTCAAGAATCTACCTTCAGGAAGTTTTACAACAAGCCAATCCACAACACAGGGGAATTTGGCCGCAATATTCTGGAGAACCGTTAAAAATATGACTGTTTTTAAAACTTATGTTACAAAGTTATAGCTGTGAATATATTTTACCTATGGTCTTGTTTACCTATCATTACAGATTTGATGAATATGAATCTGTCTCTTATTATCCCAAGGGTCATGCACAGGGCTTTAAACATCTTACGTGATCCCGTAGTATCGATTGGTGAGGTAGAATTAAAAATTAAACAAGACTTACCTGTAAGTTGAAGTTTGAATGGAATTCTACCGATCCAATAGAGACACGTAGGGATTACGTGCCCTCCCTATTTTTTATGCCACTCCCTAAATGATATTTACCTGTCCACTAGCCTTGTTTTTTAAAATATGTGGTTTACTGGTCACGTGCTCAATCTCACGTAATCCCTATGTATCTCTATTGGATCGGTAGAATTCCAATCAAACTTCAACTTACAGGTAAGTCTCGTTTAATTTTTAATTTTTCGGTATAATTGTTTCAGAACTCGCATAATGGTACATGATCTTGAATAATTAATGAAAGTTGTGCTTGACAAGAAAAATACAATATAACATATTTTACAAAATATTGTCCTACTTTTTATTCCCCCTGAGCATGCGCTTAAAGCAGAAGCGTGGAACTCTTGATTTGTGTATAAATAATGCTTCGAGCGAATTCAGTTGTCGGATTATTCTGGGGATGAGATACTGTAAGCTGTGTAGTAATCGAGGAGTAGTCAATAAAATGCACAAATAAAAGAGTGCATCTAGAGCGCGTCTAGAAGCCCTTATTAGAGGAACTGAAGGGCTAGCAACAGGCACCGCAACAACAGCAAGAAATCACAGCAAGAAAAACCTAAAAAACTTAACTTTAAGAAAGGCATGTAAGCCATAGAAAATCATGAGAATACATGATATTTTAAAAATGCCTACTCTTTGATGGTGGATTTCCTAGACAGTAAGTCTGGAAAGCGTCCTAGTATTATAGCAGAATTTAGTTCCTCATATTCTGCACAAATAGAGAAGAATAGGATAGTTCTTGACGTCCATTAAAGCAACTTTAGAAGTTTGTGGCCGGAAAGAAATTGCTATCAGAGGTCACAGAAATTTGGCTATGATGCTAGATTATTGTAAGGAAGAGCTCGAGTAGAGTTTGCTAGCTCTGTAAAAATCACGGAGTAGTAAGTAAAATGCACAAAGAGTGCATCTACCAAGATTGTAGATGCACTCGTTGTGCAAAAACTCTGGAATACAGAAGAATTAAGAAGGAAAGCATCAGAGACAGAAGAAGAAGAGATGGTAAGGAGAACTTGTGCTTATTGATATCATATTTAGTTTCCCCTCGGTTTGTACTTCATTTTGCTATTTTCACTTGTTGTGGTTATGTTCGAGTGATAACGAGGTGGTAGTTCTAGATCTTTCATCCCATGCTCTTAGCTATCTTGAACAGACAGCCTATAAGAGCGACTGGAGACGACGCCAATTCCTGGGGAGATAATTCATCTCCTGGAAACTATCAACAGCAGTCCCGTTAATGCCACAAAGGTGAAGCGTTGGACTGCCCGTGATCCAATCTTGTCACGAGTGTTCAAGTTTTTGCAGTTTCCAGAAAAAGTGGAGGACAATGCTTTGAAACCCTACTTCATGTGTCAGAATGAACTGAGCATCCATGCGGGATGTATCTTATGGGGCTCACGTGTGGTAATCCCGCCTCAAGGCCGACAAGATGTCTTAACAACATTGCACGAAACCAACATGGGTATTTCAAAGATGAAGAGTCTGGCGAGAAGCTATGTCTGGTGGCCCAACTTAGACGAAGCACTAGAAAGGACAGTTAAGGGTTGTGAAGTTTGCCAGGCACACCAGAAGGAACCAGCAAGAGCGCCATTGCACCCCTGGCATTGGCCGAACAGACTGTGGGCACGCGTACATGTTGACTACGCAGGGCCATTTTATGAGGAAAATGTTCCTCCTCATAATAGACGCATACTCGAAATGGATTGACATTCATATCGTTAATTCAGCCACTACTGAGTCGACCATCGAGAAATTACGGATCACGTTTAGCACACACGGCTTACCAGAGCTGATAGTGTCCGACAACGGGTCCGTGTTCACTAGCAAAGAGTTCAAGACGTTCACAGACAAGAACGGAATTAAACATGTTACCTCATCACCTTACCATCCCGCGACGAACGGGTTGGTGGAGAGGGCAGTTCAGACCTTCAAGCAAGGGATGACAAAGCAGTGCCCAAACAAAGCTGTCGCGCTTCCTGTTTGGCTACCGAATGACGCCTCACACCACGACAGGAGAAACGCCCACACAGCTACGATGGGGCCGAGGTCTACGGTCACAACTAGATTTGATCCATCCGGACACTGAAACAAAAGTGGCCCGAGAACAAGAGAGACAGAAAGCACATCATGACAAGAGTGCCAGATCAAGACCATTCTCGGTAAGTGACACAGTGTTAGCCCGTAACTATTCTTGGGAACCCAAATGGCTTCCCGGGGTGATCGTTGAGGCAACGGGTCCCGTGTCAGGTAGAATAGAGCTTGAAGATGGCACCATACTGAGGAGACACCATGACCAGCTGCAGCCACGACAGGAAAAGCAGCAGCAGCCCGAGATACCTTTGGAGGAGTTTGCTGACCAGGGCACCCCCGTGGACCTTCAGCCACCAAGAGAAGAGCTGCAGGACCAGAGAGCCAGTGTTGTACCTGTTGAGCGGCGTTACCCCACCAGAGAGCGCAGACCACCTGACCGTTACCAATAAAACATTTATAGAACTGTGGGGGAGGGATGTAGTAACCTGGGCACGAGTCACGTGCCAGGTCAGCGCGGGAACCGGGAGACTCGTGTTCCGCCATGTTGTTTCGGTTCAGTTGAGATTAAAGCATTTTATACCTGTTATTGCGTGGTACTTTACTATAAGTTCATAAAATGCACAAAGAGTGCATATACCAAGATTCTAGATGCACTCTTTGTGCAAAAACTCTGGAATATAGAAAAATGAAGAAGGAAAGCATCAGAGACAGAAAAAGAAGAGATGTTAAGAAACACACACTCTTGAACACACACTCGGAAATATCTAAATACATATGCGGTTTTTAAATATGGTGTAATGCTTCGAGCGAAGTCAGTCGTCTGATTTTGGTTGTCAAGATGAATGCGAGATCCCTAAACGAATTTGCAATCTTTGCAAAAAATAATGGGGTCCTCTCTCCAATGCACAAATAGTGCATATACTAATAATGTAGATGCACTCTGTGTGCAAAAGCTTTAAGATACAGGACAGCCAAGAAAGAATGTATGAGAGCTAGAAAAAGAAGAAATGGTAAGAAAAACTTGTGCTTGTAAATAGCATATATCTCAAGGACTCAAAGGGTTATTTAATACTATATAGTACTTTTTTATTTATATTTTTATTTATATTTTTATTTATATTTTTATTTATATTTATATTTATATTTTTATTTATATTTTTATTTATTACTTTATTACTTTCTCATTTTTTATTTATTTATTTTATTTATTTATTCTATTTGTGTGTATAAATAACGCTTCGAGCGAATTCAGTTGTCCGATTATTGTAAGGATGAGCTATATTAGTCCAAAGAGGTTTTGCCAGCTATGCAAAAACAATAGGGTAGTTCATAAAATGCACAAAGAGTGCATATACCAAGATTCTAGATGCACTCTTTGTGCAAAAACGTTCCGTTACAGAAGAATGAAAAAGGAAAGTATCAGAGATAATAATAATAATAATAATAATAATAATAATTTAATGATTTATATAGCGTACATTCCATGGATTATGATCAAATACGCTTTACAATAATCATGATTAAAAATAAGCAATATTAATAAAAAATATAAATAATCAATTAATTATAATTTATATAATAATGCTACATTTCATTAATTAATAGATAAGATTAATAAAGCCTTAAAAAGCTACTATATATATTAAAAAATATATATACTCATAACTAGCCATAAGCTTGCCTAAAAAGATATGTTTTAAAATGTGATTTAAATGTTTCAATACACTGGATTAAACGTAGTTCTTTCGGTATGTTATTCCATAGTTTAGGAGCAGCAAATACAAAGGCCCTATCACCTAATGTCAGCTTAGATCGAACAGAAGGAACACTCAGAAGGAGCGTATTTGAAGATCTAAGGCTATAAGTAGGAAACTTAATCGTTAACAGATTGCTTAAATATAATGGAGCTGAACCATGAATTGCCTTAAATGTAATCAAAAGGATTTTAAAACTGATTCTATAACTTATTGGTAGCCAATGTAATTCTCGCAATAGTGGTGTGACATGACTATATTTTGGTGCAAGGCAGATCAGTCTTGCAGCGGCGTTCAGCACGGGTTGTAGCTTATTCAGTTGACAATCAGGAATACCATATAATAAGCTATTGCAATAATCTATCCTACTTGTAATAAAGCACGTACTTTGTGGTCTCGAACGACAAATACTTGCGTATGCACCAAATATTATGCAGATGGTAAAATGCTGAGCTGCAAGTTTTACTAATATGACTAGACATTGAAAGATTAGAGTCAAACTAATGGATGACAGACTCAGGGCGGATCTCAGATGATCCAACAACAATGTGACTAATATCAACTTTAGTTAATTGCTGCCTAGTACCTATTACTAAGAGTTCAGTTTTCTAATCATTGATCATAAGTCTGTCTTCAATCATCCACTTCTGTATGGCTTTGATACAATTACACATCGATAGAGCAGCCTCTTCTGCTCCACATTCCTCGTTTGGGCTGAAAGATACGTAGAGTTGCGTGTCATCCGCAAAGCACTGAATATTCGGCAGGTGTAACGCAGCAATCTGGAAAAGCTTGCACATATAAACCGTAAACAAAAGCGGACCAAGTCAGCATCCTTGAGGTACACCATGCTTTAGCGGGAACTTATCAGATATACCTCCGTTGATGGAAACACGCTGACCGCGATCAGACAGATAAGATGTGAACCAGGCAAGTGCATCATCTCTAACACCAAGTTCAAACTCCAGACGGTTAATAAGAGTATTGTGATGTATGGTATCAAAGGCAGCACTAAGGTCGAGAAGGACAAGTAACGTTACATGCTGCTCGTTCATAGACATAAGAATGTCATTCTTCACCTTGAGAAGAGCGGTTTCTGTGCTGTGATTCTTTTTATAAGCTGACTGCAATAGAGAATGTGAATTATTTGAAGTCATGTTGGTTCACCCCTGCTCTCTCTGATAATTTTGAGATGTATGGCAAATTGCTCACAGGGCGAAAGTTCTTAAACGTCGTGTCAAGACCAGCCTTCTTAAGTAAGGGCAGTACATGTGCCTCCTTCCACGGTTCAGCAAATTGGCCAGACTCAAATGATAAATTAATCATATTTGTGCTAACTGGAAGTAGTAAATCTATGAGTTCAATCACCATCCATGTCGGTATTGGATCTAATGAACATGATTTCTTTGCTGCCTTCTTAATCAAGGTACGTACTTCTTCCTGAGACAAGAACCCTGAATTCCTTAAAGAGTACTCCATCTGCAGGAAAGCAAGAAGCAACAACAGGTAATGATGGCGACGAGAGCTCATCAAGAGAAATATTAATGATTCAATCTTCTGTATAAAGAACTTCCCAAAATCGTTCGCTAATTGTGTAGGGTTGATGTCAGGGGGAACGCTCCCATCTCTCGGTTCACATAACAAGGACTTTGTAGCATTAAACAGCTTTCTTTGATCTGAACTGTGCTCCTGAATATGGTTGGTATAATACTCAGTTCTTGCCAAGTTCATCAAACGTGTCGCCTGGATTTTTATGGATTTGAAGGTTTTTAAATCTTGTTCCAATTTAGAGGAGCGCCAACGTCTTTCTGCCTTTATGCCTTGATATTATAATCTCTTTAATTTCCCGGTTAAACCACGGAACACGCTGTCTTTCAACGACACATTTAGTCCTCAAGGGTGCATGTTTATCAAGTAAGGATGAGAGTGTAGAATTGTAGCAATGTGCCAACTCATCGACATCTGTGAATTGCTTGTTACATAGGTGAAAGTCCCTAAGATCATTAAATAGAGCATCCATGTCAATCAATCTTAGCTTCCGGTAGGAGGTCTCCTTGACTTTAATAAGTGGCTTGTTAGATTTAAGAGCGAATGTCTGTAAAAATCGATCAACCAGCGGCCACGGCCAAACAATCGATTTTGCTCATATTTGGTCTAAAGGAGAGGAATACATCACTTTTAAACGTGGTAGGGTTTGTTTTTCGAAAAAAATAATTTTTTTTAGAGGAAAATCGAGAAAATCGATTCTGGCTGTTTTCGACCTCAAATCAAAGGGAATTCAGGGTGAAATATATGGTCCGAAAACGTCCTTCGTGTGCAAAAGCAAGTCTATCCAGAGAAACTCTGTTCTCACACAGTAATTAAGCAAAGGTTCAAGGTAAATCCTAAGGTAAAATATTGCTTTTTTAATAATTTTGAAAAGGAAATAATTACCATTCAATCGACTTGACTTAACTAGCCACAAAAATTTGCATTTCACCTCTACATTGCGATGGATAATTTCCCCATGTGCACGTACTCGGATTCTTTTCAAATTCCAGCTACTAAAACTTCGAATGATGAACTAAAACATTATGTAAAACGATTCTCTAGAATTCGAGGAAATAAATTCAACGAATTTGCATAATTGTGCGTAACCTTTGATTTGTTTACCCAACTTGTTCTACCATAAATGCTATTTTCACTACCGGAAATAAAGCGTGAAATTTACATAACAATGAGTATCCCACAATCCCTTGCGGTGTATATATTGCCGGGAACCGCCTGTTTTGTTCACTCTCGTCCAAACCACGGAAGAGCAATTCAAGACTAATTACAGTACTAAAAGATCCACGTCATGTCCAACCAGCCACCCGAAGGACGGCGCCCACAAGATATACTGCGAAATGTGAGGGAAGAGCTGGGAGAAGCTGTAGCTCCACAGATAAATGGAGGAGTAGAGCAACAGAGACCTGAAGCGGCGCCCGAACCACAAGAAAACCAGCAAGCAGTGGCAGGCCAGCTACAAGAACAAAATGCACCGGCGGTCCAGCAACCAGCCGCAGCTCAACAACTAGAGGTAAATATCATATTCACAAGAACCATATAGCAACTCTCTGCCAAATAATAATTTTTTCTTGCCATGTGTCGCTCTACTCTACTAGCCGTTAATTTTATTTCGCTCACGTTAACAATCCATGTGACAACAACAAACTTATAGTGTAATACGACCCAGTCGAGGCCAGAAAATCAATTTTACAAAGTATAGTTATACTAAAGTGTGGAATACGGCCAAGCAAGGCCAGAAAATCAATTTTACAAAGTATAGTGATACTAAAGTGTGGGATACGGCCCAGGCGAGGCCAGAAAATCAATTTAAAAGTACAGCAATACTTAACTGGGGGATACGGCCTATGTGAGGCCAGACAATCAATTTTAAAAGTATAGCAATACTAAAGTGTGGAATACGGCCCAGGCTAGGCCAGAAACCAATTTTAAAATACAGCAATACTTAACTGTGGAATACGGCCTATGCGAGGCCAGGAAAATCAATTTTTAAAGCATAGTAATACTAAAGTGTGGGATACGGCCCAGGCGAGGCCAGAAATCAATTTAAAAGTACAGCAATACTTAACCGTGGAATACGGCCTATGGCAGGCCAGAAAATCAATTTTAAAAGTATAGTAATACTAAAGTGTGGGATACGGCCCAGGCGAGGCCAGAAAATTAATTTAAAAGTACAGCAATACTTAACTGTGGAATACGGCCTATATGCGAGGCCAGAAAATCAATTTTTAAAAGTATAATAATACTAAAGTGTGGGATACGGCCCAGGCGAGGCCAGAAAATCAATTTAAAAGTACAGCAATACTTAACTGTGGAATACGGCCTATGCGAGGCCAGAAAATCAATTTTAAAAGTATAGTAATACTAAAGTGTGGAATACGACTCAGGCGAGGCCAGAAAATAACAACCAACTTGATATGATCGTATGCATGTTTATCATTATTTCTCCTTTTCATAATATTTGGCATCTCCGAGAACTTCGACACGCTAGGATGCGTCACAAACTATATCACTTGTTATACAATATACGGTTTTCAATAGAGGGTTTTCCAACCAAGTTCATAGGCTAATTACGTCCTAAGAAACAGGGGTACAACTCTCCTCCCGGCTTCACTGGGTCGGGCTACCATTTTCCTCTCTGCTGCCAGTGGCTGCAACCCCCGTGTTTCACCAGATGTACAACAAGAACATCCAGACATTAATACTAGTCCTGACAATTTTTTCTAGAAAAGAATAAAACTCGACCACCCGGGACGCCAAGAGTTCGAACCGTCATCACAAGGACTAGCAACTATCAAGTGGGTAAACACGGTGAAGCGACCACTGGTTGGCGGAGAGGAAATGGTAGCACCCGTTTTCAACCCCAAGCTCTACCAGGATGTAATCACCGGAACGGTACCCCCCGATATAGCGACACTCTCTTTCCGCGACCCCGACTCCTTCGTCGCGGGCGAATTACACAAACACGCGGACACATGGTCAAAAATCGCCACCACGAGCGACTACGAACACGCATCAGATGTGCTTGACTGGATTACTAACAAAATTTCTGTACAGAAATACTTCAAGCCATTCAAGGGAAACTTCAAAGGGAAGTACTACGACTCAAACATCCCACCCTGCGTAACGTTCGACAACAACAAGACATGTAAGCATTTCGAGGACTTCATCGACCGGTCGCTCCTCGAAAGGGTACGCTCCGGAGCGCTAACACTTTGGGGAAGAGTCGGAGAAGTTGGCCCGCCACACCTAACCATGCCCCTCACCGTAGAGCCAACCAAGCCGCGGTTATGCAACGACGAGCATTACCTAAATCTGTGGATCAAGGACTGCCCCTTCCGTCTTGACAACCTTTCACACCTGCCTAGGTACTTAAACAGAGACTCGTATCAAACTACCTTAGATGACAAATCCGGCTACGACCACCTGCTATTAGACAAACAAAGCCGCACGTTTTTCGGTATCCAGTGGAAAGGTTGGCATTTTGTCTGTAACACCATCCCTTTCGGCTGGAAAACCTCGGCTTACATTTACCACACCACCGGCCTCCTCGCCTCACACTACCTGCGTTCCATTGGAATCCCATGCAGCTTATATATTGACGATCGACACAACGGGGAAATGATGAACCGGGGTTTACTCCCTCCTCAAGGAGACTGCACCCAAACCTCTGACGATATCCACCTGACCGCGGCAAGGGCAGCCGTTTTCATCTCAGCCTACACCCTGATATGCCTGGGGTATACACTTGGGCTCAACAAATGTGTACTCACCCCAACAAAGCAAATTCGCTACCTTGGTTTTATCTCCGACACTGAGATGGAAGCCTTCTACCTACCTGACGACAAACAAGTGAAATTCCTACAGCTAGCAAACGCAATCTTAGCCAGCCCTCACACCTCGGCACACACGCTGCAACGCCTAGCCCGCAAGTGCATATCCTTTCGTATCGCAGTACAGGACTCTCGACTTTTCACGAACGAGATGAACATGGCCATAGCGAAAGCCACAAAATCCTCAAAACCTATTCGTATCTCAGGCCCACTAAAAGCAGAAATCGAACACTGGGCAGACCCCTCAGTAGTAGGGAAAATCGGAAAGTGGTGCCTCGAACAACACACCAACAAGTAGCCATCTACTCCGACGCTTCAAATTTTGGATGGGGTGGAGTTTTCCCCAGGGAAACTTTAATCAGTATATCCGACTACTGGCAAGGGAATCCCCAAGAGGTACACATTACAGTGAAAGAGACAAAAGCCCTCACCAACACCCTCATTTCCTTCAGAGGAAAATTACAAAACGCTAGAGTCGACGCATACGTAGACAACATGACATTGGTGCAAGCATGGGAAGCCCAAACAGCACGGTCTAATTGCCTATCAGACGCCTTGAAAGAGTTATCACAGACAACTTCAGACTTGAACATCCACCTGTCTGTCCTACACATTCCCTCTGTAGGGAACCCAGCAGACCGACCATCCCGAAATCTCTCACCAGCGGACAGCATGTTGGCTCCCCACCTTTGGGCTCGGCTCCAGCAACACCCCAACTTCGGAGGCCTCAGGGGACACTCAGCGGATCTTATGGCACTCGACTCCAACGCACAATGCGACACACAAAAGCAGCCATTGCCACACTTCACGCCCTACTCCACGCCTAATTCATCAGGAGTTGATTTCTTTGCTCAAGACCTCTCCCAGAAGACCGATGGACGGCTTCGCAACCCTTACATCTTCCCACCTATCATTCTAGTAGGACAAGTGTTAAAGCACATAGGCTCCCACAACCTTTCATGCACAGTAGTCATCCCGGACATCCACCCAAGGCGCTACTGGTGGCCAATCATATGGCAGTACTCAAGCGCCTCCCTTAAGCTTGCAGGAAAGGGGGAAAAAAGCGCCATCTTACCCCCTTCAAAACAAGGGTTTTCAAACACCTTCAAGCTTCCATGGAACCTGTGGGCTTTCCGTACATAAAACTACACAGAAAATAAAAAAAATAAAAAAAAAAGTTCGTGACCACCCAACCAGAATACTTAAGAGCGGATGCCCGTAACAGTCGAGAATCTCAAGTCAGATGAATAAATTCGAATTTTTTTTTATTTCACCAAATGATCCCATTTAGTGTTCCTATCATGGGAAAAATACTAAAAAGTTGATGCGAATTTTTTTTCTGGCGATCTTTACGAAATTTTGGTTTGGCGGTAAATTAGCCGATTTTCACACCCGAACTGACTGATTTATAAGCTTACTTTGTGGTACTGCTGACGGCTAAATATAAAACCGATTAATCTAATATTTCTCTCACATATTAAGACACTCTTAAAGTTTGATTTTGCATTAGAAGTTTGTTTTTAAGTTGGCTATTTATTTTTTATAGTTTTTTTTGTGAACCCCATTTTCGTGGTCTTGAAAAACATGCGAAAATTGGCTAAGTTTAACGGCCAAAAACCTTTCCTGGTACCTAAAACTTCGAGACAAAAATTGCAGTCAGCCAAAGCCTGGTTATTATTTGTCATCTCACAGAAGTGTCATGCTTGGACTCGAAGTGGTTTGGTGTTGACAAACCAAAGTGTGAAGTGAAGTGTATCCGGCTAAAGGGTCACGCCAACCCAAGCGTTACGCTTAACGCGTCTATAGTACATCGAAGAAATTACATTCAAAAGGTTCCCTCGACTTGAATTTTATTGGTTCATGATCTAAAATACAAAGAATGTATTTTGAAATGCATATACGGCATTTCCGCTTTTTAAAGTGAGTCGGAAACCGGAGTTATATTAAAAGCCGATTAGACGAATTTCATGTCAAACTAGTACAGATGTAAACAAATAAGCCGACATGTACAATAGTTGAATGGTAACTATTTTTTGTGGATTTAACATTAGCACTCTTCTAAAATTGATCGTATCTGTCTTTTATAGAGGTTTTAATTCTGTATGCACTCAAATAATTAGAACTGAAGCAATTATTAGTATACCATATTATAATATTGTGTGACATCCATTGTCGTCTATATATAGTACATGTGTACAAGGTAATGGTCTGTATTGGTCTGTAATGCTACTTGTTAATAATGTCACTTTAACTATGAATCTTGTATGATTCATTCAATGCATTCATTCAAGATTGCATATGATATCCGTGTTAATATCTGATAATCTGCTGACCAAGTAGCTGTTGGTTTCATTGTGTGTTCAAGGTTCAACACTAGCACTCAGCATGACAAATCACAAATGTGCCATATCACGTGAACATTGTAATAAAATGTTAAACTTGAAAAATCTCAATTTACTTTTAT
The DNA here is from genome assembly GCA_964019055.1 of Anthopleura xanthogrammica. NCBI lineage: Eukaryota > Metazoa > Cnidaria > Anthozoa > Actiniaria > Actiniidae > Anthopleura > Anthopleura xanthogrammica. The sequence goes on along the minus strand of OZ025211.1, from coordinate 13,404,555 downwards.
AACTGTTTTGTTATTATTTTTAAATAAATTTTTTTTTGCGATGACATATACGGTGGTTTATAAAGGACATGAGATAATTTTCTAAAAAGTGAGATAATTTTTCTTAAAGAGTGAGATAATTTTCTAAAAAGTGAGATAATTTTTCTTAAAGAGTGAGATAATTTTTCTTAAAAAGTGAGATAATTTTTCTAAAAAGTGAGATAATATTTATCTTAAACTGTGATCAGTTCGAGACAAAACGTCTCGCCTCTAGACGTGGACTTAGTGGGCCGTCAATCAAAGACATTTCAATGGATTTCCATGAACTTCGCTTCTCAGAAAATTCACTTTTTAGAAAATTATCTCGCTCCGCGGACTCCGCGATTCGTGCGATATTGATTTCTCTCGTGAAATTCAACGTGGAATTTCCTCGTCCTCCAATGAATTTACCTATAGAATCAGTGACAGGTTGTGGCAATTCTACTTTTTTGTAAAATTGTGAATTCAGAAACTAAAAATCCCAATAAATTCAGATTTTAGAATTTTTTCTCACACTCACGTGACATTTAGGCGGGAAATGATAATTTAGAATCGGCGGGAAATAAAACGGTTAGCCTATTAATATTAATATTGATTAGTAATAAACATATGATGACATCTTTCGGCATAGTTTGTCAATTTATTGAATCAATCAATTAATATTAATATAGTAAGTGGCTAGTACGATAGAAAAGGGTAGCTTTTGTTACTCAGGTTTTTCACCTCGCACAAGGGCAATAAAGGTACCTTTTTATCCGCTTTTCGGATTTCTTTCAAAAGGTGAAACTTAAAAAAAGGTGGGAAATTTCATCACATCCATTAAAGAGATTATGCATTAAGTTTCCTATCTTTTTATGGAATAAAAAGGTACCTTTTCCCATCATTGGAATTTATTCTTAAAATCTTTAAAAAAGGTAGGAATATTGGCGTTGTGAAAAAGAGAAAAAATTCTAAAACCTGAATTTATTGGGATTTTTAGTTTCTGAATTCACGATTTTACAAAAAAAAGTAGAATTGCCACAACCTGTCACTGATTCTATAGACCCAAAAAGGCCTGAAGTGTTTTCCGCACTTAACGTCACAGTTCCATTTCTTTCAAACTCAAGATAAATATGACGTCAAGTGCGAAAAACACAACACTTTGCCAAGGGTCTAGATCTGTACAGTGTTTTGTTACTATCAGTGCACTTTGCAGTGCATAAAAGCAAGTGGCCCTTAAAAACCCTAGTTATGAGAAAACTCACAGCTCTAACTATTCACTGATAGTCACTTCGCCTTCAGCGAATAATGGTTTCGGTAAATATATAACAGTGTCTCAATTCTTGCCACTTTTGATTGCAATTTTGATAAGAGAGCAATTACTCAAGGTTTAATAGAATGGTTTTCATCACAGTTTAGGTTCTTTTGTATTGTACCACGTGTACTCTAATATGTACTATATCAAAAGCAACTATAAAAAAATATTGTATTGTACAGGATGCATATCAAAGTTTATGGAAATGGAGGTACAAATCCGATTTCACTTGTCTACAGTACTGAACACTTATAATTCTAATTATTTAGCTTTATCATGCCATCAGTAGAGCTGTACATATGTACTATATATAGACGATAATGGATGTCACACAATATTATCATATGGTATACTAATAATTGCTTCAGTTCTAATTATTTGAGTGCATACAGAATTAAAACCTCTATAAAAGACAGATACGATCAATTTTAGAAGAGTGCTAATGTTAAATCCACAAAAAATAGTTACCATTCAACTATTGTACATGTCGGCTTATTTGTTTACATCTGTACTAGTTTGACATGAAATTCGTCTAATCGGCTTTTAATATAACTCCGGTTTCCGACTCACTTTAAAAAGCGGAAATGCCGTATATGCATTTCAAAATACATTCTTTGTATTTTAGATCATGAACCAATAAAATTCAAGTCGAGGGAACCTTTTGAATGTAATTTCTTCGATGTACTATAGACGCGTTAAGCGTAACGCTTGGGTTGGCGTGACCCTTTAGCCGGATACACTTCACTTCACACTTTGGTTTGTCAACACCAAACCACTTCGAGTCCAAGCATGACACTTCTGTGAGATGACAAATAATAACCAGGCTTTGGCTGACTGCAATTTTTGTCTCGAAGTTTTAGGTACCAGGAAAGGTTTTTGGCCGTTAAACTTAGCCAATTTTCGCATGTTTTTCAAGACCACGAAAATGGGGTTCACAAAAAAAACTATAAAAAATAAATAGCCAACTTAAAAACAAACTTCTAATGCAAAATCAAACTTTAAGAGTGTCTTAATATGTGAGAGAAATATTAGATTAATCGGTTTTATATTTAGCCGTCAGCAGTACCACAAAGTAAGCTTATAAATCAGTCAGTTCGGGTGTGAAAATCGGCTAATTTACCGCCAAACCAAAATTTCGTAAAGATCGCCAGAAAAAAAATTCGCATCAACTTTTTAGTATTTTTCCCATTATAGGAACACTAAATGGGATCATTTGGTGAAATAAAAAAAAATTCGAATTTATTCATCTGACTTGAGATTCTCGACTGTTACGGGCATCCGCTCTTAAAGTGGACTATTAGTAAAGATTAGAATGACCACAGTAAATGCAAAACGGAATTAGTGATGTCAGTTGGACTCCAAACTTTCAACACCTACAGTGTATCGCCCTATAACCGTTTTACCGGCGTAGCAAAATTTGTGACGCCATGTCAAGTTTTAGATATATATATTCATTGGTTCCGTTAAGAAGTTGACACTCCGACTTACGCTGCACGATGGCACAGTGTTAAACTATTTTATGAATAGAGTAATTAACCACAAAATAAAGAACTAATAAAATAGATTGTCGATCAACAATTAATAAAATAGATATGATAAAACGATCACTCAATCTAACTATATACAGCCCTTACCCGTAGTACCAAAACTGTTTACGCAGTCAGTGGCATGCCCCACATGCGGCTACCCAAATGACCAAGATTTCAGGTTCTGCCAAGACTGCGGTTATAAAAGGCGAACGCTAGAGACTCACCCATGGCCACCGGATAATACCAGCCCTACAATTAACATTTCTCTTCTCGACAATTGCCTGGCACAACTTGCCAACATGTCCGCCTCCTCAAGTTACGCAAAGCAAAAGTCCGCACAACAGGCGGAACTCGAGCGTTTCTTGACCTCCGCACCCTCCCGCAAAGACATATACTCGGCCACCCCCCGCGACCTATGTAGATTCCTAGTATGGAAAGATTCAAAAGGGAAAACAAAGGTTCACACCCAAAACTGCCCGCTCTCTGCACAAGCAGGCTCGCAACACTCATGTCCCTGCCCGAAGCGCCTCGCCTTCGGGACCGTCGATTCCCTTATAGGAAAACTCAGAGCTATATTTAACGTTGTGGGCAGGAAAGGCGAATGGGACCCAAGATTTGCGCAAGGTAACCCCGCCTCTGATGACGCTCTAAAGAAATACTTAAAAGCAGTCACCGAGGAACAACTACAAGCCAGAGCACTACCAAAACAACCCAAGCCACTGTTCGTCAGCGACCTAAAACAACTCAGCCAGCTCATCGAACAAAAACTCCAATATGGGGATTTATCAACCATAGAAACGTTTATCCTAGTAAGAGACCATGCCTTCTTCAAGACGCTATTCTTCAGCGGCGACCGTGCCGGCGACCTGGGACAAGTAAAAACAAACGAGATTCTGGGCTTCCCCGACAACAACGGCCTGATATTCAACCACGTCTGGGGGAAAACCCTGCGAGACGGCTCGTCCAACATCTTCGGCCTGCGCAGACACGAAGACCGTGAAATATGCCCCATACTCGCAATAGACACGTACTTAAACTTTTCCAAAGAGATCGGAATGGACCTCCCAAAAGGCTTCCTGTTCCGTCCAACTTCCCGCGACGGCACAGTCCTGAACAAACCCCTCACGTCATCAGCGGCTGACTCACGCTTAAAACAACTACTCAAAGACACAACGTTAGGAACACACGCAACGGTACACGGTTTCCGCTCTGGGTGCGCCATCACCCTCGCCCTGTCAGGCAGTGAACTAAGAGACATCATGTCCCACATCGGATGGCGAAACGAAGGCACAGCCCACCGATATATGCAACTATTGAGAGTAATGAGTACGACCTCCCCATCGGCGATACTAGCTAAACACACCACAGACACCGAACAAGCAACACAGCGCTACAAAGAATGCAACAACTTAAATGGTTTTACACCCGCCTTTACATAAAGACTTTTCTTTTGTAGATTGGGAGAATAAAACCCCTCATATGCATGATTTGGGGTGTTTTCATTTGCAAGCGCAGGGCTTTTAGTAGCCCAGCGCGGGGACGTGCGGGTCTTTTTCATCCTTCCCATATCTCATTGTATATTCATGTGTATTGTAGGAAGTGGAAATATACTACTATTTTCACTACCGGAAATAAAGCGTGAAATTTACATAACAATGAGTATCCCACAATCCCTTGCGGTGTATATATTGCCGGGAACCGCCTGTTTTGTTCACTCTCGTCCAAACCACGGAAGAGCAATTCAAGACTACCCACCCACCCATCCCCCGACATGACGTGGAAAAACTACGGTACACATGGATATACCACTGTCCACTGCCGTGGACAGCAAGCTTTTTCATCCTTCCCATATCTCATTGTATATTCATGTGTATTGTAGGAAGTGGAAATATACTACAATTTAAAGACAGAATATGCAAGATAAAAGCTTGCTTTCCTATTTATTATGGCTACGCTAACAATATATTATTCGTGGGGTTGCTCTTTTACTGAAATTATTTTGTTTTTTTTTAACACCCATAGAACGGTTGTGCATATTACGTTACAGTTAACATGTGAATGACCGGTTTTTTTTTGTTTTTTTTTTTGCAATCACTGATATCTCATTTTTTTTCAAATTTTCGCTAATAACCATTAAATATGTGTAGAAAGTTATTGTTTGTGCTGCATTCGTTTGTGCCTAAATGATTATTTTTGTGGGAAACATATTTAACGGAATTCGATTGAGAAGTACTCCGAGTGTTGTGTGACAGTGAACGAATAATTGTCACCTTCCGACGTAGACTCTATTCTATTAAGCTGGTGCGAAGATATATAAACAAGTAATTGAGAACTTCTCAATGAAATTATGGAAAATAATTGTTCTTTTTTTGCAATAACTGGAGGTGAATGCGGATATGATAGAAGGGACAGGTGTAAGTCAGTGAACCATGTACCTTTGTTGAGCTGTGACAGAGATTTATCCGTGCACAAGTCTTTACTGACAATTTACGATGTTGACAACGAAATCGATCTAATCCTCGCAAGATCCTCCTTATTTTCCCGGCCTCGTAATATAGCAAAAATGGTCATATTCCCTGCGCATCGATCTGCACTTGGTACCGGATGGAAGAGAGACTCTGCAAATTGCAGAATACCATATATTCTCTCCAAGCATCGTGACAACAAAAGACCAAAGGCAGAGATCTAGAGGATTGATGAAAACGGGTTCACTGGTAGTTCTTAAAGAAAGTGGAATTTTTCTCCCTGTCGGAACAGGTGCGTTTTATCGCTTATTCCGATTCACTTGCGATTCAATTTGATAAATAATTTACGCGATCTTTTGGAAACGAAATTTAATGCTGATTCACACCTTTTTAATTTGCATTCAGGTATATGCTCTAATTGTAGAAAACTACTTAGTGCCATTCAGACGGAACCAACAAATGAAATTGAAGAAATAACATTCCCAATGCAAAACATCTCATTGGTAAGTCACCGGAGCCTTTATTTACCCCTGTTTTTATTGCTACGCTGACAATGATCCTCTCAAAAGTCTCGACAGACTCACATAGGCTGACTTTAAAGCTGTCGCGATCGATTTTGTCTAGACCAGCGAGTAGCAACGACAACAGTATGTGATACTAGTAGTACGCATGAGACGAATCGGATATTGAAATAGGGTAGGGTGGGGTAGCACCCATTGGCATCCCTGAAAAGCTTGCGACACTCTGTAGCTGGATAAAATGATAACTAAAAGAGAGCATTCACAAAAAAATGTGGGGGGGGGGGGGCTGATGAGAAATTACCCTCTATCAAAAAAATAGTTGAGGACCCTACTTGCTACGCCAAACAATTTCAAGAACCCCCTTCGTAGAACCCTAGAATTTCACCCCCCTCCCCCACTCACACACAAACACACCGAACGTACCCTAATTTATTTCTTGACACTGTAAAACTGAATAATTTACACAGTACATGGTAATACATGGTAGGTACATAAAAGTGCATGCATGGTAGTGCATGGTAAGACGTAGCAGTGCATGGAAGTACCTTGTGGTTCATGGTAGTGCTAGCGCATGGTAGTGCATAGTAGTAAGTGTTAGGACATGTAGGACATGGCAATATATAGTAGTGCACGTGAATGGTAGTATGTGACATGGTAGTGCATGGCAGGGCAAGGTAGGGCATGGCAGTGCACGGTAGTACTAGCTTGTATCATATAAAAAGAAAAGAAAAAGAGGACCCCAGTTTAGGTAAAAACTCTCTAATTGGGAAACGATTTGCAATTTATGTATTATTAATAGTAAGTTATCAAGAGTTTAATATACTGTTATTATTATCATGGTCACCACTGGCTGAATGTATGTTTCTTGTTTTTGTTTCGAAGTACCCCTTGGAAACTGTTTATTACTAAAACACCCTTTTTTACACCACAACATTTTGGGAGACCCCCAATTTTTCATCAGTCCCCCCCCCCCCCCCCCCCAAATTTTTTTATTAGTAAAATGTTGTAATTTATTTAACAGAACGAAACGAGCTCTACCCCGTTTACTCCTCCTGCTGCCCATAGCACTCCTGCCTTGTACCATCATACTGATGATGAGTTTGAGATAACTATGGGAAGTATTTTTTCACCACACGAGACAGATCCCAACGAGCCACTGCAAAAAATGAACGCTTTTTTACAGAGCAGAGATATTAGTCCAATTAGATGTCAATTGAAAACACCATGGGAAGAGGCAAGTCAAAGAACAAGGCGTCGATATGTAAGTAAATCAAGTCAAGTAGTTGCTGCAGTACTATACGAGGTGGCACCAAATCAATCTGGTGAGCTGTGGCGTTCCTTAGTTCAATCAAAAACGTTAAAGCAAGAGTTATACAGTGACGAACCGGATATTGACAAAGATGAACTTGTGAATAACGGTTTTATGGGAGCTTTAACTGAATTTTATTACAATGCAAGCGGGTGGGAAACTAGGCAACAAATCCTATCGATCACGGCCGACAAAGTTACGTTTCCAACCCTAAAGAGCTGGATTCCAGACCTTACGCGATATCGATTTAGCAGCGCTAGAAAGCATGCTCTAGTCCATGGTAGAGGCGTACTACCACCGCAATCCTGTCGTACGAGAATGGCTGTCTCCAAAACCCAGTTGGATCATTTTCTGGACTTTATTACTAGTCAACATGTTAACCAGGATATTCCATTTGGGGAAAGATCAGTTAAGCTATCTACAAAGGAGGTGATAACAGTACCTAATGTCGTTCGAATGATGATACCTGAATCGATAGTGAAGCAGTACTTGGCATATTCAGAAGAAATCGGATTCACTCCAATGAGCCGTAGAACACTATTAAGGATCCTGTCCAATTGTCCAGCCTCAGTACAAAAATCCTTACAGGGGCTAGATTATATTAGTGCTGAAGGAGGTCAGGCATTCGATGATCTTTGTCATGTGGTGGAAAGACTTGGAGACTGCTTCAAAAGCATGACATGGGCTAAAGAAAGAAAATTAGAGCTGAAGTCAGCTAAACGGTATCTCAAAAGTGACTTCAAGGTTAGACGCTGTACTCAGTTTAGAAAGGAGATGAATTTTTGATACACATACATATATTGACGATTTATCTAAATGCAATCTTTTATAGGTTCACGTATCAAAGCAATCAACTGTGCCAGACCACTGTCGAACTCATGCCTTGAGCGACGTAAAGGACAAAGATTTTCAGTCCATTTGTGCCCACAAACATCTAGATACTTGCAATCGCTGTGCTGGAGCTTCCTTTAAAAGTCAGTACCTTGGGGTTTCCATTAAGCGTATGGACTTTTCAGATCCCCAGGGAGGCAAGGGCCCATGCAATCGAAAGGCTGCGTCCATAAAATCACATGAGAGTTCATCTAAACGAGGGCCATAACATTGAAACAGCCAAGGAAATGGTTGAGGCTATCCAATCTTCTAATGGAATACCTGGGGTTAGCATTACTTTGTCAGATCGAGTGGCAAGTCAAGATTCCACATTGTCAGTAAAACTGGAAGGCGTGAGTTTGATTTCTAACATAGAATATATTGATGATAAAAATCTGAGAGTCTGGAAAGCCTACGGAGTCGGTCCTGGGAAAACAATACCAGTATCTAGTCTCGTATCTACGAAAGATGTCAGGGTTCCAGACCTAGTGAAAACCTCCGAGTGCATTAACACTAATGTTCCGACTGGCGGGAAATTCATTACAGCGAAGTTAAAGACCAAAACCGTAGAGAATATCCAAGAGATGCCGGCCGCCTGTTCAGGCATTAGCAGTGAATCAGAATCTGATGGTTGTGCAACTGGTCTTCTTTTTTCATGTCCTAAAGAAGGATGTTACCGGCTCATAGCGAACGTTTGGAACTCTTTAAAGAGTCTGAATCTCCTAAAACCTATGAGAGGACAATGTGGACAAGAACATCTCCGAAAGCATCGTATCAACTCAGTGCTTTCCTCAGGAATAAGTCATTTTCCTTGTAATGCCTCGTCGGATTACTCGAACTTATTAATTATTCAAGAAGACCTCATTTGTATGCAAGCTAACACCTCTGTGAATTTTCAAAATTTATCAAGCATACCAAGACCTACTTCTGATGGTTCTCCTCCTCCCACTAGCCCTTTAACTATAAAATCTGGAAATCCTAATCTTTTACTATGCTGCCTTAATGCAAGATCACTTAGAAATAAGCACACAGCTTTTGTTGATTTACTCATCGACAGTACTGCTGATTTATTTGCTGTGACTGAAACTAGGTTGACTTCAGAAGATTCAACTGCTCTTGCTGAGCTATCTGTTCCTGGCTACAAATTGTTACATTGTCCGCAGAAAAACCGAAGAGGTGGTGAAACTGCACTCTTCTTTAAGAATTTCTTTGATGTTGAAATGGTTGATAGTGCTGAGAAGTCGTCTCTTGAGTACTCTGAATGGCTGGTAACCGCATCGACTGTTCACTTACACATTATTATTATATACCGACCTCCTGGCTCTGATACAATGTCCACCTTTTTGTCTGACTTTGCTGATCTCTTGGAGTCCGCTGTTCTATGTAATGAAAGACTGATTATTTGCGGTGACTTTAATATACACGTCAATGTTAGTATTGATGCTGATGCTGTTAAATTCTCGGACTTGCTGGAGTCAATGAGTCTTGTTCAGTACGTTGAGGACCGTACTCATGTACTTGGGAATACCTTGGATCTAATCATCACCCGTACGACCGACAGCATTCTTGCATCTTCTCCGTATGTTGGTTCGCTGTTTTCCGATCATGCCACTGTATACTGCCACTTGAGCGCTTCGCGACCCCAACTAATTGCCAAACAAATTGTCTACCGTAAGCTTAAGTCAATTGACATTGATCATTTCACCAAATATATCAGTGAATCTTCCCTATGTCAAAGTCCACCAGATGATCTTGAGTCACTTGTTAACTGTTATAACTCCACTCTATCAAGAGTCCTTAATCAACATGCGCCTCTATGATCTCGCACCATAACTGTAAGACCGCGAGCTCCCTGGTTCAATGATGAAATCAAGACCGCTAAACGGGAGAAGAAAAAAGCTGAGCGGCACTGGAGATCCTCGAAACTGAGTCTGATCTGCGTTTGTTTAAATCTAAGAGAAACCATATGATGTTTCTGATGGACAAATCACGCCGGAACTACTATTCTGACCTCATCTCAGAAATCAGCCACGATCAAGCGAAGCTGTTCAAGGCTTGTAAGAGTCTTCTTAACATGCAGACCGACAATACTCTTCCACCTCACACTGATCCATCGCTACTAGCACAAGAAATGGGTGAGACATTTGCTCTCAAAATTTCTACCATCAGGAACGAACTTGATACTTACGGCTTTTATAGTGCTGTACATCCTTCTCGGTCTTGACGGCCTTTCACTGCCGCTGGCCTCTCGCACTTTGCTGGTCTTTCTGAACATAACATGAGTGAGCTTATTGCTTCATCAAACAAGAAAAGCTGCCTACTGGATCCTCTTCCATCCTCACTTCTTTCAGCCTGCATAGAAAAGTTACTGCCTGTAATCACAAAGATGATTAACCTCTCATTGCAGTCTGGAGTTTTTGCAGTATCTTGGAAGAATGCACTCGTTCGTCCGCTGCTAAAGAAAGTTGGTATTGACCCTAAGGACTTTAAGAACTTCCGTCCTATAAGTAATTTGCAATTCGTGTCAAAATTAACAGAGAAGGCCATTGCTTGTCAACTTTCTGACCACATGGATGCTAATGGGCTCTTTCTATCTTTACAGTCTGCTTATTGTAAGTATCACTCCACTGAAACTGCAGTATTGAAAGTTAAGAACGATCTTCTCCTGAACATGAATAATGGTCACGTGACTGTTCTCATTCTTTTGGACCTCAGCGCCTCCTTTGACACAGTTGACCATTCAATTCTTTTGGATAAGCTAGAAATGATGATTGGTATCCATGGTACTGCCCTTTCTTGGTTTGCGTCATACCTAGAGGGGAGGTCGCAGCACATTTCTATCAACAGTACGCTGTCGCAAAAGTTCCATCTTCAGTGTGTTCATTGTGGAGTACCCCAAGGGTCATGTCTTGGCCCCCTCCTGTTTACAATCTACGTGAGTGAGCTGTTTGAAATCCTTGAGTCGCATATGCCGACCGCTCACGCCTATGCTGATAACACTCAGATCTATTTGTCATTCAGCCCGAGTGTCAGCTCCAATCAAGTTGATGCCATCTTAGCTGTGGAGAACTGCATCTGTGACATTAGGAAGTGGATGCTTGCCAATATGCTGAAGCTAAACGATGACAAGACTGAGGTTTTGCTCATTGGATCCAGACGACAACTCGCTAAGACGAACATCGAAGGCATCAAAGTTGGAGAAGATAGTGTGAAACCAAGTTCAACTGTTCGCAACCTCGGTACCTGGCTTGATCCAGAACTGTCTATGAAGACTGATATTAATAAAACTTGTAGTAGTGCGTTCTTTTACCTTTATAACATAAGGCGTATTCGTAAATATTTAACTAAGGAATCTACTGTATCCCTAGTTCATGCTTTGATAACTAGTAGGGTTGATTATTGCAATAGTCTTTACTATGGACTTCCTAACTACCAGGTCTTTAAATTACAGCGCGTTTTGAATGCTTCGGCTCGCTTAGTGCTTTTTGCTCCTAAATACTGTCATATTACTCCGTTATTACGGGAACTACATTGGTTACCCATTCGTTTTCGCATTGAGTTTAAATTAATATTAATTACTTTTAAAGTACTTAAGGGGCTCGCTCCATTATATCTTACTGAGCTCATCACTGTTTTGCCCCAATCTACATATAATTTAAGAAGGAATAATAATCGGTTACTCCTAAGCTATCCACCTAACATAAAATCTAAGAGTACTCAAGGAGATTGTGCTTTTTCCTTTGCCGCACCAGCCCTATCGAACGCTCTTCCATCAGACATTAGAGTTATTTCATTAAGTATTAATTCTTTCAAGAAAAAACTCAAGACACTGTTATTTACTAGGGCCTTCTTACAGCCATAGTTGCTAGAATGATTTATAAATCGTGATTACTTACCTATTTTCGACACATATTTTATTCCATTATCTTATATTGATATATTTATAATATACTTTGTAAATAGTTATAGCGCAATTGAATATGTACATAGAGTTTGGCGCTTTATAAGTTATTAAATTATTATTTATTATTAAAAGATAAATGAGGCAAGAGCATTTCTTGAGCTCATCGAATACATTGATAATTATGTAGAAGATGGAACACAGTTTTTTGTAGTATCAGAACTGCATGCCATGTACGAAGGTCGTCTTAAGGATCTTGGGGTGGAGAAATCTGTAAATCGATTTAGGCTGAAGAATGAAATATTAAAACACTTCCCAGAATCACAAGAACAAAGCGATGGGAGAAGAACTGTTTTGGTATTTAAGGAGGGATTGATAAATATTCTTAAAGAAGCAGTTAAAGAGCGAGATTTTCCAGATGATGCCAAAACTCTAGCAAAAGCTGCAAAGATTATTTGAAGAGATATGCTTTCCCACTCTGAATTCACTTTCAATGGCACTTTCTATATTTTTCTTATATATTGTAATAACTAATTTGTTACGTTGTTTGTTCATAAAAAATTACATTTAAAAAAAAAAAAAAAATTTGCTGTTTTCAACGTGTTTTTTCAAATTTGTCTTATTTCGTTAATGACAAAACAAAATATTTCAAATTTTCTTATACTTGCATATTACGATTTTAACAGATGTCTACAATCGTATCCTGCAACTTCTGTAATGATACAACAGAAAAATTATGGTATATGCCATGCTGTTCGAGTGCAATTCACGAGACTTGCCTCGAGAAATGTTTGTCCAACCTGGGAATGCCATACCGCTGCCCCAGATGTCAATGTATGCTACGCAGTTCGAACTGTGATGAGCCTTTCTATATTTCGCATGACAGTTTTCCCTTCGAATTCAAGCATATTACGTGTCACTTGCCTTGCCAGGATCCTATCCTGAATTATAAAATAATTTGTGGTAAGATTTATTTTACTACTTAAATAGATATATCATGAATACTGTACAAGGTGAAACATTGTGGAATGCTAGACAGTACTCTGTAGTTACTAACTATCCTGTGGAAGAATGGAGACAAGCGTATGACACAAACGAACGACTGAGACAGCAACGACAAAACTGCAAAACGAACACAATTTTTTGAAGAAACCAACTAGACGAATCGCACACACAATTACATCTTCCTCGATACTGCGCAGCACCTCACATTTTGGGCAAGATACGCTTCCTGGTCCTACTGTAACACGTGTAAAATGCTGATAAAGAACAATTTAATGCCATGTTTCCGCAATCACACAATTCCTCAAGAGAAAACTTCATGTGTTTGTTCCAATGGCCGTTACATAATTCCAAAGTTCAATGAAATTCCTATATGTCTCAGAAATTTAACGCCTTACGAGATTATAACGCTTCGCCCATTTAACCTGCACACTGGTGACTTTCAAAGATATCAACACGGCTATCGACAGAAGAACGGCTTTTGTAGAGTCTCTTGGTCTGCATTCAGTGTACAAGAGAAAATCCATAACCTTGTTGATGCCTCTTCACGCTTTCGCTGTGCTCTTGCTTACCGATTTCTCATGACCAATAATTCTAAGTATAAGTATTTCGTTGAACTCAGAGAACCATCTCTCGCAGCAGAACATCAGGTCAACCTGTACGATTATAGAGAGAATGATGGAATAGAATGTGCCTTGTGGCCACATCTCTATCCATTCTATTCCTGGTGCGAGACTCGTTTCAGCAGTAATACTAGTCGTCTCAGTAGCAAAGTGTCTTACATGTGCAAAATATATTCGGAAATACTCGATTACACTCTTGATTACGAACTAAACCAATTCGTTTACGATCGTTGGCTCTTTAATACCATATCAGGGGCTATTTCTTCTTGTTCTAGATCGAACAGATCAGCTGCTACTTCACTAGACACTAAGACAATCGAGTATTGGAGATGGCACCATCGATTTTTACAAGACGCACTGCAGCAACACGGATATCCTACGCTGTTTATTACCCTCAGTCCTTTCGAATGGACCTTTCCATTTCCTGAGTGGTTACTTCATGCTCGTTCCATTAGCGGTGGAGGCCCCACTGAATTAGCAGCATTGGAAACTATACACATCGTCCATGTTCTAGAACAGACCATGCGCGGTTTTCTGTGTGGTACTAACACACAGAAATGGACAAGTCATGTTTTCAATTACAACCACGATCGTAATAGGACTAACGTTACTATTTTTTTCTATCGGTTGGCGTTTCAAGGAAGGGGAACTGCCCATGTTCATCTTTTGGTATGGCTAAAGAACATTGCGAAAATCGATTTCCAACAGATTCGCGCTGACATCCCCTGGGATGACAGAGAAACCGCGTATTTTGTAAACGATCTTCAGGTTCGTCAAAGGATGCGTTCCCTTTCAATGATTCTCCCATTGAAGTCGTGATGGGGACGGGCGGGCGTTTATATCATCCAGCAGAAACTTTTGCTTCTAATCTTAGGGCTTACATAAGCTCCGTACTTCCGTTCCTAAGGTGTAGAATGGATGTGCAGGTCACAGACCACAAGGCTATGATCTTCCGTTACGTCACCGCCTACGTTTCGAAGTTCAAGGAGCAACAGATTGCTCAGTCGCTTTACTCTAGACACGTTACTTCCGCAATGGCTGCCTATCGTCATCTATCCGATATGAAACCGCTAGAACCGGAGATGGTTGTTACACTTTCTGCATCTAAGCCGGCGTAGACTAATAACTCCACTAAACGCTACGTGCCTCCTCGTCAAGGCAATGCAGGTGATAGTGTTATGGTCAGGAAATATTTAAGCCGAGCCGATGATATCCATCATTATTCATTGCTTGAGTAGCTTCGAACCCACGACACAAATAAGGCTAATCCAACGCCTTACAAATGACTGAAGGCTCTGGTAGGAGTTAAGTATGTGTCTGTTTTCAATGTAGAATTCTTCTTTCAACATAATTTGCTTAACGTTCCGTTTCAGTCATTGGACGAACTTAAGCACCCTAGTCACGACAACATTCCTAATGACCTTAGACACTTTGCTGCTGCACTAGCATCACCACCGGAATTATGGAACAACGATGATGCTATATTAGACTTGTTTTGCTAACAAGGCAATAAGGAATACTATGTCATCAACGTTCTCAACCTGGTACTTAGTATGAAACAGATGTATCACATCTGGCAAACCGAAGTATTGACTAATGCCGACCTCCAGTACGAGACCCCTGTAGTACAATTGGATATGAACAGAGAACAATCTCTTGTTCTCCACAAGCTCCAAGTTTTTTTGCGTCTCCGTAAACGACATTATTCAACCCTTCGGTTTGCTCAGATTCAAGCGCATTAAGCTTCCGCTCATGCAAGCGCGCAACCACAACGAGCACACGACAACGATGATGACGAATCTGACGATGACGAGATAATTGACGAAGATCGACATGTTCTGCCTCCTTCTAGAGGTAACATTCGCGAACAACAATACGACGAAGATGATTCACTGAACGATTGGACCAAAATCATTTCCGTTGTCGGCCATGCCGGCACCGGTAAGACCCAATGTCTATGTGGCTGTATCCAATTTTTGATACAGGAAGACAAGAAGGTTTTCTTGCTTTCACGTACAGGGCAAAATTTGATACAGACATAGACTGCAACACTATTCATTCTGCGTTTTCTGTACCTGTTGACAATTCTCGACCATTGATCAATTATCATCTTTCCAATTATGACGTTATAATCTTAGACGAGATCTCTATGGTGCCTCTGTTTATCTTTTGACACAATTTGAACACTCTGCAGCAGCTTCCTACACGTCCTATTCTCATGGTCAGCGGCGACAAATATCAGCAACAGCCCATTGAAACCGTTCATAACAGAATTGTACCTGCCCCTAACATCTATTCTGACTCTCGTTTTCCTGGTATGTGCGTTAATTTTACCCTCCATGAACAACAGAGATGCGATGACCCACAATACCAGGACATTCTTAACCATCTCTGCTACTGGCGTCCTACTCGTTCTGTTCTCAACAAGCTCAATGCTCCGCAAAGGGTTCTCTATAAGAATCCTGTAATTTACGATAACCACATCGTTCAAGCGCTGACTAATCATCCACTTTCTACTGTTATACCGGTTTCAAGAGCTGCTGCTACCAGAATCAATAGTGTTGCAGTGAATCATCTTTTTAATTCCGTACAATCTCTAGGAGAAGTACAAATGGACAATGATTTAGACCCTGCGTCCATTTACAAGAACATGCATGTTATCATCACCAAAAACGTTAACAAAGCAAAAGGCGTTGTTAACGGACAGAGGGCTACTATACATGTCAGAAGTAATTATACGGTACTTCTACGTCTGCCAAATGGATGTATAGTACCTGTCTTTCTGTTGGCAACTCCTGTAACTACTACAGACAACAATGGACAACAACGCACAGACATACACACAAGTTTGCCCTTCATGCCGGGCTATGCAGTAACCACATGCAAGGCACAAGGGCAAACATTTGAAAACGCTATCGTTTGGATGGACTCAGACTTCGTACCTAGGGGAACTGGCTACGTTGCACTGTCCAGGGTACGCAGTTTGAATTCCATCCATTTCTTTACTCCTCTAAAATATCAGCATTTTACACCTGTTCACTACGACGACACTTCATTGTAACTCTGTATACCTTTCAACACAGATGTCAACACCACAGTTTACTTCTTCGAAGAAAGTCAGCTTCTATTCACACTTTCCGCACTACTTCTTGAAGCTGTACGCGGCACAACACTGGTATGACAATTTACCAGAGTTGTTTTTGTTGACGTGAACTTTAACACATCCTAGACTACCTTCATGCAAATGTACATCATCGCTGTTCAACTTAGAGTGATGAAGAGCATATTTCTTCATCCCGAATCATATGCTTCTAAGTTGAATAGCGATGAGCCTGCTTGCATCCCCTTCAAAACCCAGAAGATGGTGGGAGCCTTGCAACAGATGCTTAACAGCATGTGCTGCAAGGTTCCTGCCGCGGTAACTCCCATTGCAGCTAGAAACTTGCAATCACAACTAGATCCTGGCTCAGTGGGATTATCATGTGCTGCACAGCAACACATGCATCCACAGCCGTTCAATGAAAAAGACACAATCAAGAACAGCAAAAAGAACGAAAAGGAAAAGACATAGGAAGACGATTGATCCAAAGACAAAGGCAAGGAGAAAAGTGCTTCAAGATTAAATTGTGTAAATATTATAAATGTTTTTTCAATCTGTCCTTCAATTTATGTATATACTTTTTTTTCTAGCAATTTTTATCATTACCTTACCATTACAAGTTTTATAATAGTGTTCCAGTTCCATGTTATTTTATAAACATTTATTACCTATAAAGAAGAAATTTTATAAATAGTTTTTTCCATATGTATTTCAAATTTCAAAAATTTTAGCAAATAAATGTAAAAAAATACTTTTTAACTATGATTATTAATTTTTTTTTACAATTCAAATTCTTGTTTTAATATATACATACAACAACACGCACAAATGACAAACAAAAAATCATAGTTGGTTATCCGATGTATTCCTGATTCTGGTTCGAATCCAGCATATGATATTACTTGTCCTTACATCCACGTTACTGTATTATATACATGTTAATTACTATATTGCTATTTATTATACAAACTTATATTTTCATGTTCGCAAACGTCTTCCTAAAATGTTTCAAATGTATTTCTTTAACTTTACAGAATTCGCACAATTTTTTTCTAAGTGCTAACCCCAACCCACCTTATTGCATCTAGGGTTAAAATGTGGGGATCCTGAAAACTGTTGTTCAATTTCGTATTTATGCTTGAAACTTCTCTTTTATTGTTCAGAATTATGTTTCTAACATGTTTCAAATGTATTTTCCTATTGTTTGTTGGCATGGGGCACATGGTCATGCCGTTTTCATGAGTATCTTACAAAATAAGTACAATAGTAATTAAGTACTATTTAGACCATTGTTAAGGTTACGGTATTTAAGAAGTGTTAAGAATTGGAGTAGACTTCCACGTTTTCAGTAACAAAACTCATCCTACTACCGTAAGCTAGATGTCAACGGAAAATCAACCAGAGGACGGTACTCAATTAGTTGAACAAGTTTTTCACAGATTCAAGAGTTACATCGACTCAAGACTTGAAAATCTGACGAGCACTACACAAGGAAATCGACAGTCCACTTCGGACGAAACAACGAGAAAGTTGCAAAGAGAAACCGATGCACAAAAGTTAAAATTCAAAGGAAATTCGAAGCAGTTTCTCCACAATGCTGAAGTGGAAGATCACATCGTAGCAGTCATCCACAACCTCGAAAGCCGAAACACAGAACAGGCTTATGAATCCGCCAAAGAGGCCCTCAATCTTACCCAAAAAAGGCAGAAGCTAATAAAGTTAGCAGATAAGAGCGAAGCGGGCTGGCTTGCAGTACAAGAATATGAATCCGACGACCTTGCGGACAACTCCGATGATGAAAAGAAAATTAAAAAAGCCCAAGAAAAAGCGTCCAGAAAGAAAAAGCAACTGCAGCAGTCAAAGTCTAAGAAGACTCGTTATAATAATTCTCCTCCTTATTCAAGACCAGAGGACAGGCAGCTTTTTCGAGGTAATCTATGCAAGTTATTTTTTCTGCGCCACTTCCTTGCTTCCTTTGTATATTCCAAAGCTTGTTCAACTGAAACAAGCCTAGCCTGTATGTGTTGTTTGGTTTTTTGTTATTCTAGTAGAGTAGAGGAATGAAAGATTAAAAGGAAATTGTTTTTCGTGCGGACGAATGTAATGAGGGAGAACGAAAATGTATTTTCCTATTGTTTGTTGGCATGACGCACATGGTCATGCCGTTTTCATGAGTATCTTACAAAATAAGTACAATAGTAATTAAGTACTATTCAGACCATTGTTAAGGTTACGGTATTTAAGGAGTGTTAAGAATTGGAGTAGACTTCCACGTTTTCAGTAACAAGACTAAGCTAGATTTTTGTCCATCATTTTTTTTTTTTAACTTTTGTTTTCGTTTTTTTTTTTGGTATTTTGTTGCATGTTGTTCAAGGCTATCAACCACCTCGTCACGCCAACGACATCTGCTTCACTTGCGGATATAGAGGCCATTGGAGCTCAGTGTCGAGTTGGCTACCCCTACAGACAAGGAGGAATACGTGGCAGCCCCAGTTTTCCATACAGAAAAAATCCAGGTCAACAGGACAGAGCCACAGATGGCGGAGCAGCCAGTGCTGGTCAATGAATTCGAACTATCAGAAGACGAATCTCTTGTATTTGAGGTACATACTTTGGAGTCAAAAAGGGGAAGTAGTTTATAAACCCAAGAGCCTGTTGCAACCCTCCAAAGAATCCGATTCTGTTCGAGGCAATCTCAAAAAACACTTAGATTTTTGACAGAATATTGAGGCCCCAGATTTTATTCTAACCACGATACAGGATGGTTATAAATTACCGCTGCTATCAGTCCCCCTTTTTTGTTTCAAGAGAAACAATAACTCTGCGCTAGAGCAGAGTGAATTCGTTACAGAGAGTCTATTAGATCTCTTAGCTGGTGATAGAATCTCCGAAGTCCAGAATCGTGACGCTTTGCGCACTGTAAATCCTTTGTCCGTTTCTATCCAGTCATGTGGAAAAAAGAGGCTCAATTTGGACCTCAGGATCGTAAACAAATGTCTGTATAAACAAAAGTTCAAATTCGAGGATCACAAGAAAGCCTTGGATTATTTTTTGGAACACGGTTATGTCACCAAGTTTGATCTGAAAAGTAGGTATCATCATGTTGATATTTTTCCAGAACATAAAAAATATCTTGGTTTTTCTTGGGTTTTCCCGGACGGCTCACTCAATTTTTTTGTCTTCAATGTTTTACCTTTTGGGTTGTCTTCAGCACCGTATTTATTTATAAAATTACTTCGTCCTTTCGTGAAATTATGGAGATGCAGGGGTTTTCATTCTGTAGTCTATCTAAATGACGGCATAAATTTTGAACAGTCCCTAGATAAGGCAAAACATGTGGCTAACACTATCCAGGGAGATCTCCGCGCTGCAGGTTTTGTCGTTAATCAAGAAAAAAGCGTGTGGGAGCCCACCCAATGTATAGAGTGGCTCGGTATCATCTGGGATGCATACTCAGGTACTATTTCCATTCGCAAGAAACGCATAGAAAAAGCTCAAAAGTTATTGTCCAATGCCCTAGAGACCCCCATTATCTCCGCGCGTCGATTGGCTGCTGTCTTTGGCTCTCTTATGTCCATGAGTCCTGTTTTAGGTCGGCTATCGTCTATCATGACCAGACACTTTCAGATAACAGTAGCTATAGCGGTAGATTGGGACACTAGACACGAACTAGATAGATACTGCCTACAGGAATTAAAATTTTGGCAAGAGAACCTGCCTCACGTTAATAGTAAATATTGTTTCAGCCCACTAATTCACAACAAGATATTTTTTTCTGATGCGAGCCAATATGCGTGCACGGCTCTTGTCCAAGGCAATAAGGAGCTAACCTGCCACAAAATGTTTACGGAGGAAGAGTCTGGTTATAGTTCTACCCATCGAGAACTGATCGCCATCGAATACAGCCTTAAAGCCTTTGGAAGCGCTCTTGAAAATAGTCATACAAAGTGGTTCACTGACAATCAATCAACGGCTCGCATTGTGGATGTCGGCAGTATGAAATGTGACTTACATCAATTGGCTTATGACATTTTTTCGTATTGCTTGAAGCATAACATAGACCTGTCTGTCCAATGGATTCCTAGGGAATTTGATTTACAAGCAGATTTGATAAGCAAAATACGAGACTGTGATGATTGGCAAATCACTGCAGAATTTTTCCTAGAGCTCGACACGTTATGGGGACCCCACACTTTAGATTGTTTTGCTTCTTTTTATAACACCAAGGTCAAACGTTTTTTCTCCCGTTTCTGGAACCCCGGTTTCGGAGGAGTTGATGCCTTTTTTCAGTCATGGGAAGGCGAAAACTGTTTGTTAGTTCCCCCTGTGAATGTTATCACACAAGTGCTTCATTATATGAGTACCCAGAATACCTCGGGGACGTTGATCGTGCCAGCGTGGCTGTCTGCTGTATTTTGGCCTCTTCTTTGGCAACGTTATAGTGTTTTAGTAGAAGATTACAGATACAATAAAGGAAGCGAGTGCTGTATCCACGGAAGGAACACTAAATCCATAATATGCTCGTCAGAATGGAACGGCTACATAATCGCAATAAAATTAACCTCTTACCAGTAAATTGTTTGTGTAAGTTTTTCTAGCTTGTTTTTCTCAAATTATTTTGAACTTTTTCTTTGCAAATCTGGTCAGTATTGGCCCGAGTTAATATCTACATTGTCAAATGATCATTACGTTTTCTTGATTGCAAGCTGACATGCTGAAACTCGATATGCAAGCCGCTGGGCTATGATATCCAATGCAAGCCGCTGGGCTATGATATAATATGCAAGCCGCTGGGCTATGATATCCAATGCAAGCCGCTGGGCTGTGATATCCAATGCAAGCCGCTGGGCTATGATATAATATGCAAGCCGCTGGGCTATGATATCCAATGCAAGCCGCTGGGCTCTGATATAATATGCAAGCCGCTGGGCTATGATATCCAATGCAAGCCGCTGGGCTCTGATATAATATGCAAGCCGCTTGGCTATGAGATAAAATGCAAGCTGCTGGGCTATAAATGAATTGCATGCCACTGGGCATTATACCAATAAGTGTTTTCATTTGCCCCTCAAATTTCTAACTTGCTTGTTCCTATGATTTTATTCCAGGTATTGTTCCGTTCAGAGACTTGGGGCCATGCCTCTCGTACTTCAGTCAAGAAGTTAATATCAGATTGTTTTCGGTCTAGAGCCAATTCCACAGTAAAGAAGTACATAAAAGAGACAGTTTCCTTTGTCCAATTTCAACGTGCTAAAGGTTTAAATTCTTCTTTACCGGCTTCCCTTATTGACTTGTCACTGTATCTGTCCCACTTGCTTGAAAAAAGACAAGTGTGTGCATTGCGTATGGCGCATGCGGCATTGAAATGGGTGTATGGTATTCTGCCAATTGAGAGAAATCCACTAGATAGCACTGTATGCATGAACTTGGTTCAGGTTGAGAAGAGGCACAGGAGTAGTCCATTGACTAAGAAAGAACCGGCATCTTGTGAATTGATTAAATCTATTATTGATAGTTATGCCCGGGAAAGCGCCAATCTTAAGGATCTGCGTCTTGCTATCATGTGTACTTTGAGTTTTGCAGGTCTCTTCCGTTCCAAGGAGCTGTTGAACATCAGAGTTTGTGACGTGAAGATCTTCATGGACCATTTGGTTATTCATGTACCAACCAGCAAGACTGACGTCTTCAGAGGAGGTCAAGACGTATTTATTTCCAAGTCCCATGCATTTTCATGTCCTGTACGCTTATTGGAGAGATATCTTAGTTTAGCAAACATTATTCTTAATGGTAGTAATGACCTCATATTTAGGAATGTTAGGTTGTTAAAATCTACAGGAAGTTATGTTTAAGGAAAAAGACCAGTTTAATATTCTCGTTTTAGAGAGCTTTTCAAGGAATGTCTCAGTGAACTGGGTCATAATCCTCAGCTGTACTCCCTACACAGTTTTCGTGCCGGTGGAGCGACATCTATCGTTAAAAACTTTAAAGATATTGCGAATAAAGAAAGACTCTTAAAAATCCACGGAAGATGGAAATCAGATAGTGCGAAAGACATGTACATTAAAGAGGACATTAATGAGCGCTTAAGTATTTCGAAAAGTCTAGGTCTTTAAAAGTTCGTATACAAATACTTATTGGACACACTACTCATCCATGATATAACTAAGTTTGATGAAAATTTTTCTTCAATAAACATAATAGTGGGGTCTCGTTCAACTGAAACAAGCCTAGCCTGTATGTGTTGTTTGGTTTTTTGTTATTCTAGTAGAGTAGAGAAATGAAAGATTAAAAGGAAAATGTTTTTCGTGCGGACGAATGTAATGAGGGAGAACGAAAATGTATTTTCCTATTGTTTGTTGGCATGACGCACATGGTCATGCCGTTTTCATGAGTATCTTACAAAATAAGTACAATAGTAATTAAGTACTATTCAGACCATTGTTAAGGTTATGGTATTTAAGGAGTGTTAAGAATTGGAGTAGACTTCCACGTTTTCAGTAACAAGACTCATCCTACTACCGTAAGCTAGATTTTTGTCCAAAGCTTGTTCAACTGAAACAAACCTAGCCTGTATGTGTTGTTTGGGTTTTTGTTATTCTAGTAGAGTAGAGGAATGAAAGATTAAAAGGAAAATGTTTTTCGTGTGGACGAATGTAATGAGGGAGAACGAAAATGTATTTCCATTAACTTTACATAATTCGCACAATTTTTTTCTAAGTGCTAAACCCAACCCACCTAGTGCATCTATGATTAAAATGTAGGGATCCTGAAAATTGTTGTTCGATTTCGTATTTATGCTTGAAACTTCTCTTTTATTGTTCGGACACATCTTTCTAACATGTTTCAATTGTATTTCCATTAACTTTACAGAGTTTGGACAAATTTTTTCTAAGTGCTAAACCCAACCCACCATATTGCATTTAGGGTTAAAATGTGGGGAGCTTGGAATATCTTGTTCAATATCGTAATTATGCTTTAAACGTTTCTCTTCGTATTGACAGGTATCATTGTAACGTATTATGTACTGAATTATACTATGTTATTGATTGTTACTTCATTGTTAACATATGATATTGGCTAAGACATTACAATGCACAACATTATTATTATGTGGTATACATTGGATTAATATTATATATTTCTTTAAAATCAAATGTTTAATATTAATTTTCGATGATGTGAGCCACCATAACAATACCTTGTATACAGCCGTGTATCGTAAGCCTACAAATACCGACAGGTTACTTGATCAGTCGTCGTATAATCCAACTAGTCATAAGGCTACGACCATTAAGACTATAACCAGGCATGCTCAACTCATATGCGACTCTACAGACAGTCTACATAATGAAACTCGAAAGCTTAGATGCATGTTTCACAAGAACAATTACAGTCATAAATGTATTAATCATATCCATTTTGAAATCATTAGCAAATCCTGCAATCCGATTGGCTACAAAGTGTGCGATTTAAGCATTAATTGCACTATTTTGAATCATTAATTGCATCATTTTGTCAAACAATCACTTTTGAAGCTACATATAACTGTTGAGTATTTTAATATATTAAGTTTCAAAATGGAAATGATTAATAGGTAATAGAACTGAGTGTCTTGCAATTTTGGGCAGAAATCACACTCGTGATTAACAAATTGCACTCCCGCTGCGCGGTCGTGCAATTTTGTAATCACTCTTGCGATTTCAGCCCAAATTGCACTCAACTCAGTTCTATTACCATTATTAATAGCAACACTCATAAACCGAGCAGAGCTAATAACAACCCTAATCATATCCATTTTAAAATCATTAGCAAATCCTGCAATCTGATTGGCTACAAAGTGTGCGATTTAAGCATTCATTGCACTATTTTGAATCATTAATTGCATCATTTTGTCAACCAATCACTTTTGAAGTTACATATAACTGTTGAGTATTTAAATATATTAAATTTCAAAATGGATATGATTAATAGGTAATAGAACTTCGTGTCTTGCAATTTTGGGCTGAAATCACACTCGTGATTAACAAATTGCACTCCCGCTACGCGGTCGTGCAATTTCGTAATCACTCTTGCGATTTCAGCCCAAATTGCACTCCACTCAGTTCTATTACCATTATTAATGACACTGTTAATAGAGATTTTTCATAAGTCCTTAACTTTTATGCTAGTTTTATGCAGGTGTGAATTTCGAAAGACCATGTATTTGAATGACAAAGGATGGAATGAAGTAAATGAGCCCATTGTTTCGATTAACAATACTTTAATAGCATCACAGTTCTTGTATGTATATATACCACTCCAAACTCTTAATTTTACATCAGAGGGCTGAATCGATTTACAGTGTACTAAAAACAGCAATTTATCGGAGTAGACTATGCTATATGGCAGGTATTTGGAAACCGTTCGAAACTGAACCTCGCCCTAGCGCCAGCACAACTCAAAGCGGACCTAAAAAGAAAGAAAGATGTAAGTGAAAATTTGATTTTGGACCATTTAAGTACTATAGATTACTAAAAATTACATGATTATATTTTCAGTGAAACGAAACCCAGACGCAAAAGAGACTGCCGTGATATGCGAGGCTTGGCTTACAGAAGGGACAAAAGGATGGGAGGCAGTTGCATCGTGTACGAAACAGGGTATTTTAAAGGCGACAAATATGCCTACCGAGGTGAAAGCCTATTACCAAAAAGCTAAAATGCCTGCAATAATTTCGAGGGTCAAAAGGTGCGTGGAGAAAAAATTTCACACAGTCCCTGATAAGAAATCTGGTGACTCTAATTCTCTTTCGAAATCCCCCTGCATCGAGCAGGAAAAGCACATGGAGCCTCAAACTGCTTTAGAGGACAAAAGTTCTACTGACGCGGAATATTCACCACAAGAACCGAAAGAGAGGAGAGACAGGGCGAGAAGGAAGAAAAGAAAACGACGAGAAAGTGATAGTGACCAAGAAGATGAACAACCGAGCAACGACGATGAGCCAAAGACCCAAAAATGAGCTGCAAAGAGAGGCTCTTGAAAAACATTCAAAGATGTGGACGCCGCATTAGTCACCATGCAAAAGATGCAGGGCTTTCTAGATAAGCTTCAGAACAAAAATTAGATCTCAAGTTAGGCTTTGAAGCTTACTATGCCAGCTAAAAACACTGATTTTGTTTTGAGATTCAGCTTTGCTTTTTCTAAATTGTTTCCAGCTAGCCATTTCACATACGCCACGAATTTTCCAGTTGCTTTGCCATTGTCAGTAAAAAAAAAACAGCTAATTTTTCTAGTGTTGTATTTCCTACTTTGTTTATATGACATTGTTATAATGATATTAAAGTATTGTTAATCGAAACAATGGGCTCATTTACTTCATTGCATCCTTTGTCATTCGAATACATGGTCTTTCGAAATTCACACCTGCGTAAAACTAGCGTAAAAGTTAAGAGAAGATGTCAGCAAAAATCGAACAAAATCAAAATTTGCCGGCAACAGTCAAAAATTCGATTTCGCTCATATTTTGGTATTAGGTAGGCCTATATGCGAGATATATCATGGTATGTTTCATTTGTCGAAATATGGCTTCATTTCCGAGAAAAACGAGAAAAACGAATTTGTCAATAATTGACCCTTTGAGAGAGCCAAAATAGAAATGGCAGTTTCAGGACCTCTTCTGGAGCAGGCTTAGAACCAGCCAGACAAATTTAACAATGTGAGAGATATTGCCTACTTCCCAGCCATGATCATGAGGAGTGGGAATTTCTGGAAGTTAAACTAGGGCTATTCTCCAGATTGCTGCTTGATAATCTGCTCTCGCAACTTGAAGTCGCAGAGATGACTTGCACGGCGGACGTTTCCGCCTCTGGCACAGTGGATCTCATAACGTAGCAAATCCACACTCTCGCACTTCTTCCCGTATAGCTGACACACGAAAGCCTCCATATCTTGAAAGGTATCCTCAGATATTACCCAGCCCTCGCCAATACTCGCCATTGCTTGGACGTATCTTTGTTCGCGTTGGAGAAGCTGGACTGCTTTCCACTTTCCTTTACCAGAGAAGGTATCACATCCTGTGAACGCGTGTATGCCAATTAAGGCCTTCATAAAACAGTGCTTGTCAATGGCTGGGGCAAGTTGCTTCTCCAAGCTATCAAGAATTCTTGAAAGCTCGATTATTTTGGTCTTCATGGCTGGGAAGTAGACAATATCTTTCACATTGTTAAATTTGTCTGGCTTGGTTCTAAGTCTGCTCCAGAAGAGGTCCTGAAACTGCTGTCCTGCACGTGCAAGAAAAAATGCACGGCCGAGAAGTGCTGCTGTCTGAAGGCTGGTCTGAAGTGCACTGACATGTGCAGCATCGAATGCGATAACATGGCGACTGATAATGACAATAAGTATGAGAGTGGGGATAGTGACTCTGAAGATGAAGAGGATTGAAAAGGGAAGGTTCACTCACACTTTTGGATTACTTGGAAAGGAAAGCAGAAAAATGGTTATAACATTTTTTTTTCAGTCTTGTTGGCCTTGTTCATATAGCGCATATCACACAAATCTTTCTGCAGCCTGCTATAGACATTTTGCTGCTACTTAATGTTAGAGATACAACAGCAGTACATGAAAGATCTCGCAAGCAAGTCACAGCAATGAAAAAGACCGTTTGTGGTGATAGGTGCTTTTGTGCTTATACGAGTTCTAGACTCAAGTGTACTTGACTTGTGACATATTTATTCATGGTATGCTTAACTAATCAGTTTTAGCAGTTTAATGTAGAGAGCAGCAAATTCAAATTAATTGTTAATTCAGATGTTTGAGATAGCAGTCGAATACAGAAACTAAGAAACAAAATGGCGGTCATTCGTGACGTCATCATAGCATAGATATCTGTAAGCAATGCTGAAATTAATAATATTTTAGAAGGTTATTAGAAAGTTATGATTCCATTTGCACATATATGCAATGAATCGTGTGCATTTCAACAAAAACAAAAAATTGGAAGGATTTAAAAAAATCCAAGATGGCGGCCAAGAGGAGGGTATAGGGACAAATTTAAAAATTGTATTACAAAGTGAAAGCTACCACTCAATACTTGCTATCATACATTTTATTTTTATAATGCTTAATAGACAAGGAATGAGAATTTATAAGTTTCGTTTGTTCCCCTTAAGTGAGCCATACAACCCCCCTAACTGATGGACTATAAGTGTGACCAAGGAGTTGGGAGACGCGGCATTCTACAAAGAATTAGGTGTTGCCTTTGATAACGCCGAGTCACGAATGTACATGTCACGTTCGCATTTACTAAAGGGAAAATCTACAGGAAATATCCTTCTACGTTTCAGCTTTTATAGAAGTAGGCTTTACTGGACCAACAAGGATTTTTACGGACAGTAATTATGAACCTATACGCTTTAAGAAGAAAGAAATAAAAAGAAAAAATGTGTTTACCACGGGCTGTTAGATAAAATTTTAAAACAGTCAACATTAAAAGTCTCGCCAAGTATAACAAATGTCTCCAACTTTAAATTTTTATTTCTCGTCGCAGAATAAAAACCCCCAAAAAAGCTTTTAGTCACGGTTAGAATATTATTTCGACTTTTCATTTTCTTAATATCGGTCTTTTATTTTATTTAGCAAACGGTGAAAACATTTTTTGAAAATTCGTTACTTTTCACAAGGCGTCAAAGTACCCTGGTAAATAAATTTTTTTCACCGTTATAAATTTATTGGAAGACAATGAAATTTCAGCTTTTTAAAGTTAAAACATCATATAAAACAGTTGTTTAAGAATTAAACATGTAGATATTTTTACAAAGGCACGCGAGCCCCCCGAAGTTGGAGTATATTTTGGCTCTCTCAAAGGGTCAATTATTGACAAATTCGTTTTTCTCGTTTTTCTCGGAAATGAAGCCATATTTTGACAAATGAAACATACCATGATATATCTCGCATATAGGCCTACCTAATACCAAAATATGAGCGAAATCGAATTTTTGACCGTTGCCGGCGTATGTTCGATTTTTGCTGACATCCCCTCTTAAGGACTTATGAAAAATCTCTAATAGAGATTTCTCATAAGTCCGTTATTTTTACGCTACTTTGACGCTTTGACGCTGCACGCTTTTCGCACTTTTTGAATAACAAAGACACATTGTTTAAAACGAGAATTATTCTTTATTGCAAGTACAATTAATTAGAATATTAATTAGTGATTTTTAGCGGACTGTGAACCTAGTCATTGTCTAGTCGTTAAATATAGACAGAGGAAAATATGGAGTTAGATCCAACATGAATCAACATGAATTAAACCTTTTCGCACAAACAAAGGAATAGCCTGCTCAAAAATTCAAAGATGTTTTTGATACAACGAGTACAGTTTGTCATATAGAAATGCTAAAACTTATCCAAATTATTTTTTCCCCTTGCTTGCACAACTTAGCAAGAGCAGAGCAGAGCAGAGCAGAGCAAATATATATATATTTTATATTTCACAATCCGACTAAAATCACTCTATTATAAAGCACTATGAAATAAACAAGACATCTCTATGCAGTTTAACATATTTTTCTGGAGCTTTTCCGGCATTGCCTCCATTTTATTCATTGTTGCTAGAGCTGCATCGCACATTTTAGAGTGCTTATGCAGCGCCTCTCTTTGCAGCTCCCCTTTGCCTTTTTTGGGATACTCATTGCTGCTTGATTCATCGCTACTTGTACTCACTTTCGCTCGCTTTCTCTTCTTGTTTCTCTCCCGTCTTTTCTCTGGCTCTTCCAAGGCATATTCCTCGGCATTTTGTTTCTTATTTGGTTGCGGTACCATTGGAGGTTCTGCACTACTTGCCGCAGACAAACTACTGTTAGGGGTAGCAGCGTTATCGTTCTTTGAGGGCACCACATGCAGCTTCTCAACACACTTTTTGATTTTGCTAACTAGCGCAGTCAGCTTTGATTTTTGGTAGTAATTTTTTACTTCCAGTGGAACAATTGTAGATTTTGCTATTTCTACTTTGGCCTTTGAAACTATAGCTTCCCACCCTTTAGGTCTCTCCAATAGCCATGCTTCTTTGACTACCGCAATCTCTTCAATACTCCCTTTTCGAGTTCCAAGCGTTCATTTGGAGAACCGCTGACGAAGCTTGCGGGCGGATTGGAAACGAGGCTAACACAGCGTAATGATTGCAGCGAAACTAAAACGATTGAGTGAAAATTCGAAGTGTGATGTATAGATAGGTCTTTTAAGTCTTTTAAGACTAAAAACTTGCTCGAAAAACTTCATAATGTGCTGGAATACGTTGTAGAAAGCTATGGAACAATCAAAGAAGAGAAAAAGTTAGGGTTTCGGCCGAGAATGTGCTTGTTTTGGCTGCTCGAATGCCCAATATTCGAAGAAAGATGACAGTCTGACAGGACTTAGCTTGTTCAAGTTTCCCCAAAAGAATCCACAACGAGATCGCTGGTGTAACCTGATAAAAAGACATAACGGAAGAGATGGATTTTTTGTGAATGGTTTTACCGTAATTTGTGAGGAACATTTTAAAAGAGAGGACATTTACAAGCCTCCCGGCGGCACATGATGTCGACTGAAAAAAGGCGCTGAGCCTTCCATCTTTCCATGGCAAACTACTGATCCAAAGCCAAGACGACGCCTGTTAGTTCGGCAAAGAGCAGATCCTAAACCACCTTTGACTGTTAGTAATACGAATGAGGATTCAGCAATGGTGTTAGAAATTTTTGACGATATCTCAATATCATGCTCAAGCAGTTCGTCATCTATTTCCATGGTAACCGATGATGGGGAAACAAATCCAATGTTAAATAGAAAAGAAACACAAATGAACGATATAGCTGTTCAAACAGACATTGATTCATACACAGATGACTGGGTAGAGCACTCTTACTCATTTCCTTTAAATAAGAAGGCTACATTTGGTGAGCAGCAAGAATATATAAAGAGACTTGAAGAGAGAACTGAACAACAATCTCTTCAGATTAACATTCTAAAATAAGAACTGGGATGCCTGAAAAAGCAGTTAGATGAATATGAAAGAAAGAAATTCAGTTTGGAAAAATTTAAAGACGATGACAGTGCCATACAATTTTATACAGGCTTCCCAAGCTACAAAGCTTTAATGGCTATGTATGAATACCTTGACCCCAAAGTTAGCAAATTACAATACTGGGCTGGAAAGACTGTTCCTGATAGTCGCAGCTATCAGGACAAACCTCAAACCAAACCTGGACCAAAAAGAAGCCTTCCTGGCTTACAGGAGTTTTGGATGGTTTTAGTTCGTCTCAAGGTTGGACTCTTTGTGAAAGACCTATCTGACAGATTTGACATATCTTCAGGACACTTTTCAAAGATTTTCACTACCTGGATTAATTTTCTATGTTTTGAACTAAAACTGATTTTTCCCTTCACTTCACAAGCTGACGTGCTAAGAAATATGCCATTAGAGTTTTCACGCTATCCAAGCACTAGAGTCATTATTGATTGCACAGAAGTGTTTATCGCAGTGCCTTCTTCAATGAAAGCCCAGTCAGAAACATGGTCAAACTACAAGCACCACAATACTTTGAAAGTACTCGTAGGTGTATCTCCTAATGGTCAAGTCACTTTTATTTCCAAATTGTGGGGAGGAAGGGTCTCTGATAAAGTCATCACTCAGCAATCAGGAATTCTTGACCTAGTTGATGCTGGAGACAATATCATGGCAGATAGAGGATTTGATATAAAGGATATTTTACCACCAGGAGTTAACCTGAATCTACCTCCATTCAAAGGCACAAGGGAGCAGTTGACTGCAAAAGAGGTTGAGGAAACCGCAAAGATTGCTTCTGTCAGAATTCACGTCGAAAGAGCCATTGGTAGAATAAAGAACTACCACATACTGGATGGCATTCTCCCTGTCAGTCTTTCCCATGTTGCAGACCAGATTTTTACTGTTTGCAGTTACTTGACAAACTTTCTGCCACCACTTCTAGAGCCAATGAGGAATAACACACAGGAACAGTAATTTATAAAAGACAGTGATGCTTTGTTGCAATTTGTTTTAGCTTAAAGAGCAATTACATTTAACCTGTGACATATTTTGTAGGCTGCTTGTTAGTTATCAGCTTTATTGTCAGTGTTTGAACTATACACACTAACATTCAGAAACTGCTTCACAGGTTGAATGTAATCACTTTATTTAAAAATGATATACAGTCAATCCCATTAACGTTGTCCAGTTGTAAAGACATAAAGACAACAAAAAAGTCATTTGCATATATCATGTTTTTAATTTTTTGAAGGAATATTCAATATCAAGTTGCAAAATTTCATTAGAATGCAGATAACATTTAATTTGCTATTTATCTGGAATTTTAAATTGAAATTCCTTCAAAAAATTAAAAACATGATATATGCAAATGACTTTGTTGTTGTCTTAATGTCTTTAGAACTGGACAATGTTAATGGGATTGACTGTATAAGAAACTTCAGACACAGTAAACAATATTTTTTTTGTCAAATATGAATACAATAAATACTGACTGTATCATAGATTGAGATGGTGCTCAGACACGAGCCCATAAATCAGGCAAAAATGTAACTGCAAACAAAGGAATGTATTTACAAAAACCAGAATATGTCCATGTAGTAACTTCATAATAACATAATTGCAAAACAGTTGATATAGATACATGTTTATTGAGGTCAGTAAAAATCTGACAATCAATGAATACAACAAAATAAATAATTTGTATTTTTCAGAGTCATAAAATAGTTCTGTTTCATGCACTCTAATTTTCTTATTAAAATTTGAACATATTTTCTGTCTTATAAAACTAGTCTGTTTGATGTATTTTTTTATCAACCATGTGTAAGTATGTGAACCAACATTAACATTATAAATAAATAGTCTGTCTGAAAATAAGAG
This sequence comes from Anthopleura xanthogrammica, assembly GCA_964019055.1. Classification (NCBI taxonomy): domain Eukaryota; kingdom Metazoa; phylum Cnidaria; class Anthozoa; order Actiniaria; family Actiniidae; genus Anthopleura; species Anthopleura xanthogrammica. The sequence continues at coordinate 13,372,028 of OZ025211.1, read as the reverse complement.
AATATTAAATATTGTAAATTTTACAGATGTCTTAACTCAAACTTCAATCACCCTTTAGTGTTGTGTAGCAGTAGAGTACAAACACTAAAAGTGTACAATATAAATATTGCTAAATTATTCTAATTCTATTGTTTTGTATTGTTTAATCAACACTATTTAGTGGTATATAGTGCAATGTGATGCACACTTTTAGTGTTTGTAATCTATGAGGCATGTATGCTGGAATTAATTATCTTGGAAGGTAGTGTAAAATTTTCTAATTTCAAGTCAGAGACAGTAACTTTTTGTGTTAATAAATTATTACTAATGACATTTATATTTGAACACATTTTCAAAAAATTTTCATACAATGTTGAAACAAAACATCATATATTTATCAGCTGCATGGTCAGTCAGTCATACAAACTCAAATCCATGCTACAAAAAGTGCCTTATAAATTTGAAAAAAATAAAAGATATGAGTAATGGACTAATAAATCACCAAGAAAATGATTGCAAAAGAATCTAGGTCACTTATCCATTAGTCAAATATTTGTTTCACTTTTTAGTGTCTCTACTTGACTCAATTATCTAATTACGAGGACCGTAACTTTTTAGACTGTCGATAGTTGACCCAGCCACCATTTCTGTACAGGGGAACTTTTGCTTTCACTCGACGGGTGAAAACCTCTGGCAAGAAGGCCCTCTTGTAGAAGAACATCAAAGCAGGCATTGCTTCCTTTAGCCACCATTCACTGTCAAACTTAACTCTTTGGACAGCAACAACATCATTCCCGAACCAAACCAAAAAATCTACCCATGGTAGACTACAAACGTACATTTGTCCTTGGACCTGATAAAAATAGGTGTGATCCCTTTTTAGAACTGGGAGACCGTCTACTTCTTTGAGATAGAACTTGCTATCACTACATGCCTCTGATACACTCATGCCACGCTTTGAGTAAGGGCATTTTACTTCCAATCCTCCTTCTGTTCCATCTGTTGAGGAGGGATCATACACCAGTCTATCCAGGCTGGCTCCTAGACCTGGTGTTTCCTTGGATAGATAGGTACCAATTTCAGTCACTCTAAGGTTTGTATTGCCTGCTGCATGATGTAATGTAACATAGCATTGCACAGCATCATCTTCATGTCGTAACCCATACTCAAGAGATGGAATGACCTTCTTTGTGTTCTTAATGTACATTATGTCATTCAAAAGGGGATCTGGTTCTTTCCTTCTGATAATAGCCTTCTTGAAATTGGACGCAGTAAGTATAGTTTCTTTCAACTTTTTCCATGCATCATTCTCACTTTGACCTCTGGTTTTCCTTTCAATGTCTTTCCTTTCTTCTTCTGTTATTGTTTGTCCCTTTACTTAACAATCAATAATTTCCTTAAATGCATTACAATTAATGTCATAGTCATAATTGAAGGGAACATCTTGTACCTCACTAACTTCAGCATATACAAGCTCATCTACATCAATCACATCACTAGGGATGGACTCACAAATACTGTCAATTATAATCGAAGAAGAGTCTGATGGTTTAATATTATGGAAGAGAAAAAAGCTGCTGCTTCTTAAACAGCAAGACAATTTTTCTCCCATTCTTGCTAAAGATTGAGGGTCGACATTCCTATCTGCTGGTGCACGCGGGTCATAATATGAGATCTTGGCACTTGATGCAGTAGGTTTTCCATATCGTATCTTTTGAAATAGAATCTTGTTGATTGGACTTAGGTCGACTTTCATATTTCGAGGAACATTCCAGCCACACAACCTTGATGTACATGATACTGGCTGATCTTTTTCTCTAAGGCCACAGCGGTTGAAGTCTTCTATGGCAAATATTATTCCTCCAATGTGGTTACATCTTCCCATTCCATTTTCACCTCTCCTAGCAAATAAAAACAGTCTATATTTTAGATTTGCGGATCTTGAATCATATTATCCATATTCATCCTTAATTTCTATACAAAAGTCATGATATACTGAAACATACTTCATCATCTTAACTAGCTAATACCACGTGTAGCTTATCATTAAAAACAGATAAAAAATGTAAACAAAAGTAATAATACTCTAGACCAAACTTGCACTTAAAAGGACAAAAAGAAGTTCAAAACTTATCTCTATTAAGTTAGACAAAAATAGCATAAAGAGGGGTATTTTAGGTTTTAAAAATGCAAGTTTTGCCTTGAAAACATAGAAGTAATTCTTACTTACCCCGCAGGACACTTGCATGCTGCCCTTACTATGTCGTTGGTGGTTCTGTTAAAAACCAAAACCGACTTGTATTTTTCTGACTTCATAGAGGCCAGAACCTCTGCCTTAACATAAATATTATTGTCTTTTTTGCAAAGCTGGAGATCCTTGATGTGACCTTCTTTAAAAAAGTTGAAGGCCTTCAACTTTTTGTATCCCGCGCTATTTGACACATCAAGGTTGTTGTACTTTGATGTCTTCTTCACCAGGTAATCATAGAGCTGAACGAACGTAAACGCCGGTAGTTCTCTGAGATCTTTGCTCCACACACAATTGTTGGCCTCTCTGATGATTACTTCATAAGTAACATCAGCTGTATAACTGGTAGAAGGCAAAGGATCGTTGTTTGTGTCAGTCAAAGGGCCAGCTTTCGATCGTTCAACAAGAACGAAGCAACGTAGGACAAGATCGTCCTTTTTTCCGCTTGATGGTTCGCCAAAGTTCCTCAAGATCGCCTTCAGCTCTTCTACTTTGAGTTTTCTTAGGTTGTTTGTGGATTTGAATTGGTTTAGATTGTTAAATTTATTGTTTGAAGACATGTATATAGTTATAAACAACAGTTTGCTAGGAAAACTACACAAAATATGCTGTGTTAGCCTCGTTTCCAATCCGCCCGCAAGCTTCGTCAGCGGTTCTCCAAATGAACGCTTGGAACTCGAAAAGGGAGTATTCCAGGTTTTCTTTTCACTAATAATAAAAATGTCATATATATATGTTTAATTATCTAGAAGACTGAAACGGACCAAGAACTATTGTAAACTTACTTCTTTCTTTTTTCTTTGGTTCCTCCGTCTCATATGGTCGCCAAATAGCTGCCATGGTTTCATTGTAAAGCGCATTGATACGATGTGAAATGCGCTATATAAGAACCCATTATTATTATTATTATTATTGATTGATAGCTTTTAGGCAATACGCTTTTGAGAGTTATATATGCACACGATCTAGCGATTATACGCTAATTAAATAATAAGTTTGAAAAGGATTATGTAACCCATCGTGAGCAAAACTAGTTAGCGTTACTTGTGTTACTAGGTAGTTAAATAATAAGTTTGAAAAGGATTATGTAACCCATCGTGAGCAAAACTAGTTAGCATTACACTTGTGTTACTAGAGATGTTTCATAAGTCAGTTCTTTTTACGCTACTTTGACGCTTTGACGCTGCACGCTTTTCGCGTTTATTTGAATAACAAAGACAGCTAATAAATCGTTGTCTAGAGATAAGAAACACGAGTCCATTGTTTCAAATGAGAACTATTCTTTATTGCTATTACAAGAAAATCCGGTGGAAACCGTAAAACCGTGCAATTGTTGTAAAACAAATTTTAACAACATTGAACTAACTCTGTTAATTTGTCAGTTTTCTATTCCTTAATTCGTACAGTGCTGTACAAAATAGTAATTTGTGTTTCACTATTTAACTGTCACAGTTGCACTCTATGAAATGCAATGTATACCGTTATATATAAACAGAGAAAAACAAAAATAAAAGACAGTTAATTTATCATGTTAAAGTGACTCAAAAAGTGTCTCTCAGCCATGAATGCAGATAGCTCAAAAATTACTAGCTGAAACCATCGAGGGTGTCGCCATATATTTCTCGAAGCTCTGTAGTCTTTTATATGTTTAATAATGTGTTCTACTTTTACTCTGTCGGTAGGCAACCCGCTGAAGTCTACCAGGCATCCGTACGAGTTGCACTTGTCGCCACATCGTGCGGAGAGGAGCACGAGCAGCGTATCCTTGGTCAGCTAGTAGTTCACAGTTAGCTGGAAAATTCAACGCTAACCCAGGTCCTACAGGGGCCATTCTCAAATAGGTGCCGGCATCGTTCAAATGACCAGGGAAACCAGCTTGGATAAATCGTATGTGACCTAAGCTGTCACATACTACTTGGATGCTCATTAAATGACCCATGTTATGCAAGAGCGGAAATGATGCCACAGGATTGGTGCAATTTGGTGGATTGTTCCCGAGACTGTAGTCATGCTGATGTCAAAAATGCATGCTAGCAAATCAAGACTTGAATATTTTCGCAGCCATATCAGTACTAACAAGATCCTGTTTTCTAAATCAAGTTTATAAGGTCTTCCTTCAATAGATCTTGCTTGTCCATCCCTCCTCGATGCAACGATATCCTGACGCACCCTGTTGACTAAGTCATTGAACGTCTCGGGTGTCTCTCCGCATACACGCCAGAAAAGGTATTCATGCCTAGAAAAGGCTCCGAATGCATCTACCCCCAGGAATGGATGTGAATTACGACTTTGCGGTAAAAGCGATTGTGGAAATGAAATGTTAAGATGCTGGAATATTGTTAGAAATGGGATGCTGATCAGCAATTGAAGTAGAGCAAAACAACACAGAAGAATATTATCATTTTGGTCAACATCCAAGCTCTCTTGAGGTAGCGGTGCTGGTAGAGTAGTTAAAATAATGCAAAAAAAGTGAAATAGTTGAATAATATCTATAGTATTCATGTTGAGTAATGTGAAATGGACCGGTCTGATCCTGCAATCTTATATATATATTAAAAACAATAAAATACAGACGAAAACTAATTGAATATGGCTAACTACAATTGTACATGTGTTCCATTGTTTAATTAGTGGTATTTTGTACTATAAACTTACTACTATTCTGTACTTTTAAAATGTTACGTAATATATTGGACGTGCAACTGTGCAAGAAAAAATCATATATCGTAAAAATGCCGAAGATAAACTTTATTGTTTATTGTTACTCACAATAAATAAAAGTAGTCACCATGAAATGTCAGTGGTTTGGGTTCTCTGTGAACATGAGAGGCGTGCATATGTTTTATAATATTACAATGGGTTATATAACCCTTTTCAAACTTATTATTTATTAACGTCCCATTGATAGTTCTTGTCTATATACAGAAGTTAAAACTCTCAAACTGATTGCCTGAAAGAGTCTAAGTCATGGCAGGTATTTGGCGGCCATATGAGATTAACGAATCTCCCAGTGAAACGACATCGAAAACGGCATCACAGAAAAGAGAAAGAGGTAAGTTTACAATAGTTCTAGGTCCGTTTCAATCTTCTAGATAATTCAACTTATAATGTTTATTTTATCCTTAGTGAAGCGAAAACCGGAGAGAGATAGCAGTCGTTAAGGAAGCATGGCTTTCGGAGAGATGCAAAGGGTGGGAAGCTGTAGTTTCGAAGGCCAAAATCAGCATAGCCAAATCTTCAATAGTTCAAGCAGAAATAAAATCTTATTACCAAAAATCCAAACTAACTGCGCTGATAAGTAGAGTCAAGATGTGGTCGAAAAGCTCCATGTGGTGCCGTCTAAGAACGATAACGGCGCTTCCTGTTCATCTCGTGCACCAGGCCTTTCCACTGAGACCAATAATGGTTTGTCCGCAGTAAAGTGTGCAGAAGCTCAAACAAAGGTACTAGTACTGGAGTCTGAAACAGAACAAACTTCAAGTGCGGAGGAATATGCCTTACAAGAACCGGAGAGAAGGAGGGATAGAGCAAAGAGAAAGCGAGCTGACAAAAGTCACGGTAGTGATGAATCCAGCAGCGATGAGGAACCGAAAAGAAAAGATAAAGGGGAGCTGCAAAGGGAGGCCCTCGAAAAGCACTCAAAAATGTGCGATGCAGCTCTAGCCACAATGTCTAAAATGGAAGGACTGCTGACAAAGCTCCAGAAAAAAATGTAAAAAAAGCTTAGACACAGGAGACACGAATGTTTGGGACATTTTGAGTTGAACTATGATTCTTTTCTCTGTTCTTCTCGAGTACCTTTTATAGTGTTTCACAATAGTGTGATTTTCATCGGACTGTGAAACAGTTGCAATGCTAATACATGTCGGAACTTAATTCCGTTCTTTTTCTTTGTCTCTTTTTCACTATTAGACAGTGACTACAAGAAATCGTTTCACAGTCCGATGAAAATCCCTCTATATTATAATTGTAATAGCAATAAAGAATAGTTGTCATTTGAAACAATGGACTCGTGTTTTTTTATCCCTACACAACAATTTATTAGCTGTCGTTGTTATTCAAATAAACACGAAAAGCGTGCAGCGTCAAAGCGTCAAAGTAGCGTAAAAAGAACTGACTTATGAAACATCTCTACTAGGTAGTTAAATAATAAGTTTGAAAAGGATTAGGTAACCCATCGTGAGCAAACCTAGTTAGCGTTACTCGTATTACTGGGTAGTGCTATTTGTTTCATGGTTTTAGTGCGTGCCCTCACAAATTGAATAGTAGTAATTATAGGATGTTTTTTTTATACTGCGGTGATTGGTTTTTAACGCGCAGTATTGCAATATTTCGAGCCCGCCTTACAGCTATAGTACAATGCAATAAACGATTATATAGATGTCCATTGTTATATCATACAAAAACATGACTTGACCTTATCCTCCCAATGATCGTAACAAAGACATGAACAAATGAACAACTTATATCTACAGCCATGGAGAGCTGTGCTCTATACTTTGCTCAACACTCGCTATTTTGCCTCAACGACTCCCTGAAGAAACCTTACACGTTCAACCTGATGAAAACATTATCCTTATGTGTTGCTTTGTTCTTCTACAGTTCCTAGTCACCTTATCTAGCCCAGCTATGTTGCAATATTTTTACCAGCCATTCCCACAACGGCTTTTGCCTGCAAGTCGTAATTCCCACAGATTCAATGGCAGAGATGTATTTTCAACATATTCTCAACATGAATATATATTTTGGCTTGCCACTGGTGAAACGCCTGAATCATTTCATCAGCTTCTTGCTGAAATTCACATGGTGATTGGTAATCTAAGAAGGGATGGAGAAAGGCGGGACAGAACTGTTGGCAGGCCTTATTTGTTAGACATACCAAACCGCATCTTGCTCGTTCTTATATGGTTGCGCAAATACACAAGTATTGATCTTCTCGCATTGATGTTCGATGTTAGCATGTCAACAGTGTCAGGTACAATCAACCAAATCGTGCCGGTTCTGTGGCATCATTTCCATTCTCTGGTTTCGTGGCCCACTCGACGAGAGTGGATGGCTATGAGAAACACAGTGGACCCAGGCATCGGCACGTCATGAGCACACAAATTGTTTCTGATTGCAACGGTGATATTAGATTTATCCAGTCTGGATTTCCCGGCCATCTTAACGATGCTGGCACATATCGGTTAATGCCACAGATAGGACAAGGACTTGCACTCGACTTTCCACCTGGCTGTGAGCTTTTGGCGGATAAGGGCTATGCTGCCCGTGCCCCATTGCGAATTCGATGGCGAAGAGCGCAACTGAGGCATATGCCAGCAAGACTCCGTCGTGTGGCTCAGAGACACAACAGATACCATAAACGGTATCGAATAAAGGTAGAACATGTCATCAAACACATAAAAGACTACAAGGCATCTGGCAATATCTTTAGACATCCACGCTGGTTTCAGCCAATAATCTTTGAGTTGTGTGCGTTTCTGGCCGAAAGGCATTTAAGACTTTTTGCGTCAATATGAGTATAGACTGCTTTTTACGACAGATCGGAAAAATGGATTGTCTGCAACATTCCAAACTGAATAGTATGTATAGCATATTAAATTTACCTGTAAAATTGCAAATTTAATAGTTTAAGAAATTTGTATCAAGCATAATTCCATCGACATAACGTATTTTTCAATGGCAAAAAGCACAAAATAAAGTGTTGAAAACAATTGCTCTGTGTATGTATGTTTTTTTTATAGTGAGAGTATTTTTGTGTGTTTTTACAATGGGCCTTCTGTTATTCAAATGAAGCGTAAATTTTGAGTCAGATGAGTCAAAAAGTTCGGCTAAGAAATATACACGACTATTTCTGACACTTTGACAGGACTAACCGGGGAAAAAAACTATTAATTTTTAGCATTGTTCACTCCGGTTATTTAACCTTGTGCATGGGGAAAAAAGAAGTGAGATAAGTTTTAACATTTCTCTTTGACCAACTTTACTCGTTGTATCAAAAATATCTTTGAATTATTGAGCTATTCCTTTGTTTGTGCGAAAAAAGTTAATTCATGATGATTCATGTTGGATCCTTAGCTAACTCCATATTTTCTAACGACTAGACAATGACTTCACAGTCCACTAAAAAAAATCACTTATTCATATTTTAATTAATAGTTAATTCTCGTTTTAAACAATGTGTCCTTGTTATTCAAAAAGCGCGAAAAGCGTGCAGCGTCAAAGCGTCAAAGTAGCGTAAAAATCAGGACTTATGAGAAATCTCTAATACACCGAAAGCCTTTATTTCATTACCATACATTAAAGGTACGTCAGAGATCATATCACGCATTTTGCAGCCACATAACATTTGCGTGGCTCATCAACCCATATCTACACTGCGTAAGGTCCTGACCAAGGTTAAAGATTGTGACAGCCCAAACAATTGAGTCAGACCTATTTATAAGATTTCATGTAATGATTTTGAAGCAACCTATTTTGGAGAGACTGGTAGATCGTGTAATATCAGACGCGAGGAACATCAAAGTGCAGTTAGAAAACAGGATAATCATAATAACATTGCAATGCATCATACCAAGACTGGCCACATAATTAATTGGGAATCTGGTAAATGTCTTTCCTATTGTAACAATAGAAAGCAACGACTTCTACTGGAGAGTTGGTTTACTAGACATCTTTCGCATAAGGACACTAATTAGTGGCCGATCCACTATTTGAGAACACTGCTTACTAAATATGTTAATGAAGTACAAAAACATGTGTAACTATTGTTTTAATCAGAAAAAAAGGATGCAGATGAAGCACATTAGAAGGTACTGTATTTTCATTTGTGTGAAATGTGGAAAACACAATAGTTGTATAGAAAAAAGTTAGCTGAATTGCATGTATATTTTGGAACGTTAATTAAAGTTCTTCTCTGGGCTAAGAATGTACAAAGTTCTACCACAATCGGCTGAAACCAACGAGGTAGTCGCCAATTACTATGCAAATCACTAGAGTGGTAAAACGTCGGTTGAATTCCTGTCTCGCCGTCTAGACTTTTGTGTACCGCGTAGACAGTTTTCCCACTCTCCGTGTTTCACCTTCACTCTCTGCAATAAAAAATGGATAACATGAGAATAACTCCCACGAAAAGTTGGCTTCAACGTCTCGATTTACAACACTTATCCCAACCTTTCGAAGAGAATGGTTTCACCACTGTTGGTTCTTTAATGGCGATGAATTTGGAAGATCTAACTAAAATATTCAAGCCGACACAAATTAAACGGGGTGAAAGAAGGTTACTTGAACAGAAAATACAACTTTTAAAGCAGGTATCTAACATGTTAAGAAACTATAAAACTTAAAAAGCTCTATAACTAATTTTATTTATTTATTTATTTTAAAGAGATCATGCAGTTCTGTACAATCGAGTTGTGGAAATGAAATGCCTGCTGTAGCCTGTACTGCCGTTACGACTGATACGAGTCTAACGAGTAGCTCGACGAATGGCGCTAAATCTGCTGCACCTTTAACTGCTTCCACACCAAAACCTACTACACAAAGGACAACTAAGAAGAAACTTACCTATACTAAGGCCGAAACAATCAGTCCACTCCAGTCCTATATCTCACAACAAAAGAACTTAATTGAAGAAAAATATTCTAAACTGAGAACCGTTGAGAAAGAATTGCAAGATTTTTCCCGAGAAAGAACCCTGTCGACAGCTCTACAAAACTGTGCCTTACATTGTTGCAGTAAATGCCATCATATATGCATGCATGAGCGCTCGTTGAGTAGCTGCTCAATTTTAGCTCCTTGAATTTGGTTGTATCTCAACTAAATGACTATTTGAATGGCAATAATTTGACCGAATGTTTTCAATCTGCTTATAAAGTGTGCCATGGTACGGAAACCGCCCTTCTAAGAGTACAAAATGACATTCTTCGAGCCATTGATGATGACAGATGTGTCGTTTTGTTACTTCTAGACTTGTCATCAGCCTTTGACACGGTTGCTCACCACATTCTACTATCAAGACTGTCTTCTCGTTTTGGGGTTCGTGGAAAAGCTTTGTCATGGTTTCAATCTTATCTAAATGATCGTAAACAAGTCATCCATGTCGAAAATGAATCATCTGACTCAATCAACCTGGAGTTTGGTGTACCTCAGGGATCTGTTTTGGGCCCTGTCTTGTTTACGTTGTACACGTCTCCACTAGGTGACATAATGCGACATCATGGCATTTCTTTCCACTTTTACGCAGGCGACACACATTTACATTCACATTTATTACACATTTAATTGCTCCGTTGGAAATGATATGGTATCTTGTAAGCACAAAATTGAAGCATGCATACGTGATATTGATAGCTGGATGCTGAGTAACAACTTGAAACTAAATAACGATAAGACAGAATTCCTGCTACTTCATGCACAGCATCGCCCCAACTCCACCACTAGACTCTATTTATGCTGCTAATGAACTCATTAAAGTCTCTGACAATGCAAGAAACATTGTGGTAGTTTTTGATAGGACTCTATGTTTTGAAAAACAGATAACCACAGTTTGTCAGTCAGCTTTTTATCATCTTAGAAATCTATCACGTGTTAGAAAATATTTAAGCTATGATACTACTAAAGTCTTAGTACATGCTTTCGTAACGTCTAAGATAGATTTTTGTAATTCTTTGTTGTTTGGTTTGACCAAACATCTTATACAACGTTTGCAATATGTTCTGAATAGTGCAGCCAGAGTTATAAGTCAGTCTAAGAAATACGATCATATTACACCGGTATTGATGGAGTTACATTGGCTCCTGGTAGAGCAAAGAATTAAATATTAGATTCTTCTTTTTGTAACAAAGAAACTAAATGGTATTTCACTAATTTATATTAGTGAGTTAATACATAATTATCAACCGGCTCGTATTCTTAGGTCATCTAATAAAGGTTTACTAGCTATACCTAAGTTTAAATTACAGACGTATGGATCACGAGCTTTTTCCGTCTGTGGTCCCATTTTGTGGAATAATCTTTCTCAGGATATAAGATTATGTGATAGTGTAAATATTTTTAAGAATAAACTTAAATCGTATTTATTCAAAGAAGCATATTTATAATATATATTAGATCTGTAGTTTTTCCTTTTAAATGCTTATTTGTAGATAGTTTTATTAGTAAATAGTTATCATTTCATATATATTTCATATTATCATATTTTATTTTTAGGATTTTTTGATCATGTAATTTTGTAAAGCACTTTGAAACTTGTGTAAAGGGCTATAATAAAGTTATTATTATTATTATTATTATTATTATTATTATTATCTTAGAGAGGGGCATAACAATTTAAATTGCCCTTACCCAAACCCTTGTTCCTCTGCGAAATACTGTGGGAACATCGATAAACACCTGGACGAGAAACAAGTTCTAAAAGAAAAAACAAGAAGCTTTCCGAAGAACAAAAAAGTTTAAAATCAATGAAAGAAGAACTTAAAAATAGGCAACGATCAAGTGAAAATGTTGCACAATGCTATGCAGTTCGAGTAAAGGAAACTTTAACCGAAAGTGATCCTGATAAATACACGAGAGATGTTGGTGGACAAATTATTGAGGATTGGCGCCTCATAAACAAAGACAGCAAGATACTTGAAAAAAACATTTTAAATCTAAGATTCCTTCTCCTGAAGAAGCTAGGACAGTTACACAACCTTTGATTCAAATTCAACACAACAAAAACCAGTGGGAAAAATTTCAATGTTATGGACATCCGGTGGAGTTTCTTGGCCAAAGCCAAAGACGGAAACCATGACAAGTCGCGAACTACATGATAAACAAGAACACACATCCACTTGTACACTGGAACATGTAGATGAAGATAACATCCGTTCTCCACAGAGAAAAAAAGCAGCTGTTGAAGAAGGACTATCAACTCGCATTAGGAATACAAGAAAGTCTGAAAACATTGCCTGAAACATTTGATTTGACGGAGTTCGAAAGTGTAGTTGATGAAAGATCTGCAGAGTGCAGTACCAGTTTAGAGCTGGCCACGCAGGCTAGTATCAGTTTAGATATACTTGCTGAAGCAGCACTAAGTATAGAGTGACCTATTTCATCACACTGTACAGTACTGTACTAGCAATCCTGGGAAGTAATGTTGAGTTATGTTGTACAATAAATGTTGTGTTTCATGTCAATGTTTCGTCTTGGTGTTTATCTTCTGGTAAAATGAAACCGGACGCTTATTTCTTACACTTCCCCTTTTGAAATCCTTTTGAACTCTATAATAAGAAACATATGATATTTTTTGTATTGTTATTCTTTTGAGGGCATTACCAGTCCTGTTTTGTAAGCATTGACAAAAGCAACGGTGTATATAAGAGCTGGTTTTGATTCGTTCATTATGCATGATCAGTATTTGGTTCCCTTTGTATCAACACATTATATAAAATATCATATTATAGTTCAAATACTAGTATTATAATAACAATATAGCAAGTTTCTGATTTCTTTAATAACATTATTAAATACAGAAATAGATGAATTGTTTCTAGTGCTTCGTGCATGAGTTCTGAGAGTTCATCTACTGCAATAATGTAACAAATATGTCAAAGTTTTAATTTGAAAATTGAACAGTACAAACTCAATCAATATACTGAAAAAAGTCCTTACAACTTACACAAAAATGTACTGTGTTTTTCTGTAGAATCCCATCATATCGTTCGTTGTTATTTCCTCGAGTGCAGTGTAAATAGCGGCATGAAGGTTCATTGAAACCAATGGCGAAAGTTCCTCGCTTTTTAATACAATTTTCAGTTTTTGAAACAAAAATTCAACTGGGTTAAGTTCTGGAGAATACGTAGGTAGGTATACAACAACTATTCCCATCTGATCAAGCCAATGTCCTAACACAAATCCCCCATTGTAATGGTGCAATGCACAGTTATCCATGACCACGATATCCCCTGCCATTAATATTGGATTACCATTGCTCTGAAAGTTCTTGCTAGCTTCATCGAAAAATGTTTAAAACTCAACTGTATTTGATGCTCCATCCAATGTATTAGCATACATGACTCCATCTAGTCCAACAAGCAAATTCAACGTAGCATTAGGAGAGTTCAAATGTCGGCCGACCTCAACACATGGCGTGTTATTCAGTCAGTGGCCGTAACGCTTGTTGCTATCGTATAAAGAAACGCCGCTCGCATCAAAAAACTTCAGTTTGAACGGATCAATTTGGTGCATAACAAGATAATCCTGGTAATAGTCAACGTTAGCATTAGTGAATTTATTGTTAAAGTGTCTGCTCATTCGCTTCCAAGTCCAACTTCCATCTAACAATGTATTTCGTACCGTGCGACCTATGACGGATATTGACGTTCCTGTTTGCAAGTTGCCGTGTTACAGAACGTTACTCAGAATATTCTTGTATGAAGTTGATGGCTTTTGCGTTTTTAAAGTTTCCACAAGCTGTACTTCTCCCAGGCCTAATTTCTTAGGGTTTCCTGAAATGCGTTTTCGTGGGCTAAACCATTCGTAACAAAATGCTCCCAGATGTCTTTCATGGTCTTCCCGTGAACCTTGTAACTTTTTCCTACTTTAGAGTGATTGTCGGAGAAAACCGGGCAGGTGCAAAAGATGGGGTTCCGCCGATTTCCACCAAACTTTCAGCGATAAAAGCCTATCCGAATAGATGATGAACTGTGGTATTTAGAGTTTCGACGGGCTTTTATCTTGGGAGTTAGACCACCCCCCTCGGTTTTTGACGGTAATTGGCCTTCGAGACGCTAAAATCTGAGGCCAAAATTCATTCCGCCGTTTGCCAAAATTACTATTTCTTTTCAAGTTTCGATACATTGCATATGAAACCCATCATATGAAGGAGAAGTTCTGAAGTTTTGAGTCAAATCCGACGAGTTTTGAAATCTTGACCCGGACTTGAACTTTGCATACCAAGCTCGCTCAATTTGCGATCTAAAAATTCATCAACTTTGAAGCAAATTTTCTCAAAAGTGCGGCAGTCTATTTTTACAAGAGAACCATGTTTTAAAAGCCCTATGTCTGATCTTCAAGAAACTGTAAAGTTACAATTGGTATCTAAAATTAAACGAACGCGAGCAGCTTTCAAAGTTCGCAAAAATCGCATTCAGGTATTGCGTGATTGTACTAAGTGTTTACTTCCGGTCGACTCGAAGTCGCGGTACTGGCTCCGGGAATTGATTTAAATACGATCAAACCTTATTTTCAAGGAATATTTGAATTAGAACTATGGTATTTAAACCAAAATAAAGTTTTCTTGCGAAAAAAATTCCAAGGAATACGACTCAGCGAGTAAATTCAAAGCAGTTTATATAGAGCTCATTTACATAAATTCCAACTCAAGACTACTAAGTCTAAATACCCCACCAAACACATCATTTATGTTCTGGATTGAATGAAAAAACACCTAATTTATTGTGATGTTTCGAAATATTTTGTAGGATATTGATTTTGATCGCCTTATTTGGTAAATACGTATTGCAATACCTTCACCTGGTCAAAACTTGTTTCGATCTTGCCTGTTTGATATTATGCAAAGCAGAGTACAAAGGCTGGTCATGTTTACTCAGTGAACATGAATCTCACTAGATAGTGTTTGCGGCTGTTTCTATTTCTTTTACATGGATTGATTTTCTTTTCAATTTCGAATCATTTTCTTTTAGTTCTTATAAACTTTTGTAATGAGCCTATTGATATATGGTGTAAGAAACTTATAGTGCAGTACTTTTTGCGGGTCATTTCCAGGGATTTTCTTGTTGAACAAACAGCTTTATCAATATTTCATCATATGTTGACAAACCTGACAAACCTGTCTAACCTACTCTCAACAAGTTTGGTAAACTCAATAAATGAAAGCAGCACGCTGTCGCGGCTCATTTTCAGTCTAGTGCTACTGGTTTACGGATCTCATGAATTAAGGCTATCGTTAGTTGCGCAATATAGATTTTTCGTCAATGGCAGTTGAAGTAAGCTGTTCATTTGTGTCTGAGGATTCGCCATGTGGTCTGCTTGGCATAGGATCGACATTAGTGCCCTTACAAACGTGTTCGCAGGACATGACAGCGCACCTGGTGAGCTTGCAAGTAACAAGCAAGCGTGGACGTGGTAAAACAGGGTTATCAGAGAAAGAACTGATATTGAACCGCGCAGGGCTGATGACTGCAACTCACGATCAAACGGAGGCTATGACTATATGCCCAAAACACAGAAGAAGCCTGACAACAGACTGGCAAGGACGGAAAAGTAGCTCTTGCACTTATCCAATACACAATGGTCAACGAAAGCAGCTGAAGTCTACTCGTCGAGTCAACGCTTTAATGTCAGCGGAAATTCACCGAATGTACAATGCACTGGTTCCTATTGGCTCTGGTAAGTTTTTGCCTCTCCTTTTTCCTAGTTATAAGATAGCATTAATTGTCATCGATAGTCCTTTTCGATTGTCGTTTGATCCACCACCCATTACATTTTCCCGCCATATCCACAGGGATCCCACCTTCAATTTAACCATTTTTATGTACGGTTTGGGCTGGCCACGATGAATTATGATTAGCAGCAAAGAGAGAGACAGCTCAGTACTTTCTAAGATTATGGTCATCAACGTTTTTTGTTGCTTTTGTGTGGTTGTTGACTCGAAAGTTTACACTAATTCAGGAACCACATACACTCTATTATATTATACTTCCTTAATTATTATATTATATTTATTTCTATTTATAATCATGCAAATTTTTTTTCATATTGTATCTCTTCAATTGTAAAATGTATATGAATCTATTATTTAACATTAAACATTATTAAACATTACAGCAATATGCACGAACTGTAGACTGAAGCATTACAAAACTCGAGGTGACGAAGTCCACGATGAGCCTGTTCTTCATACTAATGACGTAAGCAATTTATTCCTTTTCATTTAACTGGTTTAGAACATTATGATTGTTTGATTTCCTTACACTCAGCTACTTGTGTAAATAATGTTCCAGGAGGTAATGCCGGAACGTGCTCCGCGAGCAGCAACAGATGATCTTGGTCTACCAAGTACTTCAGGTGAAAGTCTTTTACCCGAGCCAGAGGAGACTCAGACCATATCATCCCAGTCATCCCAGTCCTCGCAGTCATCTCAGAGCATACCAGAAGGGGAAGTGAGTATCTGGGTTGACGAAGTCGAACTTCAGCAAGAGCAAAGGCAGACTTTGAACGAAGCTATTGATAAGTTAAGCAGTGGCCGAATAAGTCCTATAATGTCAACGCTGAACACCACGTGGGATGACATATCAACTACCCAACAAAAATACTACTCTCGTAAGGCAAAGGAAGCAGTAGCCGCTGTATTAACCATCATTAGCCCTGGTCAAGAAGAAGAACTATGGGAGAGTATGAGGCAAGCGCCATCCCTTGAAACTTCTGGCAGCACTAGGCCAAAACGGTTTGACAGAACACAAGGACTAGTTGATTTTCTCGTGAAGGCGTATAATGAAGCTGAATCTTGGCAGACAAAACGGCAAATACTTTCTCTTTTTGCAAACGACTTCAGCAGATCAGAGCTTCAAGAGCTGATCCCTGACCTTTCAAAATGGCGAATTGATCAGGCTCGACAGCATGCTATCAAGTCTGGAAAAGGCCAGCCAGTACCGAATCAACCAATATTTCGCCAAAAGATCGAGCAAATCAAGATTGACCATTTTATTGATTTCATCTCTCGTCCTGAATTCATACAAGACGTAGCATTTGGAACAAAAACTCTGAAGCTTGATTCTGGTGAAAAGATTATAATCCCAGCAGTGATCAGGACTTTGATCCCCTCCAGAATAATTGACCAGTACAAAAATTACTGTAATCAGGAGGAGGTCCAGCCAGCAAGTGATCGATCACTTTACAGAATGCTAGAAGTATGTTCTGCGTCAATGCAAAAATCACTCCAAGGACTTGATAGTCTCACTGCCGAAGGAGCGGAAGCGTTCGACAACATGATTACTGTCATAGACTCATTAGTTGAAAATGGCGCGGACGACCAGTGGGTTAAGAATTGCAAGAAGGAACTGAGAGAGGCAAAGAGATATCTGAAGGCCGATTTTAAGGCACACGTTGGAAGAAATGAGCACTGCAAAGATCACTGTATTGTTTATGCTCTTAGTGATCCTAATAATCTCAATTTCGAAGACAAATGTAGCCACGCCCATGACATACTTTGCGATAGATGCGAATCGCTGAGAAGAGTTCTTCAAGACATAACAGACAAACTTGAGCAAATAGATATTACTGAAGAACAGAGGCAAAGGAAAAGGTTTGAAGTTAAGGAGTATGTTCGCTGTATTCACGTCTGGAAATCGCATCTACTTCGCCTTCTGAATCAGGATGAAGCAAAGCAAAAGGCTCTTCGTGACCTCACAGACGACACATGCTTAATCATTATGGACTGGGCGATGAAATATCTGCCTCAACGTTATAGAGAGCGTATGAGTGACTTCTTCGGAAAAAAGGGGAGAAATTGGCACGTTTCAGCTGTCATCACCAAAAGCAACGAAGGTTACCAAGTCGAATGCTATGTGCATTTATTTAATTCTTGTGTTCAAGGTGCCTTTGCTGTTACTTCCATTGTGGAAAACCTCCTCCATGCTGTTCGAAATGACTATCCGTCAATCAAGAAAGCCTACCTACGTTCAGACAATGCTGCCTGTTACCACAATGGTCCTCTTTTGCTCAGCCTGTCGTACATCTCTGAGAGAACTGAAATCACTATCCTAAGATATGACTTCTCCGATCCTCAAGCAGGAAAAGATATCTGTGATCGCAAGATAGCGCCGATGAAGTCTCACATGAGAAGATGGTTAAACGAAAAGCATGACATTACCACTGCTGAAGAGATGAAAGTAGCCCTTGAATCATATGGAGGCATCAAAGGAAGCCGAGCAGCTGTAGTCAGGCTGAATCCAACGAGAGACAACGCAAGTGACAACAAAATACCTGGTATTAGTCTCTTAAGTAACTTTGCATTGGAAAAGGATGGAATAAGGGTGTGGCGCAGCTTTAATATTGGTCCTGGACGCCTCATCAAGTTTAAGGACCTTCAAATCTTGCCTCAAGTTGAAACTGATTTGGAGGTCATACAGGGCTTTGGCCCTCGAGTACGCGAGTTTGGCCAAATAGCAACCAGACAAGGAACAACCGCATCTGAGAAAAACGAAATCTACTCCTGCAGCCAATCTGAATGCATTCTAACTTTCAAGACCCAGGCTGAATCCGAAGCACATATGGATACCGGGGAACATGTGCGCAAAACAGACAAAGAATCCCTTTATGATTCAATCAGAAAAGCATGGGCTGACAAAGTCAGTGGTGTGAAGCATGCAAGCCAACCCGCGTCCAGTGAAATAACAAGAGAACCAGGTTTAGAAGAGATTGGACAGGAGACTTCTACGAGTAATGACGATCCAACAAAAGGATGGGCTTTGAAGACCAGTAGGACCTGGACCAAGATGTCAGATAAAGTCAAATCTTTCCTCGTGACACACTTTTACACTGGGGTTGTTACAGGCCAAAAAGCGGATCCAGCACAGGTGTCAAGAGAAATGAAACAAGCAAAAGATGAGAATGGACAGGCACGTTTTCAGCCAGAGGAATGGAAAACCGCTGATCAGATTAAAGGATTTTTTTCGCGTCTTTCGGCTAAGAGGAAGCAGCAAGTCAACGTGTATGAGACAGCAGAAGAGAGGGAGATATCAAATGAGGAACTGTCAGAGGAGGATATCGAAGCACTAGAAGAACAGGAATCGTTTGAGGCCCTACGGAAGGCAGTTGTAGACGACATGAACATTCCCAACCATCCTGTTTTAGTTGAAAACAGGAACATATGTGAAATAACCTCTGCTGGAAAATTGCAAACACTCAAACTGGCAGAACTTAAAGCTATTTGCGAAACACTCGAGCTAGAGGTTAATGGACCTATGACAAGAAAGAAAAGCTTTATAGAACCCCTTGAACAATATGTTTTTACTTGCTCATGTCACCAGAGTTAGCCTCATATGTAATACCCATTGTATTACAAGGGATAATGATTTTCAAACCTCTGAATTGAATTAAGCTTTTTGAAGGATTTAACTGAAATGCAAAATGTATGAATTGTTTGCTTTTGCTTATTTTTGACATAGTTGATTTTTGCTGATTTTATACATTGGTGTATTTAGCCTGTGGCTGTTGTGTGACAAGGCGAGGAACTTGTTTAAAAAAATCTTTTAATTCCTAGTTTTAGCTGATACAGAGTGTTTTTCATTCAATCCAGAACATGAATCATGTGTTTGGTGGGGTATTTAGACTTAGTAGTCTTGAGTTGGAATTTATGTAAATGAGCTCTATATAAACTGCTTTGAATTTACTCGCTGAGTCGTATTCCTTGGAATTTTTTTCGCAAGAAAACTTTATTTTGGTTTAAATACCATAGTTCTAATTCAAATATTCCTTGAAAATAAGGTTTGATCGTATTTAAATCAATTCCCGGAGCCAGTACCGCGACTTCGAGTCGACCGGAAGTAAACACTTAGTACAATCACGCAATACCTGAATGCGATTTTTGCGAACTTTGAAAGCTGCTCGCGTTCGTTTAATTTTAGATACCAATTGTAACTTTACAGTTTCTTGAAGATCAGACATAGGGCTTTTAAAACATGGTTCTCTTGTAAAAATAGACTGCCGCACTTTTGAGAAAATTTGCTTCAAAGTTGATGAATTTTTAGATCGCAAATTGAGCGAGCTTGGTATGCAAAGTTCAAGTCCGGGTCAAGATTTCAAAACTCGTCGGATTTGACTCAAAACTTCAGAACTTCTCCTTCATATGATGGGTTTCATATGCAATGTATCGAAACTTGAAAAGAAATAGTAATTTTGGCAAACGGCGGAATGAATTTTGGCCTCAGATTTTAGCGTCTCGAAGGCCAATTACCGTCAAAAACCGAGGGGGGTGGTCTAACTCCCAAGATAAAAGCCCGTCGAAACTCTAAATACCACAGTTCATCATCTATTCGGATAGGCTTTTATCGCTGAAAGTTTGGTGGAAATCGGCGGAACCCCATCTTTTGCACCTGCCCGGTTTTCTCCGACAATCACTCTTCAGTCCAGTTGTCAGGAAAATATCCCGTAGTGCTGTCTCCTCCATTTGTTAAAATGTAATCAACAAGATCACCCTTCATATCTTTATTTAGGTATTTTCCACGCTCATAGTACCTTCCCAACTCGTTAAAGGCCGCCATTATCTCTCAAGCGCTAAAGCATTACATGTTATCACGTGGTACACAAAAATTCGATCACGCAGGTACAAAAGTCTAGACGGCGAGATAGGAATTCCAACCGACGTTTTACCACTCTAGTGATTTGCATAGTATTGCTAACTGAACGATATGTTTTAACGTGTTTGATAGTGTGCTCTACTACAATTCAGTACTTAGAAATATTAGTATTGAATCTTTGAGCGCGCCTTTGATTGCCTCTCATATGTCGGATTTGTGGTGCACGAAAAGGAGTTATCAAAGGGGGTGTGTCTTTATATCCTCTGTCTGCTAAGAGAAAAATGCCAGCAGGCATGTCATAATTAGTCCCATGGCCGATTCTTTCCATAAGATTTAAGTTCCCAGCGTCATTCATTGACCCTAAAAATCCCACCTGCAGAAAAACAATATTTCCAAGGTTATCAACAACTAATTGTGTGTTCATTAAATGGTAGTGCCGATGTCCCCTGTAGAACTGCCCCTGTGGCTCCACTTCAGGTCGGAATATTTCGTGTGGGGTCCTATCAATGCAACCAACTGCATTTGGAAATTTTCTCCAGTTATCCCGCAGAGCATTCCATTCTGCATTTGTTGACCAAAAAACCTGGTTGTGAAAGAATCTCCAAAGAATTGGAATTACTCTGTGGATTATCGTACATACAGTGGAAGGGCTGATGTCAAACATAAGAGCCAGTGTATCTAAGCATGGATATTTTCTAAGCCATAGTATTGTCAATAACACTTGATTAACATTGCTAAGCACACACCTTCTTCGTCTACGTCTTACAAAACCACACCTGTTAAGCCTTGTCAAAGCTATATGTTCCGTTATTTCTTCCATTGTCTTTTTAAGTTCGCCTGTATTCAGCCAAAACAAATATCTTTGATTTCGAATTCTTGCAAAAAAATCCACACCTCTAAATTGATAACCATGGAATGTAGGATCGAGCTGTTGCATGATTCTAAGTTCTTGAGAGCTAAATGGCGTATATACCGCCACGAGTAACATCAGAAATGGTATGATGCATCGCAAAAAATTTAGTTGATGGCGATGAGCAGCGACTGGGGGAGGAATCAAAACTACCATATTCAACAGGACACAGGAAATTAAAAGCACTAGTTTCAATAATCTATCCGTGGCTGCATGCAATTAGGCACATCCAACAACTGCAGTATCAAAAGAGCAAATCATGCACATAATTGCGCTCAGTTGACAATATATCGTCGTTTTACAAAAAATAAAATAAATAATAAAACATTAAAGCTGTAATTCTGTTTTCAATGCACGATGCAAAAAAAACTGATTTGAAGGAATGTACTGCCCACTGTATCAGCTTTATAAATACGACGATATGCTTCTTTAACTGAATTGTCTGTCCTTTGTAGATAGTACTGCATACGATATTTTAAATCATGGCTCAATTATGGTGCCCTTTCCAAACTGAAAATGATTTTGAAGAAA
This sequence comes from Anthopleura xanthogrammica, assembly GCA_964019055.1. Taxonomy (NCBI): domain Eukaryota; kingdom Metazoa; phylum Cnidaria; class Anthozoa; order Actiniaria; family Actiniidae; genus Anthopleura; species Anthopleura xanthogrammica. The sequence goes on along the minus strand of OZ025211.1, from coordinate 13,350,058 downwards.
ATCAGGTTTACAAAGTAAGTATAAATGTGTAGAAATATTGTATTTTTGCTTAATTAATGACGGCTGTGATTAAAGCATTTTTGAAACACGTCGCGTACATTTATATAAACTAATGTTCTGTTTTATAGTTTCAGGTATACCAGAAAAAATGTCGACTAGATGTGGTGTAAGCAAGAAAGAAGAAGACGCTATTTTGCAAGCCTATAAAAGCTACACTGGAAGATGGGACAAAATACTTCGATATGTTCAAGAGGTGTAAGAGTTTCAAGCAAGAAAAGATAAAAAACTATTACAAAAATGCTTCTAAAAAGGCAGCGTTAAAAAGAATACAAGGTGTTCTCAACAAACGCCTTCAGAAAGCAGAAGAGGACACTGCACAATCTGAAGCATCCGGATCTAACAGCATGGCCGAGTCGATAAAAAAGGCGAAGACTCGATACTCAGAGAAATTGAATTCAGAAGACCAGAAGCAAAAGAAGTTTGATCTTATGAGTGACATCAGTTCTGACGATAGTTCTACCCTTCCCAACAACAAAACTGGAGGCCAAACACAGGAGCCAGAGCAAAGGATAAAGGCAGACAAAATGACCCCAAGCCAGCCAAGAAAAGAAAAAGGAGTAGAAAAGAAGACAAGGCTCAAGAGGCACATACAAATAATCTTTATACCATTTGTAAATCTAATTTATTCATTAACTAATTCCTTATATTTCCTAATTTATTGACTTTGAACTTCTTTTATGATAACAAAATATTACATTTCTCCTTGATATTAACTGATTTAAAGGTCCTTCACCGTTAGATTTCTCACGAGCATAATTATCTATATATATATATATGTATGATAATCACATCAGATTATCTACAGCCCTTAGCCTATCTACAGTCTCAACAGCCCATATATGTTTCTTCATCGTTTCCTTGTTCATTTTATAAGAATAACAAGTTTCTTTGCTTATTTATTTTTTGTTAGGGCACACTTAATTTGGAGCCCAGCTCTGTTGTGCTAACCCTCTCCATTAGTATTTATTCAATGGATGAAGTAATGTAAATAAAAAATAAATAAATAAAGATGTGTGAGCGCACCATGGGCGTTATGGATAAGATCCAAAACATTCTTGAAAAATATGACTCGGATAGTGACTGAGGGACTTTAGAAAACTGAAAAATGTATTCGAATATGTGTAGTTCATTTCATGCAAATGAAAATACAATAGCGTCTAATGTACTTCATTTGCATTGTTCTTTTTTCCTGATTAAAACAATAGTTACACATGTTTTTGTACCTCATTAACATATTTAGTGAGCAGTGTTCTCAAATAGTGAATCGGCCACTAATTAGTGTCCCTATGCAAAAGATGTCTACTAAGTTTGAGCAGAATCCACTCAACCGCTCAATCAATTTACCAACACTAATTAGATCGTCACTAATTAGACGCTCACTGATTAGAGATCATTCGCATAACTCGACGCCATATGTTAATGATCTACTATAGTGAGAAACACCTACAAAATATGCAAATCATAATTTTTCAATAGATCAAAGGCAAATAAAAGTTTACATGTTTTATAATGCCCTGATTTTAATACCAATTTTCTGAAATATTTCAACAATCTTTTATTGCATGAGGTTTACACTATGCATGAATTTATGTGTAATATTTTGCACATAACAATTAATCAAACTAATGATTAACTGATATCATGGAATAGTACCACATGTCTCTGAGCCAAAAAAGTACATAGCTCAACAACTACTGGTTGAAACCATTGGGGATGGCGCCAAATGCTTCCGATTGCCGGGTAGGTCTTAAAATGTTTGATTGTGTGCTCAACAATAATTCGGCACCTCGACAATCTGCGGTTAAATCGTCTCGCACGCATTTGGTCTTGCCTGTTTAAACGCCGAATTTGGGCGGCACGAAAGGGCGTTAACAAAGGTTCAGCATCAGCATATCCTTTATCTGCCAGCAACAATATGCTATTAGGTATATCGTAATTTGTTCCAGGATCAATTTTTTCCATTAATATATAATTACCAGCATCGTTCATCCATCCCAGAAAACCTGCTTGCAGAAATGCAATTTTCCCAAGAGCGTCTACAATCAATTGTGTATTCATGAGATGATAATGACGATTGTCACTATAGAATTCCCTTTGAGGCTCCACTTCAGGTCTATAAATTTCATGAGGTGTGCCGTCTATGCATCCAACTGAATCGGGGAAAGAAGACCAAACTTCTCGTAAGGCATTCCACTCTGCATTGGTTGGCCAAGAAACCGGATTCGAAAAAAACCTCCACAAAATAGGGACAACGTTATGTATTATCGTAGATACAGTTGTAGGACTGACATCAAATACTAAAGCTTAAGAGTCATAGTCTGTAAGAGTCGAGCCAAAATAAAATGTTGCGGCCACGTAGTATCACCGATTTGGATGAAATTTGGCAAGTAATCTTGTTTTGGTGTGCTTATAACGAAATGGATCATTTTGGGCCGAAAAAGTTTTTTTTTGAAAAATTAGGGGGGAGGGTCATTTTGGGAGCCTCTGACGACGATCCCACATGATCAATCAAGGTGGACTTTCAGCTTTTTATACCGACTTTCGGTTGAAAATATTTAAATTATCACAATGACCAATTTAAAGTATTCTCTTTGATTAATTCAAAACGATCATTAGATTCGGAAAAGATTGAATTTAAATTACCTAACGGACACGGCAAAGACATGCATGTTTTGACAGTGCTGACGGAAAGAAATATAGGGCAATTTTAGACACCTAAAAGTGGTATTGGTATGTCGATTCAGAAGCCATCCATTATTTTGGTAGTACATTGATACTAGTTCTAGTGATAGCAAAAATAAAAAACTGGGCGAAATTTAATGCGCGAAGTTGAGATCCATTCAAATGGAAGGTCGTCAAACGATTTTTTCCACTTCCGGTTAAATATGCTAATTACCTAACTGTATCCAACAATTTTTTTTGGCGCACAGTTTTACGTTAGAATTGCGATTTATTCAAAGACACCTTCAAATACTGCCATAAGATACATTTACTTATGCAGTTGGCTTCAAGACCACGGCTTTTTGGGAGAAAGATATATTCAAGTGAAGATTCGGCTTTGTTATACACCGGCGAGTTTTGACTGATAATTGTCGGGCCGTCTAATGAAAGTGCACGTGAGAATGTATTTTGTCACTGAGTCCGACTAGCTTTCATTCGGAAGGTAAGTTGAATAACTTATTTTTAATTTAAAAAAACACCTTTATTTAACTTGGTTGGCTTGCTTATCTAGCCTTTTGAGTCAGAAATATAATTTGCAAGAACCTCAAACAATTTCATAATTGTTTTGTTTCATTTTTATAAGAACTTACTTGATATTACTTGATCATTAAATGCTGAACAGTAAACATTGCAAGATGTGGTTTTGCAAAATTTGTTGGAGATAATTGTGGTAAAAGCATATATCAAAAGAACGAGGAATGTGTCTCACTAAATACATGCGAAAAAGACATCAGACGTCATTTGCGAAACCTAAATGTTATCGACACTTCCTTGGATACTGAAATAAAGTTGATCTTGGCGAGAGCAGGTAAATTGATAACTTGCAAACATACTTGAATATTCTTTGTTGCCCTGTCACTAAATATAAAGTCATAGTTAATTAAAATATGTTACTAACTGTTTAGGTGTGTTTGATTTGAGCTGCATGGACGGTAGTTTTCTAACAATATGCCCATACCATCGAGATAGCTATGGGGTTAGATGGCGAAGCGGAAAGACGAGGTGTTCTATACCAGAAGAATTTAATAACCACGTAAAGGGGAAGCTGCCAAAAGGAAACCGGGGGATTTCTCTCTCACAATCCAGAGTTTTATATGGTGAAACCGGAAAGCTCGTGCCCATTGGCTCACGTAAGGCTTTTTTCAATTACTTTACGATTGGATCCTAAGCGGGGTAATTATTTTAGGGACCGGTCATTAATTACCGCCTGGGAGGGGGGAGGGGGATTTAGGGGGATCAAATGTTTTTAGGCAACTGTGGGGGGGTGGGGGGTAGGCAACTGGGGGGATCAGCAAAAAATTGAAGGTATCAAAGGTATTAATCGATTGAATATGTAATGAAAGCGTGTTGTTTTAAAAACGCTGTCTGAGACTAATACTTCATACCGTTCTCATGTAAACGCGATAAATAATGGTCAGTCCCTTATATATCCAGGAAATATTTGACACACTGAAGTTCTTTGATAGCCACCCCCTCCCCCGCAATCAAAAGGGTGGAACATGGCTATGCCACTGGCCATGAACAAAGGACATACACTTATTATCTAATATTTACTTTTACAGCTATTTGTCAGATGTGTAGAAAGAAACTTACAAAAGGAGAAAAACAAGGTGAAGAAGAAAGAGAACAGGAGAAAGAAAGCGATGTTGATATCATTGATGTTGAAATAGTGGAAGAGCAAGAACAAGAAAAACAAATTTCGGCGCAGCTGAAGTCACTGAACCTTAGTACTCCAAGCGAGAAGCCATTTGCGGACGACACGTTTTCTGCCAGAAAGTTATCACCAGAGTCGACATCAAAAGTTTTTAACAATCCCGAAATAAAAACTTTGTCACCATCTAATCCCGGTAGATTGTGGGAAGTGCTAAGATCATCCAGTAAACTATGCGAGGACTTCAATGTTTCAAAATCTCCAACCAACATGAAAGAGAACAATGATAAATCCTTTTTAGCTGCCCTATCGGAAACGTACATCAATGCACCGAGTAGAAATGTCAAAAGACAAGTGCTCTCTATCATTGCAGATCTCACAACATGGAAAGAAATTCGCACTTTTATTCCTGGACTATCGAAGTACATGTTCTGTGAAGCGCGCAAACATCGTCTACAATACGGACGCAGAGCTCTTGTAACTCCAAAGCCAGGACCCAGAACCAGATACGATACAAATAAGTTAGATGATTTCCTTTCATTCATTACCAGTCCTTACCTAATCCAAGATTTGCCGTTTGGTCAAAGAATTTTAAAATTGTCATCGGGAGAGGTGCTGCAGACACCAAAAGTTATCAGGGTTTCTGTAAATGAGAGGATTATCAACCAGTACATACAATATTGCAAGGAAAGTGACAAGATACCTCTTAGTAAAAGCACACTTCGACGTATCTTGTTAGCATGCAAAGCATCATCCAGGAAAAGTCTGCAGGGTCTTGACTACTTCTCCACTGACGGAAGCAATGCTTTTGACGACTTGATAAAATTACTTGATAACCTTGTTGACAATGGCTTTGATCCAGCTGTTGCTCAAGACTTACAGACAAAGCTAAAGCTTGGAAAGAACTATATCAAGAGTGATTTTAAAGTAAGTTGATCGGTTAAAGTTTGGAATAAATAATTGTAGTAAACGCTAAACTGGTTTTCCTCTATGCTTGGAGATTTGCGCATGCTTCACTTAAAATAAATATTTGTGTATTTCAGGTCCATGTTTCAAATTCCTCGCAAGTCCCTGACCATTGCATTCGGTATGCTCTCAGCGACCTTAAAGATTCTTCTTTCAAGAAAAAATGCAATCATAAACATGACATGTTATGTGAGCGCTGTGAAGAGCTCAAGTCAGTCCTTTCTGAAATACAAACATTAATTTCTAATACTAACATCTTGTCACCACATGACAAAGACAGTGCTATTTACACTTGCAAAGAAGCTGTTTCATCTATTCATAATTGGAAGGCTCACCAATTAAGATCCATCAACCAAGACAACGCACGGATCGACATCTTAACAAAGCTAGATGAAAACAATGCTCTCATAATCCAGGACTGGGCAATGAAGTTTCTTCCGCGACAATACAGGGAATCACAGGGGGAGTGGTTTGCAAAAAGGGGTTTCTCGTGGCACATCTCTGTGGTTATACGAAAGAGGGCTAATGAATTCGAGACACAAGCCTTTGTGCATGTAGTTGAGCAGTGTTCCCAAGACA